>OZ053303.1:18572282-19777545 GCA_964056655.1 Arabis hirsuta
TGGTGGATTGTGAAAATCCACTCTCTCACTGGTACTTCTTCTCCCTGTACTTGCCGGTGTAGATATTGCCCTAGGACCCACAGATTGTGAAACAACCCGACAAAAAATTTAAAAAAATTTCCCTTCGGATTACTATCATCACAGATAATAATCCTCAATGGACCAAAACAAGCAATGCGTAAAGAATTAAAATAAACAATAACAACCAATCAATAATTCCCATACTTCAATAATCCACTAAACCGTTCAATTCAATAAACAATTCAGTTCCAATATCAAATAACCAACAATAACCAATATCAATTCCAAAATCTACTAGCAACCTAGCAATTATAACAATACAACCACGAAAACCGAGACACTATATCATCTTTTCTTCCCAGCCATGATTCCACGATCACATTTTCTCTTTACCTACAACACATGGCAAAAAGAGTTGCGTGAGTATTATCATAAATACTCAGCGACGCGGTCATCCTGTCTACAGGTTATACACACAGACATAAGCAAGAGATACATTACCAGGATGAGCATACAACAAGCATTCACAAAACAATCAACATGAACCAGTACAGAAGCACTGTGTCGATCGACACAACCACTAGGTGTCGATCGACACACTGCTCCCGTGTTGATCGACACACCACCATGGTGTTAATCGACACGACACCGCAGAAACCAGGAAACGAGCCCATTCTCTCGTGGCTCGAATCCCATCGCGATTTGTCGATCTCCTGCACGAATCCAAGCACCAAACACACAGCAAACAATCCAACAACCACAAACAAACGTAATCTATCTAATCCTTTACCCAGATAAACCTACGATCACGCACTCACCTTGAAAATGGATTAAAAAGAGGAAGAACGCGAAAAACGCAAAAAACAACTCGAACCAGCCACTGATTTCGTTCTCCCAAACCCAAAATCAACCAGCAACAATCCCCTTCTCGTTCTAACAACCTCAAGAGCAAACCTTCTCAAGAAATCTCCCGAAAATCACCCAAAAACCTTTGATTTCTGATTTCTCTCTCAAACCCTTTGATTTCTCTCTGAAAAACGGCAAAAAACATACAACACGACTGTTCACGTCTCTTATACAACCCTAAGGTTTCCCTAAACCGGCCCACCAAACCAGATAATTAAACTGAACCTGTCGATCTGATTTTACCCCGTGTCGATCGACACACGCCACTCGTGTCGATCGACACGCCACCAACAATCCACTTTTTGGTTCACAGGCGTTACAATTCTCCCCCACTAACACGGATTCGACCTCAAATCACACGAATCCGTCTCACTAAGGTTAACACTTCCGCCTAAAAACCGAGCAGATTTACCCGGGAACATCAACGATGCAATGCCCCTGGTCCGGATTAGGGCTGCCCAATTGATCGCCCAATAATCAAACAAGAACATGCAACCCCGAATTGGACCAAATGATCGCACAACAATCAAACAAGAACATGTACGACCAACGGCGCTACATATGTTTGATATATCATGGTTTTTACCCATTTTGACCATAATATAAGTCCTTTTCCTAGAGTCTTTTTGGTATTTTTCGAGTCTTTTGAGTCTTTATAGGTTGACGAACGATTGGAGCTTAATGGGAGCTTTTGAAGCATTTTGGAGCATCGAGGAAAGAAGAGCCGAAGTGATCAAGTCGGAGTCGAGTTTTCAAGGCTGTGTCGATCGACACGGTCCAGTGTCGCCGTTGCCGGGGAGTCAAAATCACCATTCGATTTTTGATTTTAGAATTTTGTCTAAGTTTTTTATTTTTGTTTTATTATTTACTCGTTCTTTTCTCTTTGTCTTGTGCGTTTCAGGTTTATGCTTAATCGCGTTACCAGAAGCAACCAGAACGAAGAGCTAGTTGATCTCAACCTTGAGATTGGAAAATTAGAACGAGCCAACCGAGCAGCGAGAAGGTCAGCCAGAATGAATCCGTTAATTCTTATCAGAGGTGAAGACGGGTTTCTTCAGGATGCTGAGGGTCGCAGACGCAATGCTCAGGGTCAGAGGATAGATGAGAATGGATTTGTCATTTTAGAGGAGCCAGCTGGGCGTGGGCGTACTCTGGGAGAGTACAACAGACCAGACGAGTTCTATGCCAACAGGGTAGCGATTCGTCCTCCAGCTTTCCCGAGGAACGATTTTGAGCTGAAGCCGGCTTACTTCTCAGTTGTGGTTCAGCACCCGTTCCATGGCCTATCCTCTGAACACCCCATGGACCATATTGAGAGGTTTGAGGACTTAGCATCCAGCATTAAGGCTAATGGAGTGTCTAGCGATTACCTCTACTGCAAGCTTTTCCCCTACTCTCTGGGTGGAGAAGCAGCCTACTGGTTGAAGCAGCTGGAGCCGGGCTCGCTGACTACTTGGGAGGACACCAAGAATGCTTTTTCCTCAACAACTTCTTTGATGAGGCGAGATCCGAGGATCTGAGGACTAAGATCTCTACTTTCAAGCAGGGGCCGACTGAGGCATTTATGGCTTCTGGGGAAGATTCAAGTCCTACCAGAGAGATTGTCCCCACCATGGGTTCAGTGATGTTCAGTTGTTGGGTATCTTCTTCAGAGGTATTGATTGAAGGTATCAGATGGCTCTGGATTCTGCTAGCAATGGGAACTTCAACACTCGATATCCGGAGGATGCCCTGATTCTTATTGATAACTTGGCTTCTAGCAATAGTACCAAGAACGGAGACTTAAAGAGGAAGAAGCTTGGTGGGAACATGGATGGAAGCCAAATAACTAAGGTGAAAGCCAAGATTGACTCTGTGCATAACCTGCTAGTGGGTAAGAAGACTGTTCAGTTTGCTCAAGAGGTAGAGACCTTTATTCCAGAGGAAGAACAGGATGAAGAGGATGTTAACTACATTAGTGGGACTAGGTTTCAGAGTCAGAGGTTCGGTAGTTAGTAGGGTAACAGAAACTTCAACGGTAACAACCAGAGGACTACATTCATTGGAACTCCAGGCTCACCTAGCTATTCCCCTAAGCCGCAGCTTCAGAAGACCGAGTACCAGAAGGCTTTCCAGAGCAACTACACCAGGAACTACGGTTCGTCTTCTTATCAGACACCACCTCCTCAGTCATCAGAGACCGAGATGAAATCTATGCTAGAATAGATCTTGGAGGGTCAACAGAAGATGATTGTGAGCTTTAACGGGAAGATGGATGCCATGAACCAAGATCTGAATGGGAAATTCGAAGCCTTGAACACCCATGTCAAGAAATTGGATACTCAGTTTGCTCAGACCGTAGAGAATTCAAGGAGGCAAGAAGGGTTTCTCCCATCTAGGACGGATGCAAATTCGAAGCATAATGTTGCTGCCATCACTACGAGGAGTGGGAAGACGCTTATAGGGCCAGTAGTGAAGAAGGGACCTAGTGCAGAACAGTTTAACGAGCTTGTAGAGATCGATGACGATGAAAATGTCATTCCAGACCCCGTGTCGATCGACATGGAAGGAGTGTGTTGATCGACACACGTCGAAAAGTTCAACTCTGTAAAATACGCAATCGGTGATTCTTCGAGCAAGGTCGACACTGAGGTCGACACGAAGTCGACTTAGAAAACCCATGTTGATCGACACGGGTCCCAGACGAACCCAACCTTGTCGAAACCTTCGGCTAATGCAAAGGAGAGAGTGTTTGTGCCTAAGATACCTTATCCTAAGAACAAGAAGAAGTCCAAGCAGGAGCTAGAGGATGCTCGGTGCAAGGCTGTAATGGATAAGCTGGTTGTGGAGCTTCCTTTGATTGATGCTATTAGGACTAGCCCGGTGATCTGTCGTTATGTGAAGAGGATGGTCACTAAGAATTTGGGTCTTGAGGAAGAGGTTGCAATGATTTCAGAGCAGGTCAGTGCAGTGATTCAGAACAGAGTTCCAGAGAGGCTCACGGATCCGGGAAGCTTTGTGTTAGATTGTCTGATTTTCAAGGAGAGGTTTCCGAGGTCTCTTTGTGATTTGGGCTCTAGTGTTAACCTGATGCCACACTCTGTAGCTGTCGGTCTTGGGATGACTGATTTTTAGCCTACTAGGATCTCCCTTATCCTACCCGACCGGTCAATGAGGATTCCAGAGGGTGTTTTGGAGGATGTTCCAATCAAGGTTGGAGACTGTTTGATCCCTACTGACTTCGTTGTTCTGCAATACAACGAGGAACCCAAAGATCCTCTTATCTTGGGTAGACCGTTCTTAGCTACAGCTGGTGCTATGATCGATTGCAAAGGAGGCAGTATTACTCTGAGTGTGGGCGATTTAGAGATGAAGTTTGAGATGGACAAGCTGATGAAAAGAGAACTACCATCGACGGTCAGACATTCTACATTGATACTCTCACAGACATTGCACAGGAAGTCTTCAATGAGATGTATCCCATTAATCCCTTGGAAAGGACTTTGGTGAACTCTGTGATTATGGAAGGTCAGCTTGATGAGGTTGCTAAGGGTTATGCTAAGATGATGGATGCTGGTAAGAAAGTGAGGCAGTTGGTTGGTAATGTGGAACTGGTTGGAACTTCAGAGAAAACGACAAAGGCCAGCGATTGGAGTGAACAAAAAACTCAGAAAATCAAACTCAAACTGCTTCCAGCAGGGCTAAGGTACGCTTTTCTTGGTCCTAATTCCACATATCTTGTCATTGTTAGTGCTTCATTAAACAATGCAGAGCTCACTTTACTGCTAAGCAAGTTGTGCAAGTTTCGCAAAGCTCTGGGCTATTCTCTTGATGACATTTCAGGAATCTCTCCGGACTTGTGCATGCATAGGATTCACTTAGAGGATAAGACTAAGTCATCGATTGAGCATCAGAGGAGGCTAAATCCAAATTTGCAAGAGGTTGTCAAGAAGGAGATTTCGAAACTTCTAGAGGCTGAGATCATCTATCCTATTTCAGACAGTGTTTGGATTAGTCCGGTTCATGTGGTGCCCAAGAAAGGAGGAGTCACAGTGGTGAAGAATGAGAGAAACGAGCTGATTCCTACAAGGACGGTGACTGGGCACAGGATGTGTATCGACTACCGGAAGCTAAACGCAGCCTCGAAGAAAGACCATTTTCCTTTGCCTTTCATTGATCAGATGTTGGAGCGACTAGCGAATCATCCCTACTACTGCTTTCTGGATGGGTATTCCGGTTTCTTCCAAATCCCCATCCATCCGGAAGATCAGGAGAAGACCACATTTACTTGTCCTTATGGCACTTTTACATACCGTAGAATGCCATTTGGAAGACCACATTTACTTGTCCTTATGGCACTTTTACATACCGTAGAATGCCATTTGGACTATGTAATGCTCCTGCTACGTTCCAGAGATGTATGATGTCGATCTTCACGGACATCATTGAGGATTATATGGAGGTCTTCATGGATGATTTCTCAGTCTACTGTTCGTCTTTCAAGGATTATCTGGACACTTTGGAGAAGGTGCTTGCCTGATGTGTGGAGAAACACTTGGTACTGAACTGGGAGAAATGTCACATTATGGTGAAAGATGGCATTGTACTTGGTCACAGAGTTTCAGCTAATGGGATCGAAGTGGATCGAGCTAAGATCAAAGTTATGACAAGTCTGCAACCACCTACTTCAGTCAAGGAAATACGAAGTTTCTTGGGACACGCCGGTTTCTACCGGAGATTCATCCAAGACTTCTCTAAGATTGCCCGCCCACTCACCACTTTGCTTTGTAAGGATGTCAAATTTGTTTTTAATACTGATTGTTTAGCTGGTTTTGAACAGATCAAGCAGGCTTTGGTGAACGCTCCAATAGTGCAACCTCCAGACTGGGATTTGCCTTTTGAGGTGATGTGTGATGCTAACGATTATGCAGTTGGGGCTGTGTTGGGTCAGAAGAAGGATGAGAAGTTTCACACCATATACTATGCTAGTAGAATACTAGACGAGGCTCAAAGGAACTATGCTACTACAGAGAAGGAGATGCTAGCTGTGGTTTTTGCTTTCGAGAAGTTTCGTCCTTACTTGATTGGAGCTAAGGCGATCGTGCACACTGACCATTCACTACTTAATGCAGAAGAAGGATGCTAAGCCGAGGTTGTTGAGATGGATTCTACTTCTTCAAGAGTTCGATATTGAGGTGAAGGATAAGAAAGGGGTTTAGAATGGTGTTGCGGATCATCCTTCGCGGATTCGAATTGAAGATAACATCCCCATTGATGATTACTTCCCTGAGGAGAGTGTACACTTCGTTGAGGTCGGTTTGCAAGCGAGCAAAGGAGTGGATCAACACGTTTTCGGAGTTCCAGATCTTGTGTCGATCGACACGGGATTCAATTTCGGAATTCTAGAATCCGAAAACAGGTGTGTCGATCGATATACCCGATCGTGTCGATCGACATGGAGCGTGCTGGACTTTGAGTGGAACGTTTGGTGACCCCATCTACGCTATTTCAGGATCTGATTGACCGTGGTACGCTGACATCGCCAATTACCTAGCTGCATAGGCTGTACCCACCGATCTTAAGGGGTATGAGAGGAAGAAGTTCATGCGAGAACTTAGGCGGTATTACTGGGATGAGCCTTATCTCTACAAGCATTGTTCAGATGGTATCTACAAAAGGTGCATTGCAAAGAGTGAGGTTCGCGATGTGCTCTTTCACTGTCACGGTTCTGAGTATGCTGGGCAGTTTGCCACGTTCAAGACGGTCTCCAAAGTTCTACAAGCAGGGTTTTGGTGGCCCACGATGTTTAAGGATGCTCATGCTTTTGTTGCGCAGTGTGACACTTATTAGAGGAGAGGCAAGATAAGCAAGAGGAACGAGATGCCACAAAACTTCATCCTTGAGGTTGAGGTTTTTGATTGCTGGGGCATTGACTTCATAGGTCCTTTCCCGTCGTCTTATGGGAACAAGTACATCCAGGTCGCTGTGGACTATGTCTCCAAATGGGTGGAAGCGATTGCTAGTCCCAAGAATGATGCTGCGGTGGTTGTTAAGCTGTTTAAGACCATTATTTTCCCTCGATTTGGAGTCCCTAGAGTTGTCATTAGTGATGGTGGAACACACTTTATTAACAAGGTTTTTTCTAAGCTTTTGTAGAAATACGGAGTTTATCATCGCGTGGCCAGTCCTTATCATCCTCAGACGAGTGGACAAGTTGAGGTAACTAACAGACAGATTAAGGAGATCCTTGAGAAGACTGGCAATTCTACAAGGAAGGATTGATCTAGCAAACTGGATGATGCACTTTGGGCCTATCGGACTGCTTACAAAACACCTCTGGGAACTACTCCATTTCATCTACTTTATGGGAAAGCGTGTCATCTTCCAGTGGAATTGGAACACAAGGCAGCATGGGCAGTGAAACTCTTCAACTTCGACATCAAACCTGCTGCAGAGAGGCGTCTGATACAGCTAAATGAACTGGATGAAATCAGACATCATGCCTACGAAAGCTCCAAGTTATACAACGAGCGGACTAAGGCATATCATGATAAGCGGATCATCTCCAGGAAATTCGAACCAAATGACTAGGTATTGCTTTATAACTCTCGTTTACAGCTTTTTCTTGGTAAATTGCGTTCTCGTTGGTCAGGTCCTTTCACCATCAAGGAGGTCAGACCACATGGAGCTGTTGTCCTCATTAGCAAGGATGGGAAGGAGTTCACCGTAAATGGACAAAGGGTGAAGCATTATTGGGCATAAGCCGAGATTCCAGAATGACACATTGTGCCTCTAGATGATGCACCCACTGCCTGAGCTCCGACACAGTCAAGCTAATGACTAAAAACAAGCATTTAGTGGGAGGTAACCCACTGGTAAGTGTATATTTGTTCAACATTTTTCATTTTGTTTTACTAATTTTTTATTCTAAGTGTCTCAGGTGTTATAAGTCAAATTTTTGGAACAGAAAAACCCGTGTCGATCGACACGGACCTGTGTGTCGATCGACACGGCCCACGACAAAAGGTAAGTGTTCTTAAAACCTGACTTCTTCTCCTTCCTCCTCACAACTTTTTCGGAAAAGAAAAAAAAAAGAATCACTCGACACCGATTTTAAAACATCCATAACTTTTGCATTCTTTCACCAAATTGAGCGATTTTTAGCTCTAACCTACTCGGATTTTCACCCTCATCCTGATTCTACACTCCTTTTACTCGATCTGTGAAGGTATGGTTATCTAAACTCACTTTTTCAGTTCGGCGTTTTGGAGAAAAGGTTGCAATTTCAGGTTGTTTTTGGTTCCAATTAGGTTGTAAGAACGTTCATATGCGTTTTTAGAGTGATGTTGGACCGAATCTATGCGTTAATTCTGTTGCTTTTGGTGGATTAGATTCGAGTTTGAGAATTGAGGAATTTTAGGTTTTTAAAGAGGTGAAGTCGAATTTAGGATGATTTGAGGTTGTTGTTGTAATACATTATACGTATGCGATTGATTTAGATTGCTTGGAAGTGTTGTGATTGATTGTTGCGGTTGAATTGCCTTGAATTGCAGATCTTCAGAATCGATATTGTCCGTGTCGATCGACACGGCCTAGGCATGTCGATCGACACAAATGCACAGAATGTCAACTCTTTACTGATTTTGGGTTTTTGTATTGGTTTTGGTTTGATGTTGTTTTGCAGATGGTTCCAAAGGGTACCAAACGCTAGAAACCAAGTGAGGAGGCTGCATCCAGCTCTCAACCCACGACTTCAACTGTTGCTTCTCTTCCTCCATGGCCACGACTCGAGGGGAGGAAGATCCCAATCCAGAGGCAGTGGGATGATGTTCCTCCAAAGATTCTAATTCGCAGCAAGGTTATTGACAGGGAGATCACGGAGGAATAGGACGACTATGACTCGCTTCTGTACAACGAGTGGTTAAAGGTGAAGCTCTCTCCGACCAAAGTTGCAAATCCAAGGACAATGAGTGGTTTGGGTCTCAAGGCTGAGGTGTTGCGACTACTGCGGAATGCAGGACTGGGGACCATTGCCACCCGCAGTTACGATATGTACCGTGACTTAGTATGTCAGTTTTTTGCCTCAGTACGACTTGGTTGTGCAGACAGAAGTGATGAGGGCACTGATGATGTGAGGCAGTGGAGATTGAGCTTTAAGATCAGAGGAGTTTGCTACGCGCTCACTCTCCGGGATCTTTGCAGAGTATATGGTTTTGACGAGGATCGATATTATCAGGGACTCCCGGAGACCATCCCGGATATACAGGCCTTTTGGGCGCGATTTGGGACCGGGATGTATGCTTCTGCTGCCTCCACGCACACTGATGTGAGGCATATGGTCCTTTGCTACCTGCTTCGCCTTTTCTCCACCACGATCCTGTACAAGGTGGGGCCCGGGAAGATGAGACTTTAGGAGCTGGTCCTGGTATAATATGCTCTCTAGATGGATGTTGCAGACACGGTCTGGGATAAGTCTCAACCCACGACCTGGATGGAGTCTCACCCTAACATGGGGGTTGTTTACGCACGCCATCTGCTCTCCCTGAAGAACACGCCACTTAGACTGAAGAAGAGCAGCAAGCCATTCGCAGCTGGTAGCCTTCCTACCCCCATTTTCACATTTTGTTGAATTTATACATCCGTTTGCACTGTGGAGACAACATGTTGTACTGTTGATATCGATTACCTGATGAGAGCCACCTGGCTCAAGCCGGACGAGCATTGGGTTTTCCGCCCAGTTCTTGGCGAGTAGCGGATGGTGAAGCTACCGCGTCCCGAGCTGATGAAGATTTCTGAGGACCCCACCTTAATGGCCTTCGAGCCAGACCAGAGACTTGTGCGCCCAGTTGGAGCTGGGCGCAAGCAGATTACTCGGGGCGCTGCTGCAGCTGGTACCTCAGGAGCAGGCACTTCCAGTGCCCCACCTCAGCTTCCTCCATTACCCCCCTGCCTGACCACCCTATGGACGAGTTTCAGAGTTAGATCGCTCAGAGTCTCCAGGTCATCTGGATCGTTATGTCATCCTGGCCTCACTGTGGATGTGTTCGTCCCTGCCCGTCTACTCTACCACATCAGTCATCATCATCTGAGGAGGATGTTTAGATCAGCGATTCTCCTTTTTTCTGTTTCCCTTTATTTACTTTTTATTTACTAACTTTGAGTCATTTTCATGTTTTCTTTGAGTCAGTTTGTGCTTCTTTAGGATTTCAGAACTTGCGAACTAATGGGATTTGACTGTGTTTTCCTCTTAATCATGTCTTTTGAGTTGTGATTGCAGATTTTTAGTTTTGACAATTGTTTTCAACGATGAAAAATGATGAACAAACATGATGTATCGGTCCAGAGCACCCATTATCGACATGGTTCACTGTGTCGATTGACATTGTCACATTTCGTCTACAACTCTGCACAACTCATGATCCGATTCAGAAAACCCGTGTCGATCGACATGGGGTCAACATTGGTAAACTTTCATATTTCCTTCACAAATTCGTTTTCCTTTTGATTCTTTTGCCAATCTCAGGCTTGATAACACTGGGGACAGTGTTGTTTAAGTCTAAGTGAGGTAGTTGCTAGCTTTGTTTTCGTTTCTGAGAGTCAGTCCAAAACGTTTTATTGAGTTAAATTAGTCAGTTGGAAACAAGGATCCTTCCTTTCCTTTTGTGGATTGTCTCTTTCAGTTGTGTGACCATTTTTCCAGGAACGATTTCAGAGTCAGACTAATGAAAAATCCTAAAGCTTACCAGTTAACTAGAGACATCTATTACTTCCAGCATAATCCGCCGGGTTCGAGCTAATTATGCGGTCTCCTTGGTGATTGGTGTTCATAGAGCTTGACAAGTGTACTTTTTAGTAATGGTACTCCTCTCCGTTGTTTAAAAAAAATATATATATAATGATGATTAGGGTGAAATGATAGTTCTTGAGTATAAGGATGAGGAAATAAAATTTCAGTGAGTCAGTACTCAAGAGATGATCACCCGGAGCTCAAAAGCAGCAGTCTGAGTCCCTTAGAACGGATGTAGAGGACGAGCGATCTCACGACCCTGTCTCCTCACAAGGAACAACAGTAGTGAAAGCACTGCTTTTGGGTCTCAGCAGTTTATTCAAAAAAAAAAAAGTAAAGAATCAAATAAGTCTGGAGAAGTCGTGGATGAATTTGGGGGGCTGCGAATGTCTATGGAGAAGTACATGGTGGTCTGGTTTTCAAATTGGTTCTGCATTACGTGGCTTACTAGTTGAAAGGGTTTGGTCCGGTACTCCAAGGGAAAGTAAGTTTTTGCGTTTTCAAACCTTTTTCACATTCTTAGTGTATGATTTGCTTGAGGGCAAGCAAATGCTAAGTCTGGGGGAGTTGATATATCATGGTTTTTATCCGTTTTTTACCATGATATAAGTCCTTTTTATCGAGTCTTTTTGGTGTTTTCCTATTGTTATAGAGTCTTTGTAGGTCGATGATCTATTGGAGCTTTTTGGAGCATCGAGGAAAGAAGAGCCGAAGTGATCAAGTCGGAGTCAAGTTTTCAAGGCTGTGTCGATCGACACGACCTTGTGTGTCGATCGACACGACCTTGTGTGTCGATCGACACAATCGGGTCTGACAAGAAGATTAAAGAAATTCCAGTTTTGCCTAAAAAGCCCAGAAGTTATTCACAAAGCCGATCCGAATTTAACAGATTATATATAGTTTTTCCTTAGGATTGTAGGTTATCATCCAGTTTTTAATTGAGACATGAGAGAGAAGAGATTTGGAGAGCTTTAGGAGAGATTTCGGGACTTCCAGACCTTCAGATTTTGAACTTTGTATCTCTAACTCAATCTTTTTTATGCAATTTTATTCGTTCATAATGTTTACTGCATCTATGTCTGAGTAGTTTGCTTGTTAGGTTTAGGGTAATTCTAGGGTTTGATGAGAAATCGTTAGTATTAAAAAACTGTTAGGATTTATCTTTATGTTCTTCATCTAGATTGATTTAACTTTGATTTTAGGACTGATCAATTGAAATTGGACATCCTAAGTTGCTTTAATATATGCGAAAGTATTATTAACAACCGGACATAATCTTATATGAGCAAAATTGTCTATTCGCAAAGAAATTTAGCTTAGTAATTTTGTGAACAATTGAACCTGAATTTAATGCTTGATTTTATTTACTATTTTTGCAAAGAAATTTGGAATTTAGGGATTTAGTCATAGATAATCTCTGCAACAAAAGTTGATTGGTTTTATATTCATGTTTGAATTCTAGAACTGCTCTTAATAAAATCCTGCCCATTTTTGTCCTGTGTCGATCGACACATACCTGTGTGTCGATCGACACGATCGATTTTCAAGTCAAACCTGCGAATTACCTATAGCCTAACCTTTTGTCCAATTGATTTCTAGATCCTTGATAATCATTCGTTGTTTACTTTGCTATTTTTATTACATTCATACATTCTTACTTAGTATAATTTGAATTCACTAATCGGTTGTGTGTTTAGATTCCCTGTGGATTCGATCCCTAAGTACTACTACAATCTCTTATCAAGTTTTTAACTGAGACTTGAGAGAGGAGAGCTTTAGGAGAGATTTCGGGACTTCCAGACCTTCAGATTTCGAACATTTGTATCTCTAACTCTATCTTTTTTATGCAATTTTATTCATTCATAAAGTTTACTGCATCTATGTCTGAGTAGTTTGTTTGTTAGGTTTAGGGTAATTATATGGTTTGATGAGAAATCATTAGGATTGAAACCGTGTTAGGATTTATCTTTATGTTCTTCATCTAGATTGATTTAACTTTGATTTTAGGACTGATCAATTGAAATTGGACATCCTAAGTTGCTTTAATATATGCGAAAGTATTATTAACAATCGGACATAATCTTAGATGAGCAAAATTATCTATTCGCAAAGAAATTTGGCTTAGCAATTTTGTGAACAATTGAACCTGAACTAAATGCTTGTTTTTATTCACTGAATTTGCAAAGAAATTTGGAATTTAGAGATTTAGTCATAGATAATCTATTCAACGAAAATTGATTGGTTTTATATTCGTGTTTGAGTTCTAGAACCACGCTTAACAAATCCTAACCATTTTTATCCTCATGTCGATCGACACGGACATCTGTGTCGATCGACACAACCGTATTTCGATTCTTTCTTACGAATTATCCATAGCCTAACCTTTTGTCTAATTGATTACTAGAACCCTTATCATCATTCACTTTGTTTACGTTTGCTGTTTATTTTACATTAATCACTATTTACTTAGCATAATTTGAACTCTTTAATCGATTGTGTGTTTAGATTCCCTGTGGATTCGATCCCTAAGTACTACTACGATCTCTTAATTTGAGAGAGTAGCTTATGGCAAATTTGAGCTTATCAAATTTTGGCGTCGTTGCCAGGGAGTCAAAATCACCATTCGATTTTTGATTTTAGAATTTTGTCTAAGTTTTTTATTTTTGTTTTATTACTTACTTGTCCTTTTCTCTTTGTCTTGTGTGTTTCAGGTTTATGCCTAATCGCGTTACCACAAGCAACCAGAACGAAGAGCTAGTTGATCTCAACCTTGAAATTGGAAAATTAGAACGAGCCAACCGAGCAGCGAGAAGGTCAGCCATAATGAATCCGTTAATTCTTATCAGAGGTGAAGATGGGTTTCTTCAGGATGCTGAGGTCGCAGACGCAATGCTCAGGGTCAGAGGATAGATGAGAATGGAGTTGTCATTTTAGAGGAGCCAGCTGGGCGTGGGCGTACTCTAGGAGAGTACAACAGACCAGACGAGTTCTATGCCAACAAGGCAGCGATTCGTCCTCCTGCTTTCCCGAGAAACGATTTTGAGCTGAAGCCTCCTTCTCACTTGTGGCTCAGCACCCGTTCCATGGCCTATCCTCTGAACACCCCATGGATCACATTGAGAGATTCGAGGACTTAGTATCTTGCATTAAGGCTAATGGAGTGTCAAGCGATTACCTCTACTGCAAGCTTTTCCCCTACTCTATGGGCGGAGAAGCAGCCTACTGGTTGAAGCAGCAGGAGCCGAGCTCGCTGACTACTTGGGAGAACACCAAGAATGCTTTCCTCAACAACTTCTTTGATGAGGCGAGATCCGAGGATTTAAGGACTAAGATCTCTACTTTCAAGCAGGGACTGACTGAGGCATTTTAAGGCTCCCTGGGGAAGATTCAAGTCCTACCAGAGAGATTGTCCTCACCATAGGTTCAGTGATGTTCAGTTGTTGGGTATCTTCTTCAGATGGCTCTGGATTCTGCTAGCAATGGGAACTTCAACACTCGATATCCGGAGGATGCACTAATTCTTATTGATAATTAGGCTTCTAGCAATAGTACCAAGAACGCAGACTTCGAGAGGAAGAAGCTTGGTGGGAACATGGATGGAAGCTAGATAGCTGAAGTGAAAGCCAAGATTGAATCTGTACATAACCTGCTAGTGGGTAAGAAGACTGTTTAGTTTGCTCAAGAGGTAGAGACCTTTATTCCAGAGGAAGAGCAGGATGAAGAGGATGTTAACTACATTAGTGGGACTGGGTTTCAGAGTCAGAGGTTCGGTAGTTAGCAAGGTAACAGAAACTACAACGGTAACAACCAGAGGACTACATTCACTGGAACTCCAGGCTCACCTAGCTATTCTCCTAAGCCGCAGTTTTAGAAGACCGAGTACCAGAAGCCTTTCCAGAGCAACTACACTAGGAACTACGGTTCGTCTTCTTATCAGACACCTCCTCCTCAGTCATCAGAGACCGAGATGAAATCTATGCTAGTATAGATCTTGGAGGGTCAACAGAAGATGACAGTGAGTTTCAATGGGAAAATGGATGCCATGTACTATGATCTGAAGGGTAAAATCGAGGCCCTAAATCTCCATGTGAAGAAGTTGGACACCCAAGTTGCTCAAACCGCAGAGAATGTTAGAAGACAAGAAGGTTTTCTCCCAGCCAATACGGAAACAAACCCGAGACTACACGTCAACGCTATCACTTTGAGGAATGAAGAGGAGGTTGAAGAAGTTAAGTTTTGCGTTCCAGACCCCGTGTCGAACGACACGGAAGGTTTGTGTTGATCGACACAGGTCAAAAATCGCAAAACAGGAGTTTACGCAATCGGTGATTTTTCTCCCAAGGTCGACACATCCTCGACACAGGCATGTCGATCGACACGGGTCCCAGACGAGTCCAAACACTTCGAAACCTTCGGTTCAAGCAGAGGAAAGGGCCTACAAGCCCAAGATTCCATACCCACGGGCTATTAATGTCAAAACACCAAAGGAGAAAGGGAGACATGCTCGTTGCAAAATATACCGAATCCAGGGATGTTCGTTGTTCCTTGCTCAATCAAAGGTATGAAATTTAAGAATTCTCTTTGTGACACTGGAGCTAATGTGAATGTCATGTCTCAGTCTGTTGCAAGGAAGCTGGGGATTAAGGATCTGCAACCTTCAAAGATGTCTCTCGAGCTGGTCAACTTTTCTTCAACATTTTCGAAAGGGTTCATTCCTGACTTGATGCTTCAAGTAGGAGATTGTCTGGTTCCGGTGGATTTTCACATCATGGAGACAAAAAATGACAGCGAGAGACCATTGATTATTGGGTCATCATTCCTTGCTACTGTAGGTGTGATTGTGGATTTTCCCAATCAGAGAATCTCCTTCTCCAAGGTCAACAAGAATGTCTTTTACCCCGCAGTTCGGTTCAAGGAAAATTCTTGTATGACCGTTACAAATGGAGGAAAGCAGAGTTCAGACCATGGAGATGACACAAAGAGGATCCCATGTGCCCCACCCTTGACTTCACCCTCTATGAGATGCGATGGCGACTTGACTGCCTGCGAGGTGAAACGCAAAAAGACTTTTAAACCTTTCTCCAAGTTCAGAATCAACATCCCCTTAGAGTTGAGGGAGAAAGGAGAGGTAGTTGTTCAAGAGATGCTACAAACCACCATGAAGCTTTTCCCTGGTATTGTTCCTTGGATGTCTGGAGCTAGAGAGCGATCAAATGCAAGTCAAGCTAGTGACTGAAAACAAGCGCTTAGTGGGAGGCAACCCACTGGTAAGTCTACTTATTCTCATTTTATTTTCCCTTTGTTTACTAACTTTTGGTTTTGGTTTTAAATGTTTCAGAATTCAAAAAAAAAAAAAAAAAGCGACGAGACGAGGAAACAACAGTGTGTCGATCGACACACACTACTTGTGTCGATCGACACACCCTGCAACAGCAAGTTCTCGTTCTTTTCAATTGGTGTTTTCTTTTTCTGTTATTTTACCAACTTCAGGCTTGATAACACTGGGGATAGTGTTGTTTAAGTCTGAGGGAGGTAGTTACTAACTTGGTGTTTGTTTTTGAGAGTCAGTCCAAAACGTTTTATTGAGTCAAAATAGTCAGTTGGAAACAATGACCCCTCCTTTGGTTTAGTGGACTGTCTCTTTCAGTTGTGTGACCATTTTTCCAGGATTAATTTCAAATGTAGACTAATGAAAAATCCTAAGGCTGACAAGCTAACTAGAGACGTCTGTTACTTCTAGCATAATCCGCCATATTCGAGCTAATTATGCGGTCTCCTCGGTGATTGGTGTTCATAGAGCTTGACTACTCATTCATACATGACAAGTGCACCTTTTAGTGAAAGTAATGGTACTCCTCTCCCTTGTTCTAAAAAAAAAAATTATTTATATAATGATGATTGGGGTGAAATGATAGTTCTTGAGTATAAGATGAGGAAATAAAATTCCAGTGAGTCAGTACTCAAGAAATGATCACCCGGAGCTCAAAAGCAGCAGTTTGAGTCCCTTAGAACGGATGTAGAGGACGAGCGATCTCACGACCCTGTCTCCTCACAAGGAACAACAGTAGTGAAAGCACTGCTTTTGGGTCTCAGCAGTTTAAATAAAAAAAAAAAGTATAGAGAATCAAATAAGTCTGGGAGAGAGAAAGAATACCAAGAGTTGTATGGTTCATTATTCATGGTATAGTATGGGAATGAGTCTAGAAGGCTTTTGGCATCGAGATCTGGGACGAGACCCAGCAATGAGGACTAGCGGGTTATGTTGAGAAGCCGTGGATGAATCTGGGAGGCTACGAATGTCTATGGAGAAGTACATGGTGGTCTGGTTTTGAATTGGTTTTGCATTATGTGGATTACTAGTTGAAATGGTCGGTCCGGCACTCCAAGGAAAAGTAAGTTTCTGCGTTTTCAAACCTCTTTCACATTCTTAGTTTATGTTTGCTTGAGGGCAAGCAAATGCTAAGTCTGGGGGAGTTGATATATCATGGTTTTTACCCCTTTTTTTACCATGATATAGGTCATTTTCCTAGAGTTTTTTTGGTATTTTTCGAGTCTTTTTGAATCTTTATAGGTTGACGAACGATTGGAGCTTAATGGGAGCGTTTGGAGCATTTTGGAGAATCGAGGAAAGAAGAGCCGAAGTGATCAAGTCAGAGTCGAGTTTTCAAGGCTGTGTCGATCGACACGGTCATGTGTGTTGATCGACACGAGCAAGTCTGACGTGAAGATTAAAGAATTTCCTCTTCGGCCCACGAAGCCCATAAGTTTACAGAAAAGCCCAGTCCGAATTTTAGACCTTATATATAGTTTTTCCTTAGGTTTTTAGGTTTTTTATCCAGTTTTTAATTGAGACTTGCGAGAAGAGAGCTTTAGGAGAGATTTCGGGACTTACAGACCTTCAGATTTCGAACATTTGTATCTCTAACTCTATTTGTAACTCCCCGGCAACGGCGCCAAAATTTGATAAGCTCAAATTTGCCCTGAGCTACTTTCTCAAATTAAGAGATCGTAGTAGTACTTAGGGATTGAATCCACAAGGAATCTAAACACACAATCGATTAAAGAGTTCGAATTATTCTAAGTAAATAGTGATGAATGTAAAATAAACAGCAAACGTAAACAAAGTGAATGATGATAAGGGTTCTAGTAATCAATTGGACAAAAGGTTAGGCTATGGGTAATTCGCAGGAAAGAATCGAAATACGGTTGTGTCGATCGACACAGATGTCCGTGTCGATCGACACGAGGATAAAAACGGTTAGGATTTGTTAAGCGCGGTTCTAGAACTCAAACACGAATATAAAACCAATCAACTTTCGTTGCAGAGATTATCTATGACTAAATCCCTAAATTCCAAATTTCTTTGCAAATTCGGTGAATAAAGACAAGCATTTAGTTCAGGTTCAATTGTTCACAAAATTACTAAGCCAAATTTCTTTGCGAATAGATAATTTTGCTAATCTAAGATTATGTCCGGTTGTTAATAATAATTTCGCATCTATTAAAGCAACCTAGGATGTCCAATTTCAGTTGATCAGTCATAAAATCAGAGTTAAATCAATCTAGATGAAAAAATTAAAGATAAATCCTAACAGGGTTTCAATCCTAATGATTTCTCATCAAACCATAGAATTATCCTAAACCTAACAAACAAAATACTCAGACATAGATGCAGTAAACATTATGAATGAATAAAATTGCATAAAAAAGATAGAGTTAGAGATACAAATATTCAAAATCTGAAGGTCTGGAAGTCCTAAAATCTCTCCTAAAGCTCTCAAAACTAGATAAAAAACCTAAAATCCTAAGGAAAAACTATGTATAAGGTCTAAAATTCGGATTGGACTTTTCTGTTAACTTATGGGCTTCGTGGGCTGAAGAGGAAATTCTTCAATCTTCACCTCAGACATGCTCGTGTCGATCGACACACAGGACTGTGTTGATCGACACAGCCTTGAAAACTTGACTTCGACTTAATCACTTCGGCTCTTCTTTCCTCAATGCTCCAAAATGCTCCAAAAGCTCCCATTAAGCTCCAATCGTTCGTCAACCTATAAAGACTCAAAAAGACTCGAAAAATACCAAAAAGACTCTAGGAAAAGGACTTATATCATGGTAAAAAACGGGTAAAAACCCTGATATATCAATGTTACCAGGGTTGTCTGAACCGAGGTTCTAAACGTCAGCAAAAACCCAAGACTCGATATCCACATCCACTCTCCTGACCCTCGGTCAGCACCACTCGAGATCACACCTGATCCCCCAGCACTACTAGGCTCATACTAACTACATTGCACCGTCTTACCACGGCTGCAATCCTGACCCCAACCCGGTCAGCATCACCTGAGATACACTCCCTATCCCCGAAGTTTATCCAGTCTCATACTTATAATCACATTACAGACTCTATTGCATAATACTCATATCTATACACACCACCCTGCTCTCAGGATCGTCACCCCTTGAGCTCTTGATGTATATCATACCCCCTCTGCCTTCAGGACTGCAATCCATCCAGCTCCAGGTATGCTCCAGCCCTTCCCACTCTTGGGACACACAGTCCGTCAAGATATGGCTGCAGAGGAATTACACATCCCCAGGAGAGGCTTCGGCCCCTCAAAGTATATGCAGGAGAATCACACATCCCTTGAAGAGAACCTCACTGTCCCCTCAAGTATATCCAGGAGAATCATACATCCCTTGGAGCAATCTCTCTGTAACATGCATCATAAGCACCAACTGACCGAAATCACCTCTCGTGGTCTCCGAAACAACCCAATCACCAGGGTGTTTCCACAAGGTCCCTGGAAAAGACAGTCCTAACTTACATAAGAATTCCGTTCCAGACTCTCCCTAGGAAATAGGCAGGTTCTAACTCACATAAAACCCCTATTTCCCAACGCCATCCAGGGAATCACAAGTCTTAACTCACATAGAACTTCATCCCTGGAAAATCCTCCTAGAACATGGACAGTCCTAATTCACATAGAACTTCCATTTCTAGCCTTCCTAGCCGATAGACAAGCTTTAACTCATATAGAAATCTATCGCTAGACCTCCACGTGACCTACCAGTCAACACAACACATGACCCCACCAGTCATACCATAAGAACTCACATCTTATTACACATTTAATAAGGAACAACTCATCTTATTAAATCTCAAAATGTATAATCGTTACAACAACATCAAATGAAAAAACATAAATCTCATAGCCACATGCTAAAACAACTCTGAAAACCAGAAAGACACTCAAGCCACCACTTGCTTCTCGAAACAATTCAAGAACTTTGTCTTCATCAATGCTTCTGGTTCCAAAGTCTCCTCCTCAATACCGTCACAGTCCCACATGACTCTCCCAATGGTATACTCTTCCGACGCATCACCTTGACTCTCCTCTCGAGAATCCTCACAGGCCTCGCTGCCAATGTTATGTTAGGCTAAAGATCCTCCGGAATCCTAGCCAACACCTCCTCAGACTCATGTAGACACTTCCGCAGCATCAAAACATGGAATACCTTGTGAAAAGCCTTCATACTCTAAGGTAACTCCAAATGATAATCTACCGTGACACTGGCAACCCCGTCACGAAGTCCTTGGTAATCATATCCCACTTCCACTCCAGGATAGGCAAACTCTACAACATACCACACGGAACCTGATGCTCTTCAGGTCACGATACATCTTGGTCGCTCTCGGATGAATCGATAACATGCTCGAATGAGCCTCCCTCAAGATCTCCTGTCTCAGATCCTCGTTCTTGGGTACACAAACCCGCCTATTCACCAGTATCATCCCATTCGCTGAGACCGCACACTCTAAACCGGCCGCCTTAGAAGCATCAATCAAACCTTGATCCTTCCCTTGAGCAACTCGAATCCTGCTCAACAAATCTGCCTGGTTAGCTGCCTCTAACCCCAACGGCTCCTATGAGATAACACACAATCTCAATGTACTGATCTCGCTCACCAGAGCCTCCATATCCCGCTCCTGATCTAAAGCAACCCTCCTCCGATTCAACGCATCTGCAGCCAGATTAGCCTTACTCGGATGGTACCCAATCTCTAGGTCATAGTCCGCAACTAACTCCATCCAACGCCTCTATCTCTGGTTCAGCTCCGGCTAAATGAAGAAATACTTCAAACTCTTGTGGTCTGTGAATACCTGCACCTTCCCGCCATACAATTAAGACCTCCAAATCTTAAGGGCAAAGATCACCGCAGCCAACTCCAAATCATGGGTAGGATAGTTGCACTCGTGCTTCCTCAACTGCCACGAAGCATATGCAATAACCTTTCCCTGCTGCATCAGTTACATCCCAGACCAACTCCCGAAGCATCTGTATACACCACATAAGGCTCCCCCGGCTCGGGTAACGCCAACACCAGTGTACTAGTCAGCATCTCCTTTGGCTTCCCGAAACTCTTCACGCAAGCTGAAAACCACACAAAGGGAACATCTTTCTTCGTCATCGACTGTGCCATACTCACAAATCCCTTGACAAACCTCCGATAAGATCCCGCCAACTCGAGAAAACTCCTAATCTCAGTGGCACTCCTCGGTCTAGGCCATCCTCTGATAGCCTCTATCTTAGCCGGATCCACAAAAACTCCCTCCGCAGACACCACATGGCCAAGAAAGCTCATCTCTCGCTGCCTAAAACTGCACTTACTCAACTTCACGTACAGCTTCTGCTCCCGCAGCTTCTCCAAAACCAACCTCAAATGCACCTCGTGCTTCTCCGGACTCCTCGAATACACCAGGATATCATCTATGAAGATGATGACGAACAGATCTAGATACTCCTCGAATACCCTGTTCATCAATCGCATGAACGCTGCTGGCGCATTCGTCAACCCAAAAGGCATCACCACAAACTCATAGTGCTCGTACCTCGTCTGAAAGGCCATCTTCCTAACGTCCGCCTCATCAATCAGGATCTGATGGTAACCCGACGCCAAGTCAATCTTGGAGAACCAAGTAGACCCTCGCAACTGATCCAACAACTCACAGTGACTCGGTTAAGTCCCCGGTAATCAATGCACAACCGAAAACTCCCATCTTTCTTCTTCACGAACAACACTGGCGCTCCCCACGGTGAAACACTAGGCCGGATGAATCCCTTCCCCAACAGATCATCTAGCTGCTTCTTCAGCTCTGCCATCTCTGCTGGAGCCTTACGGTAAGGCGCCTTAGATATAGAAGTCGTTCCAGGCTCCAACTCAATCGTAAATGGATCCAACCGCGATGGTGGCAATCCCAACAACAACTTAAACACATCATGGAAATCCCAAACAACCCGAATATCTCCAACTGCAACCTCTCCAACAGTCTCCGACATCACTATCGTCGCCTGATACACCCCACATCCCTTCTCAATC
Organism: Arabis hirsuta; assembly: GCA_964056655.1. Classification (NCBI taxonomy): domain Eukaryota; kingdom Viridiplantae; phylum Streptophyta; class Magnoliopsida; order Brassicales; family Brassicaceae; genus Arabis; species Arabis hirsuta. The sequence goes on from OZ053303.1 coordinate 18,594,358, forward strand.
AACTGCTCGGCATGTATCACTGAAATCACGAGACTCCCAGAAGTCAGACTCACATCCTGATACACCAACCTTTCCGACTCCCGCTCGAACACAACCCGTCCTCGATGACAATCCAGATGGACCCTGTACCGATCCAACCAATCTATACCCAGGATGACATCGTACAACTCCACCGGACTAATAACAAGATCTGCTGGCATCAACTCTCCCGCCACCAGAACATCTACACCACGAGCCCACCCGAAAGTAGCTAACGTCTTGCCACCAGCAACCTTAACTACTCTCGGCTGCTCACCAGAATCGCTCCGGATCCCGTTGCCCACCGCACACTCTGGAGTAATGAAGCTATTCGTAGCTCCCGAATCAAACAACACGTGGGACTCACATCCGCCCACAACTAAGGTCCCTGCACAAATCCCATGTGCTTTAAGACCCGACACTCTAGCACAGACTCACAATTTCTAACAGACTAAATTCAATCACCACAAGAATTTAAAAAGAACAAGTCTGAAATTATACCTGTAATCGGTCTGGCGCTAAAACAGCCAACCTCCGTCAAAGTGAAAACCCGCGGCGTCGCTGCAATCTGAGCCAAGGGCTGCACCGCCAACGGCTGCACTGCCACCACTTCCATCTGCTGCAGCTTTGGACACTTGGGCTTGATATGCCCCGGCTCTTTGCAATGGTTACACACCGGAGCACCCCGAGTCTCACTCCTCTTCGGACAACTGGTCACCTTATGATCAATTCCGCACCCGAAGCAACCTGGACCACTCTGTCCAATCTGACTCGGCCCTGAAGTTCTCTCCCACTTCCTCTTCTGACCCTGAGCAGGCTTGCCGCCCTTGCTCGAACCCGTCTGCTGCTGCGGCCTCCTCTGCTGCTAAACCGGTGGACTCACCACCACAGCCTGCTCCTCGAGGTCCTCCTCAATCGCAGCAGCCGTCTCCACTAACTCCGCCCTCGTGGCAAACTTACTCGGCCTGCAGCGAGTCCTCAAATTAGCTCAAAGTCCCCCAAGGAACCTCCTCACCTGGGCCTGCTCGTTCTCCATACCCCTACGAGCATGTACCAGGAGTCAACTGAACTCCAAATCGAACTCCCTTACAGTCCGATCTTCTTGAGTCAGGTTCAGAAACCTTGACTCCATCCGGTCCACCGCCTTCTGTAGGAAATACTTGGCATTGAACTCAGCCAAGAAATCCTCCCAGACCATCTCGGCCTGTACCCTCCTGGCCTCAACACCTCTCCACCAGAGATGCGCATCACCATCCAGATAATGAACCGCTAGATCAACCCGGTATCCCTCCAAACACCTAATAGAGCAAAAGTTCCGCTCCAACCTCCGTCGCCACTCATCGGCCTCTTCAGACTTGGCACCACCCGAGAAAAACCGGGTGTCAATCCTCTGCATCTGCTCCCTCATCCTCAGGTAGGATGGAAGCTCCTCCGCAACCGCCACACCCGGCTGCACACCAGCCACTCCCGGCTGATCCCCAGCCACTCTTGGCTATCCACCAGCCACTACTGACTGCACTCCTGGAGCCTGACCCGGAGCCGGTACCCCACCTGGTAACCTATATAGAATCATCTGCAGCAAACTCGCCAAACGATCATCTCGGTCTTGGGCCACACCTACGGCAGCACCCCCACCTAGGCCCGCCGTACCGCCAGCTACCTTGGGAACCACACTAGCTCCACCAGCCCTCACACTGGCACTCGTAGCAGTCACACCCACACACCCCTCCTGAAACGCCTACGAGTCCACTACCTGCTCCTGCGTGGTCTCCTAGGCCACAATCGCAGCATCAGACTCACTCTGCAGTCCTCGCCCGCACCCAACACGACCACCACGGCCTCCACAGCCCCCACGACCTCTGCCTCTAGCCACTCTAGCCATCACTCTGCACTAACCAGCAGACTACAAAATACTAGAAAAATAAAAAGTCATAAAAACACATACCGTGGAATCTCATTGCAGGCTCAGAAGAGATGATCTAGGACTCCATACCCACACAACAATCAATCAATTAACTCACATAATTTAATCAATTGCACCCGCCCTAGAACCATAAGGGCTCAGATACCAAAATGAAACAACCCGACCCAAAACTTTAAAAATTTTCCCTTCGGATTACCATCATCACAGATAATAATTCTCAGTGGGCCAAAACAAGCAATGCGAAAACAATTAAAATAAACAATAACAAGCAATCAATAATTCCCATACTTCATTAATTCACTAAACCGTTCAATTCAATAAACAATTCAGTTCCAATATCAAATAACCAACATTAACTAATATCAATCCCAGAATCTACTAGCAACCTAACAATTCTAACAATACAATCACAAAAAACGAGACACTAGATCATCTCCTCTTCCCGGCCATGATTCCACGATCACATTTTCTCTTTACCTGCAACACATGGCAAAAAGAGTTGCGTGAGTATTATCATAAATACTCAGCGACGCGGTCATCCCATCTACAGGTTATACACACAATCATAAGCAAGGGATACAATACCATGATGAGCATACGACAATTATACACGAAACAATCAACACGAACCAGTACAGAAGCTCCTGTGTCGATCGACACAACCACTAGGTGTCGATCGACACACTGCTCCCGTGTTGATCGACACACCACCATGGTGTCGATCGACACGGCATCACAGAACCCCGGAAACGAGCCTATCCTCTCATGGCTCGAATCCCATCGCGATTTGTCGATCTCCTGCACGAATACAAGCACTAAACATACGGAAAACAATCCAACAACCACAAACAAACGTAATCTATCCAATCCTTTACCCAAATAAACCTACAGTCACGCACTCACCTCGAAAACAAATTGAAAAGAGGAAGAACGCGAAGAACGAGCGAAGAACGCGAAGAACAACTCGAACCAGCCATTGATTTCATTCTCTCATACTCGAAATCAACCAGCAACAGTCCCCTTCTCGTTCTAACAACCTCAAGAGCAAACCTTCTCAAGAAATCTCCCAAAAATCACCCAAAAACCTTTGATTTATGATTTCTCTCTCAAACTCTCTGATTTTTCTCTGAAAAACGGCCAAAAAATAGACAACACGACTGTTCACGCCTCTTATACAACCCTAGGGTTTCCCTAAACCGGCCCACCAAACTGGGCAATTAAACCGAACCTGTCGGTCTGATTTTACCTTGTGTCGATCGACACACTCCACTCGATCAATTGCCACACTCCCCGAGGTAAAATTAGACCCGGGGAACCTGTTGATTCCCGGGTCTGATTTTACCCCATGTCGATCGCCACCAAAAATCCACTTTTTGGTTCACAGGCGTTACAGATTGACCAGTTTGTTCTTCTCCAAACTGGTGAGCTCTCCTTCTCGGGGTAGTACCATTATGTTCATTTTGGTTGTTTATCTGCTGATGCCTAGCCTCTCCAGTTGACTGATCTTGATTATTGTTTGGTGGGAGTCTCACAATTGCAGGGATGAGTCTTATGGGGGGTGCCATATGACTTGTTGAAGCTTTGTTTCATCCCTTTTGTAGATTTGGTGGATTGTTACACATGTCAGTTGTCTCTCCTGGCTTAGTTGGTGATGGTATGGCCCTTTTCTTTGGCGATTTATGAAGTTGAATTGCATTCCTTTTGCGGGAGCTGGCCCCTAAGAGTGGGTTTGGGCCTAAAGTTGTTCTGTTCTTAAGGGGTGGTCTTCCCCTTTTCTTCTTTGCTATCCCCCCTGGGATTGTCTCAGGATCCTTCAGTTGTGGTAAATCTTGGGAGATAGGGAGTTCTGTAGAAGATTCCCTTCTGTGTTGAGCAGTTATGGTTTGAAGTTGGTGTGATTTTGCAGCTTCGATGATTGAGGCTGCAGTAGCCTCCATCAAACCTTCAGTTTTTCCCTCAAGGACTCTTTGCTGCCTAGTTGTTTTTTCCTTGGGATTTGCTACATTGCAGTGGTTAATGGTGACATCCATCAAGTTTTCCATGACTTGTTTTGTGGTGGGTATAGTATAGGAGAAATCCGCTTGATTCATGTTCCTTCCCAAGGGAGGATGTCTTTGGCTAGTTGTTGCTGCAACTGTAGTGGATATCCTTTCAGATTCAGGTTCTTTTTGTTTCCATTGCATTTGTTATCCTTGGGGTCTTTTGTGCCTTGTATTGTTCTCAGTGTATAACTTCTTCACTTTCCTTTTGTTGTGTGTAGTTTGGTCTAAGCTGGAGTTGAAACTCATCATTTGTGCCTTGGTGAGGTCGTGTTCTGCCCAAAGCAGTGTTGGAGATGCGTCTGTCCGTTTCTTTTAAGCTGCTAGTGGGGTGGCTTAGCCTAGCATATGTTCTTTCTCCAAAAAGTCTGCCATGTCAATCCCTTATTTCCTTATAAGGCATCTGGTTTGCATTTATGTCCATCCCTTGATCCTGGTGCTCTCTATGAGTTTTGTGGATGTTTTGGATGTTGTATCCTTTCTTCTTGAGGTAGTGTCTGCTAATTTGAGAGTGCAGTCCATTGCCTCATGAGTAAGGCAGTAGCATTTGGAGTAGTAGTTCTTAAGCTTCTCATAGATTAAGGATACTTTAGCTTCTTCTCCTTTCCCAAAATCGTTGAAAGAGTGGTAGTAGCCCATTGATGGAGACTCTGATTCTAGCTGTGTTTAGTGTGATTCTTTACCCCTCCATTCTTCCTAGGGCTTCTCCAATTTTGTCTGTCATCTCCTTGTCCCAGTAGTGTAGAGGGATATCTCTCAGTTGGATCCAGAAGGGAATCTGAGATGGGAAGCTTGGGGATATAACCGGTTCCCAACTCTGTATAATGATCATCCAGTTAGAGAAATGGTATGGTCTGTTAGCTATGACAAGTTCAAGGTCTTCTTCCCTATTAAATTTGAACTGGAATAACCCATTCCCAAGGTCTGCACCCTCTGTTGAACCCATTAGTTCCCATCTTCTGGTAAAATAGGAAATCATGGACCAAACTCTCTGAGCTGTAGGGTTTGTTAGTCTTCCTATGAGTGTAAGCTTGTTTCTTTGAATCAGTTCAGAGGTATCAATTCTTGGTGCACGAATTCTGACTCTTGGAGGTGAGTCATTACTCTTTGAAATGGCTTTTCCTCTTTCCTCATATGTGAGTCTCCTTTCCATCTTCAGAAAGTTATGTTGAAAAGACTTATCTATTGCGGTGAAGGTCTTTGAGTTGGTTGGATGCAGTAGTTGTTGAGTTGTTGAGGTGGAGAAGCTGATGTTAGGCTTGTTGTACTCAATGTTATGTAGATCTGTGGTTGCTCCGAGGTCTGGATGTTCTGTCGATGCAAGGCTTGGAGCAGGGAGTTTATCGTCCTTTGAGAGCTAGGGAGAAGGTACGAGGCATTGTAGCTGTAAGTGTTGGAGACGCAGTTCGATGTGAAGCCAGGACGGTCATCTTTCCCGTTTACCGGGGAGGGGGAAAGGTTCGGTTGACCTGTAGTCACCGTTGGCCTGCCTTGGAGCGTCGGAAAGCTAGTTTTGGAGATTAGGTTTACTATATTGGGTTATAGAAAGGGTTTGGTAAGAAGTGTATTTCAAAAAGGAGTACTAAAACCGGAAATTACTACTGGGTCTCCTAACAAACTCTAAACCCTCAAAACTATACCCTAATACAACATAGTTAACCCAAACATAAATGATATAATAAGTAAATAATTTTAAAAAGTGGCATTTTTGAAAAGTGACATTCCAATAGAGGCATTTTTCAAAATTTCTCAAAAATAATAGTAATTAATCAGTCGATTTTTTTATTAATAGACTATATATTAATCTAAAAAGACATTTAAATCATTATGGGAGAGAAAAAGGAAACAAATTATTTTAAAATTATTAGTTTTTTCAACTTAAAGCCTTCCCACGAAGGCTTAAGAAAAACATGACAAAAAAAAAAATTCATAAAAACTATCCAAACTTTATTTAATTTTTTTAAAAAATACACAAACTATTTTGGCTACCCGAATAATACATAAAATATCTACAGTTCGTTTTTATATACTCAAGATTTTCAAAATTTGTAGGTTTTACACCCTCGATTCTAACGACGTTAGCCGGTTAACAGAATATGATAAACGGTGTCCATTTTGTAACAAAAAAATCCAGAAAATACCCGAACTTAGTTTAATTTGCTTAAATAATACACAAATTTTTGGCTACCCGAATAATATATCGACCATTTAAATTTTTCTTTTATATACTCCAACTTTTTTGTCCTCAAAATCAAGAATACGATAATGTTAGTTTAACTTACATAACTGAAATGTTTAGAGGATGAATATGATATCAAAAGGCACTAGGTCAAAGTGGTAGATTAATTTTCCAGTACGAGCTAGCCAAGTTTTCAGTCAGATTCTATATTCATATCTCTGAGGGCATCAACCTCCACACGAGCTTTGTCAATACTTCAAGATGTACAATTATTATTGATAAGCCCATTCAAATAAGTCATCAAGACTAATGCAAAAACTACCAGTCATACCTACAAAAATTTATGTATTGTTTAAGCAACTTAAACTAAGTTCGGGTAGTTTTCAGGAATTTTTCCGTCAAAAAATTAACACTTTCTTTATCATCTTCTGTTAGCGGGTTAATGTCGTTAGAATCGAGGGTATAAAACCTACAAAATTTGAAAGTCTTAGTATATAAAAGACAATAGTAAATATTTCACGTACTATTTGGGTAGCCAAAATAGTTCGTGTATTTTTCCAGCAATTATAGTTCGTGTATTTTTTCAGCAAATTAAATTAAGTTCATGTATTTTCTAGGAATTTTTCCCAAAAAAAGGCAAAAAATGCTTTAGAAAAAATAAAAGTTTTTAAAGATATTTTTTTTCCCAAGCATGATTTATTGTATTTTTTTTTTAAGTCTCTAAAGCTTGTCTTTTATTTGTTTGTATTGTTTTATAGTAATTTTTTTTCTAAAACTTCGTTGGAGTGGTTTTCACTATGAAAATAAAATAATTTTAAATGATTTATTTTCTCTCTTCTTTCCCAATATCATTTAAAGCTCTTTTTAGATTTATATATATTTTAAGCGTAAAAAAATTTGAATGATTAATTATCATGTTTTTCTCTTATTATTTTGAGATCCATTTTTATATAAATCAAGAAATTGTTAAAACTTCACAAAATAAATGAAAAAAACAGTTTTTGATTGGGGATGAATAATTTAATAAATTCTCTAAAAAAAAAAATTTTATAATCAAACAATATTTTAAAGAGGTCACTTGTTATAAATACTATGACATTATAAGTTCTGTTCAAAAGTAAACTAAAGGAAATTCTTCACTGTTGTAAATATTCTTCACTCGAGAGTTTCATTCAAATGTTTTTCAGTTTATTTTACCTTTTTGTAAAATTTTGGGATATTAAACCAAAACATGAAATATAGATATATAAAAAAATATTTGCTTTAGATACATTATTATCAGATTTATGTCATAACTAACATTTTTAACAAAAAGATTATCTATAAAACATTATTAAAATAACAGTTACAGTATATACAGCTTCCATTACTAAATAGACTTTTATTCATATTTGAAGTAATAATCACAGCATTTATAGCAAAAAGTTTACAACAAAAGTCTACAGACTTGCCAAGCACTCCCCCCATGTTTGGTAAAAAAGAGTCTTTAAAAACTTTCATAGTTTTAAAAGTCTTAAAAAAACACTTGCTAAGCACCCCTAAATCATGTTTCGTGAAAAAGAAGCTTTAAAAACTTTTATTATTCTTAAAACTTAAAAAACATCACGCCAAGCACCTTCTAGATTTTCCAATTTCATATAACTTCTACCCACGTTCCCACGAAAACAAACCACCTTCCAATTAAAATGCAGGCCATATATATTTTAAACACCTTAACTTTTGCCAAAACAAAAAACACTGGAGTAAAACGGAAAGGTTTTAGAAAATCCTCTCATGGTGAAAGACACACTCTGCAATGAGCAGTTGATACACAACACGTCGACCACTCTATTGAAGAAGAATGAGGTAAGGTTGCAAAACAAAGTTTTCAAACATATTAGTGTAAATATATCTGTATTTTGAGAATCAAATTCCATAAGTTATAGCTCTTGACTCTTTTTATTGCTGAACTCATTTCATGGTCCAGTACATAACTACACCAAAAGGACACTCCAACAAACAACAACAAAGAGACGAAAGAAAACTCGAACTCCTTCCATACAATATATAAATATATATATATATATATATATTATCTCATCGGTGGGATATAATATGAACACTTCGAAAGAGGAACACGTGATCAACGACAATATGCAGACGTAAGTTAAATCCAATGTCAATGTGGGTTATTCTGTTATTTTTACTGACACAAATGCCTTCTTGCTATCTATGTTTTAGTTGTTGTGCTATCACCATCCATCTTTGATATCTCGACTATGTCCCTAATTGCTTTGCTATCATAATTCGTCTACCATTTTTTGGCTCTCTAATATTTCTTACTTTTTTCTCTTAAAAGATATGATGCTATCACAGTGACAAAGAAACGAAAGAAAAATGAAGTACAATAGTAGAGAACGAACGAAGCCAGGAAAATCGAATTCAAGTGCAAGGCCATCACGTCAACGGTATACTTTTTAAATGAATCTTTACATTTTACTTGCGAATTAACAATAAAAAAAATTGTAGAATTATTTGAATGAAAATGTTATACCACTATATAAATAGTGGGCAAAATTTGTAATATATAAACGAAATTTGTATTTCGTATAATAAGTTTACAAATAATTATAGATAATTTTTTAATTAAAATTATATTAATTTTACTCGATAATTATATTATAACACGGATAATTATATAGTGGTGTATAATCCGTAAGTGGTAACACAACTCAAGTGGAATGTGGAATGAGAGTTGTGGAATTGTGTAATACTGATCATTTGTATTGAGGTAGTCGATACATATTCATTTCTATTATTCCTTTGTTGGGATTTAGAAGAATATATCTTGATGGATCAACCAGAGGATTAGGAGGTAAAAGGAACACCGGATTAAGTTTGTCTCCCAAAGAAGTTATTGTATGGTCTGAAACAGTCTCCAAGACAATGGTCCAGAAGTTCGATTCATTCATGTTGACTTCAGGCTATCAAAGGAGCACGTATGATCCTTGTGTCTATATAAAATGTTTATCTAACAATACATACATCTATTTGCTTCTCTATGTAGATGATATGTGATGCATCCTCCAAAACCGACATCGCCGCGGCAGCCCCACCCCGCCCTATCCCCACGATGATGGCCTGGCCCATGACCCGATCCGGAGCCCGAACCTTGCAAGAAAACATCAACGATGCAGTGGAGGTTCTACTAGCCGAGTACGACACGGACCTAGCGACCCGGCCCATTCAACATGACGCGTCCCGATGCAAAGCCCAAGCCTAGCCCGATCAAGACCAGCCCGGCCCAAGCCGGCCCGGTCAAGACCGGCCCGGCCTAGCCCGCCACGATCAAGACCAGATCTTCCCAAGCGGCCAAGATCACTCGAAACGGACACTTATCTTTTTTGGAATATCGCGCATTGAAGACTAAGGCTCCATCCGATCCGACGCGATCAACGGCTCCATCCAACTAAGGTAAGTCTCGATTTATTTGAATTATTTTTGATACTAACGGCTCTTTTGTTTTGAATTTTCGTGATATTTCTTTTCTTAAGTAGTGTCGATCATTTGTTTCGCTGATTTTGTTTTTATTACTTAGATGTCGAATCTTGTAATTAATTTCCAAGACCCCTAGAAGGGTCAAGCTGATCGGACGAGTATATAAGTTCCCTAACAGCCTTGTATATTTATGACCTTTGATCAATAAAGCAAAAGCATTCTTCTTAAATACTAATTCTCAACAATAAGCACCAATCAAACATCCAGCTGAAATCAACTCACTTCAAACAAACGAATTATCCATTAAATCTAATAACTCATTGAATCAACATAATCAATTCCGACAACCAACATGAATCCACTTAGCCATTCTAACTCAATACATAAATGCAACAACAATCGAGACTATCTCCTCTTCACAGCCACGATTCCACAATCACACTTTTTCTTTCCCTGCATCACATGGTTATAAGAGATACGTGAGTATTATCACAAATACTCATTGAGACGGTCATCCCATCTACCGGCTATACACACAGACATAAGGGAAAACCATAATACCAAACAATTCTAATCAACAATGAATCAACACCACATTAACGTTTCAGACTCTCGTATCGATCGACACACCTTCTGGTGTCTATCGATACCACAACACTTATGTCGATCGACACACCTCCTGGTGTCGATTGACACAACCCCACTGTGTCGAGGAACACAAGCCTATCCTCTCATGGCTCGTTCCAGGACGCGACGTTTCGATCTCCTACACCAAAAACGTCAACACATACAAGAAAATCATTTGAAAATCATCAAATAAATCCAAACCTCAATCAAACACATCATGACATTCTAATTACCCAGATAAGTCATGGTCACGCACTCACCTCAATTCAGGAATGAAAAAGGATAAGAACACGAAGAACACACGAAAATCAGAGGCTTTCCACACCCAAACCGTCGGATTTCCTTCTCTCTTCGCAAAGAACATGGACCAAACTTGATTCTAGAGACTCACAATCACAAAAACAAGCTTTTAGGATCAAGAACACAAGTATATCAATAATGATTCCTGTTCTTCACTCAATCCTCTCTAAAAATCTCTGATTTTCTCTGGAAATGCGACAAGAACACGGCTGGTCGGCTTTTATAGTCGAACCCTAGGGTTTCCCTTAACCCAAATTGCAATCTGACGCTCAAAAACTGAACCAATCGGTTCAATAAAGGCTTTTGTCGATCGACTCACACCATAGTGTCGATCGACATACACAACCAAAATCACGACTTCTCCCAAGTCAATAAACTGGTGTCAATCGACACCATTCCCAAAATTTCAATTTTCGTTCACGAGCTTTACAATTCTCCCCCACTGACCAGGAGTCGACCTTGAATCCCGTAATATCGAATCACCATGGTCCACACTCTTGACCAATCCGATCAGCACCACCCGAGATCAACACTTCCGATCTCTGAGGTCTATATCTAGTTATGTGCTCATAGCCACGTTCAGATATTGATTACTCTTAACTCATAACTCATAACCACACCACTTCCACTCTCAGGATCACATCCTTTAAGCTATCGGTGTACATGGAAATCCTCATTCCATCGAGAAAAATCTTCATCTATCAGTATTACTAAGGAAAATCCTCATTCTTCACTAACCTAAAGGGAAATCCTCATCTCTCTTGGAGAAATCCTTATCTATTAGCGAGTTATTCAGGGAAATCCTCATCCCCTAGAGCAATCAATTCTTAACGCCTATAACATCTCTGACTAGAACTACCTCCTGTGGTCCTAAACCGATATCCCAAAACCCCGGAATATCATCTCATCTATGACCAATCCCTCACGTAACCTCTAAACAACCCAGTCACTCAGGTGTTTCACAAAAATCCCTCAGAAATAGCCAAGTTTTAAATCCTCATAAAAATTTTATTTCCAGACTCCCAAAAACACACATCCCATGACAACATAAGTCAAATCATAAAAAAAACACATCTTATAAATATCAATCATAAAAAATACTCATCTTATTAAATCTCAAAATGTAATTATCGTTACATCCACAACAAAATTACTTAATCCAAAAACACATAGCAAAAATGCTAACTCTGAGACTGAAACCAGAAAGACAAACTCAAGCCTCAACTTGCTTCTCGAACCCTTTCTTGAACTTTGCCTTCATCCTAACTTTTGGTTCCCAAGTCTCATCCTCAATACCATCACAGTCCCACAAGACTCTCACCAACAGTATCTTTTTCCGGGGCAGAACCTTGACTCTCCTATCGAGAATCCTCATAGGTCTCGCCTCTAACGTCATATTGGGATGAAGATCATGAGGGATCCTCACCACCACCTCTTCAAACTTATGCAGACACTTCCTCAACATCGACACATGGAAGACCTTATGAAATGCCTTCATAATCTGAGGTAACTCCAAACGATAAGCAACTGGTCCAATCCGTTCCACAACCTTGGACGGGCCCATAAACCTTGGACTTAACTTATTCTCTTAAATGGATGTGTTAGGACTCCTCAACATCGCCAACTTGAGATACACTCTATCTCCAACCTCAAACTCTAACTCTTTCCTCCTCTTATCAGCATAACTCCACTGCCGATCTTGAGCCTCCTTAATGTTCAGCTTCAAAACACGGATCTTTTTTGTCATTTCCTTAATGCTTCTCTTCCCCACTTGAGTCCAGCATAATGGTGTACGACATGGCCTCCCATGCAACACCTCGTACGGAGCCATACCAATACTCGCCTCGTAGTTATTGTTATACGCAAACTCTACCAAGTTCAAGTGATCTTCCCAATGACCACCATAATCCAGCACACACATCCTCAGCCAATCCTCAAGTGTCTAAATCGTCCTCTCTAATTGCCCATCCGTATAAGAATGATAAGAAGTACTCATATGCACCTTACGGCCCATCTCAGCCTGAAAGGTTCTCCAAAACTCAGAAGCGAATCTTGGATCTTTGTCTAACACGATACTCGCTGGCACTCCGTGCAACCTCAATATCTCCTTCACATACTTTTTAGCCAAAATTGCTGCTCCATCGGTCTTTTTAATGGCCAGAAATGTGTTGACTTAGTCAGACGATCCACAATCACCCAGATAGCATCAAAAGTCCGTGAAACTGTCCATCCTACCACAAAATCCATGGTAATCATATCCCACTTCCACTCCAAAATGGGTAAAATCTGCAACAAACCACTCGGAACCTATTGCTCTGCCTTCACTAACTAGCATACATTGCAAAATGCGACCCAGTTAGCCACATCCTTCTTTATTCCGACCCAATGATAATACCATTTCAGATCACGGTACATCTTAGTCGCTCGCGGATGAATAAACAACATGCTCGCATGAGCTTCTCTCAGAATCTCCTGCCTCAAATCCTCATCTTTAGACACACAAACTCGCCCGTTCACAAGAATCGTCCGTTCACCGAGACTTGATACTCAGAACCGGCAACCTTGGAAGCATCAATCAACCCATGATCCTTCTCTTGAGCTACACGAATTCTGCTCAGCAAGTCTGCCTGATTAGCTGTCTTTAACCCCAAAGGTTCCTGTGAGATAACACATAACCTCAGAGTGCTAATCTTACTCACTAAAGCCTCCATATCCCGCTCCTAAGCCGAAGCAACTCTCTTTCGACTCAAAGCATTTACAGCCAGATTAGCCTTACCCGGATGATAACAAATCTCCAGATCATAATCTCCTACCAACTCCATCCATCGCCTCTGCCTCTAGTTCAGCTCTGGCTGAATAAAGAAATACTTCAGGCTCTTATGGTCTGTGAACACCTGAACCTTTGCGCATAAAGATAAGATCTCCAAATCTTCAAAGCGAAAATCACTGCAGCCAACTCAAGATCATGAGTAGGGTAGTTTCCCTCATGCTTTCTTAACTGCCTCGAAGCATAAGCAATTATCTTATCCTGTTGTATCAACACACAATCTAGACTAACTCCCGAAGCATCTGTATACACCACGTAAGGCTCACCTTGCTCTGCTAAAGCCAACATTGGTGTACAAGTCAACATCTCCTTCAACTTTGCAAAACTTTCCTCGCAAGCCAAAGACCAAACAAAGGGAACATCTTTCCCTATCAGCTTCGTCATCAATCAAGCCATACTCGCGAAACCCTTGACGAATCTCTGGTAATAACCTGCTAAACCGAGAAAACTTCTTATCTCCGTGGCATTCCTTGGTCTAGGCCGAGAAAACACATCTCTTGTTGCCAAAAACTGCATTTGCTCAACTTAGCATACAGCTCATGCTCCCGCAGTTTCTCCAGAACCACTCTGAGATGTACCTCGTGCTCCTCAAGACTCCTCGAATACACCAAAATATCATCTATGAAGATAATCACAAACGCATCCAGATATTCTTGAAAGACCCCGTTCATCAGCCTCATGAACGCTACTGGTGCATTAGTCAAACCGAAAGAAGTCTTTCTGTTTTGAAAGTAGTATTTCTGACATTTGCCTCATCGATAGGAATCTGATGGTAACCCGATGCCAAGTCAATCTTGAAGAACCAAGTAGCCCCTCGCTACTGATCCAACAACTCATCAATCCGCGGTAGAGGATACTTGTTCTTCACAGTGACTCGGTTAAGTCCCCAGTAATCAATGCATAACCGGAAACTCCCATATTTCTTTTTCACAAACAACACTAGTGCTCCCCACGGTGAACTACTAGGCCAGATAAATTTCTTACCCAATAAATCATCTAGCTGCTTCTTCGGCTCTACCATCTCCGCGGGAGCTCCAAATCAATCATGAAAGGATAAGACCAAGATGGCGGTAATCCCTGCAACGATCGAAAGACATCCTCGAAGTCCTGAACAACCCGAATATCTCCAATAACAATCTCTCCAACAGTCTCTGGCATCACAATCGTCGCCAAATACGCCTTGCACCCTTTCTCATTCAGCTGCTCTGCCTGAATTGCCGAGATCACGAGACTCCTAGAAGTAGGCCTCACTCCCTGATAAACTAACCTCCCTACCTCTCACTCAAACACAACTCGTCCATGATGACAATCCAGATGAACTTTGTACCAATCCAGCCAATCCAATCCATCCCCAGAATGACATCGTACAGCTCTAGCGGACTAATAACCAAATTCGCTGGCATCGACTCTCCAACCACATGAATATCCATGCCATTAGCCCGCCAAGAGTAACTAAAAACTTCCCACCAGCAACTTTAACTACTCTCGGCTGCTCACCGGAATCGTTCCGGATACCGCTGCTCACATCACACTCTGGAGTGATGAAGCAATTCGTAGCTCCATAATCAAACAAAACATAGGATTCAAAACTGCCCTCCATTCCGCGACCAGCATAAACCAGAAGCCGGTTAAACTCTGTGTCAAACTCTCTCACTGACCTGTCACCCTGAGCCAACTCCAGAAACCTGGACTCTAACCAATCCACCGCCTCCTGCGGGAAGAACTTGGCATTAAACTCAGCCAAAAAGTCTTCCCAGGCCATCTCTACCTGAACCCTTCTGGCTACAATACCCCTCCACCAGAGATATGCATCACCATCTAGGTAAGGTACTGCCAGATCAACCCGGTATCCCTCTGGACACCTGATAGAGTGAAAATTATGTTCCAATCTCATCTACCACTCATCGGCCTCCTCAGACTTGGCACCTTCTGAGAAAAAATCTTGTGTCAATCCTCTATATCTGCTCCATCATCTAAAGGTAAGATGGGAGTTCCTCTGCAACCGTAACCCTCGGTTGCACCTCTACAACTGGTGGCACTACCGGAGCTGGAGCCAGTACCGCTCCCGGTAACTGCTCCAATAACATTTGTAGCAGATCCGCCAGACGATCATCTCGGTCCTAGGCTGCACCTACGGTAGCACCCGCTCCTGGGCCCGCCGCCACACCGGGACTAACATCAATCCCACAGTCCTCACAATAGCACTCGTCCTGGCCACACCCCTCCTGAAGCGTATTCGAATCTGCCACCTAATCTTGCGTGGAACCCTAGGCCATACTCGCAGTGGACTCACTCACATGTCCCCGATAACGCCCATGGCCTCCACGACCACCACGGCCTCCACGACCTCTAGTACCTCTACCATCTCTCTCTGTACTACCAACAACACAAACTAAGTATACTAGAAATCACACAAAATCACCAAACTTTTACCGTGGAATCTCATTGAAGGCTCAAAGAAGATAAACTAGGACTTCAAACTTACACAACAAAATTGACTAAATCCTCATAATCAATTAAATTCACCCGCCCTAAAACCATAAGGGCTCTGATACCAAAATGAAAGAACCCAACCCGTTTTTTTTCTTTCTAAAACACATAATCGAATGGGTTTTCCCATAAATACTAATTCAACAGCATGCACCAATCAAATATCCAGGAGAAATCAACTCAATTCAAACAAACGAATTATCCACTAAATCCAATAACTCATTGAATTAACATAACCAATTCCGACAACCAACATGAATCCACTCATCAATTCTAACTCAACAATCCGGCAACTTAGCCATTCTAACTCAATACATAAATGCAACAACAATCGAGACTCTAGATCATCTTCTCTTCACAGCCACGATTCCACGATCACATTTTTTTTTTACCTGCATCACATGGTTATAAGAGATGCGTGAGTATTATCACAAATACTCATTGAGACGGTCATCCCATCTACCGGTTATACACACAGACATAAGGGAAAACCATAATACCAAACAAATCTAATCAACAATGAATCAACACCACATTCACGTTTCAGACTCTGGTGTCGATCGACACACCTCTTGGTGTCTATCGATAACACAACACTTATGTCGATCGACACACCTCCTAGTGTCGACCGACACAACCACACTGTGTCGATCGACACCAAGCAATGGGATCGATCGATACTCATCGTAGTGTCGAGGAACACAAGCCTATCCTCTCATGGCTCGTTCCAGGATGCGATGTATCGATCTCCTACACCAAAAACGTCAACACATACACGAAAATTATCCAAAACACACAATCAATCATCATCAAATCAATCCAACCCTCAATCAAACGCATCATGACATTCCAATTACCCAGATAAGCCATAATCACGCACTCACCTCGATTCAGGAATAAAAAAAGATAAGAACACGAAGAACATACGAAAATCAGAGGCTTCCCACACCTAAACCAACGGATTTCCTTTTCCCTTTGCGAAGAAAACGGACCAAACTCGATTCCAGAGACTCACAATCACAAAAACAAGCTTTTAGGATCAAGAACACAAGGAGATCAACAATGATTCTTGTTCTTCACTCAGTCTTCTCTAAAACTCTTTGATTTTCTCTGGAAACTCGACAAAAACACGGCTGGTTGACTTTTATAGTCGAACCCTACGGTTTTTCTTAACCCGAACCACAATCCGACGCTTAAAAACCAAACCAATCGGTTTAATAAAGGCTTGCGTCGATCGTCACACACCGTAGTGTCGATCGACACACACAACCAAAATCGCGACTTCTCCTAAGTTAACACATTGTTGTCGATCGACCCACCTCCTGGTGTCGATCGACACCCTTTCCAAAATTCCAATTTTGGTTCACGGACGTTACATAGAAGCTGAAGAAGCTGTTGAATCAAGAATTTGAAATGAAGGATTTGGGGGCAGCAAGAAAAATTTTGGGTATTGAGATCAAGAGAGACAGGAAAGAAGGATTTTGGAATTGTCTCAAGAACAGTATGTTGAGAAGGTTCTCCACACTTTCAAGATGGATGAATGCAAGGTTGTTCTAACACCATTGGGTGCTCATTTCAAGCTAAGGGCTACTACTAAGAAGAGATGACTGAAGAAAGGGACTAAAGTAAGTCTATGCCGTACTCAAATGCTATTGGAAGCATTATGTACTTGATGATAGGGTCAAGAAAAGACTTGGCTTACACAGTTGGTATAATAAGCAGATTCATGACTAGTCCTACAAAGAATCATTGGCAGGCGGTTAAGTGGGTTTTGAGGTACATGAAGGGGTCAAAGGAAGTTTGTCTTCGGTTCAAGGAAGAAGGGAAATTTGAAATCAGAGGGTATTGTGACTCTCATTATGCCACTGATCCAGATAAGAGAAGGTCTGTTACAAGGTTTGTGTTAATAGCTGGAGGGAACACAATACACTGGAAGTCTGGACTTCAGAAGGTTGTTGCACTCTCTACTACAGAGGCTGAATACATGGCTTTAGCTGAAGCAGTCAAGGAAACAGTATGGCTGAAAGGGTTAGCTGAAGAGATGGGATTCAAGCAAGAGGTTGTTGAGGTTATGTGAGACTCACAAAGTGCTATTGCTCTGTCCAAGAATGTTATTCATCATGAGTGGACAAAGCACATTGATGTGAGGTTCCACTTCATCAGAGAAAATATTTCAGAAGGAGGGATTCGAGTTGTGAAGATTGCTACCAACTGGAATCCAGCTGATATCTTGACAAAGGTTGTACCAGTGAGCAAGCTTCAAGATGTTTTGAAGCTTCTCAGGGTCTCAAGTCGCTAAGAGACCAAAGATCCGAGATTGGAAATCAAGAACACTAAGACAGGAACCAAGTGGGTTTAAAACCATGGAGGAGTTTTGTGGGTTTTTGTTTAAAACTCACTAAGTCAAGGAAGACTCTGAATGGTTCAGAGGGTTCAAATACAAGAGAAATTCATAATCAAGGATAAGAGTTTCTGGTTGGACTAGAAAGTTTGCTTTATGCAAAGATCAATGTTTTTCTTCTTCTCCACTCCCATGGTGTCATTTCTCTCTGCAATTTCGTACAAGCAAAAGAAGCTGGTCGGCGAGCTAAACAGGTTGAAGCAGCCTCCGTATCAGTGCCAAAGCCTAAATCAACGGCTTGATTGAAGAAAGCAACCCGACATCTCTTGAAAGATGTGTGCACAAGTTGTTGGGTAAGTAGATTGGTCCTTCTCTGATTTCTCTATATATGAGAGGATAATCTATGTTTGTAAGGTTTAAGGTTAGAACAAGGCTTGTATGAGAGAGAGAAAATGTATGAACCCTAAAGGCTCTAGTTTTGAGCAAGTGTCTTAGTGGATTTCCGAGTAGAATCTCGGCGAGACGTAGGGATCCGGTTTGGACCCGAACTCGCTAAATTTGTTGTGTGTTCTTTACTTTACTTGCTCACAAATCATACAAACGAGTGACAGAGAGAATTGAGAGAGATTTCTATTAGATTCAAACCAAAAGCTTAAAACTTTATTGAGTCTAAGTAGAACAAGGTTCATTCTTTCTGGTTCTAATCCTCACATAGATGCTTCCGGAATCACCATGGTTCCTGTGCAAGGGGATAAATATGCGAGAGTGGAAATTGTTTTGTGGGCAATGGAAAATTCAACAAGAAACGGACTTCCTCTTGACCTCAGGAGCTCCCATCAACTAAGCTGCGTACGGTATACTAAGAATGTTTTTGGGAAACTCTATTACCTAACTTCCACTGCTTTTGGGCACCTCAAGGGACTAGGAACCTTCCGAGGACACATATGAAACCTTACCAAGTGTTTCGCTCCTAAACCACCAAGATGTATTAATGGACGACATCTTACGTATTTGAAAAGTAATAATCTTTTAACTGAGAGCTGTTAAAACATATATAGTTCTTTTTTTTTTCTTAACATCTCTTTCAGTGGATTTAAAAGATTTGAATATTTCATAGATTAATTAGAAGTTTACAATAGCTTTTGGGTTTGCTAAAATTAATCTTTACATTGAAATGCATAAAAAGCACAACCTCCAAAAACTCACCACCGGCAGGCAGAAAACATGTTATCTTTTAAAGATCAGAAAAGCTCAAGATTGGCATAATGTAAGAGTTCTCTCTCAAGGCCACAACACAAATTTCTCTTTATGAAACCAGATACAAAGTTACAAACTATAAAATCATTATGGAAGTGAATATGAAACCACTAAATGATGTTCAATTGTTTTCTATAGCCCAAAGTTATTTTACATCTCAATGTCTTCGAGGTCTGGTAAAGGGAACCTGAGAAGAGCTGCAATTCCAGTCAGCTGTGCTAATTCTGCATAATATATTCATCAACACTTCTTTAAGAGTTTGGCACAAAAGTATACAAGTTAAAGTCACAATTAATTAAAACAACACTTAGAAGAAAGAAGCAACAACACTCACGTTCCCCTGACACATGCATCGACGAAAATATAAAAGCCTCTCCTCCTGAATCTTTTACCGACTCCACCAAATTCACATACTTCTTCCTTGTTTTTACGTCAGAATTCCTACACCAAGTTTATGTATTTATAATGTCAGTTTGCCTCTTAAAAAAATACAAAAGTCTCATTAAGATTAGTATTCCCCTTCCATTACTAAACCTGAATAGCTCATCTGTAATGAGAAGTGTTTGGATTGCCATTCGTTCATGAGCAACTTCCACATGCTTTGGTCCATAGCATGCCCGAGCTGGATCCTGCATTAAAAAGCAAAAGAATATCAAGGCAAGTTGAAATTCTTATAATTGATGAGAATCTCTCTGTTCGTTGTAAAAGAACCCGACATTTGAAAGCATGGTGAAGAAATCGTTGAGAGCTTTGACCTACAATAGGCAAATTCACATCAGGCAGGCAGATGATAAAAGTCACGAAACAAAGATGATCTCATAAGCTGCTTCCATACACTTTTCTAAATGCTTTTCAACGAATCAGGCTCAAAATCTGTCATAGAGCAGAAGCAATCTACTATATCCGCCCACCGCTCAGCCAACAAGAACATTATCCACCAATATCTAATCTATTACTACTGACTTTTAAGAGTGTTCTTTCTTAGACAAGAGAAGGGGCCAAATGATTATTATCGATCAATACCACATTCTATGTTTTTTAGAGAATCCTAATGCTTCCCAGTGGCATAACTATAAGCTTACATTGTAACTCGATGACTACAGAAGTACACTTGATTGACAGATTACGAATAGGGAAAGCTATAAAACAAAAATGATTGAATTATGCCTCTGACAAGCTGACAGGTTTAGTATCACACGAATTCAATAAAAAATATTAACCCAAAAGACGATAAAACATCCTTTTAAGTTAATCCAGTTTTAAATGAGAAATTCAAAAGAAAACAATGATAATGTATCACAGCTAAATTGAAATTTTAAATCACCTCTTTTGCTGCTTTAGTATCTTTGATCATATTCATCACGTTGGGAGCATGTAGAACCTCTCCCAGGCTATGTCTGTGCACCAAAAGATAATGTTAGAAATCAAAGAAACTTTGCATGAGCATAACAATAGGCTTTCTAGAAATGAGGAAGCGAAACAGTAGAAACAACTAGAGGTGACATGATTTAAACAAAAATAAAGTAGGTAACCTAGTCAATTCAGACACTACTATACAGGGAAAGAAGTGTGCAAGTTTTCCTGCTAAACAAACTAATAGGTTTATCCAGCAGATAGCAACTCTAACTCCACAGCAAAGATCTCAAATTAATGTTCCACAACCTTAATAATTTCTAAGCATGTTATATCATCAGACACTGAGCTTTCACTGGTTTTAAGCATGGCAGATCATAATTCTGACAGTTTCATGAACTGTTCCACAGAAACACTACCTATATCCAGAGTTTGTATGCACCAGAATTATACGTGATTTGTTCTCAATGATAGATCTCAACTGTCTTCTTTCTGCTTCCAACAATAAGTGTTTATGAAACTGATCCTGAAGATAAGAAACAATTAAACGTTCATGTCTCTCATATATGTGTGGGAAATCTGTAGCCCATGGAATTGTTTGCATCAATCCAGCTGCAATTTGAACAGTAATTTAACATGTAAATTTATAAAGTCTTGAGAGACAAACTAACCTTTGTAAAGCCAGGACTTGCGATCACTGCACAGCGAACGACACTGAAATCAACATGTTTCACAAAGGCCTGTAATATTGCAATAGACTTTTAGAACATGTAAAACTCTGGTACGCTTTTTTGTTGTGTGTTTTAGAAAACAATTATGAGAAACATCACAATATTCTGAACACTAAAACAAACCTGTAGAACATTCTCAAAGAATTTCTTCAAAGCCTACAGAAAAACAAAAACAAAAATTGAAGAGATAATATAAAATAAAATATCCATTAACCATAGTTTTTGGCATGTGTATGACGGAAAATTGAAGGAACATACAGACTCGTAACCAGCAATTGCAGGTCCATGCTTCCTAGGAATTGATGTTTCTATTCGTGCACGGCTACTTGTCACACTGTCAAACAAGATAACAAAGTAAACAAGAACATAAATGGATTATTTTCTTTGGCACCTTTCATACTCGTTCAGCAAAAACAGCCCAGGTGACAGAAGAAGAAATACACGCTGTCAAAACACAAACTAGGAGTGATGACAAATTTCACAAACAATGAACCCTGTCAACTGCAATCAGTACCTTCTGCCGACAAGGAAGATATTTGCCAGTCCTTCTTGCATCAGAACTACAGCTAGATCAGCACTGGCAGCAGGATCTGTGCAAAAGATAAGTGAAATAAATTTGAACCCGAAAGAAAGAAAAGGGAGGGATCAAAGCACATGGCACCCAAACACAAGCTATTTAAATTGAAAAGACTATTATGGTAAAGTTTTTGGATAGAAAGTGTCTTAAGGCAAGTACTTATGTAAAAAGGTTAATACAAAGGTCTTAGAGACTTTTAACATTGTCTAAGACATAGATTTTTGTCTGAACAGCCATGTATATAAAGGAAAAAAAATAAAATGAGTTGCAGGCCTAAGAGCATAGATATACAGGAGACATAGGCAGAATTCTGGAATCTCGGCACGTAAAAAGTTTGTAACCAATGACTTGGATTTTATGGACTAAACCACACGGAGACAAATCTTGGAATCATATGTGCCAACAATCAACATAGACACCTTCACAGTTTTGTGACAATTTTAAAAGCATATTTTCCCAGAAAATTAGGAGGTCGAATAAATGAAGCAGCATACCTGAGGCCTGCTTGATTGTATCAACAGCCAATGAGTCCCAACATTCCTGCAAAATTAGCCATGTACACACTACCGATTACAAATGACCTTTTCACACAAAAAGAGAAAGATAAATTTCGAAAGAAAGTGCAAAGTTCAAATTAATCAACAACACAGTAAGCAGAGTCCTACAGAAACAGCATCAAGACCTAATGGTATAGCTTCTACCCGGTTTCCATAACAATGGGATCAGGCAATGTGATAACCATATATTGATATTTCTAGGTATTCTCAAATAACTTTTAATAGATAAAGGAAAATATTATCCAAATGTAAAACAAAAGCATTTAGTGTCACAGCATCTACAGATACTACTTAACAAATGGTATTCATAGTACACCAACATGCACCACACTACTCATCAATTAGAATCTAGATACACTTACGAGGTAGAAATATAACAGAACTTCTGGAGGATAAAAAGAATAAAAGGCATCTACCTTTCTCAATACAAAAGCTCGTTTCAGGTCAAGCTCCAAAGTATGGAATGCACCAATCTGCAATACAACACAAGCTTCAGTACAGAAAAATCTATAGGGTAAATGTCAGCCTCGCATCTACCTTTACATGCTCATTCTCCAGGATATTCTTCCCACGTATACGCAAAACAGACCCATCTTTGTCATAGTCCACCTCCTACGTGAATTAACAAAAAAAGTTGAAGACAATCAGAACATGAAATTAGACAAAGATATCTCCACAGGCGAAATTACCAATATGAAAAGGCCAAAGACAACCAAAAAAGGGAACATATGTAAGCACTATCAATTTAATTATGCAAATGAATGTAATGAGATACAGTCAGTTTATGGTCATTGCGTAATCTAAGCACAATATTTGAAAGAAAGAAAAAAAGGTTTCTACAGTAGAAAGGTACTAACTAATTTTCATACCAAAACTATAAAATCATACCTCAACTTGAACTTCAAGCTTGAGTCTAACACGTTCAGAGTCTCTTCCTCCACCAGGTACCTCTCTCTGAATTTTTCTGATACCAGGCAGAATAAAAAGTACTAGATCAAGCTGACACCTCGATCATACCAGTTTAAGAAGAGGAATGCCAAACCAAAATTACTTTCATGACTACTAAGTTAACTCCTTGCACGATAGTATAATGGTTAACCAAACACCACATCCCTTTACTCATGTATCTTCAAGAATTGGAATCTTTCAAATTTTTAATGTGATTCATGATTCCAATGAGAAAACAAACAAAGCACTTTGTGAGTAACCCTTCAATGAAATAGTTTGCCTCAAGATTTGACAGGGCAAACACGATGAAATCAAGAAAGGCAAAGACTTTACCTAAAAGTGACAGCCATTACACTATCACCTGGAGCGATCAGGTTATAAGCATACCAGAGATCATCAGAGTCCTCCGCCACCATCTACCCTCAATTTTAAATTAGGGTTTGAAACTGAGAAGCAGACAAGAGTAAATCCAAGAAGAAGAAAGAATCAACCAAACCTTAACGCTTCCGGGTCCATTACGAACAAAATCCCTGTGAACGATCTTCATCTCTTCACTAACAGAGAGTCTAGAAAGACATACGAACAGAGATTAATCGAAAAAGTTGCAATTTTCCAGTTCTTTGGATTGGTAAAATCGACGCAGCAACAGAACACAACACGGTGAAGTGAGAAGAGGCATCAATTACGAACCTGTTGGAATAGTAACGGATAGGGTTGAGGCAGTGGTCGAAGAGATTCAATCCGAAGAGTTTCGATCTTATTATATCATTACAAAATTGCTTCTCAGCTTAAGCATAACAAGGTCGTAAATATCGAATTTTATATTTTTGGAAAATTTGTAAAAGAACACCTTTTTTTTTTTGTCGACAATAATTTCATTTCATTATCAAATTTTACATTTGCCATTTGACAACATAGGTTTGAGAGCTTAATCTTGCTTGTTTAGCTAATCGATCAGCATAATCGTTAGCTTGCCTAGATATCCAAAGAAAAGTAAAATTACAAAGCTTGGCAATGCGAACAATATCATGTAGTTGTACACTATACGGGAAGTACTTAACTTGATGAAAATGCACCTCCAATTCCTTACATTGAAGTAAGTTGTAAATCTTTTTCAAATCACCACACATGGTAACGTTTCTATAACCAAGCTTATGTAACTCTACCACTGCGACTCTCAAAGCTTCCACCTCTGCCATTTCTGAAGTCTGAACCGGTTGTAAAGATCCCGATCCACTTAGCACCTGCTGTTGATTACAATCATATAAACTCCATCCAATACCAATATTTGCAGTTTGGGAAATCCATAAGGCATCAACTAAACAACAATTCTGTTGGCATCTATCGAGAACTTGAGACAATGTTTTGGGTACTACCCTTGAACAGCTCATATTATACTGCAACTCCCCAATATTAGAAGCGCTATTCTGATTAAAATCTTTCTCCATAGCTTCTGACCACAATTTATAATCCAGAATTGCTCTATTAATAAGCAAGGGAATAGGTATTCTACGATGATTGAAGATTACCTCATTCCTCTGCATCTATATGCGTCATCCCAATAAATGCAGTAATGCAATCTGATCAGGGGATTCTTTATTGGCCTGCAAAAAAGCTTCATAGTTATCCTGTAAACCATTCACAAGTATGCTTTTCTGCATTAGGCTTTTCTAATGGTGCAAGGTCCCAAATCTCTTTACTCACTCTGCATTGGAAAAACAAATGATTAATGGATTCTTCCTTATCACCACAAACAGCACAAGTGCTATCTTTAAGAATTTTCCGCTGCTTAAGTTCAGATAACACAGAAATAGCTTGATGTAATACCCGCCACCAAAAATGTTTGATTTTTGGAGGCAACTGCAACTGCCAAACCTACTTGAATAAAGAGAAGGATATACCAAATGACTGACCTCGTTCTGCTCTAATCAGATTATAACCTGACTTTACCGTATAAGCACCATTAGTTGTGTGAATCCATGAAGCTGTATCCTTTGCATTTGTTATAGAAGGACGTATTGTCTGGATTAAAGGAATGTCCATAGATTGTACAGTTGATCTTAATTTATCCATATCCCAAACTGTTGTGCCTTTGTGAAAGAGATCACAAACCTTAAGTTTCTGATCAACATTAGCTTGTATTGGAGCTGGCGGTACAGCTGGTGTTGTGGGAAGCCATTGATCAGTCTAGACTTATATAGTTTCGCCCTTGCCAATGTTCCATTTGATACCTTGCTTTAACAACCTATTGCCCTGGAGTATGCTTTTCCAAGCATAACTCGAAGACCATTTTTGCTTGGCCTCCAGCAATGTTGTTTTTGGGTAGTACCTTGCTTTGTACACCTTGGCTAACAGGGATTCTGGATGTTGGAGCAGCCTCCAACTCTGCTTGGCAAGGAGCGCAATATTGAAATCACGAAGATCACAAATACCAAGCCCTCCTAGATGCTTTGGTTGTGTAATCTTACGCCAAGGAATCCAGCATATTTTTGTTTTATCCTGATATGCCGACCAAAAAAATCTTCTGATAACCACAGTTAGGCGCTCAATTAACTTTTTTGGAAGTAAAAAACATGACATACAGTAAGTTGGCAAAGCAGTAAAAGAACCCTTTAACTTTCCATTTTTTGCAAATCTATCGTCTACTTGCGATAAAATAATTAAAAGTGCATAAAACAATATACATTTTTCTCTTTTATAAATCTTGACCATGCAAAATGTCAAATATAAACTAAAAAGTGTTAAAAAAAAAAAGATGGTCTAACTTCTATTATGATTTAATAGTATATATTTATCAATTTATGTTACTATACAGCATCAGCCAAGTTGTGAACACGTCAATCTTGATTTGTATTTGATTCATAGATATGAAAACTAGCATTGTATATGGTGGGTTAAACTCACTTCTTTTTCAGATTCCAATTTAATCCGATTTGCTTTTTTAGTTTTTATTTAGCAAGTTAGAATAGTGATATATGTTTTAGATTTCTTTCTTTAGTAAACAGAAGACTTGACAAGTATATAATAGTACTTATTTAGGAGTTTTGACCCAGATTATGTTTGTGATTAAAACAAAACGAGTATTATAAAGCGAATACACTAAAGTAAAAAAGTTAGTATGTTTGCTAGTCTTACACAAAATATCTGAAAGCGTTAGCTGAATGTAAAAAACTCTCCCAGGCACGAGTTTAGAGCATTTCCTTAAAAGTTTGAATTGTTTTACACACGTCAACTTTTCTCACCCCATACGGCAACCTTCACGAACTTTTCTTTCCCTCTTTTAGTAATTCTACCTCGGTTACAGAGCTCCGACGATTGAAGCGGTGAGCTTCGGGCTCTCTGAGCTCTCCGGTATGACGAAAGCCAAAGGAGGTAGCTCAACTCCGGTTTCACTACAACAAGAGAACTGGAAATGGTCTGACCTCCGAGCCTCACAACTGCCCGAGATTTAGTAGAAGAGGACTTCCTCTAAATTACTGCTTTATGCAGCCTTCAATGAGCCTTCCCCTACTCATCTTACTTTGTACTAGAGCTTAATCGGTTATTGGTGTCTTGCTTTCGCAACTCTTTTTGTAGAGGTTTAAATGGCCAATTAAAGAACATCCGTTCCTGGTATTTGCCTTGCTACCCTGCTTTGTAGAGGTTCCTCTGTTTTAACACCAATGGAGTTTCAACAAAGGAACACCATGTCTCATCGATTTTCCAGAGACCAGAAGGAGAAATGGATTCCCTCCACAATCAGACCCTGACGCCGTTCTCCTGTCCGCATCCCAGAAGGGGACAACTCTGCGCTAATAGAAGACAATAAATTATCAATTATAGGAAGGGTCACGAACCCTATCATCCAACATACTAGAGCGGTGGTCGAATATCTTCCTCAACTCTGGAACCTTGAAAGCAGAGTCATAGGTCGTGCTTTGGGCCCAAAAACCTTCCAGTTTCGGTTCGAGGCAGAGGAAGCACTGCAAACGATCTTGCGAAAAGGGCCTTACCACTTTAAGAAGTGGATGCTTATTTTTCAGAGATGGGAACCTATTGTCTCACCACTCTTCCCATCACAGATTACGTTCTGGATAAAGATCTGTGGTCTACCGCTACACTATTCATATTATGAAGCTACCACAACAATAGGAGAGGAGCTTGGTCTTATTGCAGGTAGAGATGATGATCATTGCAGACTCAGAGTTCAAGTCAATGGACTAGAACCCCTCCTCATGCAGATGGAAATCAGATTACCCTCAAAAGAAGTCACTACAGTAGAGTTTGAGTATGAAAAACTTGAGAAACATTGCTTTCCATGCTTCTCTTTGTCTCATGAGGAGAAAGATTGCCACCTCACAAAAAAAAAGGGTGAGAAACTTAGTCAGTTGGACATAAATCAGAGGAAAGTCCTCAACCGTACAGAAACGGATAGGAGACGCCAAATGGATAGAAGACATTTGCAGACTGAGTCTCGACCCTTTGATTCATACAGAGATGAGGTTCTTCACCGGAAAATCTCCCATAGATCCCCGACCAGAATCTCCGAGGAGAGAGCTTACCATAAGAGTACTTTTTCTTCCTCTGTTGGAGGGTCTGGCAAAAGCAACTCTAGAATCCAAGATAGGAGCAATCGTGAGAATGAAAGGAGAAGATGGCCGTATCCTAGACCGATATTTTATACTTCAGCTCACAGCTCCCACTCTGCTACTCCTAGAAAAGATTACCCTCAAGAATTAGGCTTCTCGGAAAATGATTATTGGCGTAGTCTGTTACATTCTATGCCCCCTCTCACACTAGATCCAGAGAAACACATACTCCTCTACCAAACCCACAAAGGGAACCTATCTCTCCATTGGTGGAAACAACCCACCTTGAAGCCACAAGCCCTCCCCGGTCAAGACGTCCTGCTTTGGAACGTTTATCTCAACCAAAAATTTCGGCTCTGCTTCGGCTAGGAGGGGGACCGAGTGAGGAGTTGGGGATGTTACAAGACATTGAAATTCAATCTTTGGGAAACAATTCCAGAGAAATCATCAGGCCAGGAATGGAGTTGAATGAGACTCATCTACACCAAAGCTCTGATACGGTTTTAACTCATTCACAGGAAGCAAGAGTACCTATCGCTTTGAGATTACAAACTTCCATGGCCTAAGACCAGACCACTGTACGTATTTCCATTCCGAGAGCTGCAAAAGCTGGAGGAAAAAAGAAGTTATCTAAGAATACTAAAGGTACAGGCGAAAGGATAGTGGCAAATAGCCCTCTTCTTGGGACTTGTTCAAAAAAGAGGAATGCCTTATGTCCACGTATCACCCCAAAGAGGAAGCTCAATATGGCTAGAGCAGGCCCTAGTGGTCAATTACCCAGAAATAGGGATGACGGAAATGGAGGCTTACTGCTTCCTTTGACGTAACAACCAGTTGGTGGAGAAACACGGGGGGATTTTCAGGATCCTCAAACCCGGCTTCCTTAGTCCTCATGAGTTGGAATTGTCAAGGTATGGGAAGCGACCTTACAGTTCGATGAATCCACGAGTTACATCGTAGTACTAAGCCGGATTTAATGTTTCTCATGGAAACCAAGAATAAAGATGAAGTTGTTCTTAAGGAGTTTAGTGGTTTTTTTACTTTACCACCTTAGTGGGGGTTTGGCCCTAGTCTGGAATAACAATCTGGATGTTCAGATTCTGGAGTTTTACCAAAATTACATTGACAATCAAATCAAATACAAAAACCAGTCATGGTTCGTTACTTTCATCTATGGTCCACCTCAAGTGGAGAATCGACAAGCTTTCTGGGATTACATAGCTTCCATAGGAAGTAGTAGAGATGCGGCCTGGCTTATCACCGGGGACCTTAACGAGATCCTCGCTAACACTAAAAAAGTTGGAGGTCCGTTACGAAGCGAAGGTTCCTTTACTCAGTTTTGGAGCTTCATCTCTCAAACTGGGTTGTGGGAACTTAAACATTATGGAAACCCTCTATCATGGAGAGGATATAGATACACCCAAAAGCAAAAGAGAAGGAAAGGAGCGTTCCGATTCGATCGATCACTATGCGACAAAGAAGATTTCAGGTTACTCATAGAAGAGCTATGGCACTCCCCTATTCCGGAGTCTGTGAACTTGAAAGTGGATCGATGTCGGACCCATATTATGAAATAGGCGCAAGAAAAGAAAAAACACAACGCAAACACAATTAAGAAGACGCAAGAAGAACTTGAGCAGGCCCTGTCAGCTAACATTCCGGATGATACGCTTATCCGCAACCTTACTCTCAATCACTTGAGAATTTCTATCGGGAAGAAGAACTCTATTGGAGGCAGAGAAGCCGAATTCAATGGTTACAAGGCGGAGATCGAAACACAAGTTATTTCCACGCTGTAACTCGGGGTTAGAGAGCGTCAAATCAACTAACTGTGATTGAAGATGAGGTTGGAAACCCATTCTATGAAGAGGATCAGATTGCTATACTATCTCAGGTTATTACCAAACTCTGTTTCAGTCTAATAGGAACACAAACTTCCAGATTGTGAACGAAGTACTCCTTCCCTACATATCTCCCTCAATGAATGAGGAATTAACTGCGATACCAGAGGACAATGAGATACGTCAAGCAGTTTTCTCTATACACTCTGACAAAGCACCGGGTCTGGATGGATTCTCGGCGGCTTTCTACCAAGCTTTTTGGGACATTATTTGAGATGATGTTTCGGCTGAGATTCGTAACTTCTTTGAGACTGGCACTCTGAACAGGCGATTCAACAAAACACATGTGTGTCTCATTCCTAAGGGACAGGCCCCGAAGAAGATTTCGGACTATCGACCCATTGCCCTTTGTTCAACTCACTATAAGATTATTGCAAAAATATTATCTCACAATCTCAATCAGCGTTTGTGCCGAAAAGAGTGATCTCGGACAATGTTCTTATAACTCACGAGATACTACATTTCCTTAAGATATCCGAAGCCAAGAAATTTTGTTCTGTGGTGGTGAAGACGGACATGAGCAAAGCATATGATAGAATCGAATGGGGATTCTTAGAGGAGGTTCTTACACGGTTAGGCTTTTATAAGAGATGGTGTGAATGGATGATGGAATGTGTAGGGTCAGTGTCATATTCTTTTCTCATCAATGGAGTACCACGTGGTACGGTTGTACCATCGTGAGGACTTCGGCAAGGGGACCCCCTTTCCCCCTATCTCTTCATACTCTGTACAGAAGTTCATTCGGGTTTGTGTACTCATGCTCAAGATAATGGCTCACTCTCCGGGGTGAGAATTGCTAGAGGATGTCCACGCATCAATCAATTACTTTTTGCCGACGACACTATGCTTTTCACCAAAACCAGTTCCAAGAGTTGTAAAGCTTTAGAAAAGGTGCTTAAGCAATATAAGATGGCATCGGGTCAAGTAATAAATTTACACAAGTCGGCAATTACCTTTTCAGCGAAAGCTCCCTCGGATGTCAAAGAAAAAGTTAAGAGGCAGCTTCGGATTAACACTGAATGTGGTATGGGAAAATATTTAGGCCTACCCGAACATTTTGGAAGGAAGAAGAAAGATATCTTCACCGGGATAGTAGACAAAATATGACAAAGAGCCTTGAGTTGGTCATCTCGGTTTCTCTCCTCGACCGGGAAACAAGTTCTCTTAAAGTCGGTATTGATTTCTTTGCCATCGTACGCTATATCGTGTTTTAAACTTCCTACATTGTTATTCAAAAGGATCCAATCCACCCTTACGCGGTTTTGGTGGGATGATAAACCGGATAAGAAGAAGATAAGTTGGGTCTCATGGGATAGACTCACTTTACCCATCTCGGAGGGGGGACTATGCTTTCGAGAAATAGCGGAATTTAATGACTCTCTCTTAGCCAAGTTAAGTTGGCGAATACTCGATCAACCAGAATCTCTTCTATCTAAATTACTCAAAGGAAAATACTTTCCAACTACATCCTTTATGGAATGCTCTTCTCCGTCACATGCTTCTCACGGTTGGAAAGGCATCATGATTGGTTTGGGTTGGATCGTAGGTAATGGCAAAGATATCAAAGTGTGGGGAGACTCTTGGCTCTCGGTGACTTCCCCACAACAACCT
Source organism: Arabis hirsuta (assembly GCA_964056655.1). Classification (NCBI taxonomy): domain Eukaryota; kingdom Viridiplantae; phylum Streptophyta; class Magnoliopsida; order Brassicales; family Brassicaceae; genus Arabis; species Arabis hirsuta. The sequence goes on from OZ053303.1 coordinate 18,626,083, forward strand.
TTTGGCCCTCCATGTTACGAATCCCTCTCTTTGAGGGTGGCAGATCTGATTAATACAAACTCCAACACCTGAAATATCAAAGCCATTCGCCGCTACTTACCTCATCATGAGGATTTTATAACAAGGATTGTTCTCGGTTTTGTCCCCATGAACGATTCCTTTGTTTGGTTACAAATCAGGTTCATACTCCACAAAATCTGGGTAGGCTTTGACAAAGCTAAATTAAAAAATCAGTTGTCGAGGAAGACTTCGATTGGAAATCTTGTGTTTGGAAGGTTTACACGGCTCCAAAGTTGAAGCTCTTCCTTTGGAAACTAAAAAACAGAGCATTACCGGTTGGAAATAATTTCATAATACGTGGAATCAACGATGCTAATGTTTGTAAGTATTGTTCGGCACCAGAAAACGAATTACATATCATCCTCCATTGTCCTTTTGCAGAGAGAGTTTGGAACCTTGCCTCGATTATGTTTAAACCAGAGGCTGCGAACACTACCTCCATGAATCAGTTCCTATCCTTGGCCTGTAAGCAGGTAAACCTCCCCCCCCCCCCAACAGGTCTTTCGATATCGCCTTTGTATACTTGGTTGGTTTGGCAATTGTGGAAGACAAGAAACCTGCTCATATTCGAGAAACGAAGCTTTACCGCAGAGGAGGTGGTGCTGAAATCTATATCAGAGGCTAGACATTGGCAAGAAGCTCAAACGGTGGCCTCTAAACGTCAACCTTCACCGAAACCTCGCCCTTTACTCCCGTCACCGTTACAGGTATCCCATTGCTTTGTTGATGCATCTTGGATCGCTTCTTCACTTGATTGTGGATTAGGATGGTGCTTCAAAGACTCATACATGTGGATACTAAACAAAGCATCTGCATTCCTTCGACAAGTACCATCGGCGCTTGTGGCAGAAGCTTTCGCCATCAAAGCTGCCTTAATTGCAGCTAAAAAAGCTGGATTCCGAAGTCTCATTTGTTTCTCGGACTCACTTTCCTTGTCACGTTTCTTAACTCCAAGGGCGTGGTTAATGAGTTGAAGCTATACTACATGACATTAGATGTCTTAGTGTATACTTCGTCTATCTATCCTTTGTTTTTATCCCTCGTTCGGCAAATGTGGTCGCCGACGAGTTGGCAAAGTCCGGTCTTGTATCGTTGAACTCTTTCCCTACCTTTGGTGGATAAGTTAATATAAAATTTCGGTTTGATCAAAAAAAAAAAAAGAATAGTGATATATGTTTTAGATTTTTTTCTTCAGTAAACAGAAGACTTGACAAGTATATAATAGTACTTATTTAGGAGTTTTGACCTAGGATTATGTTTGTGATTAAAACAAAACGAGTATTATAAAGTGAATACACTGAAGTAAAAAAGTTAGTATGTTTGCTAGTCTTACACAAAATATACCTCTAAAAGAGAACAAGTGTTGTTTTCTTGACAACTATGTATTTGCTGAGTGATGATGGATGTGCTTGGCGTGATGTTTTTAAATCTTTTTTGTGTCATCTATTTGAATTAAAAGGCAACCAAAACAGAGGTCTAAAACACACCATATTACAAAACATATTTTGAAATAACATCTCAAAAAACCGAGGGCCATACTGCAACAACAAGGCCAAACAAGTAACATCAACACTATGCGACCTGCGAATACAATGCCCTAAATAGAGGAAAACCTTTTTTCACTCTCAAACAAATCCATAAGCCAGCCCGGACAACCCAAAGCCACATATGATTGAGAGCGCCGATCTCTCGTCACACTTAGAGCAATGAGAAAAGCTCTTCTATTGGCATTCCTCGACACACAATCCAAATTCCAATCCGCAAATCTTTGCATTGTACTTAATACCAAATTGGATTCAAAACCAAAAGAAGGCCAAGCATCCGGTCTTGTAGTAGCACCTACAAGTGTAGCATCTTCAATCTCAAAACTAACCATGTTAAAACCATGAGCAAGAATTCTCTCCAGAGCCCACATTAACACGATCAAATAAGCTTCCAATCTATTTTCACCTTTAGAAAAAGATCTCCTACTATGTAACAGAACATTTGCATTAGAATCCCTAAGCACCCAAGCACCTCCCACATCATTGAGAGTATTGTTCCACAAAACCCCTATGTTGCATTTGACCCATAGATTGGGAGGACGTTTCCAGCAATACCTCATCGTTATTGTTGCTTGGGAGGGTACACTACAAGAAAACAGGCTCTTAGCAACTCCCAGAAGTGTCACAAATTCGTCGCAAACACCTCACTTACGACTACTCTACGATGCCAAATGGTAGTCGCTAAACATTCGTCGCTAATATTTTGCGTCGCACATGCGTCGTACATTTCCGACGCGTTTGTGACAATTATATATAGTCGGTAATTTGTGATTACTTTGCAACGTTATTATAGAGTCGCAAATTAGCTACTAATTAGTGACACCCAATAATTTGCGACAACTTAGCGACTGATATTATTGTCTTAAATTTGTGACTACTGTATGACGCCATTGTAGTCGTAAAATTGCGACACTTTTAGGACTACTGTGTTCTTCACGAATGATAATTTGTAGTGGCATAATAGTCACTGATGTGTCACAAATTAACAACTATTTGGCGACGATTAAAAAAGAATAGTCGCAAGTTAGTCACTAAAGTGTCAAGAATTACCTACTACTTTGCGACGCGTGCTATATTTTTGTTAGGAAATTTCAGATGCAGTCTCAGATTTGTCACTATAAGTCACAAATTACCCACTCTTTTATGACGTATACAGTATTTTGGTATGAAATATCAGATGTAGTCGCAGGTTGGTCACTTTAGCGTCACAAATTAGCCACTCTTTTGTGACGCTTACAATATTTTTGTATAGAATATCAGTTGTAGTCGCAAGTTAATCACTTTATCGTCACAAATTACCCACTACTTTGTGACGCTTGTTCTGTTTGTTCGTTAAGGTATTGCATTTTTGCAACTATTTTGTGACTTAAACACAATACCTAAATGTGTATAAAATCAAATTGTTTCGAATCTAAAACTAAAACTACAACAAAAAGCTAATATATAAACTTTGTACATTACATAATTAAGGTTTGTTCGAAGCAAAAGTGCATAAAAGAAGATAATTATACATAACTTTATATAATTGTACTTGTTTGTTCAAACAAAAACCAGAAACTGAGAGAAGGGATAGAAAGAAACCATCAGTTGTTGTCATTGGCAGGAGGGGGTTCATCAGTTGAGTCTTCATCCATGTATGCGGCGATCTGCGGATTATCCTTCTTCAGAAACGAGAGGAGCTTCTCCAGTTTAGAGACCCGAGCATGACTTTGCCTTAGCTCATTTATCTCCTCATCACGTCACTTATTCTCCTCATCATGCTCAGCTAGCTTAAGACGAGCAGATTTAAGCTCATCATGAATCTCTGCTAGTTCAGGTGTAGGAGTACTGTCTACGTAGCTTATCTTCCTCTTCCCTTTGTTCACCTTCTGAGACAGTCCACCTATTCCAAAAGGATTTCCCTTTTGATCGAATTCAGTACACTACAACAACAAAGAAAACATTTTCATCAACCAATTGATTCATCAACCAACTGCAACAATCAGTAAAGACACTAACAACTTCAACAATCAGTAAAGACACAAACGGAAACAGATTCATCAATCAAACTAAAACAGATTCATCATTCAAACAGAAACATAAATTAGAGACACGAACAGAAACAATTCATCAATCAAACAGATTCATCAATCATACTCATCAATCAATCACATATCTATTCATCATTCAGGAGACACAATCATAAACAGAAACAGAAAACAATGATTTGGAACATATATTAAAGACAGAAACAGAAATAGAAAACCAAGAGAGAAAGAGGAAGATTACCTTAAGGAAAATATTATTCTTCTCTTCAATCGTGAGAGTCCGCTGAGTGGAAATGTCAGATAAATTGTCCTGCTCGTCTGCTCCATCTCCTGCTGGCTGTTCAAGAGCCTCTGCCAGTCTCCTCTCATACTCATCAGCCACTTGTTTCGCCTTTTGATCAACAAACGTGCCATCCTTGGATGTATGTGTCCTCACAAAGACCTCTCCATATGAGACAGGTCTGCCCAGTTCCTCCTCCTGCAGAAACAGATGTGAAAGATTATGTAGATAGAGGATAAGTAGATGTAGGGGAAAACAAATAGAAAGGAGCAAAGTATTACCATTTGTTGCTCAACATCCAAGTGAGAAGTTTGGCCAGATACATGCTTGTAGATGCCAAGTCCACCACGAGTAGAGTTACGGGATCTTGAAGCAGTACTGCTCTTAGACATTGCCTCTGGAGTTTCCCAATAGGTGCACATATGTTCCCAAAGGGTTTCACCAATCCAAGTTGGCCTTACACCCTTCTTCTTAGCCTGACTGACAATTCCTCTCATCTTTTTGGTAGCAATTCTCCAGAAATGAGCCCTAACAAGCTCAGTGATCCCTATGTCCCAATTGTATTTCCCCTATGCAGTAAAAAAACTCAGTTAGGTAGTGATCAATAGAAGTATCTTAGTTAGGTAATGATAAAGAATGAAACATTACCGCAAAAGTTCGGAAATAGAGCTCTTGAAAAGCGGGGGGGATCACTGTCCAGCTATAGAAAGGGCCATCAAACTTGCGACGAAATATCCCAGCAATCACACGGGTCAATAGTCCTTTGTTCCGAGTAAACCTAAGACATGAACATAAATAGAAGTTAAATACAAAGTAACAGAGACAATGATGCTCATCTATCTGAAATTAAAACCATTCTATAAGACAGTTTTCAAGATAGCAACATATTTCAGAGTACTAAACCATATGACATATGACAGTACTTTCCTACTACTAAACCATATGAGAAGCATTCTATAAGACAAGTTTTCAAGATACCAAGATTACTAAACCATATGACAGTCACTCATTCTACTACTAAACCATATGAGAATACAAACATATTTGAAGATAAAAATCAGTTCATATGACAATAAACTTACCAATATGTATCAGGCTTAGGAACCTCACTGAGGAGGGGTAGTCTGTCTCGTCCTGGAAGAGCTAAAATATTGTCCAACAGTTGCTGGTCGTCTCCCCCAACTGCTGGTACGTGATAACCTTCCAATCCTTGAGCTTCATTTTCTTCAGCTTGGTGTTCTTCACCATCGAGTTCTTCTCCTTCATCCTCGTCATATTCCTCATCTTCATTATCAAAGGCAGCAGCTTCTGGTTGGTCAACCTGATGGGCTTCCTGTAGTGGATCGCGATTGAGGTTGATGCTGGGACTTTGGTGATTGGATGGAGCTTGAGACGTTAGGGCAGCAAATGGAAGCCTATTAGCTGAAGCTCGGTATTGCTGAGGAATAGATGTTGTTCGAGATACAGTCGCCTGAGAGTCTGGAGTACGACGTCGTGGGTTGGAGCACTGGGAAGAACCACCATCGCCGCCGCTTGACCTAGGTCATTACCGTGGGGTTGTGGCTGTATCATCTCCGGCGTCGTGTCTCTGTGACCGAGAGGTTGAACCATCTTCAACCACCGATGGAAGCTTTTCAGGAACCCCGTCTCTCGTCGTACCCTCTCCGCTACTGTGAGGTGGTGGTGCTTGTGAGGTCGAAGCATCAATGGCTTTGTCTTTCCCACGAGCAAGAGCGGCGGTTGGTTTTTCACCACCCTCAGCGCCGGTTTGTCTTCCACCACCAACAGCGCCGGTTTGTCTTCCACCACGAGAAACTCCTCCGCCTCGAGTTAGTACTCGTCCACCTCGAGTTAGTATTCCTCCTGGAGAAACGACTCCGCCTCCTCGACTACCTCCTCCGCCTCGTCGATTAACTCCTCTGCCTCCTCGATTAACTCCTCCGTCTCCTCGATTAACTCGTCCGGTTGGTTGAGAACCTCCTTGGCCTCGTGATTTCTCTCGGGTCACAACCATAGTTTACGGTTGAGATTGGAATGAATAGAGAGATCGAGACAGATAGACGGATGAAAGAGGAAGAAGAAGATGTATCGAATCGAATCGACAGAGAGAAAAAAGAAGATCGATCGATTCGACAGAGAGATCGAATCGTCTGCGTCGAGAGAAAGAAGAAGAACTGAGATGAAATGAAATTAGGGTTTCAGTTTTTATATTTTTTTATCAAGTTTGGGCGTCACAACGGCGTCGCTAATGCGTCGTAAAACTGTTTTTATGGTGGTTAACAAAAGGCCGCCTAAATGGCCCAAAATTTTTCAGATTTCGAGCCCAAAATTTGGTTTTGGAGCCAAAAAGCGTGGTTAAATAGTCGCAAAAGTGTCACTGATTTGTGTCTCTTGTATGATTGATTTGCGACGCCGCAGAACTCTTCGAGAACGTTGCAAAAGTGTCACTGATGCGTCACAAATGTTGTAGGGTGTCGATATGTAGTCGCAAAAGAGTCACGTATTTGTGTCTCTTTGGTGACGTTTTTGCGACGCTGAAAACAATACCCTAAACCCTAAATATTTTGGACCAATAGATTGTGGTTTTATCCCTCTTATTCAACTTCTAATGTATTATTAACCATTTCATTGCTTATGTGCATTGAAATCTCACATAGAAAGTTTAATTTAACAAAATCAAACAATTCACCACAAAGTACATTAAACTTCTAAGTGTTTTAGTTTTAGAGTTGTGATCTCATTATTTGTAATATGAATTTGAATTTGAACTTCCATAACTTAAACTATTTATGACTAATTAGTATATAACAATGTAATTTCATACCAATAAATCAGATACACTTCAAATATGATGTAAATTTTTATAAATTCTTAGGACGCGTCGGAAAAGAGTCACTGATGCGTCACAAATGTTGTAGGGTGTCGATATGTAGTCGCAAAAGAGTCACGTATTTGTGTCTCTTTTGTGACGTTTTTGCGATGCTGAAAACGATACCCTAAAACAAAAATATTGTTCGTACCAGGTTTCGAACACAGATGGAAGAGTACAATAAATAGTAGATTAACCGTTGTGCTATTGTAACTTATTCGTTTAGTCTTAAAATTATATCGTATTTATTCATAATTTAAGTCAGGTGAAAACACAAAAATATTGTTTCTACCTGGATTCGAACTCGGATGGGGATTGCAATGTTGTTGCGTTTAACCGTCGTGCTATTTTAACATTTTCATTTGTTGTTAACTTTAAACTGTATTTATTCCAAAGTCAGCTTAAAACCAAAATTATTGTATGTTCCTGGATTCGAACTCGGATGGGGGTGTGCAATGTTGAGTAGTTTAACCGTTGTGCTATTGTAACATATTCATTTATTGCTAACATTAAAATGTATTTATCCCTGAAGTTAGCAGACAACAAAAATTATTTTAACACTTAAATAATTACACACTAATTATTTTAACATTTAAATTATTACACACTAAATATTTTTTACACTTAAATTATTACACAAACTTTATATAAATATTAAATCCCGCACATATATTACATACATATTAAATGAAATCCGATTTAAATTTCATCAGCTTCGGAATCTTCTTCTGAAGATGATAAATTATATCGAAATTCATCTTGTTGCTCAGCGTCGTCAATTTCAAAATCGATGTGTTCAATTGGATGATTTCCATCAATTAGACCTTCGACATTGATCTCTTTGACCGTATCCGTGACTGCATCGTTCTCAGCTTGTTGCAAAATAATAAGCTCAGTGTCGTTAAATTTTCCTTGCACACGAGTCCTTGGATTAACTTTTAGAACTGAGAGCCAATTCCCATGACGTTTATTAACATTTGGGTATGGAAGATAACATACTTGATCAGCTTGAGACGCTGCAATATATATTAATAAAAATTCTATTAGGATATAATTATAAATATAACAACAATACAATATTATAGACATTAAATTCATACCTAATACATAAGTGTCGTCGTTTGTATATCTCCCCGATTTTAGCACGTCGACAATGCCTCCCTCGCTGGTTCTCGTTCCTTTGTCGGGTGTGGGGTCATACAATTTACAATCGAAAAGCACGATTTTCAAATTCACAACTCCTGGATATGTGAGCTCAATGATTTTTTTTATGGTCCCGTAGAAATCATTCTCCCCCGGTTGAGAATAATTTTGGCCTCGGACACAAATTCCATAATTCATTGTTTTTCTGTTTTTCCGTAATCCTTTGTGTGAAATAAATAGCCTCTTGTAAAATACATAGGCCATGACCTAATCTTTTTTTCTGGACCGTTGGCTATATCGTATACCCACATCGGAAAATTTTCTTGATTTCTCATTGCATCCACCTATACATAGAACAATAAAAATATCACAATGGTTGATGCGAAACATTAATTTAATAATTAAATCATAAAGAATACATACATATTGGCGGACCCATATATGAAATTCATCATCTCTTTTAGCTAAGATTTCATCATCAGAAAGTCCTGGATTTTCAAATCGAATCTGTGCATCCACCAAACTGTGTTGCCAACACTTGATTATGAATAAAGTGGTGCAAAATGTATAAAATTACTATATTAAATTTATAGATGAAGTAAAATTACCTTTCAAGCGGTCGGAAATATTCACAATTACGCAAAACATATGAATGTGCTCACTTGTATTCTTTCGTGGTTAACCAAGATTCAGTACATTTGCCACTTGGACGACCTACTTCAGTAAATATATTCGGTACGGGAAAATCATAGATAGGTACTTCACCTTCATCGTACCGAGTTGCCCTGCAAAATTTACGGAAAACAATTCATCTTATTTTAAGAAAAGCACGGTTAATATATATATTAAAGTCTAATAAAAAAATTTATTACCTTCTTTTGCTAGCTATAGAAATTTGAGAGGCAAAGTAGTATTGTGAGAAATAAGAAATCTCATCATTCATGTACGATTGAACAATCGATCCTGCTGGATATCTTTTGTTCTTTGCTTTGCCTTTCAAATGTTTAAAAAACCTTTCGAATGGATACATCCACCTATATTGCACAGGACCACCAAGCTCGGCTTCGTATGGCAGATGTATAGGTAGGTGCTCCATCACATCGAAGAAAGCAGGTGGAAAGATTTTTTCCAAGTTACACAGTATCATCACAATATTCTCCTTCAAAATTAGGACGCGACTTTGATCCAATGTTCTACTGCTTAGATCACGGAAAAATGCTCCAATTCCTGAGAATAACATATGTGTAAGTAATGTTTAAAAAGATTAAAATAACATATATATGATCGACTCTCGGATTTTATATCTTAATTTATATATACACCTGATAATGCTTTGTGCACGTTTCGCGGGAGGAGTTCTGCGAACATGAACGGAAGCAAGCACTCCATAAAAACATGGCAGTCGTGACTTTTCATTCCAGAAAATTTGCCCCCACTGATGTCTGCATAGCTTGCTAAGTCAGCTACATACCCATCTGGAAATTTTACCTCATTTTTCACCCGGTGTAGTAACACATCTTTAGCTTTTGAACTCAATCTCCAAATAGGAAATGGAGCGTTGCCACGACCATCGACATGCAAATCTTTCCGAGAACATAAATTTTCGATATCTAGTCTTGATTTGACTGTGTCTTTTGATTTGTCTTTAACATTCATAACAGTATACATGATGTTATCAAAAACATTCTTCTTGATATGCATCACATCAAGATTGTGTCGTAGAGTAAGGTCTTTCCAGTATGAAAGCTCCCAAAATATGCTTTCTTTATGCCAATTATGCCAATCTCCGTAACTGGCCGGTTTTATGTGATGTCCATTTCCACCACAATCAGATTTTTTCGCGCTCCGGCACTCCGTATACGGTGGAGTACTTGTTCTCCAGTTAACGATGCGGGTGGATCCTCGTTCAGTGCAGTCTTTCCCTTCAAAAAGATAACTTTGTTCTTCCGTAACGGATCATCTGTAGGCAAAAATCTTCTGTGATAGTCAAACCAACAAGTCTTCCTACCAGCCCTCAATTGAAATGCATTTGTATCATCCATACAAATTGGACATGATAATCTCCCATGTGTCGTCCATCCCGATAACATCCCATATGCCGGAATATCACTTATCATCCACAATAGAACAACTTTAAGGTTGAAATTTTGATTTAGTGACACATCATACGCCTCAACTTCGTTATTCCATAACTCCTTTAACTCTTCGATCAGTGGCTGGATGAAAACATCAAGGCTGGCTCGTGGATGATTTGGTCCCGAGTTCAAAACGGTAAGAAACAAGTACTCTCTTCCCATGCACATTCCCGGGGGTAAGTTGTAGGGTGTCATGATTATAGGCCATAACGAATGGTTTTTTGACATACCAAAAGGATTGAAACCGTCTGTACATAATCCCAGATAAACATTTCGTGTTTCCTCCGCAAAACTTGGATACATTTGATTGAAATTTTTCCACTCTGCTGCATCTGATGGATGACACATTACTCCATCTTCTGATTCATGCTCAGCATGCCACCTCATCGATGTTGCCGTCTTCTCAGATTGGTACATCCTCTTCAGTCTATCAGTGATTGGTAGATACCACATTTTTCTTAACGGTATTTTTTTTGTCCCTGACGATCCTCATATCTTGCTTTTCCACAGAACTTGCAATGCTCCAACACCCCATCTTCTTTCCAGAAGAGCATACAGTTATCTATGCATACATCGAATGTATGGTATGGCAAGCCTAATTTTCGCATCAACGTTTCTGTCTCATAATATGAACCAGTTGCCTGGTATGCCTTGATATTCATATACCGAGCAGCTAATGATAACTGCGAATGACCATCATGACAACCATCATACAATGGCGTTTTTGCAGCATCTAACAAGTCGTAGAATTGTTTCGCCTCATGGTTAGGTTCTTCAAAAACATGATCATTTCCAATATGACCATGTTCGTCATGATGATAATCATTATCAGGAAATGCATCATGGACCATCCCACTAGCATAAACATCCCCACCATCATAAACATCCCCACCATCATAATTCATTTGTTCATAATAACTGCTACTAAAATCAGCATTTACGTAATAACTACTACTAGGACCTGCCCCAACTACATTGTAATCTTCCCCATGTTCGGTCCACACATAATAATCTTCCATAAAACCACGTTGATGCAAATGGTTCGAAACAGTTCTAACATGTTTCATACCACCAGAATTTTTACATTTCGCACAAGGGCAGTATAACTTACCTCCACTGCTAATGGCCAAGTCCTGGCAACTTGTGAAATCCAAAAACTGCCTGACCCCATCCAAAAAGTCGGTTGAGAGATTATTTGTTTGCGGATCGATCCTTATATACATCCAATCTCGAGAAGAGTTCCACATAATTTTTTTCCTCTAAATTTTTGTTTTTTCTCTTCCCGTTTTTTTTTTCGTGTGTGTGGCTGAATGAGGAAGAGGGAGGTCGATTGTGATATATATAGGATAAAATTTGTGACTCCTTTGTGACTCCAAAAAAGCGTCGCACATTTGCGACTCTTTTCTGACTATTTTGCGACGCCTTCGTGTGCTACCTACCTCTCGCATTTATCACGTGTCACCTAATTTCCTCCCTTGCCGACATACTTGCCGACATAGCTAGTGACTACTTTGCCACTCTTTTGCGACGCAAGGACAGCGTAATAATAGCGTCACAACTTTGTGACTACTTTGCGACGCTGACTAATACTGAAAAAAGGTGTCACAAAGTAGTCGCAAAATTTGACCAATTTGCGACAACTCAAATAAGAGTCGCTAATCAGTCACTAATTTGTGACGAATTTGCCACATTAGTTCGTAGTCGTAAATTAGTGACAGATTTGCAACGCTAATTTACGCAGTCGCACAAGGGTGGCAAATGAGTCATAAATGGAGTTGCAAATTTTGTGACGCAAAATTCAGTCACAAAAAGTAGTCACTAATTAACTGTTTTCTTGTAGTGGTACAATATCCCCTGATCTTTCCAAGTTTTTGGCTAAAAACCAATCATTTGAATCCTTCATGATTTTAAACGCCGTTTCACTAGCCAAATGCCTCTTCCCTTCAAACAAGAAATTATTCCTGTTTTTCCAAAGAAACCAAAGAATCCAAGGGAAAGACCTTCTGATCTCAATAGATATATCATTCCTCTTCATCCCCAGCAAGAGGAATTGCACCTTGACAAAAGCTGAATCTTGATGAAAACCATGAACTGGAATAGGGTAATTAGACATTGCCCAAACCTGTCTGGCCAAAGTGCATACAAACAGAGCATGATTCACCGATTCCCCCTCAAGACCACATGTTTGACATCTTGAATCAATGTTCATACCCCTGGAAATCAGCTTATCGGCCACAGGCATAGCATCACCTAAACACTTCCATAGAAACGTTTTGATTTTAGGAGCAGTATGCAAAGACCAAACCTGTTCTTTCAAACCATTCAAATAAGGGAGCATTTTAGCTTCAATAATCAGATCTTTCTTTGATTCATTAAACGCCACATTGTAACCAGACTTAACAGAATACACTCCACATTTGTTGTATCTCCAAACCCAAAAATCTTGTTTAGAAACAACCAGTCTCTTCTTCATAATTACAGCAGCTTCCCCAGGATAAAATAAGTCCTCAATAATCTCTGGAATCCAAGTTTTAGTTATAGGATTAATTAACTCGACCACTTTGAGATCAAGATTGATGAACAAATTCTTAATCAATGGTGGTCTCATCCCACCCATATCAATCCAAGGATCAATCCAAACATTGAGAGAAAGACCATTTCCTACTCTTTTTACCAAGCCTTGCATCAAAGCGATATACCATGTAAAATGCTTCTCCAAGCAAATCATGGTCTGACTCCAACCACTGCCTGCTGAAACTCTAACTGATCAAAATATTTGCTTTCATAACTCTTGAAAACAAGGAATTCGGACTTTGCAACAGTCTCCATGCTTGTTTAGCTAATAAAGCTTGGTTGAAACATTCAAGATCACGAAACCCCAAACCTCCTTGCTTTCTGTTAAGACACAGTTTCTCCCAGCTCATCCAATGAATCTTGTTCTTATGCTCCAAGGAATTCCACCAGAAATCACAAATTGCACAAGTCAACTTAGCAATTGTGGTTTTAGGAAACTTGAAACAGGACATGGCGTATATAGGCATTGCCATTGCCACAGACTTAATGAGAACCTCCTTACCACCAGCAGAGAGCGTCCTAGCATACCAGCCTGACAGTCTAGATTTCAGCCTATTTTGTATATAGTTCAACATATCCACTTTGGATCCACTAAAACATTCTGGTAATCCAAGGTAATTACTAGCTCCACCTTTATTTTATAATAGAAGACTTACTATGATTAATAGTTTGTCCTGTTGCTTTACCATAGGTCTTCAGAGTCTCACTTTGGATCACATTTGCCTTGCAAATGAAAAGACTATCATCTGCAAATAACAAATGGTGAATAGATGGTCCAGTTGCAGAGAATTGAATACCAGAGATTAAACCTGCTTGTTCAGCTTTGTTGAGAAGATGAGATAATCTTTCTGTGCATAACACAAACATCGATGGTGAAAGCGGGTCACCCTGTCGCATATCTCTTTGAGGAGTAATCAAACCAAAAGGTTGATCATTAATTAGGACAGAATACGTAACAGAAGATATGCACCTCATCACCAAACATATCCATCTTCTATCAAAACCTAAAGCACCAAGCAATGCTTCTAGCTGCACTTGATGGTTTAATGGCAAACACTGCATCTTTAACCTCCTCTCTAGACACCTCAGAAGTAAGGCTAGTATTCATCCTCGTAGTCACCCTTGGAATAAAGCCTTGAAAAATATCCTCAAAACAATCTGGATTAGAAGATTTGAATAAATTAGAGAAGTAAGAACATGCCACTTCTCCTTTTGAAGCCTCACCCTTTTGATAGTTCCCATTAGCATCCAACAATTTCTCTAATCTCTTCTTCCTTCTAGTTGCTTTGACTGATGCTTGAAAAAAAATTTGTGTTCCTATCCCCTTCATCAAGCCACTTTTCAGTACTCCTCTGACTCCAATACGCTTCTTCCTCTCTATAGGCAATAAGCAATTGTCCTTTGATTCTTCTGATCATCCAAAATCGAGGCTCAAGAGAAGATTGTTCTTCTTCAAGTTGAATTTTCAAAATAGCAATCTTCTCAAGGGAATTAGTGACATTAGATTTCTTCCACTTACTCAGAGCTTTTCTACAATTTCTCAATCTATCGGCCACTGAATCACCAAACCTTGAATGAGATGCAATCCAAGCAAATTCAATAGTTTCTTTCACTCTTGGTTTATTGAGAAACCACTTATCAAACCAAAATTGTCCTCTGTAGCTTTCATTAGAAGTAAGCAACTTCACTAATACCGGTCTATGATATGAACCTCTTTTTGCCGAGAAAGTTTGATTAGCCACTAGAAATTTCATAAACCACGCCTTGTTACCAAAGCACTGATCCAATCTGCATTGGATGTACTTTTTATATCTCATACCGCCCCATGTGAACATGTTCACAGAGCTTGGTAACTCTACCATTTCAGGAACTCTTAACATATCAGAAAAAGGACCAAAAGAAGCATCACTTCTCCTAGGTCCACCTTTCTTTTCACCATTATGAATAATGTCATTAAAGTCCCCTAACATACACCAAGGTTCCTTCCTATGTACACCAATTCTGGAAACCCTTTCCCACACTAACGGCCTTAATTCCTTTACCGGATTTCCATAAACACAAGATACAAAAAACCTCTGCTCTCCAAACTGTACAAGAAAATCAAACAAGTTCTTATACGCATACATAACTTCCACCTCAACCAAACTTTTCCATAACACAGCCAGACCACCGCTATACCCTTCTGGATTGACTGTAAAAACTCTCTCATACCCAAGCCATTATTGAAGATCTACTAAATAATTACGATTATGTTTAGTTTCCATAATAAACAATATCTCAGGGAAATACTCTTTTCTCATTTCCCTGAGTCTGTGAATTGTCAAGTCTTCGAAACCTCATAATCATTGACAATTCCAGGATAATAAGCTCATTAGATCTTGGATGGTCCCTCCTTTGGGACCATCTCTGGTTTGGGGCGTTTGACACCCATAAGACATCTTTTGATGCAGAATCTCTTACTCTTTTACTTAAAACCCCAACCTCAGTTCCAATTTTCTTTTCCACTTCTAAATCCATTATTTTTCCATCCCTGGCTTTAGGCTTTCTCCTGCTTTTGGCCATACCATTCTTCTGCTTAGGTCCCTTACCTTTGTACCCCGAAGTACCCGCACCAAAGGAGCCATTCAACTGAGCCGAGGAGCCAACAGAAAAAGGCAAATTTTCATTACAGAAAACTGTATCACTCAAAGTTTGTTTAGGCTCAGCTTTCCATCTCATTGCATTACCAGCTTTGATCGCAGCAGAAAGTAACTTAGCAGTCGGGTAACTCCTAACAGCAGGTTGGTAAGAAGATCCGGCTGAATCATAGTCAGTAGCAAGCCCATTTCCACTATTCACAACAGGACAACACTCTGGAATATATTCCACATTCAATAGGGTTTTAGAAGCCAAGAAAACCCTCTCCCCCTCTTCATCATTACTTTTCACTGTCTCATTCCTTTCACTAGTATCATCTCCTTTCTCAAGTACAATATACTGTCGTATTTCTTTTAAACCATCAGCATTAATCCTAAGTCTCCCTTTAGGCATAAGATCCAAATGCATCTCAGAAGAAACTCCAAAAGGTGTCTCAGTAACCACGTTAATCATAACCGGATAAGGCACATTCTGTTTCCCAGTTTTCGCTGTTTTTTTAGCAAATTCCTCCTGTCTCTTTTTCATCAGCAGGGGACAAAAAACCTTCTCATGAGTAAGCCTCTGACAGTCAAAGCATCTCTTTTGAATTTTTTCATAGTAAAAAAAGACAATGTGTAATTCTCCAGAGGGAAATGATAAAGACTTTGATCTCCTAAGCGGTTTAGAAACATCAAACCTTATCTTCACTCTTGTAAAATATTGACATTGAGCCTTTGTCTGATCAAACGCAACCATTTCAACCTTGCCCACAAATTCTCCTATCCAAGTAATTGCTGAAACTGTGTTATGGTTAATCGAAATCCTACTGATTCTGACCTAAATCGGAAGGAACTGAAGAAAATCAACCGGTGGTGATTCAACCCGTTGCTCCAAAACCAAATTCCATTCATTGTAAGTATGAACTCCTTTCTCCAAAATCTCAATCAAATCATGCTCATGTTTGAAGAAAAATTAAAACCTCTCCTTAGATAACGCAATCCCTCTGACTCTATCAGACTTCTGCCATTTGTGTGGCATATCCAAGATAAGATTAGCCATCTTAATACCATCGGGATTAAGTACCCTCCCAATCACACTATTGACATTATCAATCGCAGAGGAAAACTCCGGCAGGTTAGGCATCGTAACCAAAGTATTGTTATCATCCTCCAGACACATATTCGCCAAAGCTCTATCCATGGCTGTCGACATTATACAAACAACAGGGTCACCGACACCAAACCAAACTTCAAACCCCTTCAAGAACTACCACACGAATAGATATAAACCTCCAGAAAACCACGAAGCACCAGACCACAATCCGAGAGGATTCAATCAACTCAGAATATAAGAAAATCAAACCCAGAGAAAAGGAGGCAAAACCTAAAAACCCAATTTAATTATCCGTTAATCCGTTAAAAAATCCACTTAACTGCTTGAAATCTCCCTTAAACCAACCGTTAGAAGTCCTAAGCTCTCTTTAAGTGAAAAAGCAAACACTCCACACCAAAGAGAGAGTCCTGAGCGAGATTCGGTTTTTGTTCTCCGTTGAGAGGTTGATGTTTTTAAATATTTAGAAACAATAAAAGATTTTAAATATCTTTTTCACCCGATTTAGTGTCTTTATTTTTTTTAAAGATTTTAAAACATTTTTTTTAGTCATGTTTTTCTAAAGCCTTGTTGGAAAGCTTTTAATTGAAAAATTAATAATTTTAAATAATTTCTTTTCTTTCTTTTTTTCAAAATGATTAAATGTCTTTTTAGATTAATATATATTTTTTTAATAAAAAATTCGATTAATTAATTATTATAAGTTTTTTAATTATTTAAAAATTCATTTACATATAAATCAATAAATAATTAAAATTTCACAAGATAAAAGAAACGAACAATATTTTTAGGGTTAATTAGTTGAATAACGGAAAATTAGGTAAATAACATGTCAAGAAAAAAAAATTAGGTAAGTAGCAGAGAGAAATAAATATATGACAAAATTGCCCTTACAGATGTAATTAAGGTAAATATAAAAAAATTCCTAAAAAAATCTACTACTCTCATCTTTTGTCTCTATCAGTGAAAAAATAGATCTGCTCTGCAAATAAAATAAATTAGGTCAGAATTATAAAGAAGAAAATGACAAAAAATAATAGTTAACTATTTAATAACATAGTTAACTATTTAATAACATAATTGATCTAAGAAGATAGTTAACTATCACACTAGTTTGTAACTATCTAAAACATAGTTAACTATTTTCATTAAATAGTTATAATTTAAAAGCATAGTTAACTATTTTTAAAGCATAGTTATCTACTCTACGAATTTCATAACATAGTTGACTATATGAAAATGTTGTTATAATAGTTACTTATTTAAACAAATATAGTTAACTATATGTTCAGAATGTAGTTAGCTATTATAATTTGCATAATAAAAAAATACATACATAGTTAATTATTATCATATACATAGTTAACTACTATAGTTTGTATAATGAAAAAGAATAACATACATAGTTAACTATTATGAGAAACATACTTCCTTGATTTTTGAATATAGTTAACTATATCAATCTCCAGTGGCGGCTCAGTTTAACCAGAAGATGGGACGACAATGGAGAGTTTAAAGGAGGAGAAGAAACACAATATTAATCCATGGCTAAAGATTTTTTACCATTGGCAACGAGATAAGACAAAGCGATTGAAAGTTGATTTTATGGATCACCAGAGAGAGATGAGATTGATTATGGTGTTTGTGTAGTAAGAAAAAGAAGGGATATATTGTTGATTATGGTGTTTGTGTAAGAAGAAGAAGAAGAAGAAGAAAGGTTGGAAAAAATAGAGGCGATGAAAGAAGGAGAAGAGGCTGGAAGAAAAAGAGAGGAAAAAAGAAAATAAATTAGGGTTTTATTTTTATTGTTTTTCATTAAGGGTAAAAATGGAAGATCACCATCTAATTTTGCTAGTTACTATATTTTAATTTATTGGATGTTAGATAATGAATTAGATTACCATTAGGCAATATTGATGCTAATTTTCCATATTTTTATTGGGAATAATTCATTTAAAAAATTCTCTGTGTTAAAAGATTTTAGAGTATTTAAAGAGGTAATACCGCATTTATAATTAAAGATTTGAAAGAGGCTCACCAAACGCCCTCTAGTTGTGCGCGTACGACGAGCTTACTTTTCTCCCTTTTTTTTTTAATAAGAAAAAAAAACATGAGTCCGAGTAACAAACTCATATATAAAGACGACTTGACTCTCTTTCTCACAAATCATAACAACCAAAAATTCTTCCTAAACAGCTCTCAAAATTGGAAAATACTCACTTCTTTTCTAAAATTCAGAGACTTCTTCTAAATCCTTCTTCACCTGATTCTCCGGTATCATCGACCATGATCTCCGTCGTAGTCATCGCCGAGCTGTTGGTGGAGTACACGGCGGCTCTCGCGAAACTCACCGCAGGGCTTCTTCCGAGACGGCGAGGCCAAAGCAACGTCGTACGAATTGGCGGTTTCTCCTTGCCTTGTCCTTCACCATCGAGTTCTAATCGGATCCCAGATTTCTCTTCTCATCTCGTCGATTTCTGATTTTTGGTTTCGAATTTTTCCATCTTCATCGGCTGATATTTTTCCCCTCGTGTGTGTGCCTCTTCTTCGCTCTGGATTAAACTTGGAGCTTCGTAAATCTGTATCGAAATCGTATAATTAATAGATCGATTGTGATTTTTGATGAATTTTTCAGGTTTTCAATCCTAATTAATGTTTGATAATGATTCGGAATTCAAGAACATGATGAACATATCTGTATCATGTTTGATGACGTCAAGAAAAAATAAACAATTTTGTGATCTTCATATTTGATATAATACAAGTCGCCTTTTGACTGTTTTAAGTTCGTTAATTTATCATCCCACTCTGAATGTTTAACTGATTTGGTCTATGATTAAGACATTATATAATTTTGGTTCTTACTAAAGCATCAGACAGTTGAAATTGAAAATGATTTTACCATTAATTAAAAACATTGAAAAGTATGACCAAAATTATTAATTAAAACTGATATATGTGTATTTTTCATATATGAAAAATGTTCGTCCTATTTTTCTCCAAAAAAAGTTATACATAAATCAGTTTTACGAAACATTAGACCAAAGATAACTAAATTATTGGTGTAGTTTCGGAAAAAAAAAAATGATAAGAAAACAAAATATACCAAACTAAAATACACATAAAACAGCATTTCCAAGTAAAACAGAATTTCAAACTAAAAAAAAAGACGAAAAGGATGAAAATAAAACAGGAGAATTTAAGATTTTGAGAACTTGTGAGGAATGCAATTTTTGTAATTATCCCAAAGATTTTAGACTAGTGGTTTGTGCTAATATCATCAATATGTCATATCATCCAATGGAATGTGCTATAAAAATTAATAAAATAAATATTTAAATTTTAGTTAGTAATTCATTAAATTTTAAAATACTATTTAACGTGTATTCTAAAACCAATATAAGTCAATTTATATCATAATTCTCATGTTCTAATATATATCATGCAAATCCAAAAATATATATTATCCGAATTTAAATCATATTCTTAATAACAAAGAAAAATATATATTTTGACTCATTATGAATATTTATGATTATGTGATAGAAAATAAAAACAACTAAAATACTATATAGTTAAATCATGAAACAGTAAATTTCATGTTAGTAACCTCATTAAAACTATAAATAATATTGTGAACCATCACATAAGTACATGATTGATAATTGTATTTTATTAATGTCATCGTTTTATTTCTCATAGAAATTTATACTCGCCAAACTTTATATAATATTATAACTTAATAGTAAATATAATATTATTATTTTTTAACTTATATAATTTTCAATATATACGTTTGAAGAGCACCAATGGCGTCATAGGTAAAAAAATTATATTTTCTTTATGATATTCTGTAACTCTATATTGATAAAATAAGTATTCTTATAGATTTTATTTTTATTTTATTTTTGCATGATTGTGTATATTTTTAAACTTTTAGATTGAAGTTTTTATAACTTTTCTAATTTTTGTTTTTCCAATTTATATACCTTCTTTTTTTATCATTCATATTTTTATTTATTTTAATTGAGATTTTTATTTTATATGTATTATTTGTTTATTTTATGACTTATGCTATGACTATATTTCATCTTAAACTTTGTTTCTTGATTATTATTGATAGTATTAGAAATTTTACTTTTTATTATTTGATTAGTAACTTGACAATTACTTTCCATTTTAAATTTTATTTTTCTTAATTAATTTTAATTTTTAACACATTCTTTATCTGATCAATATTAGATACATGTCACGATCTCGTGAGTTACAATTTTTGCAAAATTTTAAACTACGATAAGTAATAGAGCAAAAAGTTAAAAGCTAAAATAATACTGAAAACATATATTGAGCATTATACTTTCGAAAAATGACGAACCCCAAGAGAAAGAATGAAAACACTGAAACGTCCGACCCGAATTTTCTTACTGCGGTGAGGTTCCGGATCAGTCCGTCTCGGCCAGACTTGGCCATTTCAAATTAATCTCGTGGGTTTTTCAACATTTTCTTTTATTTAGCCATTTTCACGTATTTTCGATCTAGACAAGACTTTTAAGCATAAAACATATTTACTTAGATTAAATCGCAAGGTTTCGATTACAATGATTAGTTTGCTAATAAGTTATTATATTTTAAAGACATAGCTACTTGATTCAATCCACCATCCTTCCCTTTCCAGCCTAAGTCACCTGGCTCACACATTCTAATTTCCTTCACGGGAAATCTTTTTACCTGCATCCACAAAGGAGGCATAAGCAACAGAATTGCTTAGTGAGAGCGGTCGTCCCGTCCCACTTAGCCACATAATAGATATCGCAATCAAATAGTCAATATCATCAATCAATCATGTTCATCACATCAATCACTTGTCGGCCCGATTATCCTAAATCACGGAGCAGTCTTCCCGTAACCAGACAAGCCTTAGCAAGCATCATTGCCTCTAAGCGTGTTGTCTGATCTAGACTCTCTCGGTGAAAGGGATCAATCGTCACAATCAAGCCAAAAACAAATAAACAACAGTCGGAATCACCCTAGACTCGATGAATCTATGCAAGAAAACGATCCTAGACTTAAGTTCACGGTCACACACTCACCTTAGTCACTCGGATTCGATTTGCCTTGTCCCGTTCCAGTTCCGACATCTCTTGTCGCGATGATCTCTCGAACACAAAGTCCAGCCGATCACCTAGATTTCCCCAGACACGATCAAAGTAACCCACGCTCGAGTCTCTCACGAATTCTCTCGAGCCTTTTCAATTTTCTCTCGATAAAACTCTCTCAATTTCTTTCTAAGTCTTTTCTTCTGTTTTTTGTCGAGAAACAAAGGCCAAAGGTAAGTTTCTATCGAGAAACTGCCTTGAAACCGCCCACATAACCATTCCCGCTTCTTTTCCACGTCCAAAGCTTCAGATAACTGTTCCCGCACTTTTTCATTAAAAATCATGTGTCGCGTCACGAGCTAGTAACTGTTCCCGCACAAATGCCTTAGAATATTTTCCTTAGCATTTCAGCTTAGTCCGACAATCTGCCGCGTAACTGCCGTATCCAAAACACACTGCGGTAATCGTCCTGTCCGAATCTAACCACGGTAGCTGTCCTGTTTGAAATCAGACCGCGACTCCGAAAAATCTGCCCAGCTCGGATTCAACTGCCTAGCTCATTTTTTCTTCCCTTAATCAACTCTCTTTGCCAAAAATTTCCCATCGCATCTCATTCTCTTGTCCACGTCGGCCAAACCGCGGAACACGGGCGTTACAATTCTCCCTCACTAGCTTGAGTGAAATCTCTAAGTCAAAAACAAATATAGAAATATAGAATCAATTGAAAAGTTATTTTTGGTCAATTTGTTAAAATGGTTCAAAACTGAATTTTGTTTGGAGAAAATAGAAAAAGAAGAAATTTGAACCATTCGAGATAATTATTCAAAAAAATTACAAATTATTTGGATTTTTTATTTATGTTTAAATATGTTTTGAAAACTGAATTTTGTTTGGAGAAAATAGAAAAATAAGAAATTTGAACCATTCAAGATAATTATTCAAAAAAATTATAAATTATTTGGATTTTTTATTTATGTTTAAATATGTTTTGAAAACTGAATTTTGTTTGGAGAAAATAGAAAAATAAGAAATTTGAACCATTCAAGATAATTATTCAAAAAAATTATAAATTATTTGGATTTTTTATTTATGTTTAAATATGTTTTGAAGTAATAATAATTTATAGATTATAAAAAGCTCTATAAGAACAAGTAGAAAGTAGAAGTTATCCTTTTTTTTGTTTGATCGAAAATAGAATTTTCATTAATTTAAACCGGATATTATCCAGTATAGTTCGATACAGAAATTAAAGTTGTCAGCTTCAACATTCAAAGCCCTTTCGACATATCAAAAGCCTTAATTTGTAAATCTAGAGAAAGGGATTCCAAATCCTGCACAACCCCGTAGATCTCTATGTTTTGATTTCTTGTGTTGATAAGTTTGATAAGAGTGCGAATCCGAGTACAACTTTTCTTTCGCTGCATGGAAGAGGGCTTCACGTACTGCCAGTGCCTCAGCCATTAGAGGCGAGTTGATGTGGTTTAGCGTTTTTGTTCCTTGGAGCAAGATCCGATCCGTGTTGTCTCGAAAGATCCATCCGATGCGTGCGATTTGTGTCTCTTTGATCCAAGCGGCATCTGTGTGGCACTGGAGAGTAGAAGTTATCCAAACAAGAAAACCAGTAGACACAGACAGTAGTAGACAGATACATCCATTTTTTGTTTTCCGACATTACATTACATTTTATTCGTTAGCTAAATTGGTATTGGTATTGGTATTGGTATTGGTATTGTGAGGAAAACCCACCGAGTTATTTGTCTTCTCGCCAACACTGTGACTATTGTGTGGACCGCGTGACACGTGGCTGGTTATCACAAAAAGCAAAATTAATGCAAATAAAAAAACGAAATACGTGTACGAATGGTGTCTTGGACCACTGTAACCTAAAAATTTATTGTGGCCTTTATAAAGAGACTGGATGGTGTCTCACAATCCCACTACCATTTTCTTAAAAGAGGTAAGAAGAAACTCCAGAAACTTCTTCTCCGGCGAATCTTCAATTATTCGATCATGATCTCTGTAGTAATCATCGCTGAGCTACTGGTGGAGTACACGGCGGCTCTCGCTAAACTCACCGCCGGGATTCTTCCGACACGACAAGGCGACAGAGACGTCGTACGGATTGCCGGTTTTTCCTTGCCTTGTCCTCCTAGATCGTCACCGATTCCAGATTTCTCTTCACATCTCATCGATTTCTAAGCAACCGAACGTTTATTAGATCTTGAATTTTGATTTTCCTCCGGATCTAGTGGGAGATTTTGACGGCCGAGAGTTTTTTTTTTTTTCCCGAATGTCTCTCTTTCTCTAGTTTTCTTTTACTCTGGATTTTGAATCGCTCAAAGCTTTGTAAAGTTGTATTGAATTATAATAGAGAATACTGTTTTGATGAACTCTTAATATTCCGGCGTTTCTTAATTATTATTTATTCGATAATCTTATATTTTGATGTACAGAGAGCATGATTTTGAATCGGATCCTTTGAATATTTTCCTGTGAATGGTGAGACTAATCATGTTTGATTTAAGACGCATTTGTCTGATTACCGTTTGTTAATTCGCTTTTTAGTACATTATGATTTGTGAATGATTTTTTTTTTTTTTTTAATATATAGTGATTTGTAAAATCAGTCCACATAGCATTCGAATTTTCCAAAACTGTGAACTAATAATATTAGACGATGATAGCGTGACAACAAAAAAAAATTTAGACGATGATAGAGTTTAATGTCCGCGAGTAGACATGGAAATTTTTCGTTATCGATACGAATTTGTTTCTACAGAAACTAAACTAAACAAAATACTGAAAACCATATTAACTTGAGCTTAAAAAAAATCTTCAAATTAAATCTTAAACTTGAACATAATGAAATCCATCAATTTGAACTTCGGTATTAGCACCGTCAAAATTATTAACAACAGTCAGTATGATAGTATCATTATGATACAAAAATTCCTTAGACACTAAATTATCATATGGAAAGTTTACATTTTTCTTTTTTTTGGAAAAAGGGATTATATTAAAATACCAAACATTTAAACTATTCTAAATTATCATATGGAAAGTTTACATTTTTTTTTTTTTTGGAAAAATGGATAATATTAAAATACCAAAGATTTAAACTCTACCAACAGAGTAAAAGGACAAAGATAACAAAGCAGTTTTTGCTAAAGACAAAGATAACAAAGCAGTTTTTGCTAAAACGTCTGCTTGAGAGTTTTCCACTCGATGAATAAACTTAAAAGAGATAGAAGTAAATAAAGAATTGATATAATGCGTTTTTTGGCGCATTCTAACCCTTGTTTTGTAGGCTTTTATCGAGTCTTTCACTCTCTATCGAGTCATTCTAGGTACAAAAGTGGCTGGAAACAATAACTGGAGCTTGCAATCGGATTTGGCAAGAAAGGAATGAAGTTGGGCCATTTTTGAACATTCTAGAGAAAAGGGAGCACCTAGTACATAAGAGGGAGCACCCGCTCCCAGCAGATTCCACTTATGGGCTTTTTGCAAAACGTTAATTTTGCAACCCTAATTTTGTGCCAGCCGCCGTGGGCCTTTAAATATGTTTTTCTCTGGATCTTCTGAGAAAAATTACGCCACACATATCACAAAGGACAGCAGCAGAGATACATCACGAGAGAGAGAGAGAGAGAGAGAGAGAGAGAGAGAGAGAGAGAGAGATATATATACACTTGTTTTGAGAGAGTTTGTAAGCTGGGAGATTTGTCTTCAACACTTATCGAAGTTTTCTTAAACCCTACTCTTTTATATATCGATTTCAATGCAGTTTATCACATCTCTTGTTGCTGTTGTTTGTTTGATTATGAGTGAGTAATCCACTTGTTAGGTTAAGGGTTTTTCGATGGGATTTGATTCATGAACTAAGCATAGATAGGTTTTTAAATAATCATTCGATAGTCTCCATCTATTGTCGATCATATTGCCTAGGTTAGATTGATCACCTAGCCTTTGATTTTAGGTTGAATTTACTTATCAAAAGTTTGTAAATTGCTGGAATTGACATAGGTGGGCGATTTGATCCATAGCCAACGAAAGTTGAAGTTAGGGCATCTCGTGAACATATCATCCCTAATCGCCTAATGCTTGGTAATCTTTGTAACCTCAACGACAGTTAGGGTGTTAGATTTATTGTTAAAGTTGTAGATGCCACGAAAGTGGATCTCCTTACATTTATGGTTGAGTTCGAGACTTGGTCGTAATCGCATACCTGAATAATTGCTTGATTCTTGATATTCGAATCCCTGAGAATTATCCCTAACCTAACGCTTTTCTTTAATTGTTTACAACCAAAATTTACTTTTATTTGCTTTGATAAATCGTGACACTTTAAACAACCCTGCACTGCTTAGCTGAACTTGTAATCCATAGGATTAGAGTGTATTGCTGGTTCCTTAACGAACCTATACTATTCTACAATTGAATAAGTATCCCTAGGTTTTATTATCTATAAACCGGGTAAAAGGACTTTCATCAAATTGGCGCTGTTGCGACGGGGACCAACTCGATACCTCTAATTTTCGTTTACGATTTCAGACTAAGTACTAATTCGTTCTTTGTGTTTTTCTTGCGTGTGTTTCCGGTGCATGAACTCGAGGACAACAAGGAGAAATCGCAAAATTCCCCTTGTGATTTTGAGTAACCCAGAACTCGTAAGACTAGAACGAGAAAACAGACGAACAAGGCCTAATCTCGTCGACATTGGCAAACAAGGCAATGATGGTATGGCGGCTGAGCTGCTACGGTTGCAAGAGCAGATGGCTCAAATGCAGCAGCAATATGCACGGGAACAACAGCAGCAGCACATGCATGAGCAGCAACGTGCTATTGGGGATATGGACAATCTCCATGCTTTCTACCGGAACCGAGCTGCTATTGTTCCACCTGATGTTGGGAGGCAAGATTATGAGATAAAGCCTCATATGATATTGCTGGTCAAGCAGCATTCGTTCCATGGACTGCCTGCGGAAATTCCGATGGACCATATAGAAAACTTCGAGGAGATCTGCTCCACGACGAGTTCTAATGGGATGAACCCGGATTTCTTAAAGTGCAAGCTTTTTCCCTTCTCGCTCGCGGACAAAGCTTCTCGTTGGCTTAAGTCTCTACCAGCTGGATTTCTCACGATTTGAGCACAATGTAGAGCAGCGTTCTTGGACCACTTTTACACCAAAACCAAGACCGCGAGCATGAGGAACAAGATCTCTTCTTTCCAGCAACATTCAGGAGAGTCCTTTTGTGAGGCATGGGAACGGTTCAAAGAGTACAAAAAGGAGTGTCCACACCATGGATTCACCGATGAGAATTTGCTGGGAATTTTCTATGATGGTTTTAATTGGGACTATAGGAATGCGCCGAATGCTGCGAGTGATGGCAATTTTATGACTAAGACTAGAGATGGTGCGTGTAAGCTCATCGAGAACTTGGCTGTGAGTTCTAGCAACAAGTCGCAGGAGTATGATAGGACCACGAAATCTAGTGGAATGGATTCCCAAAAGATTGATGACCTTACTGCTAAGGTCAACTTGTTGCTCAAAGGGAACCAAAGGACGGTTTACTTTGTAGATGAGAATAGGGAACCATTATCTAAGGAGATGGGTGAAGAAGGAGTCACCCAGAACTATTTGAGCCACCCAAACCAAGGTTAGAATCGGTTTCAAGGGGGAATTCAACAGAAACCACAATGTACCAACTTTCAAGCTCATGCGAGCTCTGGAAGTACTTCTCAGGATGAACTCAAGGGTATGATGCAGCAGCTAATGGCTAATCAACAGAAGTCTGCCACTGAAATAAAAACGCGGGTTGACGCCATGTACTCGGATCTCAATGGTAGACTTGAAGCTGTTTGGAACCACGTGAAGAAGCTTGACACTCAGGTAGCTCAGGTCTCGGCATCAGCTACACCAGAGAAAGCAAAAGAAGCTGTCGAATCACTACCATAAATCCCTAGGATCCCATACCCTCAAAGATTGAAATATGAGATTGGTGAAAAGAAGATG
This sequence comes from Arabis hirsuta, assembly GCA_964056655.1. NCBI lineage: Eukaryota > Viridiplantae > Streptophyta > Magnoliopsida > Brassicales > Brassicaceae > Arabis > Arabis hirsuta. The sequence continues at coordinate 18,653,551 of OZ053303.1, forward strand.
GTTGGGTTTAATAAGATGGTGAGTGAGCTTCCTCCTGATATCTCTTTTGAAGAGGCATTTAAAGTTGATCCTGCATATCGTGAGTTCTCCAAGGGTACCAAGAAGAGTCTCACAGTAGTCAAGGCTCTCTTTGCTGAAGCAAGGAATACATCATCTCCAATGAAACAGTTGCCAAAGCTAGAAGACCCTGGGATGTTTGTTGTTCCATGCTCCATTGCAGGAGTTGAATTTAAAGAATCTCTCTGCGATTCTGGGTCTTCCATCAATCTCATGTCTAAGGCTATTGCAGAGAAGCTTGGGATTACTACGATGAGAGCTGCTAATATATCTCTCAAGTTTGCAGACTCTTCCACCAAGGTTCCACATAGTACTATTCCTGATTTACATGTTCAAGTTGAAAATTGCCTTGTTCCTACTGACTTTCAGGTGGTGGAGATGAACGAAGATCCTGGCATACCTTTGATTCTTGGAAGACCGTTTCTGGCGACAGTGGGTGCAGTTGTAGATTTGTCTAATGGAAGAGTCTCATTCTCTAATATTGACAAACAGGTCTTCTACAAAGCTATACCCACTAATGGAGCAGCCAAACTTGCATCCTGTGTTACCGTTATCAATGGAGATAAGCTGCAAATGGTGACAAAGAGAGATTTCAATGATAAGAGTGAGGTCAAGGAAGTCCTAGATGGAGACCCTCTTATCATAACAAAGAAGACCAGTCAAAGGAGCAGGGTAAAGGAGAAGGTGAAGAGCGAAACAATCAAGGGCGATTCTCATATGGTTTTAGAACCTCAGAGACGTATTGGTGATACGATTGAGTACAAGGTAAAGTCCAAAGGTATTTTGAAACCTTTCTCCAAGGTTAGAGCTATTCTCACATCTGAGCTAAAAGAGAAAGGTGAAGAAGCTGTGAAAGCTATGTTGAGCAAGGTTCTGAGGCTAAAGTTTACTGATTGGGGAGCTTGTTTGGGAGAAAGTTCTCATGCTCCTCTTCCTGACTGACACATGACATCCAAGTCAATCTAAAGACTTTAACCAAGCGCTTGGTGGGAGGCAACCCACCGGTACGTTTTCCAAACCTTTTCAATTTGATTTCTTTTGTTACTAACTTTGAATTTTAGTTTTGAGTTTTCAGGTTTTGAAAAAAAAAAAAAAATTGTTGTGGAATATGCGAGGAGAATCGATCGATCCCCTCGGCTAGATCGATCGATCCGGAATGAGGAATTCAACACGAAGACCATCGGTCAATCTCAGGATCGATCTGCACATCGATCCGCTGCCAAGTTCAAAAACCCAGAAGGAGCACCTGCTCCCCAGGAGAGCACCCAAGCTAGATCGATCGATCTCTTCGGGTGGATCGATCGATCTCTTCGGGTGGATCGATCGATCTCTTCGGGTGGATCGATCGATCCATGAAGATGAGATCATGAGCCAATCTAGCGGCCAACCTCAGGATCGATTCAGCAGGTCGATCCGATTCTCAGAGGGAGCACCTGCTCCCCAATACAGAGCATCTGCTCTCCAGGGTAAAAATTCGAAATTCGGAATTAAGGCCCACCAAGTGGTAAGTATTTCCATGAACAATTTTATTTTATGCTTTTCCTTATGATTTTATTTCTTTTCACTCTCTCTTTTCTTATTCTCACACCGGGACGGTGTGAAGTAAGTCTGGGGGGAGTTCTACTAATAAATTTTATTTTGGTTGTTTTCTATTTTCTTATGTCCTGTTTGAGTCTATTTTTCGTTGGTTTTATTGAGTCAAAACTTTGTAGGGAATTAGGACCTTATCTTATGATGATGTTTGAACTATTTGTGTTTAACTTTCTATCTAGTGACCATTTCTTCAGAGCATGAGTACAAGGAACAGCTGGAACACTTCGATACACCATTTTCCAGGTTTTATATTGACCAAAATTTTATCTCGCTATTGGCACTAGATTAGGGAAACGAATCATATTCATGACTCCTTATTCTTTTTATCACTCTTGTTGTTCCTGAATAGCTAGCTCATTTTTAGTTAGTACCTTCCTTAACCCTAACCTCTTTTCAAACCCCTTGCATTCTTGTTACTTCATTGTCATATGTGCAGCATATGCGCAAAAGGGCAGGAGAGAATTGGGTCGACACTGCCTTTAAATCACTCTTTCTGAAGAACGAGAGCACTGATTTCCAGAAGGAGCACCTGCTCCTATTCTCAGAAGATGGTTTATATGAGTGGAACAAAAATCCACTAGGAGGAGTGACAATGATGAGCTCCACTTGGGTATGTACAGTAACTCTAATTCTTTTCCGTGCTTGAGAGACATACATTTGTAATAAAACCCTCTTCATCATCATCTATCAAGTTTATCAAAAAAAAAAAAAAAACAATCAAATCAGATGATGAAGAGTGGTAAATATGTAAAATTGGAAACGTCTCTCTGCACAGCGAGTGTACCCAAGGTGGAAGACGACACCATGAGTTGGTTGGAGAGATTTGGAGAAGAAAGAGTGGTTTAGAGAATGTGGATATCAACGTACCCGTTCTCTCTTGCAATTTTGTGCAATATCCTGCATCCACTACGAAACATCGGGTAACCCTTAAACACTTTAAACACTTTGAGCTCCACCTCTAAATGGCCAAACACCCTTAGCGTCGTATACCCTAAATGGTGCCTTTAGCGAGACCCTCACGCAATTTTAATGCGTTGAGTTTGTGTTTGGAAAATGGAACTTGGTTGAGAAATGTGTTGAGGATGTTTTGGTAAAGCTTTGTTATTCGTAATTTGGATTATGTGGTCTGCAGATTGAGGGTTTTAAACTCGGTTCACTGAGGATAAAAGAGTTCCCGCGTTTTCAAACCTTTCTCCTTCACTTGGTCTTGAATTTGTTTGAGGACAAACAAAGATCTAAGTCTGGGGGAATTGATATAATGCGTTTTTGGCGCATTCTAACCCTTGTTTTGTAGGCTTTTATCGAGTCTTTCACTCTCTATCGAGTGATTCTAGGTACAAAAGTGGCTGGAAGCAATCACTGGAGCTTGCAATCGGATTTGGCTAGAAAGGAATGAAGTTGGGCCCTTTTTGAACACTCTGGAGAAAAGGGAGCACCCGCTCCCAGCAGATTCCACTTATGGGCTTTTTGCAAAACGCTAATTTTGCAACCCTAATTTTGGGCCAGCCTCCGTGGGCCTTTAAATATGTTTTTCTCTGAATCTTTTGAGAAAAATCACGCCACACATATCACAAAGGACAGCAACAGAGATACATCACGACAAGAGAGAGAGAGAGAGATATATACACTTGTTTTGAGAGAGTTTGTAAGCTGGGAGATTTGTCTTCAACACTTATCGAAGTTTTCTTAAACCCTACTCTTTTATATATCGATTTCAATGCAGTTTATCACATCTCTTGCTGTTGTTGTTTGTTTGATTATGAGTGAGTAATCCACTTGTTAGGTTAAGGGTTTTTCGATGGGATTTGATTCATGAACTAAGCATAGATAGGTTTTTAAATAATCATTCGATAGTCTCCATCTATTGTCGATCATATTACCTAGGTTAGATTGATCACCTAGCCTTTGATTTTAGGTTGAATTTACTTATCAAAAGTTTGTAAATTGCTAGAATTGACATAGGTGGGCGATTTGATCCATAGCCAACGAAAGTTGAAGTTAGGGCATCTCGTGAACATATCATCCCTAATCGCCTAATGCTTGATAATCTTTGTAACCTCAACGACAGTTAGGGTGTTAGATTTATTGTTAAAGTTGTAGATGCCACGAAAGTGGATCTCCTTACATTTATGGTTGAGTTCGAGACTTGGTCGTAATCGCATACCTGAATAATTGCTTGGTTCTTGATATTCGAATCCCTGAGAATTATCCCTGACCTAACGCTTTTCTTTAATTGTTTACAACCAAAATTTACTTTTATTTGCTTTGATAAATCGTGACACTTTAAACAACCCTGCATTGCTTAGCTGAACTTGTAATCCATAGGATTAGAGTGTATTGTTGGTCCCTTAACGAACCTATACTATTCTACAATTGAATAAGTATCCCTAGGTTTTATTATCTATAAACCGGGTAAAAGGACTTTCATCAAGAATCGAGAGAGGCAATATCAGAGAAAATGCTTCCGATATTAGTTTGAGGAGTGCTTGACTTGAGAAGACCGATTAGTCTTTGAATCCGAATGGAAGCTTACAGAATGATAGCCTTTGTCAAGAACATCTTGTACCGCCGCACGCATTGCTAGTGTTTCTGCAATGAGAGCTGAAGTCAGAAAACGACGAGTTAATGACCCCTGAACCACCGAACCTGATGTATCAGACCTGAAAAACCAATCCATATCTCCCAAAAAGGAGGAGCAAGACCAACCCGTATCCGCAAAACAGGAGAAATCGGAAAACTGAGATTTAAGGGGATGCGGTTTTGGGATAATATTCTGTGCCATTTGCCAGAATCGGGCCTCGGTAGTCGCCTTAGAGATGATCTCTATCATTGAGAAGGCTCTGTTTTGGAAACATAAGAGGTTACGTGCTTTCCAAGTTTGCCAGAGAATCCAAGGAAAAAGTGGGACAATTATTCCTGTAGGTGGCAAGTTGTGTAGAGATCGAGCCTCTATGAGCTTGTCTAGAAGAGATTGCGCACTCCAAAAGCCAGGGGAGGAGGTTATGGGGGCTTTATCCCATATGGTCTGTGCGAAAGGGCAGAAGAAAAGGACATGAATCACATCTTCCTCTCCTCCACATCTCAAACACTTCACCGAGGAAATAATATGGCGACTAGCTAGGGTAGCACCCACTGGAAGAGCTTGTGAGAGGGCTCTCCATAAAAAAGATTTAATTTTGGGAGAGGTACAAAGATTCTACACATTTGACATCCAATTAAAATTCTATAAGGCTGACGAAGAGGAGTTGGATGATGAGATTCCATGGCTAGATAATAGCCTGATTTCGAAGTATATACTCCTAATTTTGTAGGAAGCCAAGCTTGAGCATCCGGAGAACCTAAAACACTAGGTATAAGTTGACGAATATGAGCCTCATGATGAGGTAAGAGTTGTCGAATAACATCTACATTCCAGTCCTTGGATACCAGATCAATAAGATCACCTACTTTCGATCCGAGTGAGGCATGATCAGGAGGTCCCATAGGGCTAAGAGGGTGTGTAGTAGAGAGCCAAGCATCAGACCAGAGGTTAATGCACGATCCATCTCCCACTAACCAGCCTAGACCCTTGCGTAATATCTATCTGCCCGCTAGTATACCTCTCCACCCATGGGAGGCTTTGAGACGGATTAGAGCATTCCATGAACGAGCAAGAGGGGAAGTACTTTCTTTTGAGAATGCGGCTGAGTAAACAAGATGGTTGTGTCAAGACTTTCCATCCAATCTTGGCTAAAAGGGCATCATTGAAAGCTTCAATATCTTGGAAACCAAGTCCTCCCCGTCGCTTTGGTCTAGTCATCTTTGACCATGACACCCAAGACATCTTTTGCTTGTCCGATTTATCGTCCCACCAAAATCGGGTAAGAGTTGATTGAATACGCTCACAAAGAGAACGAGTAAGCTTAAAACACGACATGGAGTAAGCCGGGATAGCCGAGAGAACAGCTTGAAGTAGTACTTTTTTCCCCGCCCTTGACAAGAACCGAGATGACCAACTATGAGCTCTTTGGCGGATAAGATCAACTAGCGATGTAAACCTAGATATCCTTTTTACGCCGCCCAAAGTGTTTGGGTAAACCTAGATATTTTCCTACACCACCCATTTTATTTATCTGAAGAGAGAGCTTAACTTTGCCTTTATTTCCGGAGGTGTTTTGGACCCAAAGGTGATTGAAGACTTTGCTACATTGATACATTGCCTCGAAGCTTTCTCAAACCGAGAGAGAATATTCACCAAAGCGGCACAACTAGTGTCATTTTTTTTACAAAAGAATATCGTATCATTCACAAAGAAAAGATGGTTGATCAAGTGTCCTCCCCTAGAGACACGAACCCCCGCTAGTGTACCCTTCTCTTGTGCTCTACGACAAAGCCTAGAAAGCACTTCCGTACAAAGTATAGATAGATAAGGGGATAAAGGATCCCCTTGCCTAAGGCCACGAGTGGGCACTACTCTTCCTTTAGGTGACCCGTTGATGATGAATGAGTAAGAAACCAAACATACACATTGCATGATCCAAGTAATCCACTTGTGGTGAAATCTGAGTCGGTCAAGCATCTCTATTAGGAATCTCCATTCTATGCAATCATAAGCCTTGCTCATGTCCGTTTTAACGGCCATGGAGCAACGTTTAGTTGCGCTCGAGATACGTAGAAAATGGAGAATCTCATGTGTAATAAGCACATTGTCCGAGATTGCCCGCTCCGGAACAAAAGCTGATTGATGCTCAGAGATTAGCGATGCTAGAAGGGGTTGGAGTCTCTTAGAGAGGATTTTGGCAATAATTTTGTAATACACATTACACAACGCAATGGGCCTATAATCCGGAATTTTCCTTGGCCCAACAACTTTTGGGATTAAGCATACATGGGTTTCATTTTGTGTCTGATAAAAAGAATTGGTTTCAAAAAAAGTCGAATGTCTCTGGCCAAATCGTCACCCAATATGTCCCAGTAGGTTTTATAGAAATCGACGGAGAACCCATCCGGTCCGGGCGCCTTGTCGCCATTGATGGAAAACAAAGCTTCCTTGATTTCCACAGTTGCAGGTATGGTGGCAAGGGTGGTATTCATCTCTTCTGTAATCAAAGGTTGTAGAGCCTCCTTTACCACGTCCAAGTCCCCTCTAGAGCCAGCCAAAAATATATTTTGATACTATTTCGAGATAACATTTGCAATCTGATCCTCATCTAGGTAGACTGATCCAGCTTCATCTTCAATTACATCCAATATGTTTCTCGCTCTGTTTCCCCTAGTGATGGAATGAAAGTATTTGGAGTTTTTATCTCCTCCTTGAAGCCACTGTATCCCACTGCATTGTCGCCAAAATGACTCCTCTTCACTGAAGGCTTTCTCGAGAGCAGCGGTAAGACTTGTAATGAGGAGTTGGTTTGGAGTAGGATCAGAGAGAGCCGTCTCCAAGGCTGCTTGGTTTTCTTTAATTTGTCTTACACTGTTAGCATTTCTCTTTTTTTGCCCAAAGGATAAGTGCTCGATGATAAAGGATGTCGGAATCCGGTGATTGGTTCCAAGCTTTCTCCACCACTACACGGGTTTCTTCATCCTGAAGTAGTCGACGATCAAATATGAAAATCCCTTTCTATGTCACATGTGGCGAATGGATATCATGCTCCAGTAAAGGATGGAGCTTTCTTGCTGACGAAGGAAAAGGAGGTAGGTTACTTGCTTTGGAATCTACAACTACTCTTAAGGAGCTTAAAGCTATAACCCGTTTGCTAGGATCGAAATAAGTCACCAAAGGCCGATCAAAGGAGCCTTCAAACCGGAGATATTCCGAGTGGCCAGAGGGGAAAGAGTCATCCCAAGAGCAGTTAGCCATAGCTCTATCTAGACGACAACGGATGACATGAGTATACCGATAACCCCTCCAAGAAAGACGATTACCATAATGTTTAACATCATAGATACTAAGCTGTGTAACACAAGATCGAAATGGGATAAATGAACCTTCACTACGCGTCAAACCGCCTATCTTCTTTGTATTCCACAGAAAGTCATAAAAATCTCCAGTGAGGAGCCTGGGTGCCTCACGGTCACAGCCCTTCTCGATCATACTCTCCCAGAAAGTCGATCTGGTTTCTTGTTGAGGTGGACCGTAGATAAAGGAAATATATGATTCCTTCTCCATAAACTTAATCTTTGTATCAATGACATTTACAGAGGAGAAGAGAATCTCAAGGTGAACGTCTTCTTTCCATAGCAATGCTAAACCACCACTCAAACCAAGACGAGGGATAGAGAAGAATTTTTTATAACCCATCCAAGTAAGAACACGGAGAACAAATGGGTCTTGTTGTTTTGTCTCCATGAGGAACAAGATATCTGGGAAGATACTAGAGCGTATTTTCCTAAGTCGGTGAACTGTCAAGATGCTCCCAAGTCCCTAACAGTTCCAACTGCTAAGGGAGCCGAGGAGGTGAATGATAAAAATCCACCGGAGTCTTCCTCATGGCTGGAATCAAGTTGATGTTTGGAGCTTGAACTCTGGTTTGGCCCAAATCTTCATCGCCGCAAGGGGAAGAGAGGATTTGGTCCACGTTCTCCACACATAATCGTTTTTGAGGTGATGCATGTGCTCTTGATAGTGTACGCTTCATCAGACTAACTCCCGTTACTGGGCTTCGTGACCTTCTTTTTGATGTAGAAGGGTTTGAAGTCTTTCGGTTTACTGCAGTCTTTGAGGCGGCACGAGACGCTTTTCCCTTTTTGCCTCCCTTTTGATTAACAGCCGTTTGTAGAAGACCCAACCGTAGAGAGACATGATCCCTTATAACATTAATAGAGGGAGATAAGGGAGCCACCGAAACATGAGCTTGTTGATTTTGACCTTCATCCCCTGCATATTGAACATCAATCTCCTGCAAATTACTAGAATCACAAGAATCTAATCCAGCTTGTAGCCGAAACACACTTTCTCCGCCATTGGAGAGTCGTTCCAAGGCCGGTCTTCTAGAGTTGGAACGAGGAGAGGACTCACCCCTTTCTTGTGGGGAGAGGAGGTGGCGGTGGAGGGGGAGGGCAAGTAGGGAGGAGATTGACTTGCGGTGCTTGTGCTTGAGAGTGACTCAAGTGTGCTCTAAGGAAAGTTTACATCAACAGCTCTGTTTGGACGGAATAAGAACAATTTTTTAGAAAATGTCAATTGCAAGAATAACCAAAAAAAATTAATAATTTGGAAAGTAGTTTTTAATTTTTCATAATTGGTCAATTACACTAGAGCTTTTAATTTTCCATTTGTAAGCAACACTCCACCCAATTGGTTAACCAATTATAGTGGCATATTTTAATTATAGTTTTGGTTGACAAAATTTTTTTTGGGAAAGTAGCAAAATTAGCATATGTGGCTACAATATCAACCCTTAGATTTAAGTTAAATGGTTAGGATTTTTATTATAGATTTTTTTTTCTTGATTAGTCGATGCAATTTCCCTTTTAAAAATATATTAATTTATATTTTATTAGACAAAATCAATAGTATTTGATTAAGATGTTGTAAGCTAAATGTTAGAGCACATTCCTTTGGAGGTTCTTATGAAGTCCCTTAAAAAATAAAAAAAAATAAAAAATATAAAAAATAGGAGAGAGAGGGATTTGAGTCCCTCAAATGAGAGACTATGAAACAATGTCAACTTGTTCTCAATGCTTACTCCCCCTTCTCGTCATTGTACAACGAAATAGAGAGGGCCGACTCTTTGAAGGCCACATAACGAAGAATCTGGAGCGAATCCAGGGGATGAAACGAGCCCTCGAGAACGAGAGGGATCCATTCCATCGTCGGGAAATTTTCACTCACATAGAATTAGAGATACGTGAGCTGGAGCGCTTTACGGAATGGTTCATTTTTTGAAAAAAATATTAAATTTTAATTAAATAACTAAATTATAATAAAATAATAATATTTTTTAGTTTAGAATTTCAAAAGATTTTATCATTGAGCATGCTCTTACATTCTGTTGAATCTGACGTCATTGTTTGGCAAAAAGACTAGTGTCATAGACCTCAATTATAGAGGTTAACCTCAATTTAGTTAACCTATCACTTTTGAAAACCTCAATTATATGAAATTTAGTAAATTTCGTTATCGCTGTTTTCAATCACGAGAATAACTACATAATTTTCTTTTTGATAAAACGCTTTAATTTTCACGTTCCTCGTAACTGAGGTTATTACGGGCACATAATTTTCATTAAGAGTAAAATGTAGGGGGAAGTTAATATGCAATATTGCCCCGTAATAATCTAAACTCAATAATCAAAAATTAAGAGTAAAATGAAGTTATTTTTTTTACCAAGCGTTCTATTTTTTTTTGCAGCTGAAAGTTTTCTGTTACGTATTTAGTTATTACGGGGCATATAGTTTTGCTCTTATTTTTTGTTGTTGTTCTTCTTTAACTCTTAACTGTGTACCAATCAAAACATAAGTTATAATTGGAGATTATGTTAACGAGAGTCGGCTGCGCATAGAACGTACAAAATGATATGTTATATACAAAATAATACTAAAATCATGGTAAATGGATACAATTTTACCAATTCTTCATCTATCCCGCTTTGCATCTTTTCCGTTCAAAGTCCTAACAACATTCTTCAATATTTACAACATCATATGAATTATTTAAAAAAATTATCTACTTGTTGCTTTTAAATAAAAAATCAAGGCACTATTTTTATTTTACCATTTTAAATATGAAAATCTCCTTCCTAGTTTCTCTGTTTAATTATAATTTTAGTAGTAAGTAGTACACGGTTGAAATATTTTGTCTGACTTTGGTTAAAAAAAAAAAAAACCAAGGATTTGGCTGGAGTTGGATAGACGCAATAATGGCCGGTCATCTAATATCCACACAAGAGTTGGGAAAGAAACTTTATTAAAAGTCAGGTTTTTCGTCTTTTATGGACCTTAAGTGTGAGATTGACTGGTATCTTAAAAATCGACATTAATGTGGTTATTTAGACTGTTGGTAGGGATACTAGGATATGGCTAGCCAGTTGGGCTTTTCTCAAATAATTGAAGATAACCAACCAACTAGTAGGAGATGATCTAATTTCTTTCTTTTGTTTTCTTTTCTTTTAATTGATCGAATGTGTCTGTCAACGTTATAATTACATTGATAGATATATACAAATGTGGAGGAAGAGAGATATTTGAGAAAATTAAAGGGGAAAAGGAAATGTTAGGTGTATGGATGGGAGTCCAAAAGACCTAGAGCAAAGTGTATGGATTATGAGAGACAAAAACAAACACATCAAACTAGTCGGAGACGTGTCTCAATATTTAGGACTTTTAACATTTGTGGTTGTGGTCAATTCCTTCCTTCTTTTTTTTTTCCCCACTGGAAGTATGTGTATTGCAAGGAAATAAGGAGGTCACAAAATTACAACAATACAACCCAAAATGAGCGAGTACCCACAAACCAACGAGCAAAGGAGGGAGGTACTGCTACTGCGTAAGTTAAAGAGCTGGTCCTACCTATAACTCCCATAATGACCAAGTACACCAAAACCAACGAGCAAAAGAGCTAGTTCATCTAAACATTCGATCAATATGAACACAAAAGGGAGAATCCAATCCAATCACCTCCACAAGCAAAAGAAACCAAACCACTAGATAAAGGATGATTCCGATAAGAAGAGTTCATTGATCCAAGAAGGATGTCCCGTGGCAATGTATGATTGAAAACGATTCTCCGAGGTCACATTTTCCGCAATTAATGCAGCCGCACGGTTTGATTTTCTATTTTCTACCTGAATTTTCCGAAATGGGATCAAAGAGAGCTGATCCAATAGAGCAATAGACTGAAATTTGAAAGATGGCCAAGCCGGTGGTCTTTGAACCGCTCCAACCAAGGATGTATCTTCCATAGTCCATAAGTAACTTGTAAATGAAGCTTCTTGTCTTGATCCAATTCTAGCAAATGAGCATCTACCATGTGATATATCATGGTTTTTACCTATTTTCGACCATGATATAAGTCCTTTTCATAGTGTATTTTTGAGGTTTTTCGAGTCTTTTAGAGTCTTTGCAAGATTAAGGACGATTGAAGCTTAATGGAAGCTTTTGGAGCATTTTGGAGTATCGAGGAAAAAAGAGCTAAAGTGATCAAGTCAAAGTTGATTTTTACATGTCTGTGTCGATCGACACGGTCCTGTGTGTCGATCGAAATGATCGTGTCTGACGAGAAGATTGAAAAAATTCCTCTTAGGCCCAAAAGCCCAGAAGTTTACACCAAGGCCCAATCCGATTTTTAGACAATATAAATAGTTTTTCCTTAGGTTTTCATGTTTTTATCTTGTTTTTAATTAAGACTGGGAGATTCAGACATTTGGAGAGCTTTTAGGAGATTTCAGACTTTCAGAGATTTCGAAACCCTTTTGTATCTCTAACTCTATCTTTTTAATGCAATTTATTTCATTCATGATGTTTGTTTCAATCACCATGTCTGAGTAGTTTGCTTGTTATGTTTTGGGAAGTTCTAGGGTTTGATGAGAAATTGATAGGATTAAAGCCCTGTTAGGATTTATCTTTATGTTCTTCATCTAGATTGATTTAACTCTGATTTTAGGATTGATCAACTGAAATTGGATATCCTAGGTTGCTTTAATAGATGCGAACGTATTATTAACAACCTGATATAATCTTAGATGAGCAAAATTATCTATTCGCAAAGAAATTTGGCTTAGTAATTTTGTGAACAATTGAACCTGAATTTAATGCTTGATTTTATTCACTAAGTTTGCAAAGAAATTTAGAATTAAGGGATTTAGTCATAGATGATCTCTGCAACGAAAGTTGATTGGTTTTATATTTGTGTTTGAGTTCTAGAACTGTGCTTAATAAAATCCAGACATCTGTGTCGATCGACACGATCGATTTTGATTCATTCCTGTGAACAACCCAATGCCTAACTCTTTTGTCTCATTGAATTTTAAGAACCTTAATCATTCACTTGTTTACTTGCTGTTTTTATTGCACTAATACATATTCACATAGCATAATTTGAATTCACTAATTGATTGTGTGATTTGATTCCCTGTGGATTCGATCCCTAAGTACTACATCGATTTTTTAATTTGAGAGAGTAGCTCAGGAAAAATTTGAGCATATCAAATTTTGGCGCCGTTGCCGGTGACTCGATTTCACCAATCGATTTTTGATAGCAGAATTTTGTCTAAGTTTTTAATTTTCGTTTTATTTACTTACTAGTTATTTTCTCTTTGTTTTGTGTGTTTCAGGTTTATGCATCATCGCGTTACCAGAAGCAACCGGAACGAAGAGCTAGTTGATCTCAACCTTGAGATTGGGAAATTGGAACGAGCCAACCGAGCAGCAAGAAAGACAGCCAATATGAATCCGTTGATTCTTATCAGAGGCGAAGATGGGTTTTTTCAGGACACTGAGGGTCGCAGACGCAATGCTCAAGGTCAGAGGATAGATGAGAACGGGGTTGTTGTTTTATAGGAGCCAGCTGGGCGTGGGCGTACTCTGGGAGAGTACAACAGGCCGATGAGTTCTATGCCAATAGGGCAGTAATCCGACCTCCAGCATTTCCGAGGAACGATTTCGAGCTGAAGCCGGCTTACTTCTCACTAGTGGCTCAGCACCCATTCCATGGCTTATCTTCTGAACATCCCATGGATCACCTTGAGAGGTTTGAGGATTTAGCATCCAGCATCAAGGCTAATGGAGTGTCCAGCGACTACCTCTACTGCAAGCTTTTCCCCTACTCTCTTAGTGGAGAAGCCACTTACTGGCTGAAGCAGCTGGAGCCAGGCTCGCTGACTACTTGGGAGGACACCAAGAATGCTTTCCTCAACAACTTCTTCGATGAGGCGAGATCAGAGGATCTGAGGACCAAGATCTCTACTTTCAAGCACGGACCGACTGAGGCATTCAAGGATTCTTGGATGCGATTCAAGTCTTACCAGAGAGATTGTCGTCATCACGGGTTTAGTGATGTTCAGTTGCTGGGTATATTCTTCAGAGGGATTGATTGGAGGTATCAAATGGCCCTAAATGCTGCGAGCAACGGGAACTTCAACACTAGATATCCCGAGGATGCATTTGTGCTTATAGAGAACTTGGCTGCTAGCAATAGTACCAAGAACGCAGACTTCGAGAGGAAGAAACTTGGTGGTAACATGGATGGAAGTCAGATCGCTGAGGTGAAAGCTAAGTTAGACTCTGTGCATAACCTTCTAGTAGGAAAGAAGACTGTTCAGTTTGCCCAAGAAGTGGAGACTTTCGAGCCAGAAGAAAAGGATGTCAACTTCATCAGTGGGACTGGTTTCAGAATCAGAGGTTTGGGAATCAGCAGGGTAACATAGGCTTCAACGGGAACTACCAAAGGAACTACGGTTCTTCTTCTTATCAAACACCGCCTTCTCAGTCATCAGAGAACAGCGAGATGAAATCTATGCTAGAGCAGCTCTTAGAAGGACAACAAAAGATGACAGTAAGCTTCAATGGGAAAATGGATGCCATGTACCAAGATCTAAATGGGAAGTTTGAAGCTTTGAACGCCCATGTCAAGAAGCTGGATATCCAAGTTGCTCAAACCGCAGAGTCTATTAAGAGGCAAGAAGGTTTTCTTCCGAGTAAGACTGACACAAACCCGAGACTACAAGTCAATGCCATCACCTTGGGGAGTGAAGAGGAGGTTGAAGACGAAGAGATTTTCGTTCCAGACCTCGTGTTGATCGACACAGAAGGCTTGTGTCGATCAACACAGGTCAAAAATCGCAACACTGGAGTCTGCGCAATCGGAGAGTTTTCTTCCAAGATCGACACGGTTTCGACACATCCATGTCGATCGACACAGACCCTACGTGTCGATCGACACGGGTCCCAGACGAGTCCAACCACTTCAAAACCTTTAGTCAAAGTAGAGGAAAGGGTCTACAAGCCCAAGATCCCATATCCACGAGCAGTTAACATAAAAACACCAGAGGAGAAAGGAGGACATGCTCAACCACAGCTGAGAAAGTTGCAGAAGATACCGAATCCAGGGATGTTCGTTGTTCCTTGTATGATCAAAGGTATGAAATTCAAAAACTCTCTTTGTGACACTGGAGCTAATGTGAATGTCATGTCTGAGTCCGTTGCAAGAAAGCTAGGGATTAAGGATCTGCAACCTTCGAAGATGTCTATCGCGATGGCTGACTTTTCTTCAACATCTTCGAAAGGATTCATTCCTGACTTGATGCTTCAAGTAAGAGATTGTCTGGTTCCGGTGGATTTTCAGATTATGGAGACGAAGAATGACAGGGAGAGACCATTGATTTTTGGGTCATCATTCCTTGCCACTGTGGGTGCAATTGTGGATATTCCCAATCAGAGAATCTCCTTCTCCAAGATCAACGAGAATGTCTTCTACCCCTCAGTTCGGTTTAAGGAGAACTCTTGCCTGACCGTTACAAATGGAGGAGAGCCGAGTTCAGACCTGGGCGATATGAAGAAAGTCCCATGTGCTCCACCTTTGACTCCACCCTCTTTGAGCTCTAATGGAGACTTGACTGTCTGTAAGGGAAAGCGTAAAAAGACTTCCAAACCTTTCTCCAGGTTAAGAATCGTCATACCCTTAGATTTAAAGGAGAAAGGAGAGGTCGTTATCCAAGAGATGGTGGGAAACACCATGAAGCTCTTTCCTGGAATTGTTCTCTTCACCGATCCACCATAGTCCTGAGTCCTGACACAGTCAAGCTAATGACTGAAAACAAGCGCTTAGTGGGAGGCAACCCACTGGTAAGTCTACTTATTTTTCGTTTTATTTTCCCTTTGTTTACTAACTTTTAGCTTTAGTTTTAAGTGTTTTAGATTCACAAAAAAAAAAAAGAGACGAGACGAGGAAAAACAACAGTGTGTCGATCGACACACCTACTCGTGTCGATCGACACACCCCGCAACAGGTAAGTTCTTGTCCTTTTCAATTTAATTTTTTCTTTTCTTTTATGTTCTTCCACCAACTCTAAGCTTGATAACACTGGGGACAGTGTTGTTTAAGTCTGGAGGAGGTAGTTACTAACTTTGTGTTCGTTTTTGAGAGTCAGTCAAAAAGGTTTTATTGAGTCAAAATAGTCAGTTGGAAACAATGACCCCTCTTTTGGTTTAAGTGGATCGTGTCTTTCAGTTGTGTGACCATTCTTCCAGAATCGATTTCAGAGTCTGACTAATGGAAAACCCTAAGGCTGACCAGTTAACTGGAGACATCTGTTATTTCCAGCATAATCCGCCCCGGGTTCGAGCTAATTATGCGGTCTCCTTGGTGATTGGTGTTCGTAGAGCTTGACTCCTCATTCATACCTGACAAGTGCAATCTCTGTTGAAAAAAATGGTACTCCTCTCCTTCGATCTAAAAATAAAATAAATATATGAATGATTTGGGGTGATATGGTATTTCTTGAGTATAAGACGAGGAAATAAATTTCCAGTGAGTCAATACTCAGGAGGTGATCACCTGGAGCTCAAAAGCATCAGTCTGAGTCCCTTAGAACGGATGTACAGGACGAGCGATCTCACGACCCTGTCTCCTCACAAGGAACAACAGTAGTGAAAGCACTGCTTTTGGGTCTCAAACTCTAAAAAAAAAAAAAGGAGTTCTTGAATCGAATAAGTCTGGGGGAGAGAAAGAGTACCGAAAGTTATATGGATTCACTAGTCATGGTATAGTATGGGAATGAGTCTAGAAGGTTCTTGGCATCGAGATCTGGGACGAGACCCAGCAATGACGACTAGCGGGTTATGTTGAGAAGTCGTGGATGAATTTGGGAGGCTGCGAATGTCTATGGAGAAGTACATGGTGGTCTGATTTTGAGTCGGTTATGCATTATGTGGATTACTAGCTGAAAGGGGTCGGTTCTGTACTCCAAGGGAAGGTAAGTTTCTGCATTTTCAAACCTCTTTCACATTCTTAGTATATGTTTTGCTTGAGGGTAAGCAAATGCTAAGTCTGGGGGAGTTGATATATCATGGTTTTTACCTATTTTCGACCATGATATAAGTCCTTTTCATAGTGTCTTTTTGAGGTTTTTCGAGTCTTTTAGAGTCTTTGCAAGATTAAGGACGATTGAAGCTTAATGGAAGCTTTTGGAGCATTTTGGAGCATCGAGGAAAAAAGAGCTAAAGTGATCAAGTCAAAGTTGATTTTTACATGTCTGTGTCGATCGACACGGTCCTGTGTGTCGATCGAAATGATCGTGTCTGACGAGAAGATTGAAAAAATTCCTCTTAGGCCCAAAAGCCCAGAAGTTTACACCAAGGCCCAATCCGATTTTTAGACAATATAAATAGTTTTTCCTTAGGTTTTCATGTTTTTATCTTGTTTTTAATTAAGACTGGGAGATTCAGACATTTGGAGAGCTTTTAGGAGATTTCAGACTTTCAGAGATTTCGAAACCCTTTTGTATCTCTAACTCTATCTTTTTAATGCAATTTATTTCATTCATGATGTTTGTTTCAATCACCATGTCTGAGTAGTTTGCTTGTTATGTTTTGGGAAGTTCTAGGGTTTGATGAGAAATTGATAGGATTAAAGCCCTGTTAGGATTTATCTTTATGTTCTTCATCTAGATTGATTTAACTCTGATTTTAGGATTGATCAACTGAGGATATCCTAGGTTGCTTTAATAGATGCGAACGTATTATTAACAACCTGATATAATCTTAGATGAGCAAAATTATCTATTCGCAAAGAAATTTGGCTTAGTAATTTTGTGAACAATTGAACCTGAATTTAATGCTTGATTTTATTCACTAAGTTTGCAAAGAAATTTAGAATTAAGGGATTTAGTCATAGATGATCTCTGCAACGAAAGTTGATTGGTTTTATATTTGTGTTTGAGTTCTAGAACTGTGCTTAATAAAATCCAGACATCTGTGTCGATCGACACGATCGATTTTGATTCATTCCTGTGAACAACCCAATGCCTAACTCTTTTGTCTCATTGAATTTTAAGAACCTTAATCATTCACTTGTTTACTTGCTGTTTTTATTGCACTAATACATATTCACATAGCATAATTTGAATTCACTAATTGATTGTGTGATTTGATTCCCTGTGGATTCGATCCCTAAGTACTACATCGATTTTTTAATTTGAGAGAGTAGCTCAGGAAAAATTTGAGCATATCAAATTTTGGCGCCGTTGCCGGTGACTCGATTTCACCAATCGATTTTTGATAGCAGAATTTTGTCTAAGTTTTTAATTTTCGTTTTATTTACTTACTAGTTATTTTCTCTTTGTTTTGTGTGTTTCAGGTTTATGCATCATCGCGTTACCAGAAGCAACCGGAACGAAGAGCTAGTTGATCTCAACCTTGAGATTGGGAAATTGGAACGAGCCAACCGAGCAGCAAGAAAGACAGCCAATATGAATCCGTTGATTCTTATCAGAGGCGAAGATGGGTTTTTTCAGGACACTGAGGGTCGCAGACGCAATGCTCAAGGTCAGAGGATAGATGAGAACGGGGTTGTTGTTTTAGAGGAGCCAGCTGGGCGTGGGCGTACTCTGGGAGAGTACAACAGGCCGATGAGTTCTATGCCAATAGGGCAGTAATCCGACCTCTAGCATTTCCGAGGAACGATTTCGAGCTGAAGCCGGCTTACTTCTCACTAGTGGCTCAGCACCCATTCCATGGCTTATCTTCTGAACATCCCATGGATCACCTTGAGAGGTTTGAGGATTTAGCATCCAGCATCAAGGCTAATGGAGTGTCCAGCGACTACCTCTACTGCAAGCTTTTCCCCTACTCTCTTAGTGGAGAAGCCACTTACTGGCTGAAGCAGCTGGAGCCAGGCTCGCTGACTACTTGGGAGGACACCAAGAATGCTTTCCTCAACAACTTCTTCGATGAGGCGAGATCAGAGGATCTGAGGACCAAGATCTCTACTTTCAAGCACGGACCGACTGAGGCATTCAAGGATTCTTGGATGCGATTCAAGTCTTACCAGAGAGATTGTCGTCATCACGGGTTTAGTGATGTTCAGTTGCTGGGTATATTCTTCAGAGGGATTGATTGGAGGTATCAAATGGCCCTAAATGCTGCGAGCAACGGGAACTTCAACACTAGATATCCCGAGGATGCATTTGTGCTTATAGAGAACTTGGCTGCTAGCAATAGTACCAAGAACGCAGACTTCGAGAGGAAGAAACTTGGTGGTAACATGGATGGAAGTCAGATCGCTGAGGTGAAAGCTAAGTTAGACTCTGTGCATAACCTTCTAGTAGGAAAGAAGACTGTTCAGTTTGCCCAAGAAGTGGAGACTTTCGAGCCAGAAGAAAAGGATGTCAACTTCATCAGTGGGACTGGTTTCAGAATCAGAGGTTTGGGAATCAGCAGGGTAACATAGGCTTCAACGGGAACTACCAAAGGAACTACGGTTCTTCTTCTTATCAAACACCGCCTTCTCAGTCATCAGAGAACAGCGAGATGAAATCTATGCTAGAGCAGCTCTTAGAAGGACAACAAAAGATGACAGTAAGCTTCAATGGGAAAATGGATGCCATGTACCAAGATCTAAATGGGAAGTTTGAAGCTTTGAACGCCCATGTCAAGAAGCTGGATATCCAAGTTGCTCAAACCGCAGAGTCTATTAAGAGGCAAGAAGGTTTTCTTCCGAGTAAGACTGACACAAACCCGAGACTACAAGTCAATGCCATCACCTTGGGGAGTGAAGAGGAGGTTGAAGACGAAGAGATTTTCGTTCCAGACCTCGTGTTGATCGACACGGAAGGCTTGTGTCGATCAACACAGGTCAAAAATCGCAACACTGGAGTCTGCGCAATCGGAGAGTTTTCTTCCAAGATCGACACGGTTTCGACACATCCATGTCGATCGACACAGACCCTACGTGTCGATCGACACGGGTCCCAGACGAGTCCAACCACTTCAAAACCTTTAGTCAAAGTAGAGGAAAGGGTCTACAAGCCCAAGATCCCATATCCACGAGCAGTTAACATAAAAACACCAGAGGAGAAAGGAGGACATGCTCAACCACAGCTGAGAAAGTTGCAGAAGATACCGAATCCAGGGATGTTCGTTGTTCCTTGTATGATCAAAGGTATGAAATTCAAAAACTCTCTTTGTGACACTGGAGCTAATGTGAATGTCATGTCTGAGTCCGTTGCAAGAAAGCTAGGGATTAAGGATCTGCAACCTTCGAAGATGTCTATCGCGATGGCTGACTTTTCTTCAACATCTTCGAAAGGATTCATTCCTGACTTGATGCTTCAAGTAAGAGATTGTCTGGTTCCGGTGGATTTTCAGATTATGGAGACGAAGAATGACAGGGAGAGACCATTGATTTTTGGGTCATCATTCCTTGCCACTGTGGGTGCAATTGTGGATTTTCCCAATCAGAGAATCTCCTTCTCCAAGATCAACGAGAATGTCTTCTACCCCTCAGTTCGGTTTAAGGAGAACTCTTGCCTGACCGTTACAAATGGAGGAGAGCCGAGTTCAGACCTGGGCGATATGAAGAAAGTCCCATGTGCTCCACCTTTGACTCCACCCTCTTTGAGCTCTAATGGAGACTTGACTGTCTGTAAGGGAAAGCGTAAAAAGACTTCCAAACCTTTCTCCAGGTTAAGAATCGTCATACCCTTAGATTTAAAGGAGAAAGGAGAGGTCGTTATCCAAGAGATGGTGGGAAACACCATGAAGCTCTTTCCTGGAATTGTTCTCTTCACCGATCCACCATAGTCCTGAGTCCTGACACAGTCAAGCTAATGACTGAAAACAAGCGCTTAGTGGGAGGCAACCCACTGGTAAGTCTACTTATTTTTCGTTTTATTTTCCCTTTGTTTACTAACTTTTAGCTTTAGTTTTAAGTGTTTTAGATTCACAAAAAAAAAAAAGAGACGAGACGAGGAAAAACAACAGTGTGTCGATCGACACACCTACTCGTGTCGATCGACACACCCCGCAACAGGTAAGTTCTTGTCCTTTTCAATTTAATTTTTTCTTTTCTTTTATGTTCTTCCACCAACTCTAAGCTTGATAACACTGGGGACAGTGTTGTTTAAGTCTGGAGGAGGTAGTTACTAACTTTGTGTTCGTTTTTGAGAGTCAGTCAAAAAGGTTTTATTGAGTCAAAATAGTCAGTTGGAAACAATGACCCCTCTTTTGGTTTAAGTGGATCGTGTCTTTCAGTTGTGTGACCATTCTTCCAGAATCGATTTCAGAGTCTGACTAATGGAAAACCCTAAGGCTGACCAGTTAACTGGAGACATCTGTTATTTCCAGCATAATCCGCCCCGGGTTCGAGCTAATTATGCGGTCTCCTTGGTGATTGGTGTTCGTAGAGCTTGACTCCTCATTCATACCTGACAAGTGCAATCTCTGTTGAAAAAAATGGTACTCCTCTCCTTCGATCTAAAAATAAAATAAATATATGAATGATTTGGGGTGATATGGTATTTCTTGAGTATAAGACGAGGAAATAAATTTCCAGTGAGTCAATACTCAGGAGGTGATCACCTGGAGCTCAAAAGCATCAGTCGAGTCCCTTAGAACGGATGTACAGGACGAGCGATCTCACGACCCTGTCTCCTCACAAGGAACAACAGTAGTGAAAGCACTGCTTTTGGGTCTCAAACTCTAAAAAAAAAAAGGAGTTCTTGAATCGAATAAGTCTGGGGGAGAGAAAGAGTACCGAAAGTTATATGGATTCAATAGTCATGGTATAGTATGGGAATGAGTCTAGAAGGTTCTTGGCATCGAGATCTGGGACGAAACCCAGCAATGACGACTAGCGGGTTATGTTGAGAAGTCGTGGATGAATTTGGGAGGCTGCGAATGTCTATGGAGAAGTACATGGTGGTCTGATTTTGAGTCGGTTATGCATTATGTGGATTACTAGCTGAAAGGGGTCGGTTCTGTACTCCAAGGGAAGGTAAGTTTCTGCATTTTCAAACCTCTTTCACATTCTTAGTATATGTTTTGCTTGAGGGTAAGCAAATGCTAAGTCTGGGGGAGTTGATATATCATGGTTTTTACCTGTTTTCGACCATGATATAAGTCCTTTTCATAGTGTCTTTTTGAGGTTTTTCGAGTCTTTTAGAGTCTTTGCAAGATTAAGGACGATTGAAGCTTAATGGAAGCTTTTGGAGCATTTTGGAGCATCGAGGAAAGAAGAGCTAAAGTGATCAAGTCAAAGTTGATTTTTACATGTCTGTGTCGATCGACACGGTCCTGTGTGTCGATCGACATGATCGTGTCTGACGAGAAGATTGAAAAAATTCCTCTTAGGCCCAAAAGCCCAGAAGTTTACACCAAGGCCCAATCCGATTTTTAGACAATATAAATAGTTTTTCCTTAGGTTTTCATGTTTTTATCTTGTTTTTAATTAAGACTGGGAGATTCAGACATTTGGAGAGCTTTTAGGAGATTTCAGACTTTCAGAGATTTCGAAACCCTTTTGTATCTCTAACTCTATCTTTTTAATGCAATTTATTTCATTCATGATGTTTGTTTCAATCACCATGTCTGAGTAGTTTGCTTGTTATGTTTTGGGAAGTTCTAGGGTTTGATGAGAAATTGATAGGATTAAAGCCCTGTTAGGATTTATCTTTATGTTCTTCATCTAGATTGATTTAACTCTGATTTTAGGATTGATCAACTGAAATTGGATATCCTAGGTTGCTTTAATAGATGCGAACATATTATTAACAACCTGATATAATCTTAGATGAGCAAAATTATCTATTCGCAAAGAAATTTGGCTTAGTAATTTTGTGAACAATTGAACCTGAATTTAATGCTTGATTTTATTCACTAAATTTGCAAAGAAATTTGGAATTTGAGGATTTAGTCATAGATGATCTCTGCAACGAAAGTTGATTGGTTTTATATTCGTGTTTGAGTTCTAGAACCGTGCTTAATAAAATCCTAACGTTTTTATCTCTGTGTCGATCGACACAGACATCTGTGTCGATCGACACGATCGATTTTGATTCATTCCTGTGAACAACTCAATGCCTAACTCTTTTGTCTCATTGAATTTTAAGAACCTTAATCATTCACTTGTTTACTTGCTGTTTTTATTGCACTAATACATATTCACATAACATAATTTGAATTCACTAATTGATTGTGTGATTTGATTCCCTGTGGATTCGATCCCTAAGTACTACATCGATCTCTTAATTTGAGAGAGTAGCTCAGGGAAAATTTGAGCATATCACCATGAAACAGAGTATGACCCTTGTGATCTCTCAATACCCAAGAGGCACCACATTCCTCATTCACCTTGTTCCAAGCTATTCCTATATTGCATTTAAGTGAACCAGCTTCCACTGGTGACCAAGAGCACAGTGGAGGAGTAAAGGCTGAGGAACCATTCAACAATCTCGGTTTACTATACTCATGACTTGTAAACCAATGATTATCAACATCACGTATTTTTTCCACTGTATCAATACCACAATATCTCGCACCATCAAATAACAACTTGTTTATATTCTTCCAAAGCATCCACAAGGTCCAAGGGAACAATCTAGTAATGGACTTAGGTACTCTATTGTTCTTAGAGGTGGAAAAAAATAGTGAATGTTCTGGAAAACAGATGCTAGATCAAAACCAATTGGGGGTGAGGGAAAGTTGAATAGTGCCTAAACCTGCCTAGCCACCAGGCATATGAAGAGTAAATGATTTGCAGACTCATCCTCAGAACCACAACTCTGACATCGTGAGTCTATATGCATGCCTTTGGACGCAAATTTATCCGCAGCAGGCAATGCACCACTAAGAATCTTCCATAGGAATGTCTTTATCTTTGGGGCCGTATTAAGAAGCCAAGCCTGTTCTTTGAGGTAGTTTAATGAGGGAGCATTCGTGCCAATCTAAGCTCCTCCAAGTTGTAGATCTCATTGGCTAACCAATATCCTGACTTAACACTGTAGTCACCACTATGATTATGATCCCAAGCCCAAAAGTCCTAAAAAATAGAGACTGTAGTCACCACTATCTCTTTGAAAAAAAGAGTGAATCCAGCTTACCCCTGTCCTAAGTTCTGGATGATTGATCCAATAACTAGCTCACCTTCTGGTCAATATCAACAATAATGTTTTTCATCAAGGGAGCTCTCATAAAGTTGTCTTTGATCCACGGAGAGGTCCAAATCTGTATAGAATTACCAGCTCCTACCATGAGCCGCAGACCTTTCACCAAGAGATCCCTTCCATGTAGTATGCTTCTCCAAACATAGGAGGGTCTAACCCCCGGAATTGCCTCCAGAAATGAGCAATGTGGAAAGTACCGACTCTTAAGAAAACGAGCCATCAGACAATCTGGAAAGTGAATCAATCTCCAAGATTGTTTAGCCAGAAGAGCCTGATTGAAGAGTTGAATGTCTTTGAATCCAAGTCCTCCAGCATCCTTGGGGATACAAAGCTTATCCCAAGATAGCCAATGGATTTTCTTCTTATTTTCCTCTGAGTTCCACCAGAAGTTGGCCATTGCACTGGACAACTTATCACAAGTATTCTTAGTAAGTTTGAAACATGTCATGGCATAAACCGGAAGACCCATAACTACAGATTTCAGAAGGATCTCTTTACCTCCCTGAGACAAACATTTAGCATACCAACCAAAGAATCTAGCTCCAAGCCTGTCTTGAATGTAGTTAAGCAAATCCACCTTGGATCCACTAAAGCATTCTGGAAGTCCAAGATAGGTACTAGCACCACCTTCACTGAAAATGCCAAGAACATGTTATAATCTGCCCTTTAAATCACTGTCAATCTTAGCACCAAAAGTGATGGATGATTTAGAAAACTTAATGGTTTGACTACTGATTCCCTTATATGTTTGAAGAATGTGTTGAAAGGCCCTGACCTGATCTTCATCCGCTTTGCATAGGAAGAAGCTATCATCCGCAAATAGAAGATGATGAATATCTGGGCCATTATCATAGAGCTGAATTCCACTGATAAAACCCGCCTGAGCCGCTTTATTAATTAGATGAGTAAGCCCTTCTGTGCACAAGACAAAGAGAAAAGGTGAGAGAGGATCACCTTGTCTTAATCCCCTCTGAGGCTCAATGAAACCATGAGCTTGACCATTGATCAGGACTGTGTAGGAGACTGTGGTGACACAGGTCATGATCCAGCTAACCCATTGCTTATGAAATCCAAGGGCCAACAACAGAGCTTGCAGGTAAGGCCATTCCACTCTATCAAACGCTTTAGACATGTCAGTTTTTATAGCCATGAACTGATGGGAGTTAATAGGATGTGTTCTGAGGCTATGCACAACTTCATGTGCTATGAGAATGTTATCTGGAATGAGTCTTTCAGAGACAAAGGCTGATTGATTCGGAGACACAATCTCAGGCAAAAGAGGTTGAAGTCTAGAGACCAAGATCTTTGAAATAGCCTTGTAAAGGATAGGACAGAGGCTAATAGGTCTTATATCCGACATAAGAGTGGAAACCTTTCTTGGGAATCAGGCATAATTGAGTAAAATTCCACTCTTTTGGGAGGATACCAGACTCGAAGAATCCCAAAATCTCAGAGGTTACATAAGCTCCAACCACCTCCCAATAATGTTGGAAGAACAAACCAGTCATGCCATCTGCTCCATGAGCACTTGAGGCCTTCACAGAGAAGACAGCAACCTTGACTTCTTCTATTGTAACTCTTTTGATTAGAATCGCATTATAAGGATCTGAGACTCTAGGCTCAAAGTCACTAAAAAGATGCAGAGGATTGCTGGGAGAAAAAGAAGTAAAAAGAGCCCTGAAGTAGTTAGATGCGACCTCACCCATAGAGGCTTCTGATCTTTGAATAGTCCTACTTGTATCTTTTAACCCATTCAACCCATTCTGCGACCTTCTACCTTTGACCGATGCATGAAAAAACCTCGTATTTTGATCACCTTCCAAAACCCATTTATCCTTACATTTTTGTTGCTAGAAACTCTCTTCCTCTTTGTAAGCACAAGTAAATTCACTTTTCAACTGAGACAATCTCATAAAGGAAAGGGTCGAATATCCAAGCTCATTTTCAATCTGATGCTGGAACATGTTAATCTGTTCCTTAGAGTTTGATATATTTACCTTCTTCCAATAGCTCAATGTCCTCCTACAAAGTCTCGGCTTATGAGAAACAGAATGCCCCTGACTAAGTGAATCCACATTCCAAGCATTGGCTATGGCAGCTTTGATGCGAGGTTTAAAGAGGAATCTCTTGTCAAACCTAAAACTACCTCTATATGAGTCATTAGAAGAAAAAAGTTTGACCAAGACAGGTCTATGATCCGAACTTCCCAGTTCAAGAAAGACTTGATTAGCCACAGGGAAAGCAGAGCCCTAGGCCTTATTGGAAAACATCTGTCCAGTTTACTCTGTATCAACAAGTCATACCTCTTACCAACCCAAGTGAAACCATTTCCATTGCTAGGGAACTCATCCATATCACAAATTTTAATCATATCAGCAAAGGGAACAAAGGATTCCAGACTTCTTCTAGGCCCTCCTATCTTCTTTCCATTATGTAAAATCTCATTAAAATCACCAATAATACACCAACTATCCTTCCTATTAATCCCAATTCTGTTGAGCCTTTCCCATACCAGTTGTCTAAGTTTCAGAATCGGATTTCCATAAACGCAGGATAGGAAGAAACTAGTGTTACCAAACTGAACCAAAACATCCATTATATTCTTATCTACATGCTTGAACTCCAAAGAAACCGAGTTCTTCCAAAACAAGGCTAATCCTCCACAAGTACCAACTGGATTAACAGTATATACACGATCATAGCCAAGCCACTCCTGAATATCTACAAGGACGTTCTTACTGTGCATTGTCTCCATTAGGAATAACAGCTCAGGAAAACGTTTTTTACGCATTTCCATAAGCCTAGGAATTGTCAATTCATGAGGTTGCCCCAATCCTTGACAATTCCAGCTGATGATGCTCATTGGAGCTTGGATAGTCCCTCATTTGGGACTATCTCTTTTTTGTTGCGTTTAGCAACATGTGAGTTCTGCATAATGATCATCTCATCCTTCTTCTTAACCAGACCAGACTTCCTTTTACCACTCCCACCCTTCTCTGCACCTTGCTTTAAAAGAACAGGTTGGCCAACAATGGACTTATCCATGGACCGAGGCTTCCGGTTTGATTTATAGGGTCTTTTTCTCGGTTTCCCTTTCTTGGTTAAAGTCCCGGAAGAGCTAGCCTTAAAGAGACTTGTTGTATTTGCCGTTGTGTACATGCCGGTCTATCAGTGACAACTGAGGAAGGGGCCGGTTTCCATACCATGGCCTCGCCCGCTTTGATGGCATCAGCTAATAAAATGTTCCGTTTGGGAGAGGTCTGTTCCTTGTTAATAGACACAGAGGAATCATAGTCAAAAACTAACCCCTTGTCTTTATTCAGTTCAGGAGAAATCAGAGGAGCTGGCTCAAGACGAAGACAGATTGTCTGCGCTATATGATCTTTAGCCATGGCCTCTAGGGAGCTCTTAACGCTTAATTCCTTAACCACTAGGGGAACTCCATCAGACGATAAGAGATACTGCCTAATCTCTTACAAGACATCTTCAGCAATGCGCGGTCTACCGGTTAAAGGATCAATTCCAACCTGATTATCCGCTAAAACCCCAAAAAAGGATCATTACGAGGAATGGTAGTACGAAAATTCATAGCAGAACCATCGCTTTTATCCTTGCCCGATGTGGCTTGTTCATTTCCTCTCTTAATAAATATAGGACAGTCCTCTTGTTCGTGGGTTAATCTTTGACAAGAATAACATCTCTTTTGAACTCTCTCGTAGTCATACAAGACGGTAGCAGAACCACCCTTAGGTAAGCTGATAATTCTAGATCTTCTGAGTGGTCTGGAGACGTCAAAGCTGACCAGAACTCTGACGAAATCTCTGTTGTGCTTCTTTGAAGGGTCGTATAGAACCTCAACCACTCGACCAACCAACTCACCTAGAGAAGTGATAGCTTGGATAGTGAAGTGATTAACCGGAATCTGACTAATCCGGACCCAGATCGACACGAATTGGAGATAATGTGGAGGCAGAACTTCGACCCAACGCTCCATGGCTAAGGCCCATTCATTGTACGTGTGGAGGCCTTTCTCCAACACTTCCTCCAGGTCGTGCTCAGAGATGAAGATAAACTAAAATCTCTCTTTGGAAAGGGTGACTCCACGAACACGACCAACCTTTAACCATTTCCTAGGAAGATCTTGGATTAAGCTTGTAACTTTCTGCTTGTCTGGATTCAGAACACAACCGACCAAACCGAGCAAGTTGTCTTCACAGGAGATGAATTCCGGTAGATCCGACATATTAAAAGGTAAGTCTTCATCCTCATCCCTTGCCAGACTTAACCTTAGCATCTCTCTATCCATAGCCGATGACATCGTGACAATTCCAGAAGAAACAAGATCACTTCTAGACAGTAACAGTGACACAATGAAGAACACGATGAGAAAACACAATTGCAGTGAAGGATAAAACCACATAAGAAGTATTTCTGAGCTAAACACGACTAATTCAAACGAGCGAACACGGTTTTTTTTATCCGAAGCTCTATCTTTATGAAGGTAAAAACTCTTCTTTAGATAAAGGGTACTAAACCCAAAAGAGGGGAGCGTTGCTTTTGATTCCTTCCTTTCTTCCTTCATTCCTTCTTTCTAGTTTTGCAATTATGAAACAAATACAATTTTTTCTCTCACTTTACAATTCTAAACTTTCTCATTTGATTTTTTTCAGGGCGATAAGGAGTAACTGCAGAATATACAAAATAACAAAACTATAACAAAATTCTAAATCGTTCTTCTTTCCTATCATGGTTTTTTTCTCATTTTTTAAAAACACACAAAAGGTCTTTGTTTTTTTTTAAAAAGTCGATTTTGCTTTCCTATCAATTCTTTAAATTTCTATCTTTTTCAAGCATTGTAAATAACATTTATTTTTGATGAATAACTTTTTTTACACTTTTAAAAAAAAAATAACTAAAAGCCTTAAAATTTATTGAGTTTTTTCTAGTAAAGATTATATATTCGTCAGTTTTCAGTAGATACGTCTATTTTTTATCACTGTAATTACTTTTGTTTGTATAATATGCGTTCATTGTCAGAATTAGCTCTCTAAATATTTTTTGAGTGTTTGTATTTTTTTTTGTTTTTATAAGTTATGTGATGAAATCTTACTAATATTTTTTTTTAAAAACTTTTGGAGTTTTATTGAAAAGAGAAAAATCCCCACACATTAGTATGAACCAGAGCATACACGCCAAAAGCAAAAGAACATAACATTACACCCAATGACAAGAGAACAAGATGCTAAGAACTACCTTCACGAGCAATTAAGTTATGTAACCACGCCGGACCTCCACGTGCAAGATATGAATTGAATCTTTCATCTCGCGTTACGCTTTTAGAGATCTCACTCGCAAT
This sequence comes from Arabis hirsuta, assembly GCA_964056655.1. Lineage (NCBI taxonomy): Eukaryota > Viridiplantae > Streptophyta > Magnoliopsida > Brassicales > Brassicaceae > Arabis > Arabis hirsuta. The sequence continues at coordinate 18,682,633 of OZ053303.1, forward strand.
AAAGTTTGCTGCAATCGTCTCGAGTTCAAAGGAGCAACTCTAGAATTCTAGTTTCTGAAACAACCCAACCCGAAAAATTTAAAATTTTTCCCTTTCGGATTATTATTATCACAAATAATAATCCTCAACGGATCAACACAAATAATGCGGAACAATAACAATTAAACAATTAAATCAATTCAACAAATCCCATACTTTATTGAATTCTAAACCAATTAAACCAATAACCAAACATTGAACTTAACAATTCCAAGTACAAACCAATAGTCAATCATTCCAGAATTCACTAGCAACCTAGCAATTCTACCAACATCAACACTCAATCGAGACACTAGATCATCTCCTCTTCCCGGCGATGATTCCACGATCACACTTTGTCTTTACATGCATCACATGGCAAAAAGAGATGCGTGAGTATTACCACAAATACTCAGTGAGACGGTCATCCCGTCTACAGGTTATACACACAGGCATAAAAATCAATACAATACCAGGGTGAACAAACAACAACACAAGCACGAACATCAATACAAGTTCGCCTCAAACAAGCATGCGTCGATCGACACAACCACCATATGTTGATCGATGCATCACCAGTGTGTCTGATGTGCATATAATTTCGATGTAGGGTTTGTATATAATTAGGTTTTAAATTTATAACCCTAGGGAAATGCAAGTGCATAGTTAAGACAATTGTAGTACTTAGGGGTCGTTCCATTGAGGACTAAGTGATGAATGCACTACAAATCTATATGATTCGAATTAAGCTAAGGGAAAATATTATTTGGTTTTTGGGGTTTTATGGAAGCAAATAACAAAGCAATAAAAGTAAAGGGATAGATATCAATTAAGATTAGAATTCAAGCAATTCACAAAACATATGCAAAACACAAGCAATCGATTTAGGATTTTAATACTAGTTGTTCTAGAACTCATATCACTAAGGTAAGGTCATCCCACTGTCATGATGTAACTAACCTTCTACGTTTTGCACCCTAATAGACTCAACTATCGCAGATTATTACAAGGTGAAAACATGTTTTATGCTCAAGATTGATTGTTCACTAGACTCCTTAACTAACCTATCGAATTGTTAAGATGCCTAGCTCATCGAATACTAGGTCCGGAGATATAACAAGCTTTTGGAGAGTATATCAACCTAAGATCAGTCCCTGGGTAGCTAAGCCAGTTCGTGCTTTGAGTATAAATAAAGATGAAAAATCAATTCTAGAATAAAAATCTAAACGATTAAGTATGTGATGACATAGACTTAAGAAAATGCATAGAAATCAAATAAAAGCTAGTACTCTAACATGTTTTGCAACACGTAGCAGCAAGAGTAAAGCACATAGACATAGTATAAATCGTTGATCTATCTAAGCGTAAGGAATTAGATCTCATCTCTTCGCAATAGGGCAAAGTCAATCTATCCTTAAAGGCTTCTAGAATCAAATATGCATTAAGAACAAGAGAAAAACGAAATACATGTTTAGGTATTGATTTAGGCTGTTATGGACGGAATCTTAAGTTTCTAGAGAGGCTAAAAGCAATTATATATAGGGGTTCAAGGAGGCTTAAGTCGGTTAGGGTTTCTTCGGGCAAATACGTCTTTTTTGTCGAAACTGAGGCAATACCGGTCCAAATAACGGATGGGTTGCGTGACCGGTATTGGAAGCTTCCATGACTCTTCTAGAAGGTCTGAAAATTTCGGATATCGGCCCATGGGCTGGCCCGGTGCTTGGCTCCATTCTGCACTAACTTCACTTCGAAGGCAGTTTGACATGTCCTCAGTGTTTCTATTGTAACTTCCAAAGTACAGCTCTAATTGATGAAATTTCAACTCCATTGGAAAGCTAACTCAAAGTGCTATCTTCATACCTAGTTTCATTAATTTCTCAACTGATTTGATCCTCCTTTTATCAGCTAACTTCTGGCGTATACGTTCTGTCCAGTTTGAGAATGTGCATTATCTTCAAGATAAAATGACTTGGCTTGGTTCCTTTGACTAGGATGAGTATCTGAATCATAGATGACACTCCTTTTTCTCCATTTTACATCCTTTTGATGATAAAACCTGTTAAGACCTTAAAATCTACATATATGAGAAAACTACCTCTTTTGGTCCAAAAGCTTTATTAATATATATAAAAACCATAGTAAAATATATAGTAAAAGTGGTAAAATATAGGGTATAACAGTGTCGATCGACACAACCACCATGTGTCGATCGGTGCAGACTGTGTCGATCGACGCAGCGCAACCGCGTCGATCGATGCAACATCACAGAATCCAGGATCGAGCCTATCCTCTCATGGATCGATCCTGGGTCGAATTAAATCGATCCCTACACACACAAATCAAAACAAAATCGACACAAAATAACACAGCAATCGTATCCTATCAATCCTTTACCCAGATAAACCTACGGTGACGCACTCACCTTGATTCTGGAAGCAAAAGAATGAGGAAATCATGAAGAACACGATGAACACGGTCTCCAAATCCCTAAATCCTTACTCAATCACGCATAACACAGCTCCAACGCTCCCTTAGTCCTCACAATCATGAAACCCAACCTCCAAGGATCAAGAACGAATCAGAAATCTCACGAACACTCAAAATCTCCCAAGAACAAGTTTGATCCACTTATATACCCAACCCTAGGGTTCTCTAAACTGACCCGCCGAACCGAATAATTGAAATTGACCGGTCTGGTTCAATCCACCTTGCGTCGATCGACGCACGACCAAAATCGATAGAAATTGGTTCGCGGTCGTTACGATTCTCCCCCTCTAACACGGATTTGACCTCGAATCACGCGACACCGTCACCTTACGGTCACCACTAATATCAACACTCTGACCCGCCCCGGTCAGCTCAACAGATATCAACACTCCTGGCAATCCGGCCAGCACTACTCGAGATCACACCCGATCCCCGAACTCTACTAGTCTCACATTAGCCACATTGCACCATCTCGCCATGGCTGCAATCCTGACCCTAACCAGGTCAGCACTCCCTGAGATCATTCCCCGATCTCCGAAGCTTATCCAGCTTCATCACATAACACCGTCTCACTACGGCTATCCTCCTGACCAAACTGGTCAGCACCACCTGAGATCATCTCCCAATCCCTGAAGCTCATCTAGTCTCATACTTACAATCACGTAACAGACCTTATTGCTCATAACTCATACTCATAACTCATAACTCATATACATATACACCATACCAACTCTCAGGATCATCACCCCTTGAGTCATCGTATGCAGGGAACCCACCATCCCTTGGAGAGAACCACCATCCCTGAAAGTATATGTAGGGAACCCACCATCCCCTAGAGAGAACCACCATCTCTCGAGTATATGCAGGGAACCCACTATCCCCTGGAGAGAACCACCATCCCTCAAGTATAAACAGACGACCCACTATCCCCTGGAGCAATAACTCTGCGACGTGCATCATAAGCACTTGTCGACCAAAATTGCCTCTTGTGGCCCATCATGACACTCCCTAACCCGGTACGTCATCTCATCCATGACCACCACTAGGTCATCCGAAACACCCCCACAAAGTGCTTCCATCAGAGTCCCTGAAAAAAAGCAAGTCCAACTCACATAAGACCTCCGTTTTAAAACTCTCCCTAGGAAATAGATAGGTTCTAACTCACATAAAAGCTCTATTTTCCAGCGCCATCTAGAGAATAGGCAAGTCCTAACTCACATAGAACTTCCATTCTTAGATACTCATCCCTGGCAAATGGACAAGCTCTAACTCCCATAGAACTTCGATTTCCAGCCTCCCATGACCCCACCAGTCATCATAACACATGACTCCACCAGTCATCACACACATGACTCCACCAGTTATCACAACACATGACTCCGCCAGTCATCCCAACACATGACTCCACCAGTCATCACAACACATGACCCCACAAATAATACCATAAGATAAACACATTTAATAAGGAAAAACTCATCTTATTAAATCTCAACAATGTATAATCGTTACATCAACAAACAAAAATACATAACAACTCATAGCCACATGCTATCACGGACTCTGAGAACCAGAAAGATAACTCAAGCCACCACTTGATTTTCGAACCACTTCGAGTACTTTGTCTTTATCCTCGCTTATAGTTCCCAAGTCTCCTCTTCAATACCGTCATAGTCCTACACGACTCTCACCAACAGTATCCTCTCCTCTTGAGAATCCTCACCGGTCTCGCCTCCAACATTATGTTGGGCTGAAGATCCTCCGGAATCCTAGCCAACACCTCCTCAGACTCATGTAGACACTTCCGTAGCAGCGACACATGAAAGACCTTATGAAAGGCTTTCATACTCTGAGGAAACTCCAACCGATAAACTACTGGTCCAACCCGTTCCACAACCTTGAACGGACCCATAAACCTTGGACTTAGCTTATTCTCTGAAATGGATCTGTTAGGACCCCTCAATATCGCTGCCTTGAGATATACCAGATCTCCTAGCTCAAACTCCAGCTCTTTCCAACTCTTATCGGCGTAACTCTTTTTACGATCCTGAGCCTCTCTCATGTTCAGCCGCAAGACACGGATCTTCTCCATCGTCTCATGAATAAAATCCGCACCAAACATGCGCCTCTCCCCCACTTAAATCCAGCATAATGGTGTACGACATGGCCTCCCATACAGAGCCTCATATGGAGCCATCTTAATACTCGCCTGGTAGCTATTGTTATAAGCAAAATCTACCAGGTTCAGGTGATCCGCTCAATGATTACCATAATCCAACACATACATCCTCAGGAAGTCCTCCAACATCTGAATCGTCCTCTCAGACTGCCCATCCGTCTGAGGATGATAAGTTGTGCTCATATGCACCTTAGTGCCCATCTCAGCCTGGAATGCCCTCCAGAACTCTGAGGTAAACCTCGGATCCCTGTCTGACAGGATACTCGCTGGCACCCCGTGCAGCCTTACTATATCCCGCACATACTTTTTAGCCCACACTGCCGCTCCGTCAGTCTTCTTTGATGGCAAGAAAATGTGCTAACTTGGTCAGACGATCCACAATCACCCATATCTCATCATACGTCCGCAAAACCGGCAAGCCTGTCACAAAGTCCATGGTGATCATGTCCCACTTCCACTCCGAAATGGGTAAACTCTACAACAACCCGCTCACGACCAGATGCTTAGCCTTCACTAACTGGCACACTTTGCACACTGTAACCCAGTTAGCGACATCCTTCTTCATCCCGACGTAGTAATAATACCATTTCAGATCATGATACATCTTAGTCGCTCCCGGATGAATCGACAACATGCTCGCATGAGCCTCTCTCAGGATCTCCTACCACAGATCCTCATCCTTGGGTACACAAACCCGCCCATTCACGAGTATTGTCCTATTCGCCGAGACCAGATACTCTAAACCTGTGACCTTAGAAGCATCCGTATACACCACATAAGGCTCACCCGGCTTGGGTAATGCCAACACTGGTGTACTAGTCAACATCTCCTTCAGCTTCCCGAAACTCTCCTCGCAAGCTAAAGACCACACAAAAAGGGACATCCTTCCCCGTTAGCTTCGTCATGGACTGCGCCATACTCGCAAATCCGTTGACGAACCTCTTGTAATAACCTGCCAGCTCAAGAAAACTCTGGATCTCGGTGGCATTCCTTGGTCTACGCCACCCCCTGTTAGCTTCAATCTTAGCCGGATCCACATAAACTCCCTCTACAGACACCATATGGCCAAGAAAACTCATATCTCGTTGCTAGAAACTGCACTTGCTAAACTTCGTGTACAGCTTCTGCTGCAGCTTCATGAAAACCGCTCTCAAATGACCCTCATGCTCCTCAGGACTCTCCGAATACACCAGAATATCATCAGTGAAGATGATCACAAACACATCCAGATACTACTGGAATACACCGTTCATCAACCTCATGAACGCCGCTGGTGCATTAGTCAACCCGAAAGGCATCACCACAAACTCATAATGCCTGTACCTCATCCCCGATGATAATCTAGATGGACTATGTACCGATCCAACCTAGGATGACATCGTACAGCTCCACCGGACTTATAATCAGATCAACTGGCATAGACTCGCCCGCCACCTGAATATCCACACCTCGAGCCTGCCCAAAAGTAGCTAAAGACTTTCCATTCGTAATCTTAACTACTCTCGGCTGCTCATCAGAATCGCTCCGGATTCCGCTGCCCTCCGCACTCTGGAGTAATGAAGTAATTCGTCGCTCCAGAATCAAACAAAACATGGGACTCACAACCGCCCACTACTAAGGTCCCTGCACAACTCCTATGTGTCTAAGAACCTAAGATTCTAGCACAGACTGACAAATTCCACAATAGACTAAATTAATTCACATTAGAATTTAACAAGTCAATATCTAAAATTACCCGTGATCGGTCTGGCACTAGAACCACCCACCTCCACCGAAGTGAACACCCGCGGTGCCGTTGCAATCTGAGCCACCGGCTGCATTGCCGCCATTGCCATCTGCTGCAGTCTAGGACACTTAGGCTTGATATGCCTCGGCTCTCTGTAGTAAAAGCACACCCGCATATCCCGGGCCTCGACCCGCGTATCCCGAGCCTCAATCCTTTTCGGATAGCTTGCTATCCGGTGATCCATGCTCCCACATCCGAAACAACCCGAACCACCCTGACGACCCTGACTGGCCCCTAAAGTGCTCCCTTAGTTCCTCTTCTGTCCTTACGTAAGCTTGCCGCCCCTGCTCGGACCCACCTGCTGCTGCGACCTTCTCTGCTGCTGCACCGATGGATTAACCACCACAGCCTGCTCTCTTAGGTCATCCTCAATCGCAGCAGCTATCTCAACCAGCTCCGCCCTCGTGGCGCACTACAGCGAGTCCTCAGATATGGTCGAAGTCCCCTCATGAACCTCTTCACCTAGGCCTGCTGGCCTCCAGATCTCTACCGGCATGAACCAGAAGCCGACCAAACTTCTGCATCGAACTCCCAGTCGACCGATCAATCTGAGCCAACTCCAAAAATCGCAACTCCAAGCGATCCACCGCCTCCTGCAGAAAGTACTTGACGTTGAACTCAGCCACAAAATCCTCCCAGGCCATACCCTCCTAAGCTCTCCTTCCCACCACACCTCGCCACCCGAGATGTGCATCACCATCAAGGTAATGAACTGCCAGGTCCACCCGGTATCCCTCTAGACACCTTAGAGATTGGAAATTATACTCCAATCTACTCCTCTACAAATCCACCTCCACAGGCTCCGCGAAGAACCCGGTGCCAATCCTCTGTATTTGCTCCATTATCCTAAGATAGGGTGGGAGTTCCTCCGCTGCCGCCACAACCGGCTGCAGCCCAGCTATACCCGGCTGCACCCCATCCATACCCCGCTGTACCCCATCCCTACCCGGCTGCACACCAGCCACACCTGGCTGCACACCAGCCACACCTGGCTGCACACCAGCTATACGCGGTTAAACACCAGCCACACCCGACTGAACACCAGCCACACCCGACTGAACACCAGCCACACCCGACTGAACACCAACCACACCCAGCTGCACACCAGCCACATCTGGCTGAACAACAGCCACACCCGGCTGCGCTCCCAGACCTCGACCCGGAGCCGGCACCCCACCTGGCAACCACTCTAGGATCAACTGTAGCAGACCCGCCAGACGATCATCTCGATCCTGGGCTCCACCTACAGCAGCACCCCCACCTGGGCCCGCTGCACCGGGACCTACACCCGTCCCACCAATCCTCACACTGGCACTCACATTGGCCACACCCACGAACCCCTCCTGATACGCCTGCGAATCAGCCACCAGCTCCAGCGTGGTCTCCTGGGCCACACTCACAACAACGGACTTACTCTGAAGTCTGCACCCGCTCCCACCACGACCACCTCGACCTCCACTGCCCCCATGACCTCGGCCTCTAGTACCTCTAGCCATCTCTCTCCACTACCCCATAGAATACTAAGAATACTAGAAAAATAGAAAAGTCAAACAACACTTACCGTGGAATCTCATTGAAGGCTCGGAGAAGATGATCTAGGACTCAAAACCCACACGACAATCAATTGACTAACTCACATAATTAATCAATTTCACCCGCCCTAGAACCATAAGGGCCGCCCTAGAACCATAAGGGTTCTGATACAAAAATAAAACAACTCAACCTGAAAAATTTAAAATTTTTCCCTTTCGGATTATTATTATCACAAATAATAATCCTCAACGGGTCAACACAAACAATGCGGAACAATAACAATTAAACAATTAAATCAATTAGACAAATCCCATACTTTATTGAATTCTAAACCAATCAAACGAATAATCAAACATTCAATTCAACAATTCCAAGTACAAACCAATAGTCAATCATTCCAAAATTCACTAGCAACCTAGCAATTCTACCAACATCAACACTATCGAGACACTAGATCATATCCTCTTCCTGACCATGATTCCACGATCATACTTTGTCTTTACCTACATCACATGGCAAAAAAAGATGCGTGAGTATTATCACAAATACTCAGTGAGACGGTCATCCCGTCTACAGGTTATACGCACATGCATAAGAATCAATACAATACCAGGGTAAACAAATAACAACGCAAGCACGAACAATCAACACAAGTTCGCCTCAAACAAGCATGCGTCGATCGACACAACCACCATGTTTCGATTGATGCATCACCAGTGTGTCGATCGACACGCAACCCTAGTGTCGATCAATACACTGTCCCGTGTGTCGATCGACATAACCACCATGTGTCGTTCAGTGTAAACTGTGTCGATCGATGCAGCGCAACCGCGTCGATCGACGTAACATCACAGAATTCAATATCGAGCCTATCTTCTCATGGATCGATCCTGGGTCGAATTACATCGATCCGTGCACGTAAATCAACATGAAATCCAAACAAAAACAACACAACAATCGCATCCTATCAATCATTTACCCAGATAAACCTACGGTCACGCACTCACCTGGATTCTGGAGGAAAATAATGGGGAAATCACGAAGAACACGGTCTCCAAATCCTTAAATCCTCACTCAATCACGTAGAACACAGCTCCAACGCTCCCTGGATCCTCACCAATCACAAAACCCATCCTCCAAGGATCAAGAATGAATCAGAAATCTCACGAACACTCAAAATCTCCCAAAACCCTTTGATTATCTCTGTTTTTCTGCCAAAAATCGGCCAAGAACAAGTCTGATATACTTTTATACCCAACCCTAGAGTTCCCTAAACTGACCCGCCGAATCGAACAATTGAAATCGAACCGGTCTGGTTCAATCACGACCAAAATCCACACAAATTGGTTCGCGGTTGTTACAGTTTCAACTTGTAAATATGGTCAATGTAAACACGATATCTAGGCCATTCCATAGGTTTTAGCAAAGCGGCACGAATGGCTTGGCAATCCGACGCGATCACCACATTAGGAATGTGAAGGTCCCTAAGGCATTGCAGTGTCCAAATTAGAATGCAAAATTCGGTTGTGATTCGATTCCGAGAACATGTGAATGCATCTCTAACATGAAATAAGACAGAACCAGCGTGATCTCTCGCAATCCAAACAACACCACAATGGAGTGTAGAGTTCCTCTAATTACCATTCACATTGCACTTCACCACATGAGATGCTGGTTTTTGCCATTGATTCTCTGCTACTCCTCGTATCTCTCTGGTTTGAACATTACTTGAAGCTCCATCATTAACCTTTGTCTACTTTGCATCATCTAGAGCTCTTTGTACCAACATGCTCGTTGAATCATGAATTCCAGCAAATAAGATCGAGTTTCGATGTTTCCAAATAGTCCATAACAACCAAGGTATTGAGTTCAACATGTGTACTAAAGCTCCATTTGTCTCCGTTAAACTCAAAGCAAAGGCCATGTTCTCCTCTAACGAATCACCAAATCCAGAGCTTGGTAAGGGAAATCTAGCAACTTCCCATATATTTGCCGTTACGTCGCATTTAAATAGGACGTGATTAAGTGTTTCCATCACTCTATCACATAGCTTACACGTCATATTTATTACTATTCCTCGGGTGTTCAAACGATCAGCCACAGAAAGAGACTCAGACAAAGCTCTCCAATGAAACAATATAATCTTTGGAAGAGTTTGGAGTTTCCATACTCTCTGCTTCAAATCGATGCGGTGTAAAGCTTGTGAGCTTGCTATTGGAGGTTGAATGATTGGATTGTTCGCAACAAAACAGTACCCGCTCTTCACAGTATAAGATCCATTGTCTGTGTATGCCCAAATGTGCTTATCGTGGGCTCCTACAACTAGCAGATCCCTGATCCTTGAAATATCCGGAGCTAGAAAAAAATCAGTAATCACCTCCGTTCTCCATGTTTTTGCCGATGTTAACAGTGAAGACACACATAGATTGAGATCAATTAGTCGATGCTTATTAAAAGGTCGACGTGGATGAGAGTCCATTACCCATTTCTCAAGCCAAACCTTGGTCGTTGAACCATATTTAATGGATTTTATCAACCCTCTTTTCAATAATTCTCTGCCATGGAGAATACTCTTCCAAGCGTACGATGGTCTATAGCCTTCCCCGCACTCCAAGAAATCCCTTGTTGCTTAGTATTTTCCTTTATACAATTAAACTAACAAAGACTCTGACTCATTGTGTAACTTCCAGGCTTGTTTAGCAAGCAAGTCTTGGTTAAAGTTACTTAAGTCGCGAAAACCCAAACCTCTATTAGCTTTAGATTTGCACATATATTTCCAAGCCACCCAATGGATCTTTCGTTTCTTTTCACACGTACTCCACCAAAATCTCGACATAGCACTAGTTATCGTTTGACAATGATGTTTTGTTAAACAAAAACAAGTCATCGCATAATCCGGAAGCGCCATCGCAATCCACTTTAGAAGTACCTCCTTTTCTTCAAGGTGTTTTGGCATACTATCCGTTAAGTCGCTTGTCCAGCTTCTCATCGATAAATGCTGAAAAAATTTGCGTGGATCCACTAAAATACTTGGGAAAACCCAAATATGTACCTGTACCATCTTCTTTCTCAATGTTTAACAAACTCGCCATCAACATTCTCATGATTGGATCAATCTGGTCACCAAACGTGACGGTGGATTTCTGAAAATTGATCTGCTGGTCCGATGCATCTCCATATAACTTCAAACATTTTAGGAATTTAGAGCATTCTCTCAAAGTAGCCTGACATAGGAATAAACTATCATCCGCAAAAAGCAAGTGTTGGACCGAGGGACATTTCTTGGCTAAACGCATACCCGTAATCTTTCCATCTTTCTCAGCCTTGTTCATGATGTGTACCAAGGTTTTAGCACACAAAATGAAAAGAAACGGAGACAAAGGATCTCCTTGCCGAATTTCCCTTGTTGGCATGATGTAGCCATGAGATTGTCCATTAAGCAAAACTGTGTACGAAACAGAGCGGACACAATTCATAATCCATGATATCCACCTCTGATCGATTAAATCTCATACGTTTGAACACTTCTTTTTGAAAGTTTCACTCTACCCTATCATACGCTTTCGATATATCAGTTTTGATTACAATGAAATCGGCTTTACAACTCAGGTTGGTACGGAGACCATGAATCATTTCATGCGTGATCACTAAATTGTCTGAAATAAGCCTCCCTGCCACAAAGGCTACTTGTGTTTGAGACACAAGCTGTGGCAAAAATGTCTTCAGTCGATTACACAACACCTTCGAGACGATCTTATATGTTACTGAACACAAGCTTATCGGCCTCAGACCAGTCATGACTTTGGCATTGGGTTTCTTTGGTAATAAGCAGAGTTGGGTGAAATTCTAGTCATAGGGAAACGTGCTGGAGACGAAGAACTATTTCACCTCTTGGATCACTTGTGGACCAGCTTATGCACTGCGGCAGCACTACCCCGGCCCATTCCCACGATGAGGTCCCAGCCCATGACCCGTTCCGGAGCCCGAACCTTACAAGAAAACATCAACAACGCGGTCAAAGTCCTACTCGCCGAGCACGATGCAGACTTACCAGCCCGGACCCGTCAAACGGACGTATTCTCATCCAAAGATCAAGACCGGCCCGATCGTAACCAGCCCGACCCAGCCCGGCCCGATCAAGACCAGTCCGGCCCAGAACAGATCTTCCCCTGCGACCTGCAACACGCCCAACGGACACTTTCCTTCTTCACCATCACGTGCATTGAAGACTAAGGATCCTACCCGATCCGACGCGAATTCCACTCAATCCGACGTGATCAAACGGCTCCAACCGAATAAGGTAAGTTTCGATTTATTTTAATTCTTTTTGATACTAATGGCTCTTTTGTTTTGAATTTCTGTGATATTTCTTTCCATAATTACTGTCGGGCATTTGTTTCGCCGATTTCATTTTCTTAATGCATTAGATGTCGATCTTTGTAATAAATTCCAAAACCCCTAGCAGGGCATAGCTGATCGGACGAGTATATAAGTCCCCTAACAGCCTTGTATTTTTCTCACCATTATCAATAAAGCAAAGAACTTTCTTCTTAAAGAAAAACCCTTGCAACTTAGGAATCCGATTGATTTCTTTGTTGTTTTCCGTCTAAATCGAGTCGTCTCCCACCCGGCTCGTGGTGACTTCGTTCCATCTCATTTTCTATCCGATCATCTCTCATCCGAAGTGAAAGTGCTGTACGGCCAGCACTCGGATCCATCCTCCGCTTCGCTTCTATCGCTCATCGCTACCCGACTCGCGACAGGTGCCGTATGGCCAGTACAAGCCGATCCATCCACCGCGTATCCTCCGTTCTCGAGGCTGCATCATCTGGTATCAGAGCTTCAAAGCTTCTATAAGGTTCTATCAACCCTTACTTGTTTCATTTCGTTTTCAATTTCAAAAAAATAATTTTATACTTGCATTTCTTTTGTTTTCAAATCGTATCCTTAAAATCAAAAAAAATTTGTTCATCTTTGTTTTTTTTCTTTGATTCATATCTTATTCAAAAAAAAAAATTCCATCTTTAATTCGGATCCTTTCAAACAATCATTTCCTTATTTAAACCATGTCCATTGCTTGCCTTTTTAGAACACATTCATACACTTAATAATTTTCGCAGATACTTAACCGAATCATGGGAGACCACGGCGAGATCACATTGGCCCAAGTCATGGCCGCGATCCAGGGTATCACTACCTGTCTGACCCAACTCGAGAACCAGCGCAACAAAGAGACTGAGAGCTCATCCGAGAGCAGTGCCGACCCGGCCCATGTCAATCCTAACTCGAATGACCGCAATGACAACGAACAGGCCCGCGAACCTGGACCGCAGCAGAATCGCAACGGCCCGCACAACGGCCCGAGACGTGGCTCGAACTGAGACGAAGAAGAGCCTTGGCATGGTGGTAAAGACTTGAAGTTGTCTCCACCTACTTTTGTCGGCAAGATCAATCCCGAGGCCTACCTCGATTGGAAAAGGCGTATGGAGTATATCTTCGAGTACTACAACTACTCGGAGATGCGCAAGGTATCTCTAGCCTCCGCACAGCTCACCGATAACGCTCTAGCCTTGTGGGACAGAGAAGTGTCCGAATGACGGAGACGCAGGCTTCCTCCGATCGCTACGTGGGAAGAAATGAGCTACCTGCTCCGAAGGAGATACGTCCCGACGTATTTCCAACGAGACCTTCAAAAGAGATTCCGCAAACTGCCCCAAGGAGTCAAGACCGTAGAGGAGTACTTCGAGGATTCGAAACCTTGAAGAACCGACTGGGGGTTGAAAATTCCCCCGGGACCTTGATGGCCCAATTTCTGGACGGCCTTCAAGACTGCATCGCTCGGAAGGTTGAGAGGCAACCCTATGGAACACTTGACGAGCTTTTACACAGGGGCAATCCAAGCCGAGAAACACATCTGGAGGAAGAATGCTTCCATCAGCCGCTCCAAGCCTAGCTGGAATCCGCCAACCAACCGCAACCGAATAAAGGGAAGGCGACCGACCCGACATCCAAATTCAAGAAGCCTAAAACTGGCAAGGTGGCTAGTATCGGTCCGAGCACGGCTCCGACCCAGCGAGCCCGATACATCACTTGCTTTAAATGCCACGGCAAAGGCCATTACTCCCGAGAGTGTCCGAACCAACGGGTCATGATCCTCCGCGAAGATGGAGAATATGAGTCCCAAGACGAGGCCGAGGTAGAGGAGTCTGAGGAGGAACTTATGGACTATCCGGACATATGAGAGATCCTCGTAACCCGGAGGACCCTTAGTGCCTTGTTCGAGCCCGAGACCATACAACGGGAGAACATTTTCCATACACGTTGCACCATCCAATCCAAGGTATGTAGCCTAATCATTGATGGTGGCTCGTGTACTAACGTGGCTAGCAAGTACTTGGTTGACAAGTTAGCCCTTAAGATGACCAAGCACCCTCGGCCATACCGACTTAGATGGCTCGACGATAAGGTGGAGTTGAAGATCGGTGAGCAAGTCCTAGTACCGTTTAGCATCGACAAGTACGCGGATGAGGTACTCTGCGACGTGGTTCCGATGCAAGCCGACCACATCCTCCTAGGCCAACCATGGCAGTTCGACAAAGAAACGCTTCACAACGGCCGCACCAACTTCTACAGTTTCGCCCACAACGGCAAGAAGCATAACCTTGCTCCGCTCACCCCGACCGAAGTCCATGAACTCCAAATGGCCATGGACAAAGGAGCACAGGCCAATAAGCTAAGTCGAACCAACCTTTTTACTACCCCTGGTCAAGTTCTTAAATCATTAAACGCACAAACGCACTAATGATCTTTAAGGAAGGTTATTTTGTAGAACCCGACGAGACCAGCCATCCCGAAGGAGTCCAACGGTTGCTGGACCATTTCAAGGACATCTTCCCTGACGAGATACTCGTCGGCCTACCCCCGACCCGCGGTAGCAAACACCAGATCGATCTGGTCCCCGGAGCTCATCTACCAAACCAACCGGCTTACCGCGTCAACCCGGAGGAAGCCAAGGAGCTAGAACGCCAAGTCCAGGAGCTAATGAAGCAAGGCAACATCCAAGAGAGCCTCAGCCCCTGTGCGGTCCCAGTTCTTTTGGTCCCCAAGAAGGACGGATCCTGGCGGATGTGCATGGACTGCCGTGCCATCAACAACATTACCATCAAGTACCAGCATCCCATACCGCGACTCGACGATATGTTAGACGAGCTCAGTGGTGCCACGATCTTTTCAAAGATCGACCTAAAGAGTGGCTACCACCAAGTCCAAATAAAGGAAGGTGACGAGTGGAAGACCGCCTTCAAGACCAAGCAAGGTCTATACAAGTGGCTAGTGATGCCGTTCGGTCTCACTAACGCACCGAGCACCTTCATGCTGCTCATGAACCACGTGCTAAGGGCATACATTTGTAAGTTTGTCGTTGTTTATTTCGATGACATTCTTGTTTATAGCACCTGTTTGGAAGACCACTTAATGCACCTTGAGAAAGTGTTGGAGACCTTACGGTCCAAACATTTATATGCTAATCTCAAGAAGTACGTCTTCTGCACTGATCAATTGGTTTTTCTAGGCTTTGTTGTTAGCTCGCAGGGTCTAAAGGTGGACGATGAAAAGATCAAAGCCATCCAAGAATGGCCGACACCCACCACCATTGGTCAAGTCCGAAGCTTTCATGGCCTGGCAAGTTTCTACTGGCGGTTCGTCAAAGACTTCATCACTATAGCCTCCCTAATCACCTCGGTGATCAAGAAGGACGGTTCCTTCTCCTGGGGACCAAGCCAAGACGCGACATTCCAAAGGCTCAAGGACAGCCTTACCAATGCACCGGTATTAAGTTTGCCTAATTTTGACCGAATGTTTGAAGTTGAATGCGATGCATCAGGTACGGGCATTGGAGCAGTCCTGACGCAAGGCGGCAGACCGGTTGCTTTCTTCAGTGAGAAACTAAACGGAGCCACCCTCAACTATCCCACCTATGACAAGGAGCTGTACGCCTTGGTGAGATCGTTGGAGACTTGGCAGCACTATCTCCTCAGCAAAGAGTTTGTGATCCACACGGACCACGAGTCCCTCAAGTATTTACGAGGCCAGACCAACCTTAAACAGCGACATGCAAGGTGACTCGAGTTCGTGGAAACCTTCCCTTACGTGATCAAATACAAGAAGGGCAAGGTGAACGTAGTGGCCGACGTATTGTCCCGAAGACACACCCTGATCTCTACCATGGACGCCAAGATCATGGGGTTCGAGCATCTCAAGGATCTCTATGCGGATGACCCAAAATTTGGCGAGCTCTACAACCGATGCACCAAGGATGCCCTCGGTCCTTACTACAAGCACGAAGGCTTCCTATTCCAGGAAGGTTGTGCATTCCCCGAAGCTCGATGCGTGAGCTAATCATGGGCGAAACCCATGGAGGCGACCTTATGGGACACTTTGGAATGGTGAAAACTCGAAGTATACTCGAAGAACACTTCTTCTAGCCACACCAACGATGGGACGTGGAGCGGTTCTGTTCCAAGTGCACTACTTGCCTTAACACAAAATCCAGGTCACATCCTCACGGTTTTGATACACCTTTGCCTATTCCTAATATGCCATGGGTCGACCTGTCTACGGATTTTGTTGTAGGGTTACCTAAGGTCAACCACAAGGACTCCATATTTGTGGTCGTAGACCGGTTCAGTAAGATAGCCCATTTCATTGCTTGCGACAAAACCAACGACGCCACCCACACCGTCGACCTGTTCTTCAAAGAAGTGGTATGACTACATGGCCTACCCCGGACCATTGTATCAGACCGCGATCCGAAGTTTCTCGGATATTTCTGGAGGACCTTATGGAGAAAGCTCTAAGCTTCTTTTCTCCACCACGGCCCATCCACAGACCGACGGCCATACCGAGGCCACAAACCGCACTTTGGGCACGCTCTTACGAGCGACTGTCGGTAAAAATTTAAGAAACTGGCTCGATTGTCTCCTTTTGGTCGAGTTTGCTTATAACCGCGTGAAACACTCTGCTACTAACCTGTCTCCTTTTGAGATTGTGTACGGTTCTAAGCCACAGACTCCTCTCGACTTGGCACCAATACCGCTCCCGCATAAGGATCAAATCAACTTGAACGGAGTGGCCAAGGCCGAGTTACTTAAGAAGTTGTATCAAAAGGCCAAGGAGAACATGGAGAAACGGAACGAGCGAACCAAGAAACACTCGGACCAGAACCAAAAGGAAATCCATCTCGAGCCTGGAGACTATGTTTGGGTTCACATGCAGGAAGACCGATTCCCAAAGATGCAAAAGAACAAGCTGTCACCGAGAGGGATCAAACCGTACCAAGTGGTCTGAAAGATCAACGACAATGCTTACGAACTAGATCTCCGAGGTGAGTTTAACGTGTCCCCAACCTTTAATGTTCCTGACTTAACTCCCTGTGAAGCAGATGAAACAGTTCTGAGGACAGAACCTTCCCAAGGGGGAGAGGATGATGCATCCTCGGAATCCGGCAACACTGCAGCAGCACTACCCCGGTCCATTCCCGCGATGAGGTCCCGACCCATGACCCGTTCTGGAGCCCGAACCTTACAAGAAAACATCAACAACGCAGTCGAAGTCCTACTCGCCGAGCACGATGCGGACTTACCAGCCCGGACCCGTCAAACAGATGTATTCCCATCCGAAGATCAAGACCGGCGT
The DNA here is from genome assembly GCA_964056655.1 of Arabis hirsuta. Taxonomy (NCBI): domain Eukaryota; kingdom Viridiplantae; phylum Streptophyta; class Magnoliopsida; order Brassicales; family Brassicaceae; genus Arabis; species Arabis hirsuta. The sequence continues at coordinate 18,700,326 of OZ053303.1, forward strand.
GATCCTAACCAGCCTGGCCTACCCCTGCCGATCAAGACCAGTCCGGCCCAGCCCGGCCCAATCAAGACCAGTCCGGCCCAGAACATATCTTCCCCTGCGACCTGCAACACGCCCAACGGACACTTTCCTTTTTCACCATCACGCACATTGAAGACTAAGGATCCTACCCGATCCGACGCGGATTCCACTCAATCCGACGTGATCAAACAGCTCCAACCGAATAAGGTAAATTTCGATTTATTTTAATTACTTTTGATAGTAACGGCTCTTTTGTTTTGAATTTCTGTGATATTTCTTTCCATAATTAGTGTCGGGCATTTGTTTCGCCGATTTCATTTTTTTAACGCATTAGATGTCGATCTTTGTAATAAATTCCAAGACCCCTAGAAGGGCATAGCTGATCGGACGAGTATATAAGTCTCCTAACAGCCTAGTAATTTTCTCACCCATTATCAATAAAGCAAATAACTTTCTTCTTAAAGAAAAACCCTTGCAACTTAGGAATCCGATTGATTTCTTTGTTGTTTTCCGTCTGTATCGAGTCGTCTCCCACCCGGCTCGTGGTGACTTCGTTCCATCTCGTTTTCCATCAGATCATCTCTCATCCAAAGTGAAAGTGCCGTACGGCCAGCACTCGGATCCATCCTCCGCTTCGCTTCCATCGCTCATCGCTATCCGACTCGCGACAGGTGCCGTACGGCCAGTCCGAGCCGATCCATCTGCCGCGTATCCTCCGTTTTTGAGGCTGCATCATCAACAATAGACCAGAAGCTTTGAAAAAATTTACCGGAGAAACCATCAGCCCGTGGAGCACGATCATTTTGAAGTGATTTCATTGCTCTTTAAATGTCAGCCCCAAAAACCTCTTTTATCAGTTCACGTTCATCGAAGGGGTCACTTTTGCTTCCATACCATAAAGCAGCTCATCAAATTCTATAGGGTTCGATGTTTGGAACAAATTCTCGAAGTATTGTACAGCAACCTCCCGTTTGGAGACTTCTTCAAAATTCTCCACTCCGTTGCCATCCAACACCGATGAGATGTTGTTACATATTCGTCTTGTTTTCGTTTTGTCTTGAAAGAATTTCGTATTCCGGTCTCCATCCTTTAACCATGATACCTTGCTTTTATCTTTCCAATAGATTTCCTCTTCTCTAAAAGCATTTTCTAGGTTTAATTTAATCCCCTACAACAGCGGCATATTCAGGGTGAGTTTTGACGATTCGGCATCAAAATTTTCGTATCTGCTCCTTTGAATTGTGGTTAGAACTCCTTTTCCACTTGGATATATCTTTTATGCAATTAGATACGAAAAAATCAAAAGAATTTATTATTACGAAAGAACGAGACAAAATTCACACGTGATTTGGCCGCCGTTATGAAACAGATAAAACGCGTCATGGTGTGAGCCGTTCATGTGTGGGACTTACCTTTATCATTCGGCTGGCATTTAAATTTAATTACATTATATTTAATAATTAAGTGTTGAAAAATACTCCTCATGAAATAATAATTTATTTAATAATTTACGAAAGACAATTGACCAATTGTAAACAAAAAAATAAGAAACTACAACGCATATCCATTATCCACTTCCGATTCGAGAAGGGTCGGTCAGACCACAATTTAATATTGGGTATCCTCGTCTCGTCAATTCACTACAACATTATTATTGCCACGGTATCAATTTCTTGGACCAATTTTGACATGTCTAGTAAACAATAACGAAAGCATGTCAACTTCCATCAAATTATTAATTGTTAGAGATACGATTGACAATAATTGTAATAGATTGATACTACTTGTAATAGATTGATGCTAGTTGACATATAGGTAACAAACATCTATGTGTGGTTTTTCCCCCTTCAAAATGTCATTAAAAATCAGTTTCTATATAATGGTTTTAAAAAAATTCAATAATTTTTATTCAATTTTCCTACACAGATTTAGTTTTAAACTAAATTATATTAATTTGCATTGTAACCATAATTTATTTAATTTTAAAATAATAAATATACAATCAACCTCATTACGACTTAAATTAAGTCACATATATCATATTAAAATTAATCAATAAAAGATATGAAGTTAGGATGCGCTAGAACATGGAGCTAAAACTACAACGAAAATTTTTTTTAGTAGATTTACCTTCACAAATCGTACCAAGACAATAAATGATTAATTTGTGGTAGTCCTGGGCATATTACCCGGACCCGAAACCCGAACCCACACCCGACCCGAAAATCCGTACCGAAACCCGAACCCGATATTGCTTAGTACCCGATCGGGTTTTATATGTTGAAATTGCGGGTTCGGGTTCGGGTTATACCCGAAAACCCGATACCCGATCATACATATATGGCATATATACATGTATATCTCTTATCTTAGGCTTATTATCCATCGATTTCATTCCATCGCTTACCTTAGTCGAGATTTCGTCCCTTCCCAAAACAATTTTGCCGAAATCTCATGAACGATTTAGCTTCCCCTACTCGATTTCAAGTTTTCCTTTTCAAAACCCCAATTTTAAATCCCCAACAACAAACTGGATCATCTAATTTCACAAAGCTTCCAATTTCATTCTCCCGAATCTCCTCCCTCTGTGTTTTCGAGAAATCATTCTCAGGTAATTCCCCCAATTCATCCCGAATCTCTTCCGTCTGTAGCCCTCTCTCTCTCTCTCTCTCTCTCTCTCTCTCTCTCTCTCTCTCTCTCTCTCTCTCTCTCTCTCTCTCTCGTGTGTGGCTCTATCTCCTTCTCGTCCGTCTCTCATTCTCGTTTGAGTTTTTCTTTATCGTTCTTGTTTGGCTCTCTCTCAGTTGTTTGATTTGCTATTTTCGACTGATGGGTATGGGAGTGAAGGTTTCGATTGATGGATATCTGAAGCTTTCGATGGATGGGTATTTGATTTTTTTAAGTTTATGTTTTATGTTTAAGTTTATTTCTCTTTGTTTCATGTTTCTAATTTATGTTGTTATGCTTCTTGTCCTCACGTCATATGTTTTTTTTTCCAGATGGATTCAGCACCATTTCCAAATGGTGAGGGAGCCAACAACGATGCAACTGATTTTGCCAAACGAAAAGCAGCAGAAGACACTAGTGGAGTTACTTCTCAACCAAAAAAGAGGGGGAAAGGAGAAAGGACAGGGGTGTGAGATTATTTCACAAGAGTTAAAGATAATCGTGACTCATGTACCTGCGACTATTGCCAGAAAACTATGTCATGCCCTACAAAGTCAGGGACTCATCATCTGGCGAGGCATTTGGAAACATGTATGCAATTCAAAGCATGGACTGATGGTAGTAAAGATAACCCAATACAACAAAAGCAGATTAATAAAGATGGAGGTATGAAGGATTAAAGAGTATATAGAGAGGTTTCAATGAAACAAAGAGGATTGAACTTTAAATATTGCTCATGGATTTGTTCGGGTTTTGGAGTTTTTTTCCCTTCATGGACTGTGTTTGTCACTTTTTTGCATTTTGTTTATGTACTTTGAATCTGTTAGCGTTTGAAATTGAGTTCATAGGATTCTAAGTTGATTTCCCTCATTTTTTTGGTTTTGTTTCTAAAACCTGAACCCGAACCTGAAACGCGAAAACCCGGCCCGAACCCGTCCGAATATATATATATACCCGAATGGGCTTTACATTACTAAACCCAAAAATCCGAAAACCCAAACCCGAACGCCCAGACCTAATTTGTGGAATAACAAAATAAAAAAAATAAAACCAAATAACTAATTTAAAACCCTAACTTTAATGGCCATGAGTTTGCCACATTAACCACTTTAGGTTAGTTGTTTAGTTTTAATTGTATTCTTTACTATTCCATAAATTAACCCGACAATAAAATACTATTTGCCAAACAAAATATTTGACATGGGAAGACCTTTTTTTATTTTCTTGTTTCAAATTAGTTGTCATTCTACAATTTTAATGCATATTTATAATCAATTTTTCCAGTTTTGTCCTTAATTTTTAGCCCATTAATTATTTTTATCAAATAAAATAGTGTATTAATTAGGGGTAAAACTGAAAATTTAATGGTTTTCTTAATTCGTGTGAAATCCTCTAGAACGACAAGTAATTTGAAACGGAGGTAGTATATTTCAGTTCTCAAACGTGCCGGCTTTGAATCCAAATAGATAAAATTTGGATTTGTGGTTCCAAATCCACTATATATTAATTGAGGAGACATTTAATGCAAAAAATCTTATGTGTCATTTAATGAGAGCTTTAAGAGACATATCAATTTAATTAACTAATCAAAACATTTCAATTAACTATATATATGATATGTTGAATTTTTTACATATTTACATTAATTCTTTTAATATGAATCACATATACATGTGTTACAAATTTAAATCCAATTAAAGTGTAGAGATTAATATATTGTTTAACGATTAATCATGTATTGATATCAATTACTTTATAAAAATTGTATCGATATGTGATTGATCATACAATTATTTTATTTTATATCGGTTAATTGTATCCATGTTACTCTAATTAAAGTTAAGTTTTTTGTTATAAACGTACAACTTTACAAATCAAACATTAATGCTTAAATTTCAAAAAATCAATATTTTCACCTTTTTTTTATTTGAAAAGATTTTTATAAACTAACGTGATATTTTTTTTAGTTTTGGTGAACTCAAATAAATTTGAAAAACCCAATATTGTCAAACGTATTCGATTATATAAAAAACGCTTATATTTAATTTTAAATGCCATACAAATTAAATTTTGAAAGAAAACATATATTTATCTATATGAGAGATATACCATTTGATATTTGTTATTTTTAATTTCTTCCAAGTTTATGGGCAACTAGATGTCGTTTTTGATTTTGAGTTATCCCTTATAGATTATTTATGAAATGATTTGTGAAAGTTTGTTTATGTGTCATCTTCACAATCAGTCTCACTAAAAGAAATATGACATGGCTAAACAAAAAGATAACATGACAAATTTCTATAGAAATTTTCTATTTTAAATTAAAATTAATCATAACAAAATCTTTTACAAAATATTTCCTTAAGTAACTTTACATTTATTTTCTTAAGTAAATTTATAGTATTTTATTATAATTTTCGTTTTTCAAATTAAAATTTGGTTATAATTTTTTTGTCACATTAATTTTCTTAAGTAAATTTATAGTATTTTATTATAATTTTCGTTTTTCAAATTAAAATTTGGTTATAATTTTTTTGTCACATTAAAGTTTGAGGACATAAATGTTTTATAATAAAGATTTACCAAGTTTTTTTTTTATAAAAGATATTTTATTATGTTTTGTGACAAAATATTCCCAAATTTATAAAATCCATGTACAATATTTCCAAATTTATAAAACCCATGTATATATATATATATATATATATACATTTTTAAAAAAAAATTTTCAACATAAGAATATTTTAAAATAAAAAAATATGAGTTATATATATTTATTAAACGAATAAATTCTCTTCAAACAAATCTTTTGAATGATTTATATTTTATATAATAAATTTCATATATTATATTTGAAATTATACACAAGGAAAAAAATTTCAACATGTAAAAGATCCAAATTTAATATTATTATTACGTAATATGTTTATTACGTAAGATTTAATCAATAGATCCAAATTTAATATTGAATCTAACAAAAAAAAAATTGACCTACAAGCTTTAGTCGAGAAATAAATGCTACTTTTGTTAAAATTCAAATACAAACCAAAACTAAACCATATGATGCGATTCTAGATTGCTCTAAGGACTTTGAGAATGGAGCAAAGATGAGACATTAAGCAATGGACGAGCAAGGAGTTATGGAAGCTTTAGAAGTACCTCTTGGATCCATGACTTGCTTCCGGACCAATGAGTTAACCCAAGATGTTAGGGTCTTGCTTTACCAAGCATTAAATCCAGAGGATCATTTGAGCTATACAGGTTGTATCAAGGCTACACTGGTCGAGATACACGCCCAAGATGACTAGTAAATGGCCATGTGATCCGCTCGCACTCTTTTTCCCTTCTCTTCGGGTTTTCCCATGTGGTTTTCCAGAGAAAGGTTTTTAATGAGGCTTGTGGCTCACATGTACATCTATGCCATTTACTAGTCCAGATCCAAGACCGGTCCATTATCATCTTTGGAGCCGTTTCTATCTTATGTTTCTTGATCAAACTTGTCTTTAATGTTTTTGCTTTGTTTCGAGTTGTTGTGTTTCGAGGCATGTCTCGGACCAACCCTTCGTCTTCTCTCCTTCCCTTCTCTTTATAATCTCATGTAACCCCATTGCAAAACTCATCTATCTTTTTATTCTCAAACTTTTCTAAGCATATCTCATTGACCCAATATTCGTTTGTCGAGTTGTGATATCTTAAAACTTATCAAAAGGCTTTCCGCATCCCTTCATGGCGTCTATCAATCTATTTCTCCTCGTTCTTTACTGGTTTGTCGAGTCTAGATCGAGTTCATCTATCCCATAACTTTTCGGTGTCGAGATTGGGGCATGATTCCTCACCGGAATCACATCAAGGGTATCAGAGCACCACCGAGAAGTTAAGTGTTTCTGTCAACGATGTTAGTGTAACGCCCGTGAACCAAAAAGTGGATTTTTGGTGGGTGTCGATCGACACAGGGTGTTGTGTCGATCGACACGTGTGTTTTGGACTTAAGAGAAGTCGGGTTTTGGGCGTTATGTCGATTGACACGGGTGGTGTATGTCGATCGACACGGGGTGAAATTGGACCGACAGGTTCGATTTAATTGCCCGGTTTAGTGCGCCGGTTTAGGGAACCCTAGGGTGCGATATTTAAGGGAGGAACAATGAAGTTTGGCCGATTTTTCTGCCAGAAATCAGATATCAGAAAGAAAAGGAGAATCAGAGTGTTGGAATGAGTTCTGGTGATTTCTGGAGAAGGGTGGATCGTTCTTGAGGCTTATGTTTTCGTGCGAGGCTATTAGGAACGAGGAGGGTTCGTTGTTGGGTCGATTTCGTGGTTGTTCAAGTGTTCTTCGTGTCCTTCGTCTTTTCAATCCTTTGTCGAGGTGAGTGCGTGATCGTGGGCTTGTATAAGTATAGGGAATTGATAGAATGCGATTGCGTGGTGGTTTTTGTGTGCTTTGTGAATGGAATTGTGCAGGAAACTCGATGGCTCGCGACAGATTCGAGTCGTGTGAGGACAGACTCGTTTCTGGGTTCTGCGATGGCTAGAGGTGCTAGAGGCAGAGGCCGTGGGGGTCGAGGTGGTCATGGTGGACGCGGGCGAGGACTGCAGGTTGAGTCTGATGCCGCGAGTGTGGCCCAGGAGACCACGCAGGAGCAGGTGGCAGACTCGCAGGCGTTTCAGGAGGGGTCTGTGGGTGAGACTGCTATGGGTGCCAGCGTAAGGGCTGGTGGGGCCAGTGTGGGTCCCGAGGTAGCTGGTGGTGCGGGGGGCCCGGGTGGGGGTGCTCCCGTAGGTGTGGCCCAAGACCGAGATGATCGTCTGGCGGGTTTGTTGCAGTTGATTCTGGAGCGGTTACCAGGTGGGGTACCGGCTCCGGGTCAGGCTCCGGGAGTTCAGCCAGGTGGGGCTGGTGTGCAGCCAGTGGTGGCTGGGGTTCAGCCAGTAGTGGCTGGTGTGCAGCCGGGTGTGGCGGTTGCGGAGGAGCTTCCATCCTACCTGAGGATGATGGAGCAGATGCAGAGGATTGGCACCGGGTTTTTCTCGGGTGGTGCCAAGCCTGAAGAGGCCGATGAGTGGCGGCGGAGATTGGAGCGGAACTTTCGCTCTATCAGGTGTCCGGAGGGATACCGGGTTCATCGGCAGTTCATTATCTGGATGGTGACGCGCATCTCTGGTGGAGAGGCATTGAGGCCAGGCGAGTACAGGCCGAGATAGTCTGGGAGCATTTCTTGGCTGAGTTTAATGCCAAGTATTTTTCGTAGGAGGCGGTGGACCGGATGGAGTCGAGGTTTCTGAGCCTGACTAAGGGGGATCAGACTGTGAGGGAGTTTGATTTGGAGTTCAGCCGACTCCTGGTACATGCTGATAGGGGCATGGAGGGCGAGCAGGCCCAGGTGAGGAGGTTCCTCGGGGGACTTCGAGCTGAGTTGAGGACTCACTGCAGGGCGAGTAAGTTCACCACGAGGGCAGAGCTGGTTGAGACTGCTACGGTGATTGAGGAGGACCTCAGAGAGCAGGCTGTGGTGGTTAGTCCACCGGTGCAGCAGCAGCAGCAGAGGACAGCGCAGCAGTAGGCGGTTTCGGGCCGAGGCGGCAAGCTTGCGCAGGGTCAGAAGAGGAAGTGGGAGAGCACTTCAGGAGCCAGCCAGAGAGGTTAGGGTGGTTCGGGATGCTTCGGGTGCGGTGGCATGGGCCACAAAGTGGCGGATTGTCTGAAGAGGAGAGAGGAGCGGGCAACTCAGGTGTGCTATCATTGCAGGGAGCCGGGGCATATTAAGCCCAAGTGCCCTAGGTTGCAGCAGATGGCGGTAGCGGCAGTGCAGCCATTAGCGGTCCAGCCTTTGGCACAGATTGCAGCGGTGCCGCGAGTGTACACGTCGGCAGAGGTGGGCGGCTCTAGCGCCAGACCGATCACAGGTAAATTCCAGACAGGATCTTTTTCTTTTAAATTCTTGTCGTGATTGAGTTTAGTCTGTTTGGGAATTGTGAGTCTGCGTTAGAGTGTCGGGTCTTAATGCACATGGGATTTGTGTAGGGACCTTAGTTGTGGGCGGATGTGAGTCCCACGTGTTGTTTGATTCGGGAGCTACGAATAGCTTCATTACTCCGGAGTGTGCGGAGGGCAGTGGGATCCGGAGTGATTCCGAGGAGCAGACGGGAGTAGTTAAGGTTAGTGGAGGCAGGACGTTAGCTACTTTCGGGCGGGCTCGTAGTGTGGACGTTCTGGTGGTGGGAGAGTCGATGCCAGCAGACCTGATCATAAGTCCGGTGGAGTTGTACGATGTCATCTTGGGTATGGATTGGTTGGATCGGTACAGGGTATATCTGGATTGTCATCGGGGACGTGTTATGTTCGAGCGGGAGACAGGAAGGTTGGTGTTTCAGGGTGTGAGACCGACTTCCGGGAGTCTAGTGATATCAGCGATACAGGCCGAGCAGTTGATTGAGAAAGGCTGTGAGGCGTATCTGGCGACGATAATAATGCCGGAAACTGTTAGAGAGGTTGCAGTTGGAGATATTCGGGTTGTTCGGGATTTCCAGGATGTGTTTCAGTCGTTGTTGGGATTGCCATCGTCGCGGTTGGATCCATTTACGATTGATTTGGAGCCTGGAACGACTCCTATATCTAAGGCGCCTTACCGTATGGCTCCAACAGAGATAGCAGAGCTGAAGAAGCAGCTGGATGATCTGTTGGGGAAGGGTTTCATCCGGCCTAGTGTTTCACCGTGGGGAGCGCCGGTGTTATTCGTGAAGAAGAAAGATGGGAGTTTCCGGTTGTGCATCGATTACCAGGGGCTTAACCGAGTCACTGTGAAGAACAGATATCCTCTGCCGCGCATTGATGAGTTATTGGATCAGTTGCGAGGGGCTACTTGGTTCTCCAAGATACATTTGGCGTTGGGTTACCATCAGATTCCGATTGATGAGGCGGATGTTAGGAAGACGGCCTTTCGGACGAAATACGGGCATTATGAGTTTGTGGTGATGCCGTTTGGTTTGACGAATGCACCAGCAGCGTTCATACGGTTGATGAACGGGGTATTCTAGGAGTATCTGGATGTGTTCGTGATCATCTTCATTGATGATATCCTGGTATATTCGAGGAGTCCAGAGTAGCACGAGGTGCATCTGAGGTTGGTTCTGGAGAAGCTGCGGGAGCAGAAGCTGTATGCGAAGTTGAGTAAGTGCAGTTTCTGGCAGCGAGAGATGAGCTTTCTTGGCCACGTTGTGTCTGCAGAGGGGGTGCCTGTGGATCCGGCTAAGATTGAGGCTATCAGAGGTTGGCCTAGACCGAGGAGTGCCACCGAGATCAGGAGTTTTCTTGGGTTGGCGGGTTATTACCGGAGGTTCGTCAAGGGGTTTGCGAGTATGGCGCAGTCGATGACGAAGCTGACAGGGAAGGATGTTCCATTTGTGTGGTTTTCAGCTTGCGAGGAGAGTTTTGGGAAGCTGAAGGAGATGCTGACTAGTACACCGATTTTGGCGTTACCTGAGCCGGGTGAGCCTTATGTGGTGTATACAGACGCTTCAGGAGTTGGTTTGGGTTGTGTACTGATGCAGCAGGGCAAGGTGATTGCGTATGCCTCAAGGCAGTTGAGGAAGCATGAGTGCAATTACCCTACCCACGATTTGGAGTTGGCTGCAGTTATCTTTGCACTTAAGATTTGGAGGTCTTATCTGTATAGCGGAAAGGTGCAGGTATTCACAGACCATAAGAGTCTGAAGTAATTCTTCACTCAGCCGGAGCTGAACGAGAGACAGAGGCGCTGGATGGAGTTAGTGGCAGACTATGACTTGTAGATTGGGTACCATCCGGGTAAGGCTAATCTGGTTGCAGATGCGTTGAGTCGGAAGAGAGTAGCTTCAGATCAGGAGCGCAATATGGAGGCTCTGGTGAGCGAGATCAGTACGTTGTGATTATGTGTGATTTCACAAGAGCCATTGGGGTTAGAGGCAGCTAACCAGGCAGATTTGTTGAGCAGGATTCGAGTTGCTCAGGAGAAGGATCAGGGATTGATTGATGCTTCTAAGGCAGCCGGTTCAGAGTATGTGGTCTCAGCGAGTGGGATGATACTGGTGAACGGGCGGGTTTGTGTACCCAAGGAAGAGGATCTGAGGCGGGAGATCCTGAGGGAGGCTCATTCGAGCATGTTATCGATTCATCCGGGAGCGACCAAGATGTACCGTGACTTAAAACGGTATTATCACTGGGTCGGGATGAAGAGGGATGTAGCCAGCTGGGTTGCAGCGTGCAATGTGTGTCAGCTGGTGAAGGCTGAGCATCAAGTTCCGAGCTGGTTATTACAGAGTTTGCATATCCCGGAGTGGAAGTGGGATATGATTACGATGGATTTCGTGATGGGATTGCCAGTGTCACGGACCTATGATGCGATATGGGTTATCGCGGATCGTCTGACGAAGTCAGCACATTTTCTGGCCATCAAGAAGACCAACGGAGTGGTGGTGTTGGCTAGGAAGTATGTGCGTGAGATAGTGAGGCTGCACGGGGTGCCAGCAAGTATTGTGTCAGACAGGGATCCGAGGTTTACTTCAGAGTTCTGGAGAGCATTTCAGGCTGAGATGGGCACTAAGGTGCATATGAGTACCGCGTATCATCCTCAGACGGATGGGAAGTCTGAGAAGACGATTCAGACATTGGAAGATTTGCTGAGGATGTGTGTACTGGATTATGGTGGTCATTGGGTGGATCATCTGAACCTGGTAGAGTTTGCTTATAACAACAGCTATCAGGCGATTATTGGAATGGCTCCATATGAGGCTCTGTATGGGAGGCCATGTAGGACACCATTATGTTGGACCCAAGTGGGGGAGAGGAGCATGTTTGGTGCAGACCTTGTTCAGGAGACGACGGAGAAGATCCGTGTCTTGAGGCTGAACATGAGAGAGGCTCAGGATCGGCAGAAAAGTTACGCCGATAGGAGACGGAAAGAGCTGGAGTTTGAGCTGGGAGATATGGTGTATCTCAAGGCAGCAATGTTGAGGGGTCCTATTCAGAGAATAAGCTGAGTCCGAGGTTTATGGGTCCGTGCAAGGTTGTGGAGCTGGTCGGACCGGTGGCTTATCGTTTGGAGTTACCTCAGAGTATGAAGGCTTTTCACAAAGTTTTCCATGTTTCGATGCTGCGAAAGTGTCTGCATGAGTCTGAGGAGGTGTTGGCTAGGATTCCAGAGGATTTTCAGCCTAACATGACGTTGGCGGCGAGGCCTGTGAGGATTCTCGAGAGGAGGGTCAAGGTTCTGCGCCAGAAGAGTATACCGTTGGTGAGAGTCGTGTGGGACTGTGACGGTATTGAGGAAGAGACTTGGGAACCAGAAGTGTCGATGAAGAGGAAGTTCTCGAAGTGGTTCGAGAAGCAAGCGGTGGCTTGAGTTCTTTTCTGGTTTTCAGAGTCTGTATTAGCATGTTGCTATGATTGTGATTTTGTATTTCGTTGTGTTGTAACGAGTATACATTTTGGAGATTTAATAAGATGAGTTGCCTTATTAAATGTGTGTTTAAGACGTGTGTTCTTATGAGATGACTAGTGATGTCATGGGTTGTGATGACTGGTAGGTCATGAGGAGGTCTAACGATAGAAGTTCTATGTGAGTTAGAGCTTGTTATCGGCTAGGACGGCTAGGAATAGAAGTTTTATGCGGCTTAGAGCTTGCTCATGTTCCAGGAGTGGCTGGAAATGAGATTTGTTCATGTTCTAGGAGTGGCTAGAAATGAGCTTGTTCATGTTCTAGGAGTGGCTATAAATGAGATCGTTCATGTTCCAGGAGTGGCTGGAAATGAGATCGCTCATGTTCCAGGAGTGGCTGGAAATGAGATTGTACATGTTCCAGGAGTGGCTGGAAATGTAAGCTCTATGCGCGTTAGAACTTGTCTATTTCCTAGGGAGAGTCTGGAAAAGAAGTATTATGTGAGTTAGAATTGTCTTTTCCAGGGACTCTGTGAAACACCCTGGTGATTCGGTTGTTTCGGATGACCACGAGAGGTGATTTCAGTCGACAGGTGCCTAAGATGCATGTTACAGAGTGATTGCCCCAGGGGATAGTGGTTCTCCTGGGTATACTTGAGGGGACAATGATGTTTCTCTCCGGGGGAAAGTGGTTCCCTTGCATATACTTTGAGGGGTGAAGCCTCTCTAGGGGATGTGTGATTCCTCTGCAGCCGAGCTTGACGGACTGTGTATCCTAAGAGTGAGAGGGAGTGGAGCATACCAAGAGCTGGATGGACGGCGGTCCAGAAGGTGGAGGGGTATGATATACTTCGAGAGCTCAAAGGGTGACGATCCTGAGGGCGAAGTGTGGTATATAGATATGAGTATGAGCAATAGTATCTGTAATGTGGTTGTAAGCATGAGACTGGATGAACTTCGGGTATCGGGGGAGTGGATCTCAGGTGGTGCTGACCGGGTTGGGTCAGGATTGCAGCTGTGGTGAGATGGTGCAATGAGGCTAGTGTGAGCCTAGTAGATATCGGGGGTAAGGTGTGATCATGAGTGGTGCTGGCTGAGGGCCAGGGGTGTGTTGTGGACGTCGAGTCTGGGGTTATTACTGGAGTCCGGGAATTCGGTTCGGACAATCCTGGTAGCATATGTTACGCCGATGGTCGTACATGTTCTTGTTTGATTGTTGTACGATCATTTGGTCCAATGCGGGGTTAATGGTTGGTCGGACATGTTCTTGTTTGATTGTTGGACGGTCAATCGGGCAGCCCTAATTCGGACCATGGGGCATGCAGCGTGGATGTTCCGGGTGAATCTGGTCAAATTTTTGGTGAGAGTGTTAGCCTTAGCAGGACGGGTTGTGGGATTCGAGTGTGATCTCGAAGGATAATGGCCGGGTGCGGGTCAGGTGGTTGAGACCGTAGTGTGGCGGTGTCGCATGATTCGAGGTCGAATCCGTGTTAGTGGGGGAGAATTGTAACGCCCGTGAACCAAAGAGTGGATTTTTGGTGGGTGTCGATCGACACAAGGTGTTGTGTCGATCGACACGTGTGTTTTGGACTTAAGAGAAGTTGGGTTTTGGGCGTTATGTCGATCGACACGGGTGGTGTATGTCGATCGACACGGGGCGAAATTGGACCGACAGGTTCGATTTAATTGCCCGGTTTAGTGGGCCGGTTTAGGGAACCCTAGGGTGCGATATTTAAGGGAGGAACAGTGAAGTTTGGCCGATTTTTCTGCCAGAAATCAGAGATCAGAAAGAAAAGGAGAATCAGAGTGTTGGAGTGAGTTCTGGTGATTTCTGGAGAAGGGTGGATCGTTCTTGAGGCTTGTGTTTTCGTGGGAGGCTATTAGGAACGAGGAGGGTTCGTTGTTGGGTCGATTTCGTGGCTGTTCAAGTGTTCTTCGTGTCCTTCGTCTTTTCAATCCTTTGTCGAGGTGAGTGCGTGATCGTGGGCTTGTATAAGTATAGGGAATTGATAGAATGCGATTGCGTGGTGGTTTTTGTGTGCTTTGTGAATGGAATTGTGCAGGAAACTCGATGGCTCGCGACAGATTCGAGTCGTGTGAGGACAGACTCGTTTCTGGGTTCTGCGACGTCGTGTCGATCGACACCAGGGTGGTGAGTCGATCGACACGAGGCATCATGTCGATCGATACCATGGTGGTGTGTCGATCGACACAGTGCAGTCTATCGACTGACACCTAGAGGTTGTGTCGATCGACACAGTGCTTCTGTGTGGGTTCGTGATGTTTGTTCCGTGTATGCTTGTTCTGTGATCATCTTGGTATTGTATCTTTTGTTTATACTTGTGCTTAATTAGCCTATAGACGGGATGACCGCGCCGCTGAGTATTTATGATAATACTCACGCAACTCTTTTTGCCATGTGTTGCAGGTAAAGAGAAAATGTGATCGTGGAATCGTGGTGAGGAAGAAGAGATGATTTAGGGTCTCGCTGTGTTTGTCGTTTATGGAATGGTTAGGTTGTTAGTTATTGGATATTGGTTGATTGTTTGAACGGTTTGATATTTAATAAAGTATGGGATTGTTAAATTGGAATCTGTTGTTGATGGTTTATTGTTCCGCGTTGCTTGGTTGTTGACCCATTGAGGATTAGTATCTGTGATGATAGTAATCTGGAGGGAAAAATTTTAAATTTTTGGGTCGGGTTGTTTCAGTTAGACTTTTAATAAATTATTGGTGTGTGATAACATCGTGAAATCAACTGATTTGGAACCTAGGACGAATCTAGTATTTGTTAAAATTAGTTCTGGAGTTTTTGAACGTGTTTTAATAATTGTTTGTGATTGGTCAAGTCAAACAGTCGCGATTAGGGTTCATAGGAAGTTTAGGCATACCAACACTCATATTTTGTGTCTTTGCTTGCGCGCTCGATTTTCTATCATACAAGCTAGTTACTGGGTTTGTTTTGTGTGATTTTCAAGTAAGGATGTCTGACAGTAATGAAGAAACAATTAGAAACCGCGACAAACTCTGTATCGAAGCAATAACTGCGAAAATGGAAAAGATGATGAATGAGAATATCAATTCTCTCCGGGATATTATAATAACTGGGTTGATTCTTGAAACAATGGATCGACATAGGGTTGAACCCATGAGAAATGATGAGAGAAATGGTGAGCAAGCGAGGCAACAAGAGGATTCGCCAAGAAACATGTCGAGAGACTTTCCGAGGAGACTAAGAGATTTTGAGGCTGAAAACTACTACAGTAACTCTTCTCGTAGCATCCAAAGGAGATATAGGCATATTAGAGATGAGAGGGATCAGTCACAAGACAGCCTTAGAGGACTCAAGTTTCGTATTCCACCATTTCATGGAAAGAATGATCCCGATGTCTACTTAGAGTGGGAGAAGAATATTGAAATGGTCTTTGAGTGTCAATATTATACTGAAGCCAACCGTGTGAAAGTGGCAGCTACAAAGTTCCGTGATTATGCATTGAGTTGGTGGGATCAACTTGTAACTGCTAGAAGAAGAAACCAAGAGTATTCGGTGGAGACTTGGACCGAAATGAAGAATATCATGAGAAAACGTTTTGTGCCGAGTTACTATTACCGTGAGTTAGACAATCAACTTAGGAGGCTTGTACAAGGTGGTAAGACAGTGTAGGATTACTATCAAGAGTTGGAAACACTTTTGATAAGGGCTGATGTACAAGAAGACCGAGAAGCTACCATGTCAAGGTTCTTAGGAGGATTGCAACGTGAGATTCAAGATAGGTTGGAGATGCAACACCATGTGGACCTAGAGGAAATGTTACACCAAGCTATATTGATAGAGAAACAACTCAAAAGGAGAGGACCAATACGTTCAAGTTATGCGGCTGGAAGTAGTAACACAAGAGAAAGCTATCCGAGGGAAGACAAGCCAAGAATACATGGATATAGCAATCAGTCCACTACTTCAAAGTTGAAAACTAAACCGTATGTTGCTAGTCATGGGGATAAAAGCAAGGTGGAGACCAGAACTAGTAGTGTCAAGTGCTACAAGTGTCAAGGAAGAGGACACTATGCCAATGAGTGCACAAATAAGCGGATCATGGTTCTAAAGGAGAATGAAGAATATGAGTCCGAAGATGAGCATCTAGATTCTAAACAACTAGAGGATGAGCATGTCGAGCTATCAGCTAAAGGAGAATTGTTAGTGGCTATGAGGGCCTTGAGTATTCCGTCCAAGACCGAGGAGCAAGAGCAACGTGACAACTTGTTTCACACCCATTGCATGGTATACGGCAAAGTGTGTAGTCTTATTATTGATGGTGGAAGTTGTACTAATATGGCAAGTGAGACTATGGTTAAAAAGCTAGGATTAAATGTCAAGAAACATCCTAAGCCGTATGATCTTCGATGGTTCAATGATGATGGAGAAATGAGAGTAAAATATCAAGTGGAAGTGCCTATCGTCATTGGAAGATATGAATATAAGATTTTGTGTGATGTTTTGCTAATGGAGGCTGGGCATATACTTCTAGGGAGACCGTGGCAATCAGATCGAAGAGTGGTACATGATGGCTTCACAAATCGCCATATATTCGAGTTCAAAGGAAGAAAGACTACTCTTGTGCCATTGCCGTCTCATGAGGTATGTCTTGATCAAATTCAACTCAAAGGAAAGCAAGAGCAAGGTAAGAAAGCTAACCTCTTTGCTATGACTGATAAGGTTAAAGCTGATGATTATTTTGATCCTAAACTTGTTGTATCATTGGATACAACGCCTTGTGAAACTAACCATATATCACCTCTTTGTAATGACTGATAAAGTGCGGCCGAGTATGCTAAATGAATTATTGCAGGATGTATCTATAGGTGATGCACCAAGGAAGCTACAACTTGATCACTCCTACCACTACAATGTGGCTTTGTTCTATGACGATGTGATCAAAGATAAAGCTAAAGAAAACATAGGACAAAATAATGGCAAAGTTCTTGAGGGTACCGAACTGATTTTGGTGCTAAATACTTTGATTATGATGGCGAGAAGATGCTACCTTTTTATGAAGTTGTGTTTGTTAAGAAGACCCACGAAACCCAATCCATTCAAGCCACGAGTGTTCCGGATCACAAAGGCTTTCATACAAGCTTTAAAATTAATTTTAATAGCTTAATGTTGATGATAGTACAACCTGGTCCTGTTGATGATTTTCTACTTACTAAGATGGGGTTTTCCTTTTGTCTTGATAGGATGAGAAAGAAAGATCCTAAGACTTGCAACGAACAAGCGTTTGAGTTGAGGAATAGAAACTCAACTAAGGAACATACAAGACATGGACTGTTTGTCTTTGACTACTTCCGTGATACAAAACAAGAAGCAAAGGCGCTGAACATTTTCCAAAGATCTATCCTTGAGGAGAAGATGAGAGTTCTATTCAAAGCTCTCAATGATAGCAACTATGATGATGAACCTCTCATGAAGTTTCATGACAATTTCCATCATCCATTTGCTCTTCGAGGTAAGTTCTCTATGGTTTTACTCTTTGATGGTTCTAACTTAGATTTCTTTGTGGCACACAAAGCAGATTTGAAGACAAATCCTTTTCAACTAGGGGAGGATGATGCGATTCTAGATGGCTCTAAGGACTTGGAGAATGGAGCAAGGATGGGACATCAAGCAATGGACGAGCAAGGAGTTACGGAAGCTTTGGAAGCACCTCTCGGATCCATGAGTTGATTCCGAACCAATGAGTTAACCCAAGATGTTAGAGTCTTGCTTTACCAAGCATTGACTCCAGAGGATCACTTGAGCTATAAAATTTGTATCAAGGCTACACTGGTCGAGATACTCACCCAAGATGACTAGTAAATGGCCATGTGATCCGCTCGCACTCTTTTTCTCTTCTCTTCAGTTTTTCCCATGTGGTTTTCCGGAGAAAGGTTTTTAATGAGGCTTGTGGCTCACATGTACATATATGCCATTTACTAGCCCATATCCAAGACCGGCCCATTATCATCTTTGGCACCGTTTCTATCTTAAGTTTCTTGATCAAACTTCTTATCTTTAATGTTTTTGCTTTGTTTTGAGTTGTTGTGTTTCGAGCATGTCTCGGACCAACCCTTCGTCTTTTCTCCTTCCCTTCTCTTTATAATCTCGTGTAACCCCATTGCAAAACTCATCTATCTTTTTATTCTCAAACTTTTCTAAGCATAGATCATTGATCCAATTTTCGTTTGTCGAGTTGTGATATCTTAAGACTTGTCAAAGGGCTTTCCGCATCCCTTCGTGGCGTCTGTCAATCTATTTTCCCTCGTTCTTTACTGGTTTGTCGAGTCTAGATCGAGTTCATCTATCCTATAACTTCCTGATGTCGAGATTGGGGTGTGATTCCTCACCGGAATCACATCACCATACATAGTCATCTATATGGAATTATGTTTTACTTTATAGAGTATTATTCACAAATATAAATTATTTGGGAAGTGATTTGTGAGATTTGTTCAATTTTAAAAGTTTTGACACAATTAAAATCTTTTAGTTATAATTAATGTTTTTTTAATTTATTTTATATTTAAATAATTGAATAAACTTAATTCACGTATAACGCGGAGAATCATCTAATTATCTTTAGTTACATGTTTTTTTTTATACCCAGCCAATTTTCTTGTTTTTTTGGTCCATATAATTTGAAGACCGACTTTGGTCACATCCTTACCACTAAGAAATCCATTTGGTGCATTCACTTTTTTTTTGTCATCAAGATTTGTTTCTCATTAAAAAGATGATTACTCAATTACATCAATATCATTCCTAACTACACTCAAGAGCGTCTGCAATCTGATGTTTAGAACGGTTTGCACAGCGGAAATTGATTTCAGTGAAGAAAGGAATAAAATTCTTGATGTCTTGGAGAATACCATATATCTCTTTGATTGCGTGGGAGGATGTGATGGCTCCAATTAAGGTCTGGGAATCCAACATCAGACATATCTTGGAGAAACCTAGTTCGTTTGCCTAGCCGAGAGCCAATCTAATTGCAAGGGCCTCGGTCATTAGAGGTGAGTTGACAGAGAGCTCCGCTTTAGCCCCTTTATCGATATCCCTGGTGTTAGTTTGCTCTGTTTTCTGAAGGATCCATCCCAAACCTGACACACGTTTGTCATCTTGCCATGCACCATCAAAGAAGCATAGGACCGTATCAGAGGAAAGCTCTGGCCATTTAGGTGTTCCTTTACCGGTTGGTGACTCCATTTTCTCATCCTCTTGTTGCAGTTGCCATTCTTGAGCATCTTTAAGAGCTTTCGTAACTGTTTCAGCCTCTGACATTCTCCTACTTTCAAATATATGTTGATTTTATCGTAAACCTATGAAGTTTATCAAATAATAAATTTACTCATCTTTCTTATAAAATGTACTTGGGGTTTCTCTGATTTTGAAGACTTATGTTGGATCAATAAGAGCTCGTAAAATTTGCACATGCTAAATATTAATTAACTTATTTATCATAAGATTTGGATGGAAATTTGAATCCTTACATTTTTATTGGTCGATAATTGGTATCCAGAACTTAGAGAGTCAAAGATACTTCCATACCAAAATCGAAAATCCCAACCAATTTCTCTAATCATTTTCTATTTAAAAAGAATTTCGTTAATTTAATATTTCTACACCCATGCATATAATTAATAAAATGTTAAAGTAACATTTTTAGAAAGTCGAGTTGAATTCATCAATATTCTAAAAATTTACACTATTTTCAGTCCCTTAAAATAAAAGAAAATTCTTTTCAGTTATACATTAAAATGAGAAAAGTATATCGAATTTTAGGGAACACTATTCACAATATATTTTTTTGTATTAAATATCTTTATTTACAATTTGATCCCTAATTGTTTACGTGTTTTCATTTTATATAAGCTTCAAATATTTATATTTAACAATTTAATAAATTTTAGTTATTAATTTTACTACTTAACATTTATATTAATTTTAGTTATTAATTTTACTAATTTAGTTATTAATTTTAGTCATTAAATGAAAAAGTATATCGAATTTTAGGGAACACTAATCACAATATATATTTTTGTATTAAATATCTTTATTTACAATTTGATCCCTAATTGTTTACATGTTTTCATTTTATATAAGCTTTAAACATTTATATTTAACAATTTAATAAATTTTAGTTATTAATTTAAACAAATGTATAAACAAAAATAATGAAATAGTTAATTAAAATATTAAAAATGTAATAATAGCATTTATTAACAAACAAAATACAAAGACATAATAGACGATAAAACTAATATTACACTGTATTAAATAAATCGCGCTAACTAATGAATTTCAATCATTTGAGTTCCATTCACGCTAACTAATTAATGTCTTTTTGCTGATCATTTGAGTTCCATTGCATTTTTTTGAAACATTCGTAAGTGTTGATGTTATTGTTTTGGAAGATAACATGTAACAAGAATATGAAATATATTGGTATTACGGAGGCAGACCAATTTTATTAGTACTTCCGTTTCACCATTTGACAATAAATTGGCTAATTTAACATTAAGCTACTAATATAAACACTCCCGCACAAAAGTTACAAAAAATTAGTGTTGAGCCGTCCAAATTGTCAGGAAGATCCACAGCAAAGCCTCACAGCTTTACAATTTCTAGCGTCTTCTATTTATCAATCATACTTTGATTTTAAAATAATCATGACTCAAATTATACAACAACAACATCAACTAAATCATACCATATTCAAAAGAGTAGTGTATATGAATTTTCGTTAACAATCATTTTTTTCCTTTAACAAAGACATACAAATTATAAATCTACAACCAAACCTAATCGCTACATAAACCTATATAGTCTAAATTCTACAGCGAAGAAGTTAATAGCTACAACCTTAAACAGTTGGATATAAAGTTAAATTTGTAGCCTAAATTCTTTGGTAGAGTTAAATCTAACTAGGTTTTATTTTAGATCTAAAGTAAGAATTATTGATTGAATAATAACAAAAATGGAAACGATGACAAACAAAACGAAAATGGTATGTGGCGATTCAGATAGTGACAGTCTTGCATCCGTCTCGTTCTTCCACCATCCTGAAAGTATATGTTTGAATGAGTTTTAGAATTCAATATGAGTTGATATAGTTGTTCAATTTACGGAGTTGAGAAGCGGAGGATAAAACATCTGAAATATGAAGTAAGCAGTTTGGGATTGAACCAGTGACTTTTACCAGTTGTGAAGTACTACAGGAGGTTGTACGAGCGGACTGGCTGAGCTTAAGGGCTCGTAGGCTTGAAGAGTGGGTTGGGGCAAGCTAGTATGGACGTGACTTGATGCTTTAGGTGAGCTGGAGATGTTCCTTGGAGAGGATCAAGGAGCATGAAGATTTTCTTATATCTTGGATAAAATTAGGAAAAGAGGATATTTTACAAAGATGTGATATCTTCCAAACTTAAAGACTAAGGCTAGGGTTAGCCGTCGATTCCTATTGTGTATAAATAGGAGTGTAAAAACGTGGACAGATGTTTAACACAATGATAAAGCATATTTCTTAGCAAAAGGGATTTAAGATTGTTTAGAAAAGATATCTTGATCAAAGGGGCTAAGGGGTAGTGATAGGTTCACAAGATCATGTGTGATTTGTGAACACGTGAGGCTAGGATTGAAGTTGATAAGTAGAACTTGTAAGTGTACTTATCATTTGATCTAGTAAAACGTTTTGGAGAAAAGAACCCCTTCTGTATTATGTTTGTTTCCTGTACTAGTACATGTAGTACTTCTGTAGTAGCAGTTTTCGCACTAACAATTGGTATCAGAGCGAGCATCTGTCTGTATTATATACAGGTGAGATCTTGTGGAGAGTGTCGAGAGCTACAAGGTATTAATCACGTGTTCTAAGATGATGTTGAAGACAAAACAAGAGAGTAAAGAAGATGAGGATTTGAGAAACTTTGTCGTGCTGATAGGCATCGTTGAATTTGTTGAAGGAGAAGAAGTATCTGAATCCAAATCTGATGAAGAACAAAAAGATGATTTTGCTGAGAGTTACAATGAGGTACGAGAGATAATTATCAGGCTTGGGAAAAAGAACCTGGCACTGGTTAAGGGGAAACGACGTCTTGAAGCAGTGGTTGAATTAATGCAGACTGAACTACATGCTGAAAAGGAACTGAGTCAGAAGAGTGTGTCGCTGATAAAGGAGAAATTTCATCTGGCCACTAAAGCAGATAAGTTGGAGAAGGAATTACACGCTGAAAATGAAGTATATGCACAACTTCAGGCACAATTGAATCTTCAGTACAAGAAAATTCATATGTTCGCCGGTACAAAACAACTGGACAAGATTTTGTCTAACGGAAGGACTGAGAATATCCGAAGAGGTTTGGGATACACATGAAGAAATGGTTCACAGACCAAAGACATCAAATTCGTGTCCGCTGGTGTGTCTTCACCAACTGTTCGCAGAACTGCAGTTGCTACAACATGCAGAACTGGAGTTACTACAACACAGAAAATTGGATGTTACTTTTGTGGAAGACATGGACATCTACGGACCTTCTGTTATAAGTACTGGAGAGGATAAAAGGCTTAGATATGAGGGAATATTCACATGGAATAGATCCCGTAATCAGATTTGGGTGAAGAAAGTTGACCTGAGGTCAACTACTACAAGAAGTGCTTCAGCTAGTGCCTCATGATCCAGTTTTCAGTGCAGCGTGCATATCAGAAAAACAAGAGAGTATTGATCAAGGGTACTTCGGCAGTAGAAGTTCAAGCCACATGGTGGATACAATAAGCAACCTACAGAACGTCAAGATGGTCAAAGGTGAAAATATGAGTTTCAGAGTTAGTGGTCATGGAATGCCTCAGCTCAAGGAAGGAGATAATAATATAGGTGGATCGGGCCACAAGGGGAAGCATGTGAAAATACGTGATGTTCAATCATAGTCAGACCCCAAGGGCACAAAGAATGACATTGGTTCAGAGGTAAAATCTAGTTCAGAGGAGAAATCTAGTTCGGAGGAGAAATCTAGTTCAGAGGAGAAGTCTGGTTCAAAACAAGCAGTGGTACAGCACATGCATCAGAATCATTCATCATCTGATCTCATCAGTGATGTGAGTGAAGGAAGGAAAACCAGGGGGATCAAGAAGAAGAATTACCACGAGATGGTGCAGTTTTGCGTGCTAAGCACTAGTTGAAGTACTACAGAAGAAGCTACATGTAGAGAAAAAGTTTAGAAAGCATGTGTTGTATTAGCTGATTTATTAATGAGTCATATGGACACCCTTGAAGAACAATATATTACTAAGTTCTAGCATTCAAGCAGGGGGAGAATATGAAGATTGATGAACACAAAGCTTGATGTTGGTATACGATCAAGGGGGAGGTTTCAGTTCATCAAGAAGTGCTTGAATTCTAAAATTCAGTCAACAAGGGGGAGATTGAAAGTGTATGTTTGAATGAGTTATAGAATTCAATATGAGTTGATATAGTTGTTCAATCTAGAGAGTTAAGAAGTGGAGGATAAAGCATCTGAAATATGAAGTAAGCAGTTTGGGATTGAAACAGTGACCTGTACCAGTTGTGAAGTACTACAGGAGGTTGTACGAGTGGACTGGCTGAGCTTAAGGGCTCGTAGGCTTGAAGAGTGGGCTGGGCCAAGCTAGTATGGACGTGACTTGATGCTCTAGGTGAGTTGGAGACAGTCCTTGGAGCATGAAGATTTCCTTATATCTTGGCTAAGATTAAGGAAATGAGGATATTCTACAAAGATGTGATATCTTCCAAACTTGAAGACTAAGGCTAGGGTTAGCCATCGATTCCTATTGTGTATAAATAGGAGTGTAAAAACGTGGAGAGACGTTTAACACAATGATATAGCATATTTCTTATCAAAGGGGATTTAAGATTGTCTAGAAATGAGATCTTGATCAAAGGGGCTAAGGGGTAGTGATAGGTTCACAATATCATGTGTGATTTGTGAACACGTGAGGCTAGGATTGAAGTTGATAAGTGAAACTTTTAAGTGTACTTATCATTTGATCTAGTAAAACGTTTTGGAGAAAAGAACCCCTTGTGTATTGTGTTTGTTTCTTGTACTAGTACATGTAGTACTCTTTGTAGTAGCAGTTCTCGTACAAACACATCCCATTCTCTATTTCCATCAAATTAAGATAGCCATTCAACTGAGTATTGCTAATCAAAGAGATGAGGAAGAGGAAGTAGAAGATCTACGTCAACAGGGTGACTCACATGATTTATCTCCCAAGGACCCTCAAATCTCGACATGCCAGCTCGATGCATTTTGGATTGATCATGATCCGGTCAGTGGATTAGGGTGGTGCCTAAGAGACCATACGGGACTACTTATTTTTGGTATGAGAGGATGTAGACGAAGCATCTCATCACTTCATGCCGAGTTCGACGGGCTACTTTGGACGATGGAGTGTCTAAACGAGAGGAGACTATACTTGGTGACGATTGAGACGGACTGTGCAAGCCTGATTTTCATGACTACGTATCCACTAGATTGACCATCTTTCAGTGCGGAGAGTGGCTAGTTCACCATGGTAAGACAATCCTTTGTATATTTTAGTTTAGTTTATATTCCACGGAGTGGTAGTGTCCGGGCCGACTCCATTGCAAAGGGAACTCGAGCACGAGACTATGTATTCTCCAATGTAAGTAAGACATTTCCATTTGGAGTTACCCGTTAGAAAAACTATCCAATCGCTAGCACTTGATCTAAGATATGGTGATTGTTGGAAAAAAAAAAATAACCATTCAACTTTTATTCAGATTAAACTATTTTACATCTAAAATCAATATACCATGAAGTATTGACGCTCCGTGTAGACGTTTGGTGTCCTACAAAAACATCATTTTCAATTAGTTTATTTTTGACTTGTTGGAGATTCTCGAACCAAAAATCAGCAAAAAAAGTCGATAGTTATTTGTACTGTCCACGACCACGACGATGAAAATTGGAACACGGCAAACGAGAAGGATCTAGTCAACACACCAACAGTCATGAAACTACATTTCTTCTTCATTCTCAACTTCCAAACAAAAAAAACAATTTTGAATATTCAGAGGTCCATTGAATAATTTAACTCCACAAGAAATATTTCAATTCACAGCAGATTACTCCGGGAAAACGTAGTAATTCTTCTCTAAAAATTTCATATCCTCCAGATAGATCCAGAAAACTAATCTCGTACTATTTTCTAACAAAATGAACATTAAACGCTTATTTTCCCCTAATTTTGGGTATTATCGGTTAATAACAAAATTCGATCGTAAACCAAATATACCGGTTAGTATACCAAAATCGAAACCCGAATGGTATTAAAACCTGACCCACACCCAGTTCGTTTTATAAAATCCCCAAATTAAAAAACTCCCTAATTGGAAGAACCCTAATTTTTCAAGTGGCCAAATCGATAATGCAGCCGTAGTTATAAGAAGAATCGCATACCTTAGAGAAGTATCGCATCCGATTAAAGTCAGAAGTTGTTTCCCGTCTTCATTCATCTCTACGTCTTCTTCTTGGCAACGGATCTCTAAGATCTTCCTTATGTCTTCGTCTGTGTAAGGTTGGGTTGTGATCAGGCCCATGCTTACAAGGTAAAAAAAGAGGCATTTGCCTAAGACTCCCAAATAATATATAAATTTAGGGGCCCCTAATTTGCATATATCATTCTTAGTATAGTGGTTAAATTCACCCTAATGAGATCATCCACCTTTGAGTTCTAAACCTAGTGTATTCGTTTTAAAAACTTTATTTTTTGTTTGCAGTTTTATTGTGTTTATATTATGTTTTCACGTTTTTTCTTCCAAGCCTTCTTGTATTTTATATATCATAATAAATTATTTCTAATGCTTCTATTGATTAGTGGTATGATTTTTTTATCTAATTCTTCTATAGCTTTTGATTTTTTTATACCCACAACTTTTTATGATAACACCAATATTTGCTACTTATCTTTTGTTATCATATATATATATATATATAAAAGAGTTGGTTAGGCAAATAATTACAAGAATTTGGTGAAAATTTCCACAAAAAAGAATGAAAGTTTATTTGATAGATTTATTTTTTTTGTAAATATTTTATACTTTTTTTTTGGTTTACAACTATGTTTATCATTATTTTTTTCTAATAACTTCTATTATTTAAAATTATACCGTTAAATTTTTTTTTTGAAAAGGCCCTATTTTTTTAATTCGCCCAGCCCTCTACAAACTCTGGCACGACACTGGTTGTGATGATGAGCAGACGGTTAAGGAGGTCGATCGGGATACCGTGAGGTGATTTCTGGTTTGTGCCGCTGATTGTTGTGACTCCTCGGTTTGTTGCCACGACAAAGATAGGTGACATTTTGTTTTAGAGAGCTCGGTTTAGGAATGAGAAGCATTCAATGTCAAGCATGTGGACTTCATCAATGAAGAGAACACCATGAACTATTTCGGCTTTTCCTTCTTCTCTCCATTCCGCTACTTTTGTATAGATTTGTTCCTAGACTTATGATCTGATTTCTCCAATATCACCGGTGAAAAGGGCTAGAAATCCTTGTGTCTTGCAAACAAACAAAGAAGATATTAGAAAGAAAAAACTTCTTTTTGTTCTACAAATAGATTTTTCAGACCTCAATTTTGCAACCTAACTTGTAACCCAACAAGACCACAAACAAAATGTCATAGTTATAGTACCCTCAAATTCGACACTGCTAAAGAAACGTCGAAACGAACATCGAACTTGAGAATTTCAAGAACATGTAAAGCAATGAAGTAACTACAAATTCGACACATCTCATCAGAAATCAGTGGAACCAAATCAAGTGATTTCCCAATCATCTAATCACTAAAAAACCCTTAATTTTGCAACCTACATTAGTCTTGTGGATAACCAAAACCAATATCAGCAATATTCACAATCCAGTGAATGTTAAAATTACCTGCTATTGATAACATCAATCTCGTGAAAATATGTTGATTTAAGGGTTAGGTTTTCGAATTTTGAGTTTAGGTTTTTTTAGGGTTCTTCGCGATTTTGTTCTTCTGATTTGGGGATCAGATTTTTTTGGGTTATAAAAAAATAGGTTTTTTGGTTCGGATTTAAAATCGGGTTTCGGGTTTAAAATCAGGTCGATTTCAGTTTACTGTTTCGTAATCGGTCATTATATGGTTAAGTACGGTTTTGTTTTCTAACCAGTTGGTTAAAAGAAACTTGGTCTACAGTAAACCGAATTTAAACGGATTTGGGGTGAAATAAGCGTTTAATGTTCATTATGTGGGGAAATAGACGTTTAATGTTCATCATGTGGAAAAATAAGCGTTTAATGTTCATTATATTGGAAAATAGTACGAGATTAGTTTTCGGGATTTATCTTCAAAGATATGAAACTTTTGGGGGGGGGGGGATTATTCCTCTGATAAATTTCGTTGCACTGTTAGCTTCTACACAATGTTTTCAGTAGTGATATTTGCTTAGTTACTTGGTTTGTACGCAGATGCTCTCGCCAAGATCGCCGCAGGAATGATTCCATGGCGTCCTGGTGACCACAGCATTATGCGCATCGCTGTCTCATCCTTCCTCGAAGCCGATTCCAGACATTCAACATTTTTTCTCAATGTCTCACTATGGTTTATTAACATTGTCCAAGTTTTTGGGTTTGAAGTGCTGTTTTTATTTTTGCATAACTTGTAATCTCAACTCTCATCATGGACAACATAATCTTTAGGAAGCATATTATACACGTTTAATACCTGCGTGTATCATTCTGCAATTTGAATGGAAGAGTAAAAGGACAATCAAAATCGAAGTTAGAACAAGAGCATAGTTGTCTTCAGGTGAGAAAACGAATGATGTTACTTGCAGCAATAATCTTTCACTAACAGTCATGCAATGTTGGATTAGTAATGATGCTAAAGATAGCTCTACTAACACTCATATAACCAGTTTTACAAAAAGGAGTTTAATTTGGATTCTTCAGTAAACAAAATATTCAGCTGAAGATGAGCAATACTACACTCAATACTCCTATTTCATCAGTCTCCAATTCCAGGGAAAGTCTTTACTTGTTGGTGGTTGGACAGCGGGAAGGAATATTCCGGTACATCTCTCGTAAACTCTTCCACCTACGGTCCTCTAATGCCTCACAATGCGGTAAAACACTAGACGTCCAATGTGCACAAGGCGCAGCCAAATCGCATACATAGCAGTAGCACTACACACACACCATCAGAAAACAAACATTATTAGACACTTGTTGTGTTGATAAAGCCTTTGAATCTCAGAGTTAAATATTATACATCAAATCAAGCCTTTGAATCTCAGAGTTATATGTGATACATCAAATCGAACCATAGATCAATTAAAAGGACCAATGTTCAACACAAAGAAGATACATCTTACCTGATTACAGTGAGTTGCGTGGTGCGTTGATCCAAAAGGGAATTTGGAACAGAGATGCCTTGAACGTGGGTAATCTCTACAAGCCACCTAAAGCACCAGAGAGATTCCATTAAAGATTCAAGATTTAACAAGGAGAGGCATAAACCCTAAATCCCCAAAATTAACAGGAAATTAAAAGAACCCAATAGTCCTTTGTAACCAAACCTGGCCTTTCTCATGGATGATCTCCACCTCGTCAGGGTTATCGGAGAAAGAGAGCTTCGTTGCATCAAATGACTCGTTAGGATCAAAATCAAGGATAAAGCAATCTTCTTTTTCCTCGAAGATCTTCATATCCTGTCTTGTTTTAAGACAGAATATACCTCTGATAGGTGTTCCCTTGCCTTCTTCTTCTTTCTGGGTAAGTTTCTTTCTTCTCTTGTTCGTCTTCTTCTTCGTCTCCCATAGATCTGGTGTTATGTCCACAATTTCTGGTTCTGTTCGCTTAATAACCATTTTCTCCTTTTCCGACTGTAAAAGTTTCGATTTTTTCTTGAGAGAACGTTTCAGAAAAGAGGCAAAGTGACCGTTGCGCCTCCACTGCACTTTGAGATTTGAGAAAGCAGCGATGGTGATTTTGATTTCATTCATTTCGAATTTAATAATATTTTAAGTTTATTTTCAATAAATCAAGCAAATTGCAAGTTGTTAGGGCCTTCTATCCGTTAGGTGAATATGGGCTCCAAATAAGCCCAATAATTTGCCCAAAACAGACTGAACTGAACAAGACACAGTTCTGATAATTGTATTTTGGTTTTATCTGTGATTGGTGACATGAATTATGCATGATTTAGTTTGAGTTAAGGGTCTAAATTATTGATAACTCAAAAATGTTACCAATCATGTAATAAACTAAAAATTTAAAAATTTGAGTTTGATTTAGAGTGAGTTTTAATTGATTTACCATTTTAAGTTACATCTTTTGTAAAATTGTTAACTCAAAAATTAAGCCAACATTAAGAAAAATGTGGGATCCAACTAGTAGCATGTGATATCAAAGTCAAGTTGCAGTAAACGCTATAATTTGATGTAACTTGCAGTAAAAAAATGTGGTAAAAACTGCAGAAATATATAATGAGTTTGGTGTAGAAATATGAATTAGCATTTTAATCAATACAGCTGACTGGTGATTTTTATGATGTATAAGTTGCAGTATGTATTATTAAACACAAATTAAATTTTAAATAATTTTAAATAATTATAAATAATTAACATTTGTTATAAATTTTAAATAGAAAGACTAATTAAAATGATACTAACTTAAATATAAAACCAAACTTTTTTGTAACATTAATATATAATAATTAAAAACAAATAATAATCACTTAAACATAAACTAAAACACAAATTGTATAACATTAAATAAAAAACTAACAACATACTTGTTTAAAGTTTTTCAAACGAAAATATAAAATAAAATCAATAACTAAGACAATAGAAACAAAATGTTTGAATCAAAAATCTTTAAACAAATTGATAGAACCTTGTTAATTAAAAATTACATACAACATCTTATTGGAATTATTATTTTGTGTACAATAATAAAATAATAAAAATTGGAATTAGCCACGTTAAATACAAAAAAACTACAAAAACACTTAACTCAACATCTAATTCATCCCATTTTACATGATGTTGGATTAACTTTTGAGTTAGCAATTTAACAAAGAACATAACTCAAAATGGTGAATGAACCATAATTCATGATAACTCAAATTCAAATTCTTAAATTTTAGTTTGATTCATGATTGGTAACATTTTTAAGTTATCAATTAATTATAGACCCTTAATTCAAACTAAATCAATACCAACTCATGCTACCAATCAAAGCCAAGATGAATTAGAGTTTGAGTTAAAAAATTTTTTGATTTTTCCACTTTTAGAGCTTCCAACGTTTTTGACCTTTTTTTTTTGTTGATTCTATTTTAATAATTATTATATTTCCACCGATTCCTTTGTTAGTAATATTGTAATAATATTGTAATTTAAAAAAAATTAACTTTCCACAAAATTATATGTATAATATATATATGGGTGTCTTTGGTTAATGCCCAAATACATGCACCATTAAGAATATTACAGACAAACTTAATTTTAAATTTTTTATATGTAATCAAATTACTAATATTTTTAAAAATTTACATTCCATTTCCGTTATATTTCGTCCTGTTTCGTTCTCGTCTCAAATTTAACTAAGATATAAACGGGACAACTATTTTGGTTTTCAAATTTCCATTCTATTTTCTCTCCTCCAAAATTCCATACCCAGCTTTTATTTGTTCACCCTTAAAATTTATGGGACAACTATGTTTCCAAAAAAAAAAAATATATATATATATATATATTATTTATATATTTAATTTACTTTGTTTCAGTTAGTATTATATCATTTAATCTATTTTATTATTAATTTTGTAATATATTTTTTAGTATTAATAATTTTAAATTTATTTTATTTTCAATAACATATATACTGCAACTTATACAACAAAAAAGTTATCAGTTAGTTGTTTGGACAATAATGTTAGATCATGTTTCTACAACAAATTTACTATATAAATCTGCAGTTTTTACCATATATTTTTACTGCAAGTTAACATCAAATAATAACATCTACCGCAACTCAATTTTGATACCACATGCTACCTGTCAGACCCTTTGTAAAATGCACGATTTTTGGGAGAAGTTTTGTACTGCTATAAACTAGGCCGATCCAGCCAAACGATAAGTAAGCATCTTCTTATGAAAACAACAAAAGCCAAGTTGCATCTTTACTAGGTTCATAAATCCTTGCTTCAAATGATCCCGGTATTCCATTTAATCTTAAATCTTGTTAAAATGACTAATTTTGTTTAATGAGATCTTGAGAAATTTGTTTTCTTCTTAAATATCGTTTATATTCACCAACAAGGGCCCTTGGGTACCAAAATCGAACCAAGTAGGCATTAATGTATATTCAAGAAGTTAGTCTAAGTCTCCTTTAGCTTATGCTAACTCGCCTATATATAGACACTGTTGTACATTCGCTTCGGGTGCTGATTTCCATTCTTGGAGACGTTCAGTTGGTATGGCGCTCCTTGTGAGGAACAAACTTGGTTTTATTGATGGTATAATTCCTAAACCCTCTGAAACACATAGGGATTATAGTTTTTGGTCAAGATGTAATGATATGGTGGCTACTTGGATCATGAATGTTGTGTCCAAGAAGATTGGTCAAAGTTTGGTTTTCATTTCTACTGCTGAAGGAATCTTGAGTAACTTGATGTCTAGATTCAAACAGGATGATTGATGATATGTCCTATATTTTACCTATATTACTATATATTTTACTACTTTTTCTATGCATTTATCTACGGTTTTATACATTTAAAGGTAGTTTTTCTCGTATTTGTAGTTTTAGAGTCTTAACAGGGAAATCAAAGAAAAAGGAGAAAAAAGCTGAAAATAGGTAAGCTACAGTAACATTCATAAGCCAAAGACACCATCAGGAACCAAAAATTCACAAGAATCAACATTCTACCGAATTGGACAGAACATATACGCAAGAAGTTCAGCAGTGAACGGAGGATCAAATCGATGTAGAATTGGATGAAACTTGGTGTGAAGATAGATCTTTGAGTCAGATTTACAATGAAGTTTTAATCATATCATTTGGAGCTGCGAGCAGGAAGTTACACTGAATTTAGTGAAGATATGTCAAGCTGCCTCAGAAACAAAACAAGTGCAGTAACGACCAAAATACCGGGCCGCCACGTGGACCGATATTCTGGGCTGATGCCAGCACAAATCAAGGCACTTTGGGCCCAATACCGCTCGTGTTCCTAGGCCGAAATCCCAACCGACTTTGGAGCAATTTTGACATAAAAAAACAGATTTGACCTAAATGAGACCCTAGAAAACCCTAAGCCTATATATACTTATTTTTAGCCATTTGTTAGGTAGAATGACCACAAAAAAATAGAGTAGTTTATCATATAGGAGCAGCCACCACGAGTTCTCTTGGTGTTCTTCATAAGATTTGGATTCTAGAGCAATCCGGTGGATGATCCTCTTACCCTTACTCTTTAATACAAGTTTTAGTTATCATGAATTCATCATCTATCTCTGGTTTTTCGTGCATTATGTCTAAGTAGTTTTATTTGTTAGGTTTTAGGTTTTCAATGAGTTTCATAATTCGATAATTGATTGATGATTGTTTAGGGAATACATTAGAGTCTTCATCTTTACTTATACTCAATGCATGATTGCTTTACCGCGCATTTAGTGATCTGATCTTAGGTTGATATACTCTCCAAAAGCTTGTTATATTGTCTGAACTAGTATTTGATGAGCCAAAAGCCTTAACAATTCGAAAGGTTAGTTAACGGGTGCGGTGAACTTTATCAAACTTGAACTTTTAATGCATATTTTCACCTTGTAATAACCTGCGACAGTTGAGTCTATTAGGGTGCTTAAACGTAGATGGTTAGTTACATCACGATAGTGGGATGACCTTAAATCAGTGCTTTGTGTTCTAGACGGTTCATAATTCCTAAGTCCCTAAAATCAATCAATCTTTATTGTTGCATGATTCTCTGCGAAATAGCTAAGTCCTAACGCTTTTCTTTTATTGATTTTCATTATAATTCACATTCGTTGCTTGCTTACTTTATTCTCAATCACAAAAATGACAAACATATATTGTTCTAGCTTAGTTTTATTCATTACAATTTGAAGTGTGGTTAAGAAGTCCTTGTGGATACGATCTCTTATCTATAATAACCGTGATTGCTGTGCACTTGCAGGTAGTTAGTTGAGAGGTAAAACTTGACGCACATCAAGTTTTTGGCGCCGTTGTCGGGGACTTCGAAAAACATCACCTTCGAATTTTTGACTAAAACTCAGTATAGAACGCTTTAATTTCAGTTTTTCTTTTTATTTCGATTTTATTTCTTTTTTTTTTCGACTTCGATTTCTTGTTTTCTTTTATCATTTTCCGTGTGTTTCAGGTGTTTATGCCTAATATTAGAAATTCTAACGAGAAAATTCTAGTTGTACCTGAGCAAGAAATCGATAAGCTTGAACGAGCCCTTAGGAGACAAAGACAACTAAGGATGGCCGATCAAATTGTTGAGCACGCCATAAATGAAGAGGAACGAGCTCTAGCTGCTGCTGCTGCTGCTCTTGATGGAGAGAACCAACACGTGGAGCAACCACTTGGTGCCCACCTAAACCCACCTAATCGTAATGATGTTATCCGTAACCCTCTGGAGAACATTGTTAGGAATCCAGTTGGTGAAAACGATCAACATCTCATTCCACCTGGGAATATGAGAATGCAACAACAAGCTCCACATCTTCAACCTCAAGGGAACCTAGATTTCCAACAGCCTTTGCGTCCAAGACAAGCGCAACAAGTTTAACATCAAACTATCGGAGATGTCGATTCCTCTGATGCTTTCTTCTTTGATAGAAATCCCATCCGCCCACCTCTACCTCAAAGGAATGATTTCGAGATCAAACCTCAAATCATCGCATTGGTGAAACAAAACCAATTCCATGGGCTGTCCACGGAGCATCCTCTTGACCACATCGATACTTTCGAAAAAATTTGTAGTACGACTCGTGCTAATGGAGTTCTCGCTACTTTAAGTGCAAGCTCTTTTCGTTTTCTCAAAACGACAAGGCACTTAGATGGATGAAGTCTCTACCTCCATGATCCATCACTACTTGGGATGAATATCACTACTTGGGATGAATACAAAGGAGCTTTCTTGAACTAGTTTTACACTAAACAAAGATCGAATTCTATAAGGAACAAGATCTCAAGTTTCAAGCAAGAACCAACCGAATCCTTCTTTGAAGCCATGGAACATTTCAAGGAGTACACTAGGGACTGCCCTAATCATGGTTTCTCTGAAGGAAACTTATGGAATATATTTTACAATGGAATCGATTACAAGCACCAAACATCTTTGAATGCTGCGAGTAATGGGAATTTCATGACCAAGCTTGTACCGGAGGCAAAGCTTTTGATTGAGAACCTTGCATCCAGTGATGCAAACTGTTCTCAAGACTATAATAGGAGCATCAACACTACTAGATCATCAACCGATTCAACTCAAATTGCGGAACTCAAGAACATGGTTTCATAACTACTTAAGAGTCAAAGAGGAGTTCATGCCGTTAAAGACGTTAATGATACAAGTTATGATCCTAATATGGAACGTATTGGAGATGGAATAGAGGAGAATCAAGAGGAAGTGAACTACATAAGAGGAAGCTATGGGAATCGAAATTTTAACAACAATTTTTTATCTCACCCAAATTTGTCCTATTGGAACAACAATGTCGAGGAACCCTCAAGATCAATTCTACCTTCGACAAAACTTCAACCACTGAGGCCACTATCAGTCCAAGAAACCCTTATATTCTAAGGAAATGTATCAAGTGAAACCACCATTCAACCCATCCCAACCAACCAGACCGGTTTCTTTTGATGCTAAACTTGAAGATATGAAGAACCAAATGCTAGAAGCTTTCGGCCAACACAAGAAAGAAGTAAACCAAATGGTGGAAAGTAGGTATTCGGAACTTAACACTAAGATCAAGTCTATTGTTACTCATCTCTCTAAAATGGATACGCAACTCGTTCAAACCTCAAAAGCTTTTCGAAGACAAGACGAAGAGAAAGCAAAGAACTTTTGCAATGTTGCTTCTACTAAAGAAGAGGAGGTCGTGGTCACTCATAAACCACTTGAAGAAGAGGTTATCTTGGTCCAAGAACCAAAAGAGGAATTCCTTCCTGGCGAATCTAAGATAGCCTACAAGAGAAGACTAAAGAGGATACCTTGGAGAAAGTCGATAATCCGGGAAAGTTTGTTTTTCCATGCTCTATTAATGGAAAGGATATCCACGACTGCTTGTGTGATACTGGAGCAAACGTCAATGTCATGCCACTAGCCATGGCAAAGGAACTTGGAGTGGTCGATTTCAAACCATCCAAAGTCTATATAGAGTATGCCGATTTGTCATCCTCTACACCTTATGGAATGCTTGAAAACGTCATGGTCAAAGTACGAGAGGGGATTGTTCCTACTGATTTTCAAGTGTTAGAGATGAAGACTGTAAAGTTGAATCCATTGATACTTGGATTACAATTCTTAGCAACCGCCGGAGCCATTGTTGATTTTACAAACCGAAGAATCTCTTTCGCCAATATCAACAAGAATTTTTTCTATGATGAAGTGGATGCTGAGCGTATACCAAGCTCGATTGGAGTAAAGGATATGAAGCCTAGTATAGACCCCGGAGATGCCAAAAAAGGGGTCAAAGAAGGAGATCTCCGAAGATGTCAAGACAACTTTGACACCTATGGATGATGGTAAGAATGGGAACAAAGCAAAGGAGAAGTTTATCTTTGAGAACATGGTGATAAAGATCCTCGTCCCAAGAGAAGACGAGATCAACAGGAAAACTATCAAGCGTAAAACACTTTGAAGCTTTTCCCGGAAGCATTAGTTGTCAAGTATGACAATGGAGATTCACTTGGAGTCATCATAGAAGCCAAAAGATCAAAGCCTAATGAAGCTAAAGGAACCACCATTCCTTTAGAGGATCCATCAGAAGTCTAAAAAAATTCAAAGGAGTCGAGCTAATTGACTTTAAACAAGCGCTTTGTGGGAGGCAACCCACATTTTTATTTTTATTTATGTTCAAACTAGTTTTTTTAATTTTAATTTTGGTTTTCATAAGTTTATGTTATGCTAATCTATTTTATTTTTATTTTTCAGGATTTATAAAAATACAAAAAAAAATGTTTCGGTCGGCCGGTACCGGTCACGATACCGGACCGCGACCGACCGGTGTCGCCTTTTCCGTGACCGAGGTCCAGTACCGGACGAGATGTCGGCCCGCATCCTCGACCGGTATCGCATCCCATCCATCCCGCGACACACAAGGCCCCGTACCGGTCGCATGTATCGGTTGGAAAACCCGACCGATATTCGCGTGCTTTGCCCCGTCCCGTGTCCAGTACCGGACACACCCATGCCGATCGATATCGGTCATGCATATCGGTCGACACGCCTGATCGGTACCGATCCAGTCTTACTGCGACACGTCCCTCGTCCAGTACCAGACACAAGTACCGTTCGTCACACCCGACCGATACTCGGGACATGTTGCCCCGTCCTTTACCGCGACGCAACCCAGAACGTCCCGCGACACGATGAGGCAGTCTTACGCGACACGACCACGCACGTCCCGCGTCCGTCCCACGACTCGACTCATGACCCGATATCGGACACAATACCAGTCGACACGCCCGAAGCCGACGTCCCGTCCCGCACGATCCGACTCGACCCACGTCTCGACCCATGACCGAGGTAAGTTGCAGTCATGATTTCGGTCGGTCAACCCGACCGGTATTCGACCAAAACCGATCCGGGTAAGTTTTTCGGTTCAATTTTAATTTTCTAAACCGGTTCTAAACCGATTTTAATCGGAATTAAACCAAAAGCATCACAAAATCTGATTTTTAAAAGGTTTTACAAACTTCTTTTTGTCATTTGCAAACACAACTTCATCTTTTTCTCTCTCAAATGTGTTCTTGAGCTCAAGAACCCTAAAAATCCAATTTTGGGGTTTTATCTCAATTCACTAAAATTTGTTTAGTTTTTCACTAGGAATTCAATTAATAATCTTATATTTCACTAAACCCAATGTAATTTCTCTCTAAAACCCTCTTTTTGTCTAAATTCCAAGTTTATGCATATTCTAAAATTCTCATAGATTTAGCTTCAATTGGCTAGGTTGTTGGAGAATCAATATAGGAATACTTGATTAGACTTGATATAAACATTATTGATGGGTTAATGACATGTTTACCACCTTTAATTACTTTTTCACAAATATGGATTTGTGAGGTCATTATTATAAACGAATTTGGGTGATTCATGTTTAGTTAATACATCTTTTAATATGGGTTTATCATATATACATAGGATTGGTATGAATTTTGGCACATTAAACACTTAATTGCAAATTTTTTGTGTTTTTAACTTGTCATTACAATTAAATCCGAAAATTATGATTTAATTAGAGAAAAAATATTTTACTTTTGGTTATTATTCTTACATCTTTCTAATGTCTTGCTATGCTTTATTTTGATTCAATTCCCCATTGGAAGCAATTCTTTTGAAAATTGAGATTTTCAAGACTGTAACATGCTTTTTCAAGATTTTTCTTTTGTAGGAAATTCAATGGAGAATGAGATTGTTCCACGGAAGTCTAAGAGAGGACATAAATCCAAGAAGCATCACGTGACCACTCACGATCACGAAGCTCAAGTCCCTCGCCCTAAACGTTCTAAATCTAAATCGAAAAAGTCATCAAAGAAACATGGAAAAGATATTTTGGTGGAGAATGAAGAAGAACTTGGTTACCAACTAAGAGATGAGGAGGATGAAGCTATTCAAGTACCAATGCAGTTTTTGGAGGTCACACAAACAATACCTCACGTATCGCCCCCTAAGAAGAAGAAGAGGAAATCGCGAGCTAAATCAACTATGGTTGTGACTCAAGCACCAAGTGTTATAATGAAGCATGTTGGACCCGAAATGAATGCTAACGTGGACTACATGGCTGGTCTACAACAGTTTGCTATGCTTCCAACTCTTGGTATTGATTTCGAGACACTCGATTTACTCGATTTTCGAAAGGATGTTGAATGGTATCTTGACGCATTGGGCCTATCGAAGTTTGTGACTATCTCTCACCCTACCTATGGGAAGCTTACACGTGAATTCCTAGCCACGGTAACATTGTCTTACCCCAAGACAAAGACGACCATAGCAAAGGAAGGAATTCTCGCTTTTACGGTTAATGAGAAATCGTATACTTTAAGTATTGAAGAACTTTGTGATATTTTGGGACTTGAGTGTCATGAGAGGATCAAGTTCAGTGGTAGTGAAGCTCATTATGATGAATGGTCGAAGATAGGAAGCGATAGACTTAAACCCGGAAGTTCTAAGGCATCGAAGATTACGCATCCGGCGATCCGTTATGTCTACTACCTACTTTCTCACCTCATTTTCAGTAGAAAGGAGTATGGAGTGGTGAAACAAGAAGAGTTTTACATGCTAATATCCCCGTTTGTGGAGAATCCCGAGAAGGTAAACCTTGCTTCACTTTTAGCTCGTAGAATGGTACAAATCAAGCATGATGCCGTTAAGGAGAAAATACCAAAGGGAGCATCGAGTGATTTTGGTGGAACAATCATACTACTTGCGTGTGGTGTTGATTTTCACCTCAAAGTCCCTTTGATGGTTGAGAGTAAGCTTGATCTACATGCCCTTCAAAGAAAGCATTATCTTTGTGGATGGTACGAGCAATCTACAAACTTTGGGTACCTTTTCACTCCACCATACGAAGAAGAGAACAAGTGTGTTCTACTCCCACATGCGGAAATCCCAGCTTTGAGTGAGGGTAAGACATAATTTCACCCCACTCGTTCCACATGGTTTTATCGTTGTCTCGGATGTCCTCTTGTTGGAGTTTCACTCTACTATCAATCCAAGGCAAGGATGGCACGAAAGGAGAGGTCTAGAGGACCACAAGGAGGAGGTATTTTCCAGCCTTCCACATCTCACACGCCACCCCACGAGCCCTAATTTCCAGCCGCTACACAAGCCGGTTTTTGATGAATGGCTTCGCACTAGCTTTGAGAAAGAAAAAGAGAAGAGGATGGCTCTTGAAGCTACGGTTTCTAGGCAAGGAAAGATGATTTCTAAGCTTGTAAAAGAAGTCAAGAAATCAGTCCCACATCTCTTTAGGCACTCCTCTAGAAGCACAACCGCCACAACAAGTAACAACGAATTTGGTAGTCTTTCGCTCGTCTCTACATTTGAGCATGATGAGGATGTCGATGATGATGTTTCTAGTCATCCCAACACATGTGCCCTTGATGAGACCGCCAATGCCCAGTACGGACATAACTCATTAGTCCAGGCCACCGCTTTAGACGAGACAGAGATCGTCTGTAATGCCCGTGAACCAAAAAATAGATTTTGGTTGGGTGTGTCGATCGACACAGGCGTGTTTGTCGATCGACACAGGTATTTTCGACTTGTGTGAAGTCGGATTTTTGGCGGGTGTCGATCGACACAGGTGGTGTGTGTCGATCGACACGAGTTGGAATTGGACCGACCGGTTTGGTTCCAATTATCCGGTTTTGTGGGCCGGTTTAGGGAACTTTAGGGTTCAATATTTAAGGGAGAACAGTAGTGAGGTTTGGCCGAATTTTTCTTCCAGAAATCAGAAATCAGAAAGAAAAAGGAGAATCAGAGAGTTTGAGTGAGTCTTGGTGATTTCTGGAGAAGGGTTGATCGTTCTTGAGGCTTGTGTTTGCGTCGGAGGCTATTAGGAACAAGGAGGGTTCGTTGTTAGGTCGATTTCGGGGCTGGGAAGGTGAAATCAGAGGCTGTTCGGGTGTTCTTCGTGTTCATCCTCTTTTTCTTCCCGAATAGAGGTGAGTGCGTGACTGTAGGCTTACATAAGTGTAAGGAATGGGTAGAATGCGATTGCTTAGTGGTTTTCGTGTGTTTTGGTGATTGAAATTGTGCAGGAGACTTTAATGAATCGCGATGGATTCGAGCCATGAGAGGATAGGCTCGATTCTGGGTTCTGCGATGTCGTGTCGATCGACACGGGGCATCCTGTCGATCGACACCATGGTGGTGTGTCGATCGACACAGTGGAGTCTGTCGATCGACACGGAGTTCCTGTTTTGGTTCGTGTTTGCTTGTTTCGTGAATGCTTGTGTATGCTCATCCTGGTATTGTATTCATTGCTTATACTTATGTATAAATAGCCTGTAGACGGGATGACCGCGTCGCTGAGTATTTATGATAATACTCACGCAACTCTTTTTGCCATGTGTTACAGGTAAAGAGAAAATGTGATCGTGGAATCATGGCCAGGAAGAGGAGATGATCTAGGGTCTCATTTGATTGGCTGTATTGTTAGAATTGCTAGGCTGCTAGTAGTTCTGGAATTGGTTATTTGTTATTGTTGGATTGGAATTTAGATTTTTTTTGGTTTAATGGAGTTGATAGGATTGAACGGTTTACGAATTAATAAAGTATGAGATTTATTAATTGACGTTTATGATTTATGTTTAATGGTTCCGCGTTGCTTGTATTGGCCCAAATGAGGATTATTATCTGTGATGATAATAATCTGAAGGGAAAATTTTTAAATTTTTGGGTCGGGTCGTTTCATCGTCAACTACGAGTCCGGTGGAGATCATTTTCACGTGATAGTTCCGGATTCACCAGAGTGTATGTCACCCGTCTTTTGAGCAAGGTGTATCGAATTTTATCTATCCTTTTATTATTTTCATTTTTATTTTATTGAGTCATCTCACCCTTATGTGACTATTTACACCGGGGACGGTGTAAGTTAAGTTTGGGGGGATTTATCGTACTAACGTCCTTTTCTATTTTCTTATGTTTTGAGTCATTTTAATGATTTTCTTAGAGTCTTTTATTGTGTCTAAAACCCTATGTTTCGAACTATGATATTTTCAGGAATTTATGCGTAGATATTATGATCTAATGACCATTGTCACAGGGTTTGTCCAGGATAGACGATTCAGAAACCTTCATGACTGGAACTCGCCCCATATAATTCATCTCGCATAAGTTTTGATGAATCCAATTTTGACTCTATTTTATTTGACCACTAACCTGATTTTAATTATTTCTCATTAAGAAGTTAGATCGGGGAAACGAATCACACATTCATGACATCTTATCCTCTTTTACCACTCTTTGTTGTTATGAATGGCCAGCTCATATTTAGTTGGTACCCTACCTAAAACCCTTTACCTCTTTTTAGACCTCATGCCTTCTCTTTTTAGTTTCATACTTGCAGATATGTGCAAAAACGTCGGAGAGAAGAGGATCGACGTAATTTTCTAATCACTAGAGATGCGACGATTTGGTTAAGAAGGGTAGAGTACAAAGAACAAATTTCAAAAAGCTTGGCCGTTCCCTTGGATGATTAATACATGGTAATATTTCGTGCCTATACTTGACTCGTATCAAATAGATACAGTTTTCCCTCTTTATCATGAAAAAAATTAAAAATAAAAGAATAAAAATAAAAGGAAAGGAAAGAAAAACGGTTGTCTAAGAGTTTTAAGGCCAAATGAATGCCCAAGGAATGCCATGATTCAAAGAAGAGACGAGTAGAAGAGATTTCAAGTGATTCCCGGAGAAAGATCTAATTCTCGGGGAAAAAGACGCGACGAAAATGGTTGGAAAATTGTGGATATAAACAGGTCCATTCTCTCTTGCGATTTTGCATAATATCTCGCATCCGGAGTCTATGGTAACCCTAAACACTTTTAACCTCACCACATATATTAGCCTTTTTCAAATCCTAGCGCCGTCTACCCCGAATGATTCTACCCCTTAATGAATGTAGAGAGTCAAATGAAGTGTAATTGAGATTTTTGCAATATTGTAATCAAAATATGGAGTAGGCTGCGAAGGTTATGGATGGCGAATGATGAACATACCCTTGGATCGATCATGCACATACGGTATTAGTATCAACGTTATTTTCAAATGGTTTTTCTAAGTTCAAATTATTTTCAAACCTCTTTTCTATACTTGGATTTTGCTTGAGGACAAGCAAGGTTTAAGTCAGGGGGAGTTGATATGTCCCATATTTTACCTATATTACTATATATTTTACTATATTATCTATGTATTTATCTACGGTTTTATACCTTTAAAGGTAGTTTTTCTCGTATTTGTAGTTTTAGAGTCTTAACAGAGAAATCAAGGAAAAAGGAGAAAAAGCTGAAAATAGGTGTAAACCAAGCTACAGTAACATTCATAAGCCAAAGACACCATCAGGAACCAAGAATTCACAAGAATCAACATTCTACCGAATTGGACAGAACGTATACGCCAGAAGTTCAGCAGTGAACGGAGTTCAGCAGTGAACAGAGGATCAAATCGATTTGGACTTGGATGACACTTGGTGTGAGGATAGATCTTTGAGTCAGATTTACAATGAAGTTTGAATCATATCATTTGGAGCTGTGAGTAGGAAGTTACACTGAATTTAGTGAAGATACGTCAAGCTGGCTCAGAAACAAAGCAAGTGCAGTAATGACCAAAATACCGGGCCGCCTCGTGGACCGATATTCTGGACTGATGCCAGCACAAATCAAGGAAATTTGGGCCCAATACCGTTAGTGTTCCTAGGCCGAAATCCCAACCGACTTTGG
Organism: Arabis hirsuta; assembly: GCA_964056655.1. NCBI lineage: Eukaryota > Viridiplantae > Streptophyta > Magnoliopsida > Brassicales > Brassicaceae > Arabis > Arabis hirsuta. The sequence goes on from OZ053303.1 coordinate 18,743,162, forward strand.
AGCAGTTTTGACGTAAAAAAATAGATTTGACCTAAAGGAGACCCTAGAAAACCCTAAGCCTATATATACTTGTTTTTAGCCTTTTGTTAGGTAGAATGACCACGAAACAATAGAGTAGTTTATCATATAGGAGCAGCCACCACGAGTTCTCTTGGTGTTCTTCATTAGATTTGGATTATAGAGCAATCCGGTGGATGATCTCGCTTTGTATCTCGATATAGAGAAGAATCCTCTTACCCTTATTCATTACAATTTGAAGTGTGGTTAAGAAGTCCTTGTGGATATGATTCCTTATCTATACTAACCGTGATTGATGTGCACTTGCAGGTAGTTAGTTGAGAGGTAAAACTCGACACACATCAATTGATATATACGATATTTTACCCATTTTTCTATTATTTTTAATATGTATTTAATAAAGAAATAAATGTTTTTTGAACTTAACATGCTTGTTTTAGCATTTTTGTGGGTTTTGAAGTCATTACAGGCTTTTGGAGCATTTTGGACCAAAAAAGAGTGAAATCAAGCCTTTCAACGAAGGACAAATCCTGACCGTCAAATGTTTCGCTCCAGATGAAGATCTTTCCACCATTGGATCAAGCTTATATTTCAACAAAAGATAGAGGAGGATCTCAGCTTCAAAACAGATATTGAGATATTGAGACGGTTTGCCTCAATTCGACGGTTAGATCTTGAGATATTTTCGATTTAAGGAAATCTGTTCGAGTAAAGATCAAGCTAAAGGCAATCCAAGATATTCACTCGCGATCGACCGAATGCCATAGGTGATCGACCGATCAAAAAATCACTGTTTTTGACGGACAGACGCATTAACACGGTGATCGATCGAACGCAGGAGGCGATCGATCGATCACCTCATGTGAAGAGATTGAGTATTTTCCTTTTCGGACATTATCTCCTAAATCTTTTGGGAAAAGTCCTAGCCGACTTATAAGCTTATAAAAGGAGACTCATCAGCCTCTAGAAGAGGGCATCACGTTCACCACCATCTTCGCTTCAAAGCTCTTAGTTCTTGACAAGTTCTAAAAATATTCATCTCTTTTACTCGTTTCTTTGCTTTTGGAAGAAGGATTCTCACCTCTTTGTAACCTTTGGAGAAGTTTCTCGAACCCTTTACTACTGTTCTTAATACTATGAATTCATCTATTGTTTTTGCTTTGATTTACTTCACCATGTCTGAGTAGTTCTTTTGTTGGGTTTAAGGGTTTTTTCTAGGGGAGTTATTCATGGACGATAAATAGGATTTGTTCATGTTAGGGAGTTTAGTAGAGTCTTCGTGTACACTTGCTTCTCATACTTATTTGCTAGTTTAACCAACTTCTAATTGAATCTAGATCAATCTTAAGAACTTGAACCAATATCATTACGAGAGTCATGTAGGGAATTCTGATTGATTGATTGGAACTAGTGTAGACGAGCTTAAACTTTATCATTGCGAGAGTCGTGTTAAAGGTTAGGTTAACTAATAATAAGCGTTAAAAGCGTTTTTCCTCTACTATAAATTTCAAACCTCAGAAACTCGATGTAGAATAGTGAGGTTCGATTCAAGGGACCAGCAATACACTCTAATCTTTTGAGATACAAATTCAGCTAAACGATCAAGTTGGTTTTAAGTGCCAGTTTTCACAAATAAAATCGGTTTAAACAAATATTAATAAAAAATGTTAGACTAAGGGAAATTATCTCAGGGTTTCGATCATTTAGAACCAAGCAATTATTCAGCACAACAGTTCAAAACCAATCTAGAACTCAACCATAGAAATAGGTGGATCCACTATCGTGGCATCAACCACTTTATCAATCAATCTAACACCATAAACTGTCGTTTGAGTTTAAAGAATGATAAGCATTATAGAGGATGGGATCGATTTGTTCACAACTTGCCTTAGCATCAACTGTCGTTGGCTAAGGACAAATCGCCCATCTATGTTCTTTCAAGCAATTCACAACACTTTTGATGAGTAAATTAAACCTAAAATCAGAGGCTAGGTGATCAAACTAGTCTAGGCATTTAGAACAACAATAGATGAAGATATCAATATATATAGAATCCTATTTATGCTTAGTTCATGAATCCCTAATCCCTTTGAACCCCTTAACCTAACTAGAAGAACTACTTAGACATGACAGATCGAACAACAGCAAGAGAGATAAGAGAATTCATGGATAAAATAATGAAAGAGGTAAAGAGTTTAGAAATCTTCTCCAAAGGGTGGAAGACAATTTTCAAATCTTACAAAAACTTAAAACAATGTATATCTAATTCTCTCTCAAGTTCTCTCTCTCTCTGTGTCTCTGAAAAATAGTTCGATAGTCATCCTTAAAGAGAGGTCTGGGGTGGCTAAGATTAATTAGGGAAAACCTTAGGTGGCAAAAATTAGGTTTAATGAAAGTTTCCAAAAATTGATCTTCCGTGGAGCAGGTTTTGGGAGTAGGAGTAGGTGCTCCTTTCTTCAACTTTCCAAAAAGCTCCACTTTCCCTCTATTTTCGCCAAGTCTCTTCATGAGCTTCAGTCCTCCATTCCAACCACCTTTTGTAGGGGTCAAAATACACCCCTTACAAATCAATCCCAAAAATTGGCTAAGTATGGAAAAAAGTGTTAACAGGTTTTTCGCGAGAAATTCTTAGCCAGGTTCCCGCGGAAATCCCTCACCTTCTGGTTTAATCTGACCAGCGGCTAAACCATAAACATGGCCTACGAGATGGTTATGACAAACATTGGACCGGGCCGCGGAAGAGAAGCCCGCGGCAAGCAGCCAACTCCGTGGCGAGAGAATCCCATAGAATAAAGAAGATATCTCTATCTCCTTGACAGAAGCCCTAGTCGCGGAGCGAAGCTATATATATGTTTGATGAACCTCATAAAAGGGGATCCGCAACTTTTCACATAAACACTTGTAACATTGATTCGCAGAAACATCAATAAAGAAAACCTATCTTCTTATTTTTTGCATTCCGCGATTCGCAACATAGAAATCTCTGTTCCTCAAACCCTAGACAAATTATATTGTTCGAGTTTCGACTCCCACAATTTGGCACCGTCTAAGGGGAACATAGATTGTCTTACACGAAGGAATCACCCTGCAAACAGTAAGAGATGGCTGAAGAAACCCAGAACAGAAATCCTGCGGGCGATCTCCGCGGAGAGAACGAGCCTGTCATCAACGCAACCGACGTAGATGGAACTGACACCAACCCGCAGCCCGTCGTGACTGGCGAAGGCGGAACTGAAAACGAGCCGCAATCGCGGTCTGTCGCTAATCAGACAACAACGCCGATCCAAACGACGCCAGAGTTCCTGGAACAGATGAGAACCATGATGGAAAAACTCATCCAAGAGAAGCTTAACACTACGCTGTCCTGTGAGCTACGCTGTCCTGTGAGCTACGCTCTCCGCCAACGGCTAACCGTTCCCACGGGAGGGGAACAAGCCTAAATGGGAGAACTGCAGCACGCATAATCCCAACGTCCTTAACTTTCTCAACACCAATGGGCGCCTAGAGGATACGTAGTCTACCCATGATCCGGCCCATGGCTAATATCACCGAGCCGAGCACATCGGCGGACGTTCCAATGGTTGACAGGAGAGCTGCGGTGATTGATCTAGACGAAAGCCCAATAGGAGAACAAAACTCAGTGGACCCTTGCAACATTGCGCGGGAGACCTGAGCCGCGACTCAGTGGAGCAGCTCGCGGTTTGAGCGTGATCAGGAGTACGATGAGGAAGAAGAGAACGTTCTCTGAGTGGAGCAACAACTTAACGAAGAACGCAAAACTCTGCTCCAATCCCAGAAGGACGTGATGGCCCAAATCCACGCAAAAATGGCACAAAACGCTGTCGAGTTAAGGTTGGTCCGATCCCAGGTTCATCGGGTTTCAAGCAAAGCACCCGAGATCGACCGAGTCCTCTAGGAAGCGCAGACTACCCCTTTAACAGCGCGCATCGCACAAGCAAACATTGCAGACCTCGGAAGGATAAAAATAACCCCGTACGAGGAGAAAACCGATCCAACAGAGCATCTCCGAGCATTCATGATCGCGATGGGGCACCTGAGCTTCAGGGAAGGCGAGAAAGACATCGCCCAATGTCTCATGTTTGTCGAAAATCTTAAGGGATCGGTGCTCCGGTGGATCTCCAGGTTAGAGCGGAATTCGGTCAACACATTCGATGAGCTATCCGCGGCATTCCTGAAACACTACGGAATGTTCATGGAACGCCGAACCTCTAATGCCGAGCTGTGGTCTTTGGTGCAGGGACAAAACGAATCTCTTCGGAGTTCCATGGAGCAATTCAAAACCGTCCTAGCTTGGGTGGAGGGGCTAACCGACACTGCTCCCATTGAGGCTTTGAAGAAAGCTCTGTGGTACGAGTCAGATTTTAAAACGGAGTTAACCGTGAACGAGCCGGACACTATCCAAGATGCTCTACACCGGTCAACAGGCTTTGCAAAAAGCAAAGAAGACGTGCAAATATTAGCCCAGAAGCACGGGAAAACGAAGCAGATTGGCAACCAAAATAATCCTGCCCTGACCACGAACCCCTAAACCCAAAGAAAAATAGCCAAGGGTCTGGTTTCGTGCAGCACGATGGAGGATTTAAGGAAGCCCGTAATTTCTAGGCAGACACGTCGGGTTATGGCCGTGGTCGAGGAAGTGACCGGGGCCGCGGTAAAAGCAATACGTGGGTCAGGAATCAAAGCACATTCAACAAGGAAGCTTTCTGCGAATACCACCGCATCTACGGGCACTCTACTGCTAATTGCCGAATTCTGGGCCTGAAGCTGGCAGCAAAACTGGTGGCCGGCACGAAGAAAGGAGACATCGACATCAAGGATTTTGCAATGGATGATACTGATGAGCACGTTGAGCGCGAAAACAACAACAACCCCCCAAAGAGGGGAAGACAAGATGATGAACAGGACCAAGGAGGCCCTCGCCAAAGAATCAACATGATTATGGGAGGATCTCCGTACTGTGCTGATACGGTATTTATGATCAAGGCATACCAGCGGCGTGCCAAATCCCGCATCAACTGGTCTGAACCATCCAAGTACCCAAACGAGGTGATTACGTTCGAAGAAAATGAGACTGAAGGGATCGACCGACCGCACAATGATCCGCTAGCGATCAATGTGGCGCGGGTGCTGATCAACACTAGCAGTTCTGTTGATGTGATATTCTGCGATACCGTTCAATGGATAAGCATCGATCTGTCCAAAGTTAGGCCGTCGCCCAAGCCAATCACTGGGTTTTCTGGAACAACCACGATGACAATGGGGACAATCCGTCTACCCGTTTGCGCTGGCGACATCACCAAAATAGTGGAGTTTTCCGTGGCAGACAACCCGGCAATCTACAACATGATAATGGGAACTCCCTGGATCAACTCAATGTGTGCCGTTCCGTCCACTTACCATCTGTGCATCAAGTTCCCCACTCTGCAGGGCGTAAAGATGATCTAGGGAAACCAGAAGGAATCCCGTGTCTGTTTCCTGGCAGAACACAAACTCCGCAACACAGGCCGACAACCCGCAGAAAGACGAAAAAGATGAAAACAGACCGCGAGCCAGGGAAAGAGCGCGCCCAGCTCTTATAGCAACTACAGTTTGACAAGGATAAAAAAAAGAAGGTCTATTGCCCACCTGTGATCCCGTCATCTTAGTGTGCATAGACGATGAATTCTCGGAGCGATGCGTCGAACTTGGATCCACACTCGACGAAAAGATTAAGGAAGAGCTGATCTCGTTCTTAAAGAAAAACGTGAACACTTTCGCGTGGGCAGCGTAAGATATGCCGGGCATTGAAATCAATATCGCCAGTTATGAGCTCAATGTCGATCCAACGATCAAACCCGTGAAGCAAAAGAGAGGAAAGCTTGGCCCCGATCGAGCTAAGACCATGAACGATGAGGTGAAAAGGCTCTTTCGAGTTGGGTCCATCACGGAGGTGTACTACCCCGACTGGCTGGCCAATCCTGTCGTCGTGAAGAAGAAGAACGAGAAATGGCGAGTGTGCGTAGACTTCACTGATTTGAACAAAGCTTGTCCAAAATACAGCTTTCCTCTACCATATATCGACAGTCTTGTGGAAGCCACGACAGGCAACAAACTCTTGATGTTTATGGATGCTTTCTCTGGCTACAATCAAATCCTGATAAACCCAGATGATCGCGAGAAAACCGTCTTCATCACAGACCGTGGAATATACTGCTACAAAGTCATGCCCTTCGGTCTGAAAAACGCTGGTGCAACTTATCAGCGTTTAGTCAACAAGATGTTTGCGGAGCAACTCGGTAAAACAATGGAGGTTTACATAGATGACATGCTGATGAAGTCATTGGAGGAGAAAGACCACATTGCAGACCTCGCAGCATGCTTCAAGCAGCTTAATGACCACAACATGAAGTTAAATCCAACGAAGTGCAGGTTCGCGGTCACGTCAGGAGAATTCCTTGGCTACTTAGTCACCCATCGAGGCATTGAGACCAATCCAATGATGCCGAGACGAGATACCCGCTGATGGAGAAGTTGGCATTATCCATTATCATGTCTGCTCGGAAGCTGAGGCCATATTTTCAATCTCATTCCATTGTCGTCCTCAGCACGTTCCCGCTTCAATCTGTCCTGCATAGCCTAAGCCAATCCGGCAGACTGGCCAAATGGGTTATTGAGCTAAGTGAATATGACATCGAGTACCGCGGCAGGACCTTCGCTAAGTCTCAGGTGTTAGCCGACTTTCTCATTGAGCTTCCCGAAGAAATTTGCGTTGTCAAAACACCGCATTGGCAGCTCCACATTGATGGTTCGTCATCAAAGAATGGCTCCGGCGTCGGCATACATCTCACCTCTCGTACGGGCGAAATACTTGAATAATCATTCCGCTTGGGCTTTCGAGCATCCAACAACAAGGCCGAGTACGAGGCCCTCATTGCCGGCATGAAACTTGTCCATGGACTGAAAATCGAGCGGGTTAACACTTTTTACGACTCGCAGCTCATGGTTAACCAGTTCAACGGAGAGTACGCTGCCAAAGACGACCGAATGGAGGCTTATCTGGCAGTGGTTAGGGAATTAGCCGCGAAGTTTGAGGAGTTTAGTCTCACGCGAATCCCGTGGGGAGAAAACACGAACGCTGATGCATTGGCAGCTCTTGCCTCCACTTCTGATCCAGTCTTGAAGCGGATCATCCCGGTGGAATTTATTGAACACCCGAGTATAGCTCAGCCAGAAACGGTGAATGTTCTTACTCGGGCACAGGTCGCGAAGCAAGCAAAGGAACCTAAAAAAGCAACCAAGGCAGCCACGGCAAGTCAAAAAGTAGTTGTTCCTAATGACACCACCAACCAACCTTCCTCTACTCCAACGGAGCCTCAGACGTCAAACGACCCTATCATCCAGCACGAGATGGGTCCCACGCCTGACAGAAATGCAGCAAGTACGGAACAACCCCATGGCGCGATGGACGTTGACAACGGAAGCGGTACCAGTACAACTTCGCCCGCATAAGAAGTCGTACTCCCGGAGGATGAAATCACAACGCCAACACCGGAGTCCTCTCCGGCAAACAACGACACTGACATGGAGGACGGTTTGCAGGACATAGAATACGGTTGCGACAGGCGCTGGCTTGATAGAATCCGCGGGTACATCACCGACAGCACCTTTCCTTCTCACAAGTGGGCAGCTCGTAAACTTCGGGCACAAGCTGCGCGTTATATCATACTGGACGGAAACGTCCTCAAGTGGGGCATATCCGGACCACTACTTACTTGCGCCGAGAGGAAGGGAGCAAGAGCAATCATGGAGGAAGTCCACAGCGGTTCATGCGGCAATCATTCCGGTGGAAAATCACTCGCAATCAAGATAAAGCGTCACAGTTACTACTGGCCAACCATGATCGCGGATTACGAGAAATTTTCCGCCAAGTGCGAAAAATGTCAACTGCACGCACCAAAGATCCATCAGCCCATTGAACTGCTTTCATTCGTCACATCGCCATACCCATTCATGCACTAGGCTATGGACATCGTCGGTCCCTTACATAACTCACGACAGAAGCAATACTTGCTAGTCTTAACCGATTACTTTTCTAAATGGGTGGAAGCCAAAGCATACGCTTGCATCCGCGACGCTCAGGTTGAGAGCTTCGTGTGGCGGAACTTCATCTGTCGACACGGAGTCCCTTACGAAATCATCACAGACAACGGCTCCCAGTTCATCTCTACGCGATTTGAAGCTTTTTGCGAGAAGTGGAAGATCCGCCTGAAAAAGTCTACCCCGCGGTACCCTCAAGGAAACGGCCAAGATGAAGCAGTCAACAAAACAATTGTCAGTGGCCTTAAAATCCGCCTTGACGTAAGGAAAGGCTGATGGGCTGATGAGTTAGATGGAGTACTCTGGTCATATCGCAGGACTCCGAGAAGGGCAACGGGGAAAACCCCATTCGCCCTTGTTTATGGCACAGAGTGTGTGATTCCCGATGAAGTACTGATTGCGAGTCGAGTTTTACCTCTCAACTAATTACCTGCAATTGCACAGCAATCACGGCTAGTATAGATAAGGGATCGAATCCACAAGGACATCTTAACCACACTTCAAATTGTAATGAATAAAACTAAGCTAGAACAAGATATTTTTGTCATTTTTGTGATTGAAAATAAAGTGAGCAAGCAACGAATGTAAATTGTAATGAAAATCAATAAAGGAAAGGCGTTAGGACTTAGGTATTTCGCAGAGAATCATGCAACGATAATGATTGATTGATTTTAGGGATTTAGGAATTCTGAATTGTCTAGAACACAAAGCACTGATTTAAGGTTATCCCACTATCGTGATGTAACTAACCATCTACGTTTTAACACCCTAATAGACTCAAGTATTGCAGGTTATTACAAGGTGAAAACATGCAGTAAAGCTCAAGTTTGATAAAGTTCACCGCACTCCTTAATTAACCTTTCGAATTGTTAAGGCTTTTGGCTCATCGAATACTAGTTCAGGCAATATAACAAGCTTTTGGAAAGTATATCAACCTAAGATCAGATCGCTAAATGCGCGGTAAAGCAATCATGCATTAAGTATAAGTAAAGATGAAGACTCTATTGTATTCCCTAAACAATCATCAATCTATTATCGAATAATGAAACTCATTGAAAACCTAAAACCTAACAAACAAGACTACTCAGACATGATGCACGAAAAACCAGAGATAAGTGATGAATTCTTGATAAACAAACTTGAATTAAAGAGTGAGGGTAAAAGGAATCTTCTCTATATCGAGATACAAAGCGAATTCATCCACCGGATTGCTCTAGAATCCAAATCTAAAGAAGAACACCAAGATAACTCGTGGTGGCTGCTACTGTATGATAGACTACTCTATTTTTTCGGCTGCATACCTAAAAAAAGGCTAAAAACAAGTATATATAGGCTTAGGGTCTTCTAGGGCTTCATTTAGGTCGAATCCGTCTTTTTACGTCAAAACTGCTCCAATGTCGGTTGAGATTTCGGTCATGGATCACGACCGGTACTGGGCCCAAAATGCCTTGATTTATGCTGGCATCTGCCCAGAATATCGGTCCATGAAGTGGCCCGGTATTCTGACCGTTTCTGCACCTTCTTTGTTTCTAAGGCAGCTTGACGTATCTTCACTAAATTCAGTGTATCTTCCTGCTCACAGCTCCAATTGAGATGATTCAAACTTGATTATGAAGCTGACTCAATGGTCTATCTTCACACCAAGTTTCATCCAATTCCAAATCGATTTGATCCTCCGTTAACTGCTGAACTTTTGGCGTATACGTTCTGTCTAATTTGGTAGAATGTTGACTTTTGTGAATTCTTGGTTCTTGATGGTGTCTTTGGCTTATGAAAGTTGCTGTAACTTGATTTACACCTATTTTGGCTCCTTTTGCTCATTTTTCCTTGATTTCCCTGTTAAGACTCTAAAACTACAAATACGAGAAAAACTACCTTTAAAGGTATAAAACCGTAAATAAATGCATAGAAAACATAGCAAAATATATAGTAAAATAGGTAAAATATGGGACATATCAAGTACGCTTTCCCTGCGTTCGCCGTAGACTCCTGACAGGACAGGAAGGCCTCAACCATATCTTGCTAATCGACGAACTTGATCTCATAGACGAACGGCACGACCAAGCCTTGGTACGTATCACCAACTACCAAAATGTCGCGTCCAAGTACTATAACTCCAAGGTACAACTTCGAAGGTTCAACGAAGGCGACTTGGTCTTACGCGAAGTTTTCCAAAACACGGCAGAGCCCAACGCCGGAAAACTGGGAGCTCATTGGGAAGGACCTTATAAAGTCACAAAGGTCATCAGACCCGGTGTTTACGAACTTGCCAACATGACTGGCGTCCCAATCCCGCGTTCGTGGAATGCACAACACCTGAAATAGTACCATCATTGAGACACTGCTCTCACTTTACATGAACTACGGGACGACTTGATCCCTGCAAAGGGTACGTAGGCAGCTCATCTTAGGATGGGTTCAGCTGTCCCCATCCTAAAAGGGGAGGGGGAGTAGGTGCGTATACTCGTATACTTCCTATTTTTTGTAACAATTTTGTGATCAATAAAAAAACAAAATTTTTACTCTCTCATTTACATCCATCGCGGATTCTCGCAAAGTCTTAACAATATCAAACGTCTCTTATTCATTTTCATTGCTGCTGGCCACAACAACGACCCCGTAACAAATATCTCAGATCTGACTATTGCAATCGCATCAAAAGATAAGTGCGCTATACAAATTTGTATATGATCATTATCGAGCGGGTGTGTTCAAAGAGGAACACACGCGTAACCCGAAATGTTCATTCTAAACCCAGTAAGCAAATCGCTGGTTATATCACTGTATGTTCATTGTAGGAGCGAAAAAACTTATTGATAGTTTTTCCGTAAACCGAAATGATCATTATAAACCCGACAACCGAAACGTTGGTCGCAACGTGATACGTGTTCATATATGGAGCACACTTATTAAAAAAAAACTCGCTTGTAAACCAAATTCGTTCATAAACCCAATACGAAAGACGTTGGTCCTAACCGCGGAACACGCCCATATCCAGGCAGATTTGTTAAGTACAAACTCATTTGTAAACCGGACGTATCCTCGTGTAATCCAAGAGGCGAATCACTAACACATCAACAAACTAAGGTAACCGTTGGAACAAATACTCAAACTATGTTAAACAGGTTTCTCGAAGAAACCCTTAAGAGGAAAACCCGCGGGAATTCTTAACATACTATCCGCGGGAGTCCCTAACTGGTATGCCGCGGAAATCCTTAACATACTATCCGCAAGAATCCTTAACTGCTATCAGGAATCCTTAACTAGTATCTCGCAGAAATCCTTAACTGGTATCCAGCAGAAATCCTTAACTGGTATCCCACGGAAATCTTTAACTGGTATCCCGTAGAAATCCTTAACACACTACCCGCAGAAATCCATATTGGGTCTTTCCGCGGTAAGACAAGAAAAAGATTAAAAATTACTAAGTCTTTTGGTATTTCAGGAAAACATTTTGACTTATCACAAAAAGAATATCTCGATAAACAAAAGTTGCATTCACTATCATCTCATATCAAAGGTAATAACCATAACAAAAATCCTAAAAAGAAATTGGATAAAGCCATCCAGGCGCCCAACACGTTCGAAGTTCCAAAGCAAAGCATAAAAGAAAGAGAGTCAAACAATCTGTGGGTTTCCCTCCTCTGCGGGTATACCATTACTCTCTGCAACGGTCACTGATACCAACGGACCAACAGGAAATGAGTCGACGCCTTCTAACACTTGGTCTAAGGATCCATCAGCGGGTGCATCAATGGAAATCTCCTCGCCAAAGGATCCGACACGAGCTTGACACTCATCCTGTAAACCTAACTCTAGGAGATCATGATTACCATAATTCGAGCCGAATTGGTCGTGAACCCTGATTCTGGTCGCAGAGAGCTCGATCGGCTCGCCAGTGGTAAACCCATCAGCAATTTCTGAAATCACTAACTCTGCCTTCAGAGCGGCAGCGGCTTTCTCAAAATCCTCGTACGCTCCAGCATACGTCAACCCACGAGCTTCAAGGCTTTTCATTTCTTCGGCCAAACTCGGGGGCTCCTCGCCCTGTAAAAGCTCGACAAGCTCGATGTTCGCGTCTACTTGCACAAGAAAGGTCATCCTAATAGCCACATCACCGGTAAGCGTCTTGAGCTTTCCCTTGGCTCGCTTCATCTTCTCCTGAATGCCCTTGACCAGCTCACACTTGGCATCTGCCACGGCGTTAGCGACTTGCTAGTCGTAGGCCTCGGTGGCAGTGTCAATAACACTTTGCTGCTTCGCTATCCGCAAGTCATGCTTTGTGATGCTGTGTTTAAGCATTATATTCTCGTTTCGCGCTTCTTAACAGCTTTTCTCGAGAGTCACAACTTTGGACTTAAGGTCGTAGATCTCCTTGGCCGCTTTCTCGTGCTCCGCGGAACCCTTGGTTTCCTCCTCTCTCCACTGTTTCTCAAATGACCTTGCTTCCTCGCGAGCAGATTCGAGCCTAGATAGGTCCCTATGAGCGTCCGCCTCATATCCAAGCACCATACTGTTTAGGGAAGAAAAGAACTACGAAATGATACAAAAGTTAAGACGTTTAGTCTCACGCAAAGTGCGACAGTGAAATCAAAGCAAATCAAGAATTACCTTAGCTCCGTAAAGGGACATGTATGCGTAAGATCTACTTCTACTCAAGGTGCTCGGGGAAGGTAAATGCTCGTCCGGTAAGGTAATCCCAGAGAAAAGGGAAGCAGCGCCTTGGCACTATCGATAAAAGCTCTAGGGGTCAACGACAACGAGACGACCTCGGATGTGCAAGGAAGAGGAGGAGCAACGCGCTGCTTCTTCGGGATCTTTGCTGCCGCATCAGGAGGAGGACACTTTCTACGGCATCAGGAGGAGGACGCTTGCTATGGGAAGCATCTCCAACGGTTGACTTATCGCATCCCACGGCCTTCTCCTTACCATGGTTCGTTGTCCCATTGGTAGCACAATCTCTGACCCGCTCCTTATCGTGAGCCGCAATCTTGTCCGCGCTGCTATCTAAGGCTTTCCCCTTACCGCGCCTTACAGTATCCCCATGGAAAGTATTAGGAGCAGCAGCCACCGGGGTCCTTGCATCTGGCGGTCCTGAAGTAAGTAGCCGAGGGGCAGAGGGGATAGCTGCAACGGGGCTATCACGCGACTTCGAAACGTCTCTCGAAGCACTCCTGTTTAGCATCCTCATCGTAGAAGGACTAGCATCCTTCTATGTCGTCGCGGCTGCCTGCTTCGACCTCTTCGCAACTTTCCCCTCCAAAGCTTCCTGTTCGCGGAATGACGGTCTCCTCATGTCGGAATCTGAAGATGAAGAGTCGACGGAAATTCCTTGCGAAATTGCTAAAGCTTTTTCAACTCTGCGGAGATAGGAATCGCGCAGCCAACTACACTTCTTTGCAGTAAGTATTCCTCGGACAATGTCGAAATCAACAGGAATCAAGAGCCGACGGTAGCGAGCTGCAAAACAAAAGGCAAAAGATAAGTCAGAAAGAATAATTAAAACAAGTGACTCAGCAAATCTTAATGCAAGTGGATCAACAAGAAAATGCAATCAACGGTTCAACTACCGAGAACTCCCCAACGAGTTTTCACTATATCCAGACAGTCTGGGTCAACCGACGCTTCTGAAACTTGGACAAAGAAAAAATGAGTTTCCAGAAACTCGTCTTTTCTAGGAAAGTCGTAAATCACCCTTCCCTTTGCTTTGCTCGAAATGTAGTACTTCAACTCCTCTTTCTTGCCACGCCGCCTGAACTCCAGCATCCACTCTAAGTGGTTAATGCAAACTTTGACCTCGCATTCCATGGCACGAATTAGTATTCCAACCAGACGACGGATACCGCAAGTATTTATCTGAGCAAGCGCGAGGTTGTATCTCCAGAGAAACTTTAAAATGCCTTCGGGAATGGGAAACCAGAGGAGGCATTCGTGGAAGAAGCTTTCATAAAGGGTGAAGTAACCCGGCGGAGGTCGGTGGGCTCGGTGCGTAGGAGAGGGAACCATCAGCTCAACGTCATCGGGAACGCAAAAGCATTTTCTAAGATACTTCAGTGACTTAGGCGAAGATAGACTTGAGCGTGCCGACTTGGGTTCTATCAGTTCTGCATTTTTCTTTCGGTTTAACAGAGCTCCCGCCGGATAGGTGGTAAGACACGCATGCACTCACTGCTCATTAATTTGAGAGTCCACTAAATCAGGTCTCAAGGTAACAACATTCGTCTCTCCAAGAGAGTCTTCGAGCAAAGGCACCAAAAATTCTTCGCGGCTAGGTTCGCGGCTCTCCGGAGAGGATAAGCTCTGGGAATAACTACGGGATGGAGTTCGAGTAACCGACAAGTCTCCAGGAGACCGTGGTTCGGGAGAAGACGTTAGGTTCTGGCTCCCTCGAGACATTGTGACGTGGTTCAAGTTTTCACCGGACCTACGTCACAGTAACTCACGAAGTGGAACAGGTTACACCACCCGTACCTTGGAGTCCACCAACACAACACGAGTGTCACTCAAACCAAGGACAGCTCGTGTTTCCTCCTGAAATGGAACGAGCGCCCAACGGATAAGGTTACACACGGTCGGTTTCTTCTCAACACAACACAAGTTTAACGCAAAGCAAGGACAACTCGTGTTTCCTCCTGAAATAGATCGAGTGCCCAACGGTTCGGATTCCACGCGGTCGTTTTTTCTTTTCGGGTCAACAAATCGTCCAGTTAACAGCTCCAGTCAACGGCTTGCAGTCAACGAGTCCTGTCAACGGCTCCAGTCAACAGCTGAGTCAACGGCTCCAGTGTCTCTCGGCTCAGTCAACGGCTCCAGTTTCTCTCGGCTTAGTCAACGGCTCTAATTTCTCTCTCGGCTCGGTCCATAGCTCCAATTTCTCTCTCGGCTCGGTCCACGGCTCGGCGGGCCGCGGCTTCACCTCCACAGATCTGCAGCGCCGCGGCTTCTTGCAAGCAATGGATCGCCGTGGTCGGATCTCGCCGGGAAACGGAGGACATCAGCCAGCGTTCACGTGAGTCGGGGTCGAATCTCCTCGCCGGAGAACGGGGGCATTAACTGTTGTTCGCGAAAGACGGATCTAAAATCTTCTCGCCGGAAAATGCGAGAAAGATAACCGACAGTCGCACGAGACAGAGCTGAGGTCCTCGCCGGGGAACGAGCGTAACCGGTGGTCGCGTGAGACTGCGCTGAGGTCCTCGCCAAAAAACGGAGGACTGGAACGGTGTTCACGAGCCAGAGTCCTCACCTGAATACGCGAGGTCATGGGTCGAAGAAGATGACCGGCGGGGTGTTGAAGGAGAAGCCGACAGAGAAAAAAAAAAGAGAAACAAAAACAAAAAACAGACAAAAAAAAAATATAAAGAGAGAAGATACCTATTTTCTTAGAGAGAGTGGGAAGGCAAATTGTGAGCCAAACTTTTCATCTCTTCTCCTTTATATAGAGGTGGAACTTCCGACCTCATTTTCACCTCGGTTTGCGAACAAAAAAAAAATTTCGCAAAGCCCGAACCATGTTCTTAAGGGCTCATTGCAAACATATTACAACATGCCGGATTCGTTCTTAGCCAAACAGAACGATGAAAACGGGTCATGTCCGCGGCAATTCGAAACGTTCCAGATACTGTTAACGGCAATCTCTTGACAGTGCAAGGTCCACTATTTGTGATTAACAGATTTTTCGAAGCATCTGATCGCCAATTTTAACATTGATCACTTATATCTTACCAGCAGCATTACTGATACTGCCAAGCTGGGGGGCTAACTGTAGGGGTCAAAATCCACCCCTTACAAATCAATCCCAAAAATTGACTGAGTATGGGAAAAAGTGTTAACCGGTTTTCCGGGTTCCCGCGGAAATCCCTCACCTTCTGGTTTAATCTGACCAGCTGCTAAACCATAAACATGGCATGCGAGATGGTTATGACAAACATTGGACCGGGCTGCGGAAGTGGGCCGTACCATCCAAAAGTGGGTCGAGCCGTGAAGAGAAGCCCGCGGCATGCAGTCGACTCCGCGGCGAGAGAATCCAGCAGAATAAGGAAGATATCTCTATCTCCTTGACAGAAGCCCTAACCGCGGAGCGAAACTATATATATGTTTGTTGAACCTCATAAAAGGGGATCCGCAACTTTTCACATAAACACTTGTAACATTGATTCGCAGAAACATCAATAAAGAAAACCTTTCTTCTTATTTTTTGCATTCCGTGATTCGTAACATAGAAATCTCCGTTCCTCAAACCCTTGACAAATTATATTGTTCTAGTTTCGACTCCCACACCTTTAGGCCTAAAATGACTCAAAATAAAATAAAAGATTCGATAAAGACCTACAAAACAAAGGTTAGAATGCGCCAAAAATGCATTATATCAATTCCCCTAGACTTAGATCTTTGTTTGTCCTCAAACAAATTCAAGATCAAGTGAAAGAGAAAGGTTTGAAAACGCAGGAACTCTCTCATCCTTAGCGAACCGAGTAAACAACCCTCATCCTGCAGACCACATAATCCAGAATATGATTAGCAAAGCTTTATCAAAACCCCTCAATTCTCAACCCAGTTTCTTTTTCCAAACATAAACTCTTCACATTCATTAAAGGTTGTGTGAGCTTCCTGCTACAAGCACTATTCAGGGTAGACGATGGTAAGGGGTTTAAGGCCATTTAGAGGTGGAGTTCAAAGTGTTTAAAGGTTACCCGATGCTCGTAGAGGATGCAGGATATCGCACAAAATTGCAAGAGAGAATGGGTCCATTTGAGTTCCACATTCTCTAAACCACTCTTTCTTTCTTTTAATTTCTCTAACTTCTCATCTAGCCATCATCCTCCTTAGGTATACTCACTGTGCAGAGAGACACTTTTTCTATTTCACAAACTTACCACTCTTCATCATCGATTTTTTTTTTCACTACAAGAAATCGGAGTATTGATAACAACCTAAAAATGCTATGAAAGTGATACATAACGCTGTAGAAAACGCTCCAAAATGTCCCGCGATAGTAGGTCTGCCACCTAAGATAGCGGATATTACTAACGCGATGTTTAATATTTTAACCATAGCACTTTTTTTATTGCAATTATAAATGTTTAGAATAGCGTTTTTTTTTTGTTATTAATAATTTTAATAATAGCTTTTAGTTTTTTTTTTAAAAGCATTTTTGTTTTATTATGATTGTCTAATGTTTATAGCATTTAACTTTACTAATATAGCAACGTAATTGTAATTTTTTAAAATATTTCAGAATTCAAATATAATTTCGAAATATTTAAAATTATATAAATAAAATCAATTATGATTAAATTAAAAATATCCTCAATTTACAAATACCACAAAACAATTAAAAGAAACCTAATACATTGCATGTAGTACTACTCTACAACTATAATCCCTTCACAATCATCCTAACATAAGAACTATCATTTTCTCTATCCAAATCACCAACTTCTTGGACAGCTATGGGTGCATCAACAAAATCTTCATATGAATGAATGAATGGATGAATGGATCATTCATATATCCTGCTTGGTTCATATGAAGGTTCACAAGAGTGAAGCCAATCTTCTTCCTTCACACCATTACCTTTGTTAGCCCAATTGTATCTGAAAAGTGGTACTTTGAACATGTGATAGTCCATGAGTATTAATCTCTTTTATCACTCCATAGTAGGTAACCATATCCGCCATTTGTCTTTAATCTCGAGCACTAGATCTACTCATACTGAATGCCTCGTAAGTTATTCCACTCAATTTTATCCTATAGCAAACCAACAATCCAATGTTATCACGATACGGTTTAAAACAACACAATATAAATCAGAAAAACTGAAACATATGTTAATATTTGCAAGGAAGGATCTAATTATGAAGCTAGAACACCAATCTCATAAACCTATATATGCATAAAGATATGAAGATTACAATCATAAAAACATAATGCTTCAGCATAAAATAAACGCACTGATTAAGACTACTTGTACTGTTGTACACCAAAATCAGCAAAACCCATATGAAATCGAAGAATATATTCAAACACTAACTATGATATGGGCCTTGAATCTTGATAAGACACTCACGCGTTTGTTAAATACAACTCGAATTGCAAATACAAAACATGAAATCTCGAAGCAAAGCAGATGAAGAAAAGAACCGTAATGAACTTGAGATTTGAGCAAAGAATTCACGATAACGAACCTGAGTAGATAAGAAGTAATGCGTTTGTGAGCATGAGAGTGAGACCGAACCCTAAGAAAGAGAGAGACAGAGTGATTGATATATCATGCTTTTTACCCATTTTTGACTATGATATAGGTCCGTTTTTATCGAGTCTTTTTGGTGTTTTCCTATTATTTTAGAGTCTTTGTAGGTCAATGGACGATTGGAGCTTAATGGGAACTTTTGGAGCATTTTGGAGCATCAAGGAAAGAAGAGCCGAAGTGATCAAGTCGGAGTCGAGTTTTCATGGCTGTGTCGATCGACACAACCCTGTGTGTCGATCGACACAACCCTGTGTGTCGATCGCACACATGTCTGACGAGAGAAGATTGCAAGTTTTGAAGCAATTTCGTTTTTGCCCAAGAAGCCCAAAAGTTTACAGAATAGTCCAATCCGAATTTTAGACATTATATATAGTTTTTCCTTAGGCTTTTATGTTTTGATCTAGTTTTTAATTGAGACTTGAGAAAGGAGATTTGGAGAGCTATAGGAGAGATTTCGAGACTTCCGGACCTTCAGATTTCGAACCTTTGTATCTCTTACTCTATCTCTTTTATGCAATTTTATTCATTCATAATGTTTACTGCATCTATGTCTGAGTAGTTTGCTCGTTAGGTTTATGGTAATTCTAGGGTTTGATGAGAAATCGTTAGGATTGAAAGTCTGTTAGGATTTATCTTTATGTTCTTCATCTAGATTGATTTAACTCTGATTTTAGGATTTATCAACTGAAATTGGAAATCTTAGGTTGCTTTAATAAATGCAAAAGTATTATTAACAACCTGATATAATCTTAGATGAGCAAAATTATCTATTCGCAAAGAAATTTGGCTTAGTAATTTTGTGAACAATTGAAACTAAACTTAATGCTTGATTTTATTCACTATGTCTGCAAAGAAATTTGGAATATAGGGATTTAGTCATAGATAATCTCTGCAACGAAGGTTGATTGGTTTTATATTCATGTTTGAGTTCTCGAACCGCGCTTAATAAAATCCTAATCATTTTTATCCTCGTGTCGATCGACATAGCCGTATTTTGATTCAAACCTGCGAATTACCCATAGTCTAACCTTTTGTCAAATTAATTACTAAAACCTTGATAATCATTCACTGTTTACTTATCTTAATTGAATTCAATAGTCGATTGTGTGTTTAGATTCCCTGTGGATTCGACCCCTAAGTATTACATCGATCTCTTAATTTGAGAGACTAGCTTAGGGAAAATTTGAGCTTATCAAATTTTGGCGCCGTTACTGGGGAATCGATTTCACTAATCGATTTTTGATACTAGAATTTTGTCTAAGTTTTTTTATTTTTGTTTTATTACTTACTTGTTCTTTTCTCTTTGTCTTTTGTGTTTCAGGTTTATGCCTAATCGCGTTACCAGAAGCAACCAGAACGAAGAGCTAGTTGATCTCAATCTTGAGATTGGAAAGTTGGAACGAGCTAACCGAGCAGCGAGAAAGACAGGTAAGATGAATCTATTAGTTCTTATCAGAGGTGATAATGGGTTTCTGCAAGATGTTGAGGGTCATAGACGCAATGTTTATGGTCAGAGGATAGATGAGAATGGAGTTGTGATTGTGGAGGAGCCTGGGCGATATGCTATGCAGCGCCAAGAGCCAGCTGGGCGTGGGCGCACTCTGGGAGAGTACAATAGACCGGACGAGTTCTATGCCAACAGGGCAGCGATTCGCCTTCCTGTTTTCCTGAGGAATGATTTTGAGCTGAAGCCTTCTTACTTCTCACTCGTGGCTCAGCACCCGTTCCACGGTCTTTCCTCCGAGCACCCCATGGACCACATTGAGAGGTTCGAGGACCTAGCATCTAGCATTAAGGCTAATGGAGTTGATGCGAACCACAATAGGTGTGAAAGCCTACTGATACTTCAAGGGTTTCTCAAGACTCGGACTTAGCTCACGAGACAAAGAGAAGAACGACTAGGTTTAAGAAAAACGATATCTTTATTGATTCAAAGGTGAAAAACTCGGACTACAAGTGCAAGGCATTATATAGCCAGGTTCTCAAACATAAAACTAGGAAAAACACAATAAACCTGCAAGAAGAAAAGGGAAAACACAATAAATAGAAATAAAAGACAAAAGGAAAGAGCCGTTAGGCTTTAAACACAAAATAGTCTAGAAATGGTAACATGATCTCTTTTAGTCTTCAACTTGAATAGGTCTTCTCTTGAGATCTTCCAGCTGATATGAGGACTTTCTATGCTTCTTCTAAGGCCAAAGAAACCGTGGTAAGATGGGCTTCACGTCGGGGCTTAAATAGAACCCATTTGGTGTTATCGGCTATCAAAGGGTCCACCGGACATGTCTTCACTGCGGGGCCTTTTATGAGCGATTGGTAAGGCTTCTGGATATGATCTTTAGTGATCTGAAAACTAGATTCAAAGATCTTTCTATCCAAATGTAGATCACTTACTGGATTGTCGGGTTCAGGAAGCGGCATCTTGTTAAATAGATCCATCAAATGTGAGCTTTCGGATGGCGTTAGTTGCAATCCTTCAAACTGATCAAGCATGATGAGTCCTTCACGATCTAGCTGGTCCACGAACATGTTGAACTTGTTTTCCAGGCTCTTGCTCCTAGTTTTTGTCATTGGTCCGCTTGGTACAAGTGGTGCTTGAATGATTTGACTTGGTGGTTCGATGTCCTCATCAGGAGTGTCTAGCGATTACCTCTACTGCAAGCTTTTCCCCTACTTTTTTAGTGGAGAAGCAGCTTACTGGTTGAAACAGTTAGAGCGGGGATCGCTGACTACATGGGAGGACACCAAGAATGCTTTCATCAACAACTTCTTTGATGAGGCGAGATCCGAGTATCTGAGGACTAATATCTCCACTTTCAAGTAGGGACCGACTGAGGTATTCAAGGCTTTTTGGGTGAGATTCAAGGCCTACCAGAGAGATTGTCCTCATCATGGTTTCAGCGACGTTTAGTTGTTGGGTATCTTCTTTGAAAGGATTGATTGGAGATACCCGATGGCTCTAGATGCTGCGAGCAACGGAAACTTTAACACTAGATATCCAGAGGATGCACTTGTGCTTATCGAGAATTTGGCTGCTAGTAACAGTTCCAAGAATGCAGACTTTAAGAGAAAGAGACTTGGTGAAAACATGGATGGAAGTCAGATTGCTGAGGTGAAAGCCAAGGTAGATTCTGTGCGTAACCTTCTAGTGGGGAAGAGGTCTGTTCAATTTGCTGCAGAAGTGGAGACTTTCGAGCCTGAAGAAAAGGATGTCAACTACATCAATGGAGCTGGTTATCAGGGTCAAAGGTTTGGTAACCAACAAGGGTATCAGAAGAATGATTTCCAGAAGCCATTCCAGAGTAACAACTACCAAATGAATTATGGTTCTTCTTCTTACCAGACACCTCCTTCTCAATCTTCTAATAGTGAGATGAAGTCTATGTTGGAGCAAATTCTAGAGGGTCAACAGAAGATGACAGTGAGCTTCAATGGGAAAATGGATGCCATGTACTCTGATCTGAATGTGAAAATTGAGGCTCTCAATCTCCATGTGAAGAAGCTAGAAACTCAAGTTTTTCAAACGGCGGAGAATGTTAGAAGGCAAGAGGGATTTCTCCCAGCCAAGACGGAAACAAACCAGAGACTACACGTCAACGCTATCACTTTGGGGAGTGAAGAAGAGGTTGAAAGAGATGGGATTTGCGTTCCAGACACCGTGTCGATCGACACAGAAGGCTTGTGTCGATCGACACAGGTTGAAAATCGCAAAACTGGAGTTTACGCAATCGGTGATTTTTCTCCCAAGGTCGACACAAGATCGACACAGAAATCCCAAGTCGATCGACACAAGGACTATGTCGATCGACACAAGGACTATGTCGATCGACATGGGTCCTAGATGAGACCAAACACTTTAAAACCTTCAGCCATAGCAGAGGAAAGGGTCTACAAGCCCAAGATTCCACACCCACGGGCTATTAGTGTCAAAACACCAGAGGAGAAAGGGAGACATGCTCAACCACCGCTGAGGAAGTTGCAAAAGATACCGAATCCAAGGATGTTCATTGTTCCTTGCTCAATCAAAGGTATGGAATTCAAGAATTCTCTTTGTGACACTGGAGCTAATGTGAATGTCATGTCTCAGTCTGTTGCAAGGAAGCTGGGGATTAAGGATCTGCAACCTTCAAGGATGTCTCTCGAGCTTGCTAACTCTTCTTCAACATTTTTAAAAGGGTTAATTCCTGACTTGATGCTTCAAGTAGGAGATTGTCTGGTTCCGGTGGATTTTCACATCACGGAGACGAAGAAGGACAGCGAGAAACCATTGATTCTTGGGTCATCATTGATCGCATAGATCAACTTGGCCGAAGTTAGGCATTGTCGGACCAGGTCTATGTAGAGCACGTCTGGCTGAAGAGCAATGTCAGTCAATTACGTAGCCGAGAGGATGTTGCTCATGTCATGAAACAAACCCAACTACTTCAGAGTGGTCCCACACAAGAATCGGGTTGGCTCAATAGCAATCTCTAGCCAGTTGTTGTAGTAGTAGTAAGCGTCGGACTGGTCCCAGACTTCCTCGGAACTCATGGGCAAGCGATCATCAGGAAAAGCGAACCATTTGCCTTCATCACGCGGCCACGAGTTGTACTCGGCTCCCAAGGAGGAAGTTTCTCCCTTTGCTTTTGCGGATCTGGGTGGCTTACCAAAAGAGGTTTTAGAACCTGTTATCCTTGCTTTCCGTGAAGAACGAAGTGGATATTCGGAAAGAGGATGAAAAATCCTTTGTTTTCAAGCAAAAAATATCTCAAATTGGTTAAGATTTCGAGAAGTTGTGCTTTGAAGAAAAGCTTAAAAACCGTTTTAATGGAGAGAAGGAAAAAGGAAGAAAATGAAGAGAAAAAGAAAGAGAGAGATTTTTCCTAGGAAATTGGAAAAGTTCATTTTTTGCCTTATTTCGTGGGCCCACTCGCGTTTCTTTATTGGACTTACCTCTTGGTGGGCCTTAATTCGAAATTTGAATTTTCGCCCTAGGGAGCAGGTGCTCCTATTTTTGTAAGTGTTCCCTTCCTTTGGAATTTTCGATTTATGTCTCCTTTGAGTTCACCTATTATTTTTTATTTTTTTATTTTTCTTTGAAACAAAAACAACTAAAACTAAAAGTTAGAAATAAAAGAAATCAAAATCAAAGAGTTAGTACACTTACCAGTGGGTTGCCTCCCACCAAGCGCTTGGTTAAAGTCATTAGCTTGACTTGTTTAGCCATTTTAGGATTGAGGTGCATCGCCTAAGGGGATAAATCCACCTTCGGCTTGGTTTGTGTAAGCAAGATATGGTTTGAGCCGCTGACCATTGACCACAAATTCATTGCCTTTGGTGTCCAACAACACCACGGCTCTATAGGAGCGGACCTCTTTAATGATAAAGGGTCCGGACCACCTTGATCTTAACTTTCCTGGGAAAAGTTTAAGTCTAGAGTTGAAAAGGAGTACCTGGTCGTTTGGCTGAAAGTTTCTGGTAAGTATCCTTTTGTCATGATACACCTTAATCCTTTGTTTGTAGATTTTAGAACTCTCATAGGCCAGGTGCCTAATTTCCTCCAACTCGTTGAGGTGCATAGATCGCCTCCCAAAGGCTGATTTGACATCATAGTTCACCATCTTGACAGCCCATGCTGCCTTGTATTCAAGCTCCACAGGGAGATGACAAGACTTCCCATACACCAAGTGGAAAGGCATTGTCCCCAACGGTGTCTTATATGCAGTTCGATAGGCACAAAGAGCGTCATCTAACTTGGCAGCCCAATCCTTTCTAGTGGTTCCCACGGTCTTTTACAAAATACTCTTGATTTCCCTATTGGAAACCTCAACCTGACCACTAGTTTGTGGATGATATGGTGTTGCTACCTTGTGCTTCACACCATTCTTTCTCAATAGGCCCTCAAAGACCTTGTTGATGAAGTGAGTGCTTCCATCGCTTATGACAACTCGTGGCACTCCAAACCTGGGGAATATCAAGGACTTAAACATCTTCACCACTACCTTGGCATCATTCATTGGTGAAGCAATGACTTCTACCCACTTAGACACAAAATCAATAGCCACCAAGATGTATTGGTTTCCATAGGAAGATGGAAAAGGTCTGATGTGCATATAATTTCGGTTTAGGGTTTATATGCAATTAGGTTTTAAATTTATAACCCTAGGGAACTGCAAGTGCATAGTTAAGACAATTGTAGTACTTAGGGGTCGAACCACTGAGGACTAAGTGATGAATGCGCTACAAACCTATATGATTCGGATTAAGCTAAGGGAAAATATTATTTGGTTTTTGGGGTTTTATGGAAGCAAATAACAAAACAAATAAGTAAAGAGATAGATATCAATTAAGATTAGAATTCAAGCAATTCACAAAACATATGCAACACACAAGCGATCGATTTAGGATTTTAATACTAGTTGTTCTAGAACTCATACACTAAGGTAAGGTCATCCCACTATCGTGAAGTAACTAACCATCTACGTTTTACACCCTAATAGACTCAACTATCGCAGGTTATTACAAGGTGAAAACATGCTTTATGCTCAAGATTGATTATTCACTAGACTCCTTAACTAACCTACCGAATTGTTAAGATGCCTAGCTCATCGAATACTAGGTCCGGAGATATAACAACCTTTTGGAGGGTATATCAACCTAAGATCACTCCTTGGGTAGCTAAGCCAATTCGTGCTTTGAGTATAAATAAAGATGAAGAAACAATTCTAGAATAAAACTCTAAACGATTAAACGTATAAAGACATAGAATTAAGAAAGTGAATAGAAATCAAATCAAAGCTATAACTCTAACATGTTTTGCAACACATAGCAACAAGAGTAAAGCACATAGACAATATAATTCGTTGATCTATCTAAGCGTAAGGAGTTAGATCTCATCTCTTTTCAATAGGGCAAAGTCAATCTATCTTTAAAGGGTTCTAGAATCAAATAAACATTAAGAACAAGAGAAAAACGAAATACATTGGTTAGGTATTGATTTAGGCTATTAAGGCCAGCTTCTTGAGTTCCTAGAGAGGCTAAAACCAAGTATATATAGGGGTTTAATGAGGCTTAAGTCGGTTAGGGTTTCTTCGGGCAACAACGTCTTTTTGGTCGAAACTGAGGCAATATTGGTCCAAATAACGGATGGGTTGCGTGACCGGTATTGGAAGCTTCCATGACTCTTCTAGAAGGTCGAAAAAAGTCTGGATCATCGGCCCATGGGCTGGCCCGGTGCTTGGCTTCATTCTGCACTCACTTCTCTTCGAAGGCAGTTTGACATGTCCTTAGTGTTTCGGGTGTATCTTCCAAAGTACAGCTCCAATTTATGAAATTATAACTCCATTGGAAAGATAACTTAAAGATATATCTCCATACAAAAAGTTTCATTAAATTCCCAACTGATTTGATACTCCGTTCGTCAGCTAACTTCTGGCATATGCGTTTTGTCCAGTTTGAGAATGTTCATTATCTTCAAGATAAAATGACTTGGCTTGGTTCCTTTTACTTGGATGAGTAGTTGCATCATATATGACACTCCTTTTGCTCCATTTTACATCCTTTTGATGATAAAACCTGTTAAGACCTTAAAACCTACATATACGAGAAAACTACCTCTTGTGGTCCAAAAGCTTTATTAATATATATAAAAACCATAGTAAAATATATATAAAAACCATAGTAAAACCATAGTAAAAACATCTTGTCAGCAATCACCTCGGCAAACACGACCCCAAAGTTGACACTCGTGTCAACTTCACAGCTCATACCTTTCTCGCCTTCAATGGTGTCTCTCACTGCGTTGTACAACAGAATAAGCTAATCGGTCCTAACCTTGCTCGCATCATCCTTGAAGAAGAAGATGGTGCTTATCGCCTTAGCAGCAATGCGAAGTGCCGGGTTCCAGATTGCGGACTGAGCGGCTGAGCAAGAGAAGTAATGGCCATTGGCGATGAAGTCCCAGAATGCGTTGGCAATGGTGAACCGGTTGGGAAGAGCCACATTTGCCTCCCCTAACTCAAAACCGTAGAGATCGCAAAGCTCAGGGATGGAGATCGCATACTTTTTCTCCTGCAAAGAAAGAGAACACACCCTTTGAAGCGACCGACTTAGTTGGGTACGCATAGATCAACTTGGCCGAAGCTAGGCATTGTCAAACCAGGTCTGGGTAGAGCACGTCTGGCTGAAGAGCAATGTCAGTTAATTGTGTAGCCGAGAGGATTTTGCTCATGTCATGAAACAAACCCAACTACTTCAGAGTGGTCCCACACAAGAATCGGTTTGGCTCAATAGCAATCTCCAGCCAGTTGTTGTAGTAGTAGTAGGCGTCGGACTGGTCCCAGACTTCCTCGGAACTCATGGGCAAGCGATCATCAGGAAGAGCGAACCGTTGGCCTTCATCATGTGGCCACGGGTTGTACTCGGCTCCCGAGGAGGAAGTTTCTCCCTTCGCTTTTGCGAATCTTGGTGGCTTACCAAAAGAGGTTTTAGGACCTATTATCCTTACTCGCCGTGAAGAACGAAGTGGATATTTGGAAAGAGGATGAAAAATCCTTTGATTTCAAGCAAAAAATCTCTCAAATCGGTTAAGATTTCGAGAAGTTGTGCTTTGAAGAAAAGCTTAAAAACCGTTTTAATGGAGAGAAGGAAAAAAGAAGAAGATGAAGAGGAAAGGAAAGAGAGAGAGATTTTCCTAGGAAATTGGAAAAGTCCCTTTTTTGCCTTATTTCGCGTGCCCACTCGCGTCTCTCTATTGGACTTACCTCTTGGTGGGCCTTAATTCGAAATTCGAATTTTCGCCCTAGGGAGCAGGTGCTCCTATTTTTGTAAGAGGTGTTCCCTTCCTTTGGAACTTCCGATTTATGTCTGCTTTGAGTTCACCTATTATTTTTTATTTTTTTTCTTTTTCTTTGAAACAAAAACAACTAAAACTAAAAGTTAGAAATAAAAGAAATCAAAATCAAAGAGTTAGTACACTTACCTGTGGGTTGCCTCCCACCAAGCGCTTGGTTAAAGTCACTAGCTTGACTTGTTTACCCATTTTAGGCTTGAGGTGCATCGCCTAAGGGGATAAATCCATGTGCGGCTTGGTTTGGGTCAGCAAGATATGGCTTGAGCCGCTGACCATTGACCACAAATTCATTGCCTTTGGTGTCCAACAACACCACGGCTCTATAGGAGCGGACCTCTTTAATGATAAAGGGTCCGGACCACCTTGATCTTAACTTTCCTGGGAAAAGTTTAAGTCTAGAGTTGAAAAGGAGTACCTGGTCGTTTGGCTGAAGGTTTCTGGTAAGTATCCTTTTGTCATGATACACCTTAAGCCTTTGTTTGTAGATTTTAGAACTCTCATCGGCCAGGTGCCTAATTTCCTCCAACTCGTTGAGCTGCATAGATCGCCTCTTAAAGGCTGATTTGACATCATAGTTCATCATCGTGACAACCCATGCTGCCTTGTATTCAAGCTCCACAGGGAAATGACAAGACTTCCCATACACCAAGTGGAAAGGCGTTGTCTCCAACGGTGTCTTATACGCAGTTTGACAGGCACAAAGAGCGTCATCTAACTTGGCAGCCCAATCCTTTCTAGTGGTTCCCACAGTCTTTTACAGAATACTCTTGATTTCCCTGTTGGAAACCTCAACCTGACCACTAGTTTGTGGATGATATGGTGTTGCGACCTTGTGCTTCACACCATTCTTTCTCAATAGGCCCTCAAAGACCTTGTGGTGAAGTGACTGCTGCCATCGCTTATGACAACTCGTGGCACTCCAAACCTGGGGAATATCAAGGACTTAAACATCTTCACCACTACCTTGGCATCATTTGTTGGTGAAGCAATGACTTCTACCCACTTAGACACAAAATCGATAGCCACCAAGATGTATTGGTTTCCATAGGAAGATGGAAAAGGTCTGATGTGCATATAATTTCGGTTTAGGGTTTATATGCAATTAGGTTTTAAATTTATAACCCTAGGGAACTGCAAGTGCATAGTTAAGACAATTGTAGTACTTAGGGGTCGAACCACTGAGGACTAAGTGATGAATGCGCTACAAACCTATATGAATCGGATTAAGCTAAGAAAAAATATTATTTGGTTTTTGGGGTTTTATGGAAGCAAATAACAAAGCAAATAAGTAAAGGGATAGATATCAATTAAGATTAGAATTCAAGTAATTCACAAAACATATGCAAAACACAAGCGATCGATTTAGGATTTTAATACTAGTTGTTCTAGAACTCATACACTAAGGTAAGGTCATTCCACTATCGTGAAGTAACTAACTATCTACGTTTTGCATCCTAATAGACTCAACTATCGCAGGTTATTACAAGGTGAAAACATGCTCTATGCTCAAGATTGATTATTCACTAGATTCCTTAACTAACCTATCGAATTGTTAAGATGCCTAGCTCATCGAATACTAGGTCCGAAGATATAACAAACTTTTGGAGAATATATCAACCTAAGATCACTCCTTGGGTAGCTAAGCCAATTCGTGCTTTGAGTATAAATAAAGATGAAGAATCAATTTTAAAATAAAACTCTAAACGATTAAGCGTATAAAGACATAGAATTAAGAAAGTGCATAGAAATCAAATCCAAGCTATAACTCTAACATGTTTTGCAACACGTAGCAGCAAGAGTAAATCACATAGACAATATAATTCGTTGATCTATCTTAGATTTAATGAAAACTTCCTATCAAAAACATCATTCAAGGAAGACGAGTTAGGTATTGGGAAAGGCTGATTTTAGTGGTGAGGTTAAAAGTGTTTAGGGTTACCATAGACTCCGGGTGAGAGATATTATGCAAAATTGCAAGAGAGAATGGACCTATTGATGTCCACAATTTCCCAACCACTTCTTCACGTCTTTCTCCCCCAGACTTAGATCTTTCTCCGGGAATCACTTGAAATCTCTTCTATTCGTTTCTTCTTTTGTATCATGACATTCTTTAGGTATTCTTTGGCCATAAGACTCTTAGAATTACCGTTTTCCTTTCCCTTAGATTTTTTATTTTTTATTTTTTTTTTATTTTTTTTCTCCTTTTTTGAAAGGGGGAAAACGCTATTTCTTTGATATAAGTCAAGTATAGTCACGAATTGTTACCATGTTTTAAGCATCCAAGGAACGGCCAAGCTCTTTGTAATTTGTTCTTTTGTACTCCACCATTCTCTACCAAATCGTCGCATCTCTAGTGATTGGAAAATTGCGTCGATCCTTTTTTCTCCGACGTTTTTGCACATATCTGCAAGTATGAAACTAAAAGAGAATGCATGAGGTCTGAAAGAAGGTAAAGGGTTTTTAGGTAGGGTACCAACTAAAGGTGAGTTGGCCATTCATAACAACAAAAAGTGGTAAAAGAGGATAAGATGTCATGAATGTGCGATTCGTTTCCTTGATCTAACATCCTTAATAAGAAATAATCGAAAACCATATGAGTAGACCAAATAGAGAGTCAAAATCGTATCCATCAAAACAGTTGCAAGTAGAAATTTTCTGGACGGAAGCTCCATCATGAGGTTTCTGAATCGATTGTCATGATCAAACCCTGCAACAATGGTTAGATAGTCTTCAAAATCAAAACGTCAGTCCTAGGAAAGTATCATAATTCCTATCTTATAATTTTTAATAAAAACGATTTTTATTATTATTATTATTATTGTTTTTTTTTTGAAAATAAATTTTGAAAAATCCTTTTGAAAACATAAAAACCAAACACTAACAAACGTGTTAGTAACAACAATCCCCCCAGACTTAACTTACTCCGTCCCCGGTGTAAAATTAAATCAAATTAAGGGAGTAATGATGAAAATTTATTTGAAAGAAGAATAAAAAAGATAGAGAATAGAATGATAGTACCAGTGAGCTTAAATATTTTCGGCAAAAATCTGAGGTTGTCGCGATCAAACTGAATTCTTCTTTGTTTTTGAGCAGTGGGTATCCGTTATGAATTGAAACCATGCTTTTTATCTCCAATGTCTTCTCTTTCTATCACATCGCATTCGAATGGTGGATAATTCGTAAGACGATTGAATTGTGCGTCCACAATGAAATCTCTTGGAAATCCTGTTTAAGAGCAACATCTCCTTGCAAAAACACTTGAAATCACACGTTAAATTCATCCTGGATCAAAATCCTCAATACAATTGTATTGAATACCAAGTCCAAGGGAATGAAAAATAGATATTAAACAAAAAGAAATCAAAATAATGAATCCAAATTGTTAAAAACTATCAATCGAAGTGAAATCAATGATGAATATGTCAAGATGTGAAAATCATGTTTAAAACCATTTTAATCTAACCAATATGTGAATTATTAATACAAAAATTCATGAATCAAATAATTTTTAGTTATATAATCATGAATATGCAAAAATAAATTGGTTATTAAAAAAAAATTATGAGTGAAAAATGGTTTTAAAATAATTTGAAAGAGTGAAAAAGGAAAATTAACCTCTTTTGACCAAACGGTTAGGTGGTCAGCTCTCTGTGGTTCAAAGCGGTGGTTCGGTGGTCCAGGGCTCGTGACTCCGTGATATGATCATGGACGAGCATGCTTTGGATGAGGAAACTTTGATCATAACCGAAGGTCCCGTTACGCGGTCCAAGACAAGGATGCTTCCCGGAGCTGTTTAGGAGTTACTTAGAGACGTTCGGATCAAGGAAGAAAATCAACTTATGCACAACGCCGTTACCTCAATTTCGGCTACGATATTTTCTTGAGGTTGGACGTTAAGTATAAGTTGTTGTACTCTTTTTCCTGTACTCGGTTTTGTCCTAATGGGTTTTCCGAGTAGAGGTTTTAACGAGGCAACACTTATACTTACCCTTTACGATCCAACATCATGAAACATATCAAGAATAATTTGCATGCTAAGGAGATTCATGAACGTGGAAGGCCAAGAGGGTGTTCACATCATGCATTATTATTAGTCAATATTCAATGGTCTTATGAATTAACTTAGTTTTGCTATTTTCCATGCATCGATTTAGGACTTTTAATCTTCATTCTCTCCCTATATAAACAATGTAAACTCTTTGAGAAATCATTCACTTTTTTATCAATCTTTTCTGAAAGAAGTTTCTCTCTTGTTCTTTTGAGAACTTGTCGATCTCTTGGTGGTTAGCCAACGAATTCAAATCGATCATTGGGTGGTTAGCTCTTTGATCACAACCGATCACTAGGTGGTTAGCCTTGCAATCTTGTCGACTTCAAGGTGGTTAGCCGAAGAGTCCTTTGTTCCTTAGGTGGTTAGCCTTCGGATTAGGTTTACCGAGAGCCGATCATAACTCTCGACGAAGCCATTCCCCTTCACGCCTTGTTCATTTAAGGATCTATCCGTTTCAATCCCTAAAAGAGTGTGCGTTCCTTTGGGAGATCGTATCAAGTGGTATCAGAGCCACGCTCTTGAAATAGCGGTATTTTCTAACCATTTTTTATCTCTTCATATTCAATCTTCCTTCTTTTCTTTCTATCTTTTGTATCAAAACCAATTATAAAAAAAAAGGAAACGAAAAGACAAGTATAAAAAAAAAAGAAAAAAAAAACTGTATATATTGGTACGTATTTCTTCACTATCTATCTTTAGTTTGACGATTTGGTTTTTAAAGCTACCATCGATTTGTTTTGATTTATTTCCTTAAGAACCGAGGAGAACTTCTTGTGTGTGTGAGGATATTGTGAGAGTTGTGCGAAACACTTGAGTGAACACTTGTGAGGATTATTTTACTAACGTGTTTGTTTCTTTTGCGAGGAAAAAAATGTCCGATGAAAGCAATGACGGTACTTCACGATCAAGGAGAAGAAGAGATGTCGAAATGAATCGCAAGATGGATACTATGTCCGCAATGCTAAACAAAATGAGAGGTCAAATGGCCGCTCTTAGTGTTAGAACGCCGAATAGACGAGAAGGAAACGAAAGAACCAACCAAGGCATAGCTCGAGAAGGCAACTTGACCGAAAGTCATGGATCTGACCATCGCGTTGTTCAAAGGAGTCCGCGAGTCCCGCCTAGGCATAGGCAAAAGCGTTTCCATGATTTCTCAAACTCCAAACGTCACAAGAAGTAGCAGAGATCAGTGGACATTGTGTCTCGATGGTTAGAATCTCATCCGTACTTGGTGAAAGAAGAAAAACCGAGAGACAAAGCCGAGAAGGAACAAGTGCCTACGGAGATTGCCACTGAACAAGACAAAGCCACAACCAAAGCCATAGTGGTCTACGATCAACACTAACAACAAAAACCCGAACATATGGACTTTGTTTTTGGAGATTCTTTAAAATTATTCAAAGTTCATGAGCTACTGCCATGGAGAGGAATCATACACCAGCAGCCTTGGAGTAAGGTGATAGCATCCATGCTAATGCAAGGCGACACCACGGATGTTTCACGCATCATAAAGCCGACACACCCTCGAGATAAGTATCGTAATTCTAAACGAAGAATAAAGGCTAATTTGCTTAGTCTTGGTAATTTTGATACTGTTCTTAAGTCACGAAGCTATAAAGAGGAGGTGTGTACGTTCATAATACATCAAGGCCCTACTGTTTTTGAAGATGTTCAAGACACAAACCGCTCGACAAGCCCTGAATGTACCATATTGATATATGCGGCTTGTGAAGGTCATACAAGGACCAATATCGAAAACTACTACGCAAAGGAGACTTCCATCACCATCTACACTCAGAAAGGAGTCTATGAAGCCTTAGTTCAACCCCATAGTATTTCGGAGCTAACCAGAAACGACGTTCAAAGTCTGAACACCCGCAACTCGCTAGTTATGAAGTTATGCGCATATGGGCCACTCCAAACCTTTGTGTGGCAACTTGGAGCTCTTATACAACATCCATTCTACGCTATTGAGGATGTTTCTCATACCAATGACCTCCTGGTCTGCATCAAAACAAGAGACAACTCGTATCTACAAGTCCCGCGAGCACCACCATGGATCTACATAGCTTGTTCGGATCAAATTAAGTCTAAGATGGCCCGACCAATTCGAGCACCACCTTGGAACGTCAAGACCAAGCTTTCAAGAAGCTTGAATGTCCGAGACAGCTCACATACTCTCCATGAACTAGTCCAGAAGATGAAGATCAAATACCATTCTCATCGACTTAATCCTCAAGGTAAGTACTCCGTTAGTTCTAGCTTCAATATTGCTGATATCATTCCTTTTGTTGCACATCAAGACAATTTGAGGAAAAATCCTTTCAAGAGGAGGGGGATGATATGATCATGGACGAGCATGCTTTGGACGAGGAAACGTTGATCATACCCGAAGGTCCCGTAACGCGGTCCAAGACAAGGATGCTTCCCGGAGCTGTTCAGGAGTTACTTAGAGACGTTCGGATCAAGGAAGAAGATCAACTTATGCACAACGCCGTTACCTCAATTTCGGCTACGATCTTTTCTTGAGGTTGGACGTTAAGTATAAGTTGTTAATGGGTTTTCCGAGTAGAGGTTTTAACGAGGCAACACTTATACTTACCCTTTACGATCCAACATCATGAAACATATCAAGAATAATTTGCATGCTAAGGAGATTCATGAACGTGGAAGGCCAAGAGGGTGTTCACATCATGCATTATTATTAGTCGAGATTCAATGGTCTTATGAATTAAATTAGTTTTGTTATTTTCTATGCATCGATTTAGGACTTTTTATCTTCATTCTCTCCCTATATAAACCATGTGAACTCTTTGAGAAATCATTCACTTTTTTATCAATCTTTTCTAAAAGAAGTTTCTCTCTTGTTCTTTTGAGAACTTGTCGATCTCTTGGTGGTTAGCAAACAAAATCAAATCGATCATTGGGTGGTTAGCTCTTTGACCACAACCGATCACTAGGTGGTTAGCCTTGCGATCTTGTCGACTTCAAGGTAGTTAGCCGAAGAGTCCTTTGTTCCTTAGGTGGTTAGCCTTCGGATTAGGTTTACTGAGAGCCGATCATAAATCTCGACGAAGCCATTTCCCTTCACGCCTTGTTCATTCAAGGATCTATCCATTTCAGTACCTAAAAGAGTGTGTGTTCCTTTGGGAGATCGTATCACTCCGATGGTGTGATGGTTGACGGGGACGCGGTTTGGCCAAAACCGGTCTAGGTGTCGGGTGGCTAGTCGCGGTCAAGTATGGCGAGTTGTGCTCGGGTCCAAGGCGGTTCACGGCACGAGATGGTGGTCAGATGGGTGTGGAGTCGCGGGCGGGGCAATTCTGGTCGGCGTACCGGTCGGCGGTGTGGATCGCATCGTGACGGGATGGGCAGGAACGGGAGTCGGGTACCGGTCGGGTTGGCTGAACAAAATATAGACAAGAATGGACGTGGGATGTGTGTTGCGGGGTGTCGCAGTAAGGATGCGGGTAGAGGAAGCTCGGGACGGGTGAGGTTGGGATGCCCCGATACCGGTCGGACGAGATGATCGATACGCGGGACCGGTTTTGGGCTCGTGGGACGTGTCAGGTTGATCGCGGTAAGGATTTGAGCATGGTGCGGGATGCGGGAAGGTGTCGCGGGAGGGTGTCGCGTACCGGTCTGGGTACCGGTCGGTACCGCGGGTCGGTACTCGTGGAAGATGGTCACGGGTCGAGGCAAAACGAGCCGAGTACCGGTCACGATTTACGACCGGCACGCGTGACCGGTATTGGGTCGCTCATGTCACGGGGTGATCGGGACGTGATATCGGGCGTGGACATCGGTCGATATTTGGTCCGGTATTGCCTCATGTCGCGGTAAGGGTTGGATCGATCGTGGTTTATGCAATTTTTCGCCGAGCTTTTTCTTCGTTTATACACATCCGTTTTGAGATCCGAAATATGCTACAGATTCATGAGAATGAGATCTTTCCAATGGTATGAATATTGTAGCCTATTTTGTGGTGGCTTGAACTGTCAAAAAACTTGAAGATTTGGCTTCGTAACCTTCTTTGACGGTCTTGTTCAATCGGTCATAACTTGCTAACCGTAATAGCAAATCATGTTCTGCTTTTTCCAATAGCTTCATAAGACTGTCTCCTTCGTGTATACCAAATTTCAAAAACGTCCGGGCTGATATAGAGCTCAATTCATTCCATGAACAGAACAAGTCATGTTCGATCTCCTTTTCATCGTTCTTCTCAAAAACACATCTGTTTGTATTTTAAAAACATTTGTAAAATCCTGAAAAATTCATAGATAGATAAAATAATGAATGACAATGTTTAGAAAAATAAAATCAAATCCAAAAACGTAGAATAAGAAAATCAGTAAAATCAAAAACATGGATATGGGTTGCCTCCCATAAAGCGCTTGTTGTAAGTCGGATAGGTCGACTCCTTGGGTTTTTAGGGTGGTGGAAGGTCTTCTAAAGGCTTGAGGTTGCCTTTAGCATGTAAATGAGTTCTCCTTACATAGTGTTCTCCATCTTCATCAAATTGATTTGGCACATTGATCGACACTTCTCTTTTCTCCGAAGGATGGCAAACTTGCGCCGTTTCTTCGATTTTCGTTAAACGATCATCGAGTTGTTTCACACGGTTAGAGGTACCGATTGCTTCCCCTTTGAGGGCTGTTGTCTTCCCAATAAGATCATTAAAACGTCCAGCCAAAGAGAATTTAACATCCTCAATTGCTTGAGCATGTCGCGCTTGTTCTTTCGTAAGAACAAGTATCATAGAGAATGTTTCTTGATGAGTAACTTTGGTCTCCTCCAATGCTTTCTCGGCTTTGTGGAATTTGATAGCAGTGATATTGAGGCATGTTGTAAGTTCTTCTAAGTTCCCATTAGAGCTTGTGGTCTTCGTTTC
Source organism: Arabis hirsuta (assembly GCA_964056655.1). Lineage (NCBI taxonomy): Eukaryota > Viridiplantae > Streptophyta > Magnoliopsida > Brassicales > Brassicaceae > Arabis > Arabis hirsuta. The sequence continues at coordinate 18,779,298 of OZ053303.1, forward strand.
AAAATTTTCCCAAAGACTATCAAGGCTACGCTTGAAACCATGGAGTTTTCGCGCATCGTCTTGAAGATCTTGGGAATGTTTCTTTTGTACTTCTTCAAGGAGGCCTAAGCGTGAGGCGTTCTCTTTGATTTGAGCAGCAAGGTTATCGAATTTCTCATCAAAAGTTGAGATCAGAGTGTCCATCTTTGTATCGACCTCACGAAAGATTTGTGTAGCTTCCATGATACGATGCATCAAGGCGTCTTCTTCGTCTTCTCGAGAACTGCAAGTGCACAGTTAAGATCGATTGTAGTACTTAGGGGTCGAACCACTGAGGACTAAGTGATAAATGCGCTACAAACCTATATGATTCAGATTAAGCTAAGGGAAAATATTATTTGGTTTTTGGGGTTTTATTGAAGCAAATAACAAAGCAAATAAGTAAAAGGGATAGATATCAATTAAGATTAGAATTCAAGCAATTCACAAAACATATGCAAACACACAAGCGATCGATTTAGGATTTTAATATTAGTTGTTCTAGAACTCATATCACTAAGGTAAGGTCATCCCACTATCGTGAAGTAACTAACCATCTACGTTTTGCACCCTAATAGACTCAACTATAGCAGGTTATTACAAGGTGAAAACATGCTTTATGCTCAAGATTTATTGTTCTCTAGACTCCTTAACTAACCTACCGAATTGTTAAGATGTCTAGCTCATCGAATACTAGGTCCGGAGATATAACAAGCTTTTGGAGAGTATATCAACCTAAGATCACTCCTTGGGTAGCTAAGCCAATTCTTGCTTTGAGTATAAATAGAGATGAAGAATCAATTCTAGAATACAACTCTAAACGATTAAACGTATAAAGACATAGAATTAAAAAAGTGAATAGAAATCAAATCAAAGCTATAACTCTAACATGATTTGCAACATGTAGCAGCAAGAGTAAATCACATAGACAATGTAATTCATTGATCTATCTAAGCGTAAGGAGTTAGATCTCATCTCTTTGCAATAGGGCAAAGTCAATATATCCTTAAAGGGTCCTAGAATCAAATAAACATTAAGAACAAGAGAAAAACGAAATATGTTTTTTAGGTATTGATTTAGGTTTTTAAGGCCGACTTCTTGAGTTACTAGAGAGGCTAAAAGCAAGTATATATAGGGGTTTAAGGAGGCTTAAGTCGGTTAGAGTTTCTTCGGGCAAAAACGTCTTTTTGGTCGAAACTGAGGCAATATAGGTCCAAATAACGGACGGGTTGCGTGACCGGTATTGGAATCTTCCATGACTATTCTAGAAGGTCGGAAAAAGTCTGGATCATCGGTGGTTGGCTTCATTCTGCACTCACTTCTCTTCGAAGACAATTTAACATGTCGTCAATGTTTCAGGTATATCTTCCAAAGTACAACTCCAATTTATGAAATTCTAACTCCATTGGAAAGATAACTAAAAGATCTATCTCCTTAAAAAAAGTTTCATTAAATTCCCAACTGATTTGATACTCTGTTCGTCAGCTAACTTCTGGCATATGCGTTTTGTCCAGTTTGAGAATGTGCATTATCTTCAAGATAAAATGACTTGGCTTGGTTTCTTTGACTTGTATGAGTAGCTGCATCATAGATGGCATTCCTTTTGCTCCATTTTACATCCTTTTGATGATAAAACCTGTTAAGACCTTAAAACCTACATATACGAGAAAACTACCTCTTTTGGTCCAAAAGCTTTATTAATATATATAAAAACCATAGTAAAATAGATAGTAAATGTGGTAAAATATAGGGTATATCAAGGTCCCATAAAATCGATTCCCCACACATCAAACACGTCAACTTCCAGAATGACTGAGGCATCTCATTTTTCCGAGAGTTGTTTCCTTGCCTTTGGCATGTATCGCACTTTGAAATGAAAGCATGTGCATCCCTAAATATTGTCGGCCACCAAAACCCAACTTACAGCACTTTAGACATTGTCTTGAATGTTGCAAAGTCACCGGCATAGTTCGAACTATGGCAATGGAATAGAATCCCAGGAATCTCTTCATCAGGCGCGCATCGCCTAAAGATACCATCTGAGCATTGCTTGTAGAGGTATGGCTCATCCTAAAAATACCTTCTTATGTCTCTTAGAAACTTCTTTTTCTTATCACCCACAAAATCAGATCGTTCATGCTCAGCAGCTAAGTAGTTTTCTATCTCCCCAAACCATGGAAAATTTGGAATAGTTGTCTTGGAGGTAGCACCACAAAACTTCTCGGGAGCAGGTGCTCTGAATTTTAGAGCAGGTTCTCTTGTATGGACCGGGTGTTCCAGCACACAGATGCTAACTACATAGACATGTTCATCAGGAAGTGTGTCATCAAGAGGTACCTCATCATCAATTTTCATGCGAGATAGATGATCAGTAACCCCATTCTCGCTCCCCTTCTTATCAACAATCTGCAAATCAAACTCCTGGAGCAAAACGATCCACCTCAACAGCCTCGATTTTGCATCATTTTTAGTGAGCAAGTACTTTAGAGCATCGTGGTCGGTGTGTAAAATCACCTTGGAACCGACAAGGTATGATCTGAACTTCTCAAAAGTGAATACCACTGCCAGTAGCTCCTTCTCGGTTGTAGCATATTTACACTGAGCCTCATCCAAGGTACGGCTGGCGTAGTAAATCACATGGAGCTTTTTGTCCTTCCTTTGACCCAAAACTGCACCTACATCATAGTCACTCGCATCTGTCATCACTTCAAATGATAGGTCCCAATCAGGTGGTTAAACTTTGGGCGCGCTTATCAAGATTCCTTTTATGGTGTGAAAAGCCTCTAGATAAGCCTCATTGAAGTCATACTTAGTCTCCTTGCACAATAGCTGAGTTAGCGGTCTTGCTATTTTGGAGAAGTCCCTCCTGTTAGAAACCAGCATGACCCAGAAAACTCTTTTTGCCCCTGACTGAATCTGGTGGCTGAAGACTCATCATGACCTCCACCTTTGCTTTGTCAACCTCAATACCATTCTCATATATCCGATGACCCAATACAATGCCATCTCGAACCATGAAGTGGCATTTTTCCCAGTTCAGCAGGAGATGCTTCTCCTCACATTGCTGTAACACCTTGCACAAATTTGACAAACACATAGACAAAGAGCTTCCATAGACAGAGAAATAGTCCATGAAAACTTCCATTATATCCTCAATAAGGTCAGTAAAAATTGACATCATACACCTTTGGAATGTCGCTGGGGTGTTACACAAACCAAATGGCAGCCTGCGATATGTGAAAGTACCATAAGGACATGTAAATGTTGTTATCTCCTGATCGTCTGGATGGATAGGAATCTGGGAAAAACCTGAGTAACCATCTAAGAAACAGTAGTATGGATGGTTAGCCAATCTCTCAAGCATTTGATCAATAAAAGGCAAAGGAAAGTGATCCTTTCTAGTGGTAGCATTCAATTTCTTGTAATTAATACACATCCTATGACCAGTTACTGTTCTAGTTGGTATTAACTCATTCTTTTCATTTGTGATCACAGTAATTCCACCTTCCTTAGTTACCACATGAACTGGACTAACCCAATTACTATATAAGATTGCATAGATTTCACCAGCTTCTAGAAGTTTCATTATCTCCTTCTTTACAACATCTTTTAGATTTGGGTTTAACCTCCTTTGATGTTCTATAGAATTTCTTGATTCATCTTCTAGATGTTTCTATGCATGCAAAGATCAGGTGAATTTCCAGGAATATCATCTAGTGAATATCCTAGAGCCTTTCTATACTTCCTAAGTTCAAACAAAAGCAAGGCGGTTTCTACATTGTTCAAATCAGCATTTATGATCACAAGGTAAGTAGAACTAGGACATAGAAATACGTACCTTAGCCCAGCTGGTAGGATTTTGAGTTCGATCTTAGGAGCTCTTAATTCGCTCCAAGGACCGTGAACATAATTTTCAGGAGCAGGTGCTCCGTCAGCATCCTCTGTTTTGAATTTCAAGAACCTAGTTGATTTTTCCATCTGGCTCGAATCCAACATCCTTGCAAACCCAACTGTGTCCTCACTCAAGTACCCATGCTCACCCTCAGCCTTTGTCAAAGCTACATCCAACGGATCATCAGCCAAAATCTCCTCAATCTCTCCCTCAGAGACTTTGAGATTATCTTCTATGGCAAAAGTTTGCCCATCAATGGTTGGCTTTTTGAGCATTCTATCCATCTCAAATTCCATGATAATGTCCCCCAGGTGGAGACCGATTGTACCATTCCTCACATCAATAGTCGCACCAACTGTGCGCAAGAAAGGACGTCCCAAAATCAAGGGATTCTTTAGTTCCTCATCAAGTTCGAGCACCACAAAATCTGCTGGAATTAAAGTATTGCCAATTCTAACATGCAAATCCTCAAGAAACCCCACGGGTAACTTTACTGACCTGTCAGCAAACACCAATGAAATTCTTGTTGGCTTGAACTTTGTGTACCCAAGTTTCCTAGCAATTGAATATGGCATGAGGTTCACACTTGAACCCAAATCGCATAGAGAACAAGCGAATCGCTTAGGACCAATCTGCATGGATAAAACAAACTTCCTTGGGTCCTCTTGCTTCTTAGGCATCGTGTTTTGTAGCACAACACTAGAGTTCTTAGATACCATCATAACACTCTGTTTTGAAGAAACCTTTCTTTTAACCAGACCCTTAATATACTTCTTCATAGCTGGCATCATCTGAATTGCATCTACCAAAAGGGAGTTTACCAGTCAAATCCTTCAACATCTCCTTACACTTTGCCTCTTCCAAATCCTTTTGAGATTTTCTTGGAGGGACTGGGTAAGGAACTGGAGGTTTGTAGACACGAGAACAAATCTTATCAGCAAGCGCATTCGGTCGAAGTACCTTAGAAGTCGGTTTAGCAACTTCTTCATTCTTTTCCTCGTCTAGAGCAGGTGCTCCATTTTTTAAAGGTGGTGCTCCGTTTGGGAGCGGGTGCTCTGCAGAATTTCCTAGGCAACTTTCAGCGTTTGCCCTCATAACCTGTGGTAGAACCCTTCCACTCCTTAGCTCAACTATATTCACAAACTCTCTGGGGTTTTCATCTGGTTTACCTGCCAGTACTCCTTGTGGTCTCTTGATTGCCTCAGCAGTTTGAGCAACCTGAGTATCAAGCTTCTTCACATGATTGCAAACAGCTTCAAGTCTACCATTGAGATTCGAGTATATGGTGTCTACCTTTGTATTGATTTCAGTGGCAGATTTTTGTTGATTAGCCATCAGCTACTGCATCTTACCTTTTAGTTCATCCTAAGAAGTACTTCCACAGCTCGCAAGAGCCTGAAAGTTGGTAAACTATGATTTCTGTTGAACTCCCCCTTGAAACTGATTCTAACTTTGGTAAGGTAGGAACCTTTTGCCTTGGAAAACCTGAGGAAAACTCTTATGAAAACCTTGATCCTAAGCTTTCCGGTTTTGGAGACAGGTTTGCTGCAGATAGACCTACTCCTCCGGGTTCTCAACATTTGTACTCCTATAGGATAAGTTTGGGTGACTCCTATAGCTCTGGTTGAACCCATGGTTTCACACAAACCCTTGACCATTTACATAGCTGACCTCTTGCTGATCACAATCTCCTTCTTCACCCATCTCCTCAGAAAATGGCTCACCATTCTTATCAATAAAATGAACCGTCTTTTGGTTCCCTTTGAGCAACAAGTTAACCTTAGCCGTAAGGTCATCGATCTTTTGAGAATCCATACCACCAGTTTTCTTGGTTCTATCATACTTTTGAGACTTGCTGCTAGAACTTGCAGCCAAGTTTTCAATAAGCTTGTAAGCACCTTCTCTGGTCTTAGTCATAAAATCACCATCACTCGCACCATTCAAAGCATTTCTGTAATCCCAATCAACACCATCATAGAAGATACCCAGCAAGTCCTCATCGGTAAACCCATGGTGTTGACACTCTCTCATGTATCCTTTGAATCGTTCCCATGCCTCACAAAAGGACTCTCCTGAATGTTGCTGAAACATGGAGATCTTGTTCTTTAAGCCCGTGGTCTTGGTTTTGGTGTAGAAGCAGTCCAAGAACGCTGCTCTACATTGTGTATAATTCATGATGGATCTAGCGGGTAGAGATTTGAGCCATCGAGAAGCTTTGTCCCCAAGTGAGAAAGGGAAAAGCTTACACTTTAAGAAGTCTGGGTTCATCCCATTAGAACTTGTTGTGGAGCAGATCTCCTCAAAGTTCTCTATATGGTCCATTGGAATCTCTGCGGGAAGTCCATGGAATAAGTGTTGCTTGACCAGCGATATCATCTAAGGCTTTATCTCATAGTCTTGCCTTTCAACAGCAGGTGGAACAATAGCAGCTCTGTTCCTGTAGAAGGCATGAGGATTGTGTATATCCCCAATAGCACATTGCTGTTCACGCTCACGTTGCTGTTGTTGCTCGCGCGCATGTTGCTGCTGCATCTGAGCCCTCTGCTCTTGCAACCTTTCCAGCTCAGCCGCCATATCATTATTGCCTTGTTCACCCATGTCGACAAGATTAGGCCTGGTTCGTCTCTTGACTCATTAAAGTCTTGCAAGTTCCGTGTTACTCAAGGTTACAAGCGTATTTGACGATTGCTCCTTGTTGACCTTGAGTTCATGCACCTCAAACACACGCAAAAGATGAAAAAAAACAAGTCAGTAATTAGTCTGAAAATGTAAATTAAAACTAGAGGTATCAAGTTGGTCCCCGCCGCAACGCGCCAATTGATAATAAGCGTTAAAAGCGTTTTTCCTCTACTATAAATTCCAAACCTCAGAAACTCGATGTAGAATAATGAGGTTCGATCCAAGGGATCAGCAATACACTCTAATCTTTTAAGATACAAATTCAGCTAAGCGATCAAGTTGGTTTTAAGTGCCAGTTGTCACAAATAGCAAGCAAATTAAGTAACATCGGTTTAAACAAATATTAATAAAAACGTTAGGCTAAGGGAGAATATCTCAGGGTTTAAATCATCTAGAACCAAGCAATTATTCAGGACAACAATTCAGAACCAATCAAGAACTCAACCATAGAAATAGGAGGATCCACTGTCCTGGCATCAACCACTTTATCAATCAATCTAACACCCTAAACTGTCGTTTGAGTTTACAAAGAATGATAAGCATTATAGAGGATGGGATCGATTTGTTCAAATCTTGCCTTAGCATCAACTGTTGTTGGGTAAGGACAAATTGCCCATCTATGTTCTTTCAAGCAATTCACAACATTTTTGATGAGTAAATTAAACCTAAAATCAGAGGCTAGGTGATCAAGCTAGTCTAGACATTTAGAACAACAATAGATGAAGATATCAATATATATAGAATCCTATTTATACTTAGTTCATGAATCCCTAATCCCTTCGAGCCCCTTAACCTAACTAGAAGAACTACTTCGACATGACAGATAGAACAACAGCAAGAAAGATAAGAGAATTCATTGATAAAATAATGAAAGAGGTAAAGAGTTTAGAAATCTTCTGCAAAGGGTGGAAGACAATCTTCAAATCTTACAAAAACTCAAAACAATGTATATCTAATTCTCTCTTGAGTTCTCTCTCTCTGTGTGTCTCTGAAAAAGAGTTCGATAATCATTCTTAAAAAGAGGTCTGGGGCGGCTAGGATTAATTAGGGAAAACCCTAGATGGCAAAAATTAGGTTTAATGAAAGTTTCCAAAAATTGATCTTCCGCGAAGCAGGTATTGGGAGTAGGAGCAGGTGCTCCTTTCTTCAACTTTCCAAAAAGCTCCACTTTCCCTCTATTTTCGCCAAGTCCCGAGGAAAAAACAGAAACAAATGCCTCTATCCGGTTATGAGCTCATGATCGGTTAAATAACAAAGAATGGATTAATCTCGTCAAGTCCCACGAAAAAAACAGAAGCAAATGCCTCTGTCCAGTTATAAGCTCATGATCGGTCGAATAACAAAGAATGGATTAATCTCGTCAAGTCCCAGGGAAAAAAAGAAACAAATGCCTCGGTCCAGTTATGAGCTCATGATCGGTCAAACAATAAAGAATGGATTAATCTCGTCAAGTCCCGCGAAAACAACAGAAACAAATGTCTCTCTCCGGTTATGAGCTCATGGTTGGTCATATAACAAAGAATGGATTTATCTCGTTAAGTCTTGGAAAAAAAACAGAAACAAATGCCTTTCTGCGGTTATGAGCTCATGATCGGTCAAATAACAAAGAATGTATTAATCTCGTCAAGTCTCGACGGAAAAAACAGAAAGAAATGCCTCTGTTTGGTTATGATCTCATGATCGGTCAAATAACAAAGAATGGATTAATCTAGTCAAGTCCAAGAGGAAAAAAAAAGAAATAAATGCCTCTGTCTGGTTATGAGCTAATGGTCGGGCAAATAACAAAGAATGGATTAATCTCGTCAAATCCTGAGGAAAAAATAGTAACAAATGCCTCGGTCCGGTTATGAGCTTATGATCGGTCAAATAACAAAAAATGGATTAATCTCATCAAGTCCCGGGGAAAAAACAGAAACAAATGCCATTGCCCGGTTATGAGCTCATGATCGGTCAAATAACAAAGAATGGATTAATCTGGTCAAGTCCCGCAGAAGTCCGGGAAAAAAAAAAGAAACAAATGCCTCGGTCCGGCTATGAGCTCTTGTTCGGTCAAATAACAAAGAATGAATTAATCTTGTCAAGACCCGAGGAAAAAACAGAAGCAAATGCCTATGTCCGGTTATGAGCTCATGATCGGTCAAATAACTAAAAATGGATTACTCTTGTCAAGTCCCGCGGAAGTCCGGGGAAAAACAGAAATAGATGCCTTTGTCCGGTTATACGCTCACGATCGGTCAAATAACAAAGAATGGATTAATCTCGTCAAGTCCCGGAAAAAAAACTAGAAACAAATGCCTCTGTCCGGTTATGAGCTCATGATCGGTCAAGTAACAAAGAATGTATTAATCTAGTCAAGTCCCGAAGGAAAGATGGAAACAAATGCCTCTGTCCGGTTATGAGCTCATGATCGATCAAATAACAAATAATTGATTAATCTCGTCAAGTCCCGCGGAAGTCCCGGAAAAAAATGCCTCTGTACGGTTATGAGCTCATGGTCAGTCGAATAATAAAGAATGGATTAATCTCGTCAAGTCCCGGGAAAAAACAGAAACAAATGCCTCTGTCTAGTTATGAGCTCATGATCGGTCAAATAACAAAGAATGGATTAATCACGTCAAGTCCCGCGGAAATCCTAGGAAAAAACAGAAACAAATGCCTTTGCCTGGTTATGAGCTCATTATCAGTCAAATAACAAAGAATGGATTAATCTCGTCAAATCCCAGGGAAAAATAGAAACAAATGCCTCGGTCCGGTTATGACCTTATGATTGGTCAAATAACAAAAAATGGATAAATCTCGTCAAGTCCAGGGAAAAAACAGAAACAAATGCCTTTGTCCGGTTATGAGCTCATGATCGGGCAAATAACAAAGAATAGATTAATCTCGTCAAGTGCCGAGCAAAAAACAGTAACAAATGCCTCAGTCTGGTTATTAGCTTATGATCGGTCAAATAACAAAAAATGGATTAATCTCGTCAAGTCCCCGAAAATAAAATAGAAACAAATGCCTCTGTCCGGTTATGAGCTCATAATCGGTCAAATAATAAGGAATGTATTAATCTCGTCAAGTCTAGGGGAAAAAAACAGAAGCAATTGCCTCAGTCCGGTTATGAGCTCATGATTGGTCCAATAACAAAGAATGGATTAATCTCGTCAAGTCCCGAGAGAAAAAACAGAAACAAATGCATCTGCCCGGTTATGAGCTCATGATCGGTCTAATAATAAAGAATGGATTAATCTCGTCAAGTCTGGAGAAAAAAACAGAAGCAAATGCCTCAGTTCGGTTATGAGCTCATGGTCGAGCAAATAACAAAGAATGGATTAATCTCGTCAAGTCCCGCGAAAGTCCGGGGAAAAAAAAAGAAACAAATGCCTCGGTCCGGCTGTGAGCTCATGATCGGTCAAATAACAAATAATAGATTAATCTCGTCAAGACCCGAGGAAAAAGCAGAAGCAAATGCCTCTGTACGGTTATAAGCTCATGATCGGTTAAATAACAAAGAATGAATTAATCTCGTCAAGTCCCGCAGAATCCCTGGAAAAAATGACTATGTCCGGTTATGAGCTCATGATCGGTCAAATAATAAAGAATAAATTAATCTCGTCAAGTCCCAAGGGAAAAAACAGAAAGAAATGCCTCTGTGCGGTTATGATCTCATGATCAGTCAAATAACAAAGAATGGATTAATCTCGTCAAGTTCCGGAGGAAAAAAAAAGAAACAAATGCCTCTGTGCGGTTATGATCTCATGGTCGAGCAAATAACAAAGAATGGATTAATCTCGTCAAGTCTCGAAGAAAAAACAGTAACAAATGCCTCGGTCCAGTTATGAGCTTATGATCGGTTAAATAACAAAAAATGGATTAAAGTCGTCAGGTCCCGGGGGAAAAACAGATGCAAATGCCTTTGTCCGGTTATGAGCTCATGATCGGTCAAATAACAAAGAATGGATTAATCTCTTCAAGTCCAGCAGAAGTCCGTGGAAAAAAAAGAAACAAATGCCTCGGTCCGGCTATAAGCTCATGATCGGTCAAATAACAAAATGGATTAATCTCGTCAAGATCCAAGGAAAAACAGAAACAAATGCCTTTGTCCGGTTATGAGCTCATCATCGGTCAAATAACAAAGAATGGATTAATCTCATCAAGTCCTGCAGAAGTCCGGGGAAAAAGAAGAAACAAATGCCTCGGTCCGGAATGGATTAATCTTGTTAAGACCCGAGAAAAAAGTAGAAGCAAATGACTATGTCCGGTTATGAGCTCGTGATCGGTTAAATAACAAAGAATGGATTAATCTCGTCAAGTCCCGCGGAAGTTCCGGAAAAAAATGCCTCTGTCCGGTTCTGAGCTCATAATCTGTCAAATAACAAAGAATGGATTAATCTCATCAAGTCCCGCAGAAGTCCGGGGAAAAAGAAGAAACAAATGCCTCGGTCCGGAATGGATTAATCTCGTCAAGACCCGAGAAAAAAGCAGAAGCAAATGACTATGTTCGGTTATGAGCTCATGATCGGTTAACTAACAAAGAATGGATTAATCTCGTCAAGTCCCGTGGAAGTTCCGTGAAAAAATGCCTCTATCTGGTTCTGAGCTCATAATCGGTCAAATAACAAAGAATGGATTAATCTCGTAAAGACCCGAGAAAAAAGCAGAAGCAAATGACTCTATCCGGTTATGAGCTCATGATCGGTCAAATAACAAAGAATGGGTTAATCTCGTCAAGTCCCGAGAGAAAAAACATAAACAAATGCCTCTGTCCGATTATGAGCTCATGATCAGTCAAATAATAAATAGTGGATTAATCTCGTCAAGTCTCGGGGAAAAAACATAAACAAATGCCTTTGTCCGGTTATGACCTCATGACCGAGCAAATAACAAAGAATAGATTATTCTCGTCAAGTCCCGAGGAAAAAACAGTAACAAATGCTTCGGTCCAGTTATGAGCTTATGATCGGTCAAATAACAAAAAATGGATTAATCTCGTCAAGTCCCGAGGAAAAAAGAAAAACAAATGCCTTTGTCCGGTTATGAGCTAATGATCGGTCAAATAACAAAATGGATTAATCTCGTCAAGACCAGAGGAAAAAACAGAAGCAAATGCCTCTGTCCGGTTATGAGCTCAGGATCGGTCAAATAACAAAGAATGGATTTATCTCGTCAAGTCCCAAGAAAAAAACAAAAGCAAATGCCTTGGTCCGGTTATGAGCTCATGATCGGTCAAATAACAAAGAATAGATTATTCTCGTCAAGTCCCGGAAAAAAAACAGAAACAAATGCCTTTGCTTGGTTATGAGCTCATGATCGGTCTAATAATAAAGAATGGATTAATCTTGTCAAGTCCGGCGAAAAAACAAAAACAAATGCCTTTGTCCGGTTATTAGCTCATGATCGGTCGAATAACAAAGAATGGATTAATCTCGTCAAATCCCCGGAAAAAAAAAGAAACAAATTCCTCTGTCCAGTTATGAGCCCATGATCGGTCTAATAATAAAGAATGTATTAATCTCGTCAAGTCCCGAAGAAAAAACAGTAACAAATGCCTCTGCCCGGTTATGAGCTCATGATTGGTCTAATAATAAAGAATGGATTAATCTCGTCAAGTCCGGGAAAAAATAGAAACAAATGCCTTTGTCCGGATATGAGCTCATGATCGGGCAAATAACAAAGAATAGATTAATCTCGTCAAGTCCCGAGGAAAAAACAGTAACAAATGCCTCGGTCCGGTTACGGGCTTATGATCGTTTAAACAACAAAATTGGATTAATCTCATCAAATCCCGCAAAAAAAAAGAAACAAATGCCTCTGCCCGGTTATGAGCTCATGATCGATCTAATAATAAAGAATTGATTAATCTCGTCAAGTTCGCAGAAAAAAACAGAAACAAATCCCTATGTTCGGTTATGAGCTCATGATTGGTTAAATAACAAAGAAAGGATTAATCTCTTTAAATCCCGGGGAAAAAAATAGAAGCAAATGCCTCTGTCCGGTATGAGGTCATGATCGGTTAAATAATAAAGAATGGATTAATCTCGTCAAGTCCCGCGGAAGTCCGGGGAAAAAAAAGAAACAAATGCCTCGGTCCGGTTATTAGCTCATGATTAGTCAAATAACAAAGAATGGATTAATCTCGTCAAGTCCCGGAGAAAAAAAAGAAACAAATGCCTCTGTCCGGTTATGAGCTCAGGATCGGGCAGATAACAAAGAATGGATTTATCTCGTCAAGTTTCGAGGAAAAAATAGTAACAAATGCCTCGGTCTGGTTATGAGCTTATGATTGGTCAAATAACAAAAAATGGATTAATCTCGTCAAGTTCGGGGAAAAAATAGAAACAAATGCCTTTGTCCGGATATGAGCTCATGATCAGGAAAATAACAAAGAATAGATTAATCTCGTCAAGTCCCGAGGAAAAAACAGTAACAAATGCCTCGGTCCGGTTACGAGCTTATGATCGGTTAAATAACAAAAATGGATTAATCTCGTCAAATCCCGCTAAAAAAAAGAAACAAATGCCTCTGCCCGGTTATGAGCTCATGATCGATCTAATAATAAAGAATTGATTAATCTCGTCAAGTCCGCAGAAAAAAACAGAAACAAATCCCTATGTTCGGTTATGAGCTCATGATTTGTTAAATAATAAAGAATGGATTAATCTCTTTAAATCCCGGGGAAAAAAATAGAAGCAAATGCCTCTGTCCGATTATGAGCTCATGATCGGTTAAATAATAAAGAATGGATTAATCGCGTCAAGTCCCGCGGAAGTCCGGGGAAAAAAAAGAAACAAATGCCTCGGTCCGGTTATGAGTTCTTGATCGGTCAAATAACAAAGAATGGATTAATCTAGTCAAGTCCCGGAGAAAAAAAAAGAAACAAATGCCTCTGTCCGGTGATGAGCTCAGGGTCGGCCAGATAACAAAGAATGGATTTATCTCGTCAAGTTTCGAGGAAAAAATAGTAACAAATGCCTCGGTCCGGTTATGAGCTTATGATTGGTCAAATAACAAAAAATGGATAAATCTCGTCAAGTCCAGGGAAAAAACAGAAACAAATGCCTTTGTTGGTTATGAGCTCATGATCGGGCAAATAACAAAGAATAGATTAATCTCGTCAAGTGCCGAGGAAAAAAATAGTAACAAATGCCTCAGTCTGGTTATTAGCTTATGATCGGTCAAATAACAAAAAATGGTTTAATCTCGTCAAGTCCCGGAAAAAAAAACAGAAACAAATGCCTCTGTTCGGTTATGAGCTCATGATCGGTCAAATAATAAAGAATGTATTAATCTCGTCAAGTCTGGGGGAAAAACAGAAGCAAATGCCTCCGTCCGGTTATTAGCTCATGATTGGTCCAATAACAAAGAATGGATTAATCTCGTCAAGTCTCGAGAGAAAAAACAGAAACAAATGCATATGCCCGGTTATGAGCTCATGATCAGTTTAATAATAAAGAATGGATTAATCTCGTCAAGTCTAGGAAAAAAACAGAAGAAAATGCCTCAGTCCGATTATGAGCTCATGATTGGTCCAATAACAAAGAATGGATTAATCTCGTCAAGTCCCGAGAGAAAAATTAGAAACAAATGCCTCTGTCCGATTATGAGGTCATGATCGGTCAAATAACAAATAGTGGATTAATCTCGTCAAGTCCCGGGGAAAAAACAAAAACAAATGCATTTGTTCGGTTATGAGCTCATGGTCGGGCAAATAACAAAGAATAGATTAATCTCGTCAAGTCCCGAGGAAAAAAAAAGTAACAAATGCCTCGGTCCGGTTTTGGGCTCATGATTGGTCAAATAACAAAGAATGGATTAATCTCGTCAAATCTCGGGGAAAAAACAGAAGCAAATCCCTCTGTCCGGTTATGAGCTCATGATCGGTCAAATAACAAAGAATGGATTAATCTCGTCAAGTCCCGCGGAAGTCCGGGGAAAAAAAGAAACAAATGCCTCGGTCCGGCTATGAGCTCATGATCGGTCAAATAACAAATAATAGATTAATCTCGTCAAGACCCGAGGAAAAAGCAGAAGCAAATGCCTCTGTCCGATTATAAGCTCATGATCGGTTAAATAACAAAGAATGAATTAATCTCGTCAAGTCCGGCGGAATCCCTGGAAAAAATGACTCTGTCCGGTTATGAGCTCATGACCGGTCAAATAACAAAGAATAAATTAATCTCGTCAAGTCCCAAGGGAAAAAACAGAATGAAATGCCTCTGTGCGGTTATGATCTCATGATCAGTCAAATAACAAAGAATGGATTAATATCGTCAAGTTCCGGAGGAAAAAAAAAGAAACAAATGCCTCTGTCTGGTTATGAGCTCATGGTCGGGAAAATAACAAAGAATGGATTTATCTCGTCAAGTCTCGAAGAAAAAACAGTGACAAATTCCTTGGTCTGGTTATGAGCTTATGATCGGTCAAATAACAAAAAATGGATTAAACTAGTCAAGTCCCGGGGGAAAAACAGATGCAAATGCCTTTGTCCGGTTATGAGCTCATGATCGGTCAAATAACAAAGAATGGATTAATCTCTTCAAGTCCAGCGGGAGTCTGGGGAAAAAAAAGAAACAAATGCCTCGGTCCGGCTATAAGCTCATGATCGGTCAAATAACAAAATGGATTAATCTCGTCAAGATCCGAGGAAAAACAGAAACAAATGCCTTTGTCCGGTTATGAGCTCATGATCGGTCAAATAACAAAGAATGGATTAATCTCATCAAGTCCCGCAGAATTCTGGGGAAAAAGAAGAAACAAATGCCTCGGTCCGGAATGGATTAATCTCGTCAAGACCCGAGAAAAAAGCAAAAGCAAATGACTATGTCCGGTTATGAGCTCTTGATCGGTTAAATAACAAAGAATGGATTAATCTCGTCAAGTCCCGCGGAAGTTCCGGGAAAAAATGCCTCTATCCGGTTATGAGCTCATGATCGGTCAAATAACAAAGAATGGATTAATCTCGTCAAGTCCCGAGAGAAAAAACATAAACAAATGCCTCTGTCCGATTATGATCTCATGATCGGTCAAATAACAAAGAATATATTAATCTCGTCAAGTTCCTGAGGAAAAAAAAAGAAACAAATGCCTCTGTCTGGTTATGAGCTCATGGTCGGGCAAATAACAAAGAATGGATTAATCTCGTCAAGTCTCGAAGAAAAAACAGTAACAAATTCCTTGGTCTGGTTATGAGCTTATGATCGGTCAAATAACAAAAAATGGATTAAACTAGTCAAGTCCCGGGGGAAAAACAGATGCAAATTCCTTTGTCCGGTTATGAGCTCATGATCGGTCAAATAACAAAGAATGGATTAATCTCTTCAAGTCCAGCGGAAGTCTGGGGAAAAAAAAGAAACAAATGCCTCGGTCCGGCTATAAGCTCATGATCGGTCAAATAACAAAATGGATTAATCTCGTCAAGATCCAAGGAAAAACAGAAACAAATGCCTTTGTCCGGTTATGAGCTCATCATCGGTCAAATAACAAAGAATGGATTAATCTCATCAAGTCCCGCAGAAGTCCGGGGAAAAAGAAGAAACAAATGCCTCGGTCCGGAATGGATTAATCTTGTTAAGACCCGAGAAAAAAGTAGAAGCAAATGACTATGTCCGGTTATGAGCTCGTGATCGGTTAAATAACAAAGAATGGATTAATCTCGTCAAGTCCCGCGGAAGTTCCGGGAAAAAATGCCTCTGTCCGGTTCTGAGCTCATAATCTGTCAAATAACAAAGAATGGATTAATCTCATCAAGTCCCGCAGAAGTCCGGGGAAAAAGAAGAAACAAATGCCTCGGTCCGGAATGGATTAATCTCGTCAAGACCCGAGAAAAAAGCAGAAGCAAATGACTATGTTCGGTTATGAGCTCATGATCGGTTAACTAACAAAGAATGGATTAATCTCGTCAAGTCCCGTGGAAGTTCCGTGAAAAAATGCCTCTATCTGGTTCTGAGCTCATAATCGGTCAAATAACAAAGAATGGATTAATCTCGTAAAGACCCGAGAAAAAAGCAGAAGCAAATGACTCTATCCGGTTATGAGCTCATGATCGGTCAAATAACAAAGAATGGGTTAATCTCGTCAAGTCCCGAGAGAAAAAACATAAACAAATGCCTCTGTCCGATTATGAGCTCATGATCAGTCAAATAATAAATAGTGGATTAATCTCGTCAAGTCTCGGGGAAAAAACATAAACAAATGCCTTTGTCCGGTTATGACCTCATGACCGAGCAAATAACAAAGAATAGATTATTCTCGTCAAGTCCCGAGGAAAAAACAGTAACAAATGCTTCGGTCCAGTTATGAGCTTATGATCGGTCAAATAACAAAAAATGGATTAATCTCGTCAAGTCCCGAGGAAAAAAGAAAAACAAATGCCTTTGTCCGGTTATGAGCTAATGATCGGTCAAATAACAAAATGGATTAATCTCGTCAAGACCAGAGGAAAAAACAGAAGCAAATGCCTCTGTCCGGTTATGAGCTCAGGATCGGTCAAATAACAAAGAATGGATTTATCTCGTCAAGTCCCAAGAAAAAAACAAAAGCAAATGCCTTGGTCCGGTTATGAGCTCATGATCGGTCAAATAACAAAGAATAGATTATTCTCGTCAAGTCCCGGAAAAAAAACAGAAACAAATGCCTCTGCTTGGTTATGAGCTCATGATCGGTATAATAATAAAGAATGGATTAATCTTGTCAAGTCCGGCGAAAAAACAAAAACAAATGCCTTTGTCCGGTTATTAGCTCATGATCGGTCGAATAACAAAGAATGGATTAATCTCGTCAAATCCCCGGAAAAAAAAAGAAACAAATTCCTCTGTCCAGTTATGAGCCCATGATCGGTCTAATAATAAAGAATGTATTAATCTCGTCAAGTCCCGAAGAAAAAACAGTAACAAATGCCTCTGCCCGGTTATGAGCTCATGATTGGTCTAATAATAAAGAATGGATTAATCTCGTCAAGTCCGGGAAAAAATAGAAACAAATGCCTTTGTCCGGATATGAGCTCATGATCGGGCAAATAACAAAGAATAGATTAATCTCGTCAAGTCCCGAGGAAAAAACAGTAACAAATGCCTCGGTCCGGTTACGGGCTTATGATCGTTTAAACAACAAAAATGGATTAATCTCATCAAATCCCGCAAAAAAAGAGAAACAAATGCCTCTGCCCGGTTATGAGCTCATGATCGATCTAATAATAAAGAATTGATTAATCTCGTCAAGTTCGCAGAAAAAAACAGAAACAAATCCCTATGTTCGGTTATGAGCTCATGATTGGTTAAATAACAAAGAAAGGATTAATCTCTTTAAATCCCGGGGAAAAAAATAGAAGCAAATGCCTCTGTCCGGTATGAGGTCATGATCGGTTAAATAATAAAGAATGATTAATCTCGTCAAGTCCCGCGGAAGTCCGGGGAAAAAAAAGAAACAAATGCCTCGGTCCGGTTATTAGCTCATGATTAGTCAAATAACAAAGAATGGATTAATCTCGTCAAGTCCCGGAGAAAAAAAAGAAACAAATGCCTCTGTCCGGTTATGAGCTCAGGATCGGGCAGATAACAAAGAATGGATTTATCTCGTCAAGTTTCGAGGAAAAAATAGTAACAAATGCCTCGGTCTGGTTATGAGCTTATGATTGGTCAAATAACAAAAAATGGATTAATCTCGTCAAGTTCGGGGAAAAAATAGAAACAAATGCCTTTGTCCGGATATGAGCTCATGATCAGGAAAATAACAAAGAATAGATTAATCTCGTCAAGTCCCGAGGAAAAAACAGTAACAAATGCCTCGGTCCGGTTACGAGCTTATGATCGGTTAAATAACAAAAATGGATTAATCTCGTCAAATCCCGCAAAAAAAAGAAACAAATGCCTCTGCCCGGTTATGAGCTCATGATCGATCTAATAATAAAGAATTGATTAATCTCGTCAAGTCCGCAGAAAAAAACAGAAACAACTCCCTATGTTCGGTTATGAGCTCATGATTTGTTAAATAATAAAGAATGGATTAATCTCTTTAAATCCCGGGGAAAAAAATAGAAGAAAATGCCTCTGTCCGATTATGAGCTCATGATCGGTTAAATAATAAAGAATGGATTAATCTCGTCAAGTCCCGCGGAAGTCCGGGGAAAAAAAAGAAACAAATGCCTCGGTCCGGTTATGAGTTCTTGATCGGTCAAATAACAAAGAATGGATTAATCTAGTCAAGTCCCGGAGAAAAAAAAAGAAACAAATGCCTCTGTCCGGTGATGAGCTCAGGGTCGGCCAGATAACAAAGAATGGATTTATCTCGTCAAGTTTCGAGGAAAAAATAGTAACAAATGCCTCGGTCCGGTTATGAGCTTATGATTGGTCAAATAACAAAAAAATGGATAAATCTCGTCAAGTCCAGGGAAAAAACAGAAACAAATGCCTTTGTTGGTTATGAGCTCATGATCCGGCAAATAACAAAGAATAGATTAATCTCGTCAAGTGCCGAGGAAAAAAATAGTAACAAATGCCTCAGTCTGGTTATTAGCTTATGATCGGTCAAATAACAAAAAATGGTTTAATCTCGTCAAGTCCCGGAAAAAAAAACAGAAACAAATGCCTCTGTTCGGTTATGAGCTCATGATCGGTCAAATAATAAAGAATGTATTAATCTCGTCAAGTCTGGGGAAAAAACAGAAGCAAATGCCTCCGTCCGGTTATTAGCTCATGATTGGTCCAATAACAAAGAATGGATTAATCTCGTCAAGTCCCGAGAGAAAAAACAGAAACAAATGCATATGCCCGGTTATGAGCTCATGATCAGTTTAATAATAAAGAATGGATTAATCTCGTCAAGTCTAGGAAAAAAACAGAAGAAAATACCTCAGTCCGATTATGAGCTCATGATTGGTCCAATAACAAAGAATGGATTAATCTCGTCAAGTCCCGAGAGAAAAATTAGAAACAAATGCCTCTGTCCGATTATGAGCTCATGATTGGTCAAATAACAAAGAATGGATTAATCTCGTCAAATCTCGGGGAAAAACAGAAGCAAATCCCTCTGTCCGGTTATGAGCTCATGATCGGTCAAATAACAAAGAATGGATTAATCTCGCCAAGTCCCGCGGAAGTCCGGGGAAAAAAAGAAACAAATGCCTCGGTCCGGCTATGAGCTCATGATCGGTCAAATAACAAATAATAGATTAATCTCGTCAAGACCCGAGGAAAAAGCAGAAGCAAATGCCTCTGTCCAATTATAAGCTCATGATCGGTTAAATAACAAAGAATGAATTAATCTCGTCAAGTCCGGCGGAATCCCTGGAAAAAATGACTCTGTCCGGTTATGAGCTCATGACCGGTCAAATAACAAATAATAAATTAATCTCGTCAAGTCCCAAGGGAAAAAACAGAATGAAATGCCTCTGTGCGGTTATGATCTCATGATCAGTCAAATAACAAAGAATGGATTAATATCGTCAAGTTCCGGAGGAAAAAAAAAGAAACAAATGCCTCTGTCTGGTTATGAGCTCATGGTCGGGCAAATAACAAAGAATGGATTTATCTCTTCAAGTCTCGAAGAAAAAACAGTAACAAATTCCTTGGTCTGGTTATGAGCTTATGATCGGTCAAATAACAAAAAATGGATTAAACTAGTCAAGTCCCGGGGGAAAAACAGATGCAAATGCCTTTGTCCGGTTATGAGCTCATGATCGGTCAAATAACAAAGAATGGATTAATCTCTTCAAGTCCAGCGGAAGTCTGGGGAAAAAAAAGAAACAAATGCCTCGGTCCGGCTATAAGCTCATGATCGGTCAAATAACAAAATGGATTAATCTCGTCAAGATCCGAGAAAAAACAGAAACAAATGCCTTTGTTCGGTTATGAGCTCATGATCGGTCAAATAACAAAGAATGGATTAATCTCATCAAGTCCCGCAGAATTCTGGGGAAAAGAAGAAACAAATGCCTCGGTCCGGAATGGATTAATCTCGTCAAGACCCGAGAAAAAAGCAAAAGCAAATGACTATGTCCGGTTATGAGCTCTTGATCGGTTAAATAACAAAGAATGGATTAATCTCGTCAAGTCCCGCGGAAGTTCCGGGAAAAAATGCCTCTATCCGGTTATGAGCTCATGATCGGTCAAATAACAAAGAATGGATTAATCTCGTCAAGTCCCGAGAGAAAAAACATAAACAAATGCCTCTGTCCGATTATGATCTCATGATCGGTCAAATAACAAAGAATATATTAATCTCGTCAAGTTCCTGAGGAAAAAAAAAGAAACAAATGCCTCTGTCTGGTTATGAGCTCATGGTCGGGCAAATAACAAAGAATGGATTAATCTCGTCAAGTCTCGAAGAAAAAACAGTAACAAATTCCTTGGTCTGGTTATGAGCTTATGATCGGTCAAATAACAAAAAATGGATTAAACTAGTCAAGTCCCGGGGGAAAAACAGATGCAAATGCCTTTGTCCGGTTATGAGCTCATGATCGGTCAAATAACAAAGAATGGATTAATCTCTTCAAGTCCAGCGGAAGTCTGGGGAAAAAAAAGAAACAAATGCCTCGGTCCGGCTATAAGCTCATGATCGGTCAAATAACAAAATGGATTAATCTCGTCAAGATCCGAGGAAAAACAGAAACAAATGCCTTTGTCCGGTTATGAGCTCATGATCGGTCAAATAACAAAGAATGGATTAATCTCATCAAGTCCCGCAGAATTCTGGGGAAAAAGAAGAAACAAATGCCTCGGTCCGGAATGGATTAATCTCGTCAAGACCCGAGAAAAAAGCAGAAGCAAATGACTATGTCCGGTTATGAGCTCATGATCGGTTAAATAACAAAGAATGGATTAATCTCGTCAAGTCCCGCGGAAGTTCCGGGAAAAAATGCCTCTATCCGGTTATGAGCTCATGATCGGTCAAATAACAAAGAATGGATTAATCTCGTCAAGTCCCGAGAGAAAAAACATAAACAAATGCCTCTGTCCGATTATGAGCTCATGATCGGTCAAATAACAAAGAATATATTAATCTCGTCAAGTTCCTGAGGAAAAAAAAAGAAACAAATGCCTCTGTCTGGTTATGAGCTCATGGTCGGGCAAATAACAAAGAATGGATTAATCTCGTCAAGTCTCGAAGAAAAAACAGTAATAAATGCCTCGGTCCGGTTATGAGCTTATTATCGGTCAAATAACAAAAAATGGATTAAACTCGTCAGGTCCCGGGGGAAAAACAGATGCAAATGCCTTTGTCCGGTTATGAGCTCATGATCGGTCAAATAACAAAGAATGGATTAATCTCTTTAAGTCCAGCGGAAGTCCGGGGAAAAAAAAGAAACAAATTCCTCGGTCCGGCTATAAGCTCATGATCGGTCAAATAACAAAATGGATTAATTTCGTAAAGATCCGGGGAAAAACCGAAACAAATGCCTTTGTCCGGTTATGAGCTCATGATCAGTAAAATAACAAAGAATGGATTAATCTCATCAACTCCCGCAGAAGTCCGGGGAAAAAGAAGAAACAAATGCCTTGGTCCGGAATGGATTAATCTCGTCAAGACCTGAGAAAAAAGCAGAAGCAAATGACTATGTCCGGTTATGAGCTCATGATCGGTTAAATAATAAAAAATGGATTAATCTCGTCAAGTCCCGCGGAATCCCTAGAAAAAATGACTCTGTCCGGTTATGAGCTCATGACCGGTCAAATAACAAAGAATAAATTAATCTCGTCAAGTCCCAAGGGAAAAAAACAGAATGAAATGCCTTTGTGCGGTTATGATCTCATGATCGGTCAAATAACAAAGAATGGATTAATCTCATCAAGTCCCGCAGAATTCTGGGGAAAAAGAAGAAACAAATGCCTCGGTCCGGAATGGATTAATCTCGTCAAGACCCGAGAAAAAAGCAGAAGCAAATGACTATGTCTGGTTATGAGCTCAGGATCGGTTAAATAACAAAGAATGGATTAATCTCGTCAAGTCCCGCGGAAGTTCCGGGAAAAAATGCCTCTATCCGGTTATGAGCTCATGATCGGTTAAATAACAAAAAATGGATTAATCTCGTCAAGTCCCGCGGAATCCCTGGAAAAAATGACTCTGTCCGGTTATGAGCTCATGACCGGTCAAATAACAAAGAATAAATTAATCTCGTCAAGTCCCAAGGGAAAAAAACAGAATGAAATGCCTTTGTGCGGTTATGATCTCATGATCGGTCAAATAACAAAGAATGGATTAATCTCGTCAAGTTCCGGAGGAAAAAAAAGAAACAAATTCCTCTGTCTGGTTAGGAGCTCATGGTCGGGCAAATAACAAAGAATGGATTAATCTCGTCAAGTCTCGAAGAAAAAACAGTAACAAATGCCTCGGTCCGGTTATGAGCTTATGATCGGTCAAATAACAAAAAATGGATTAAACTCGTCAGGTCCCGGGGGAAAAACAGATGCAAATGCCTTTGCCCGGTTATAAGCTCATGATCGGTCAAATAACAAAGAATGGATTAATCTCTTCAAGTCCAGCGGAAAAAAACAGTAACAAATGCCTCCGTCCGGTTATGAGCTTATGAATGAGCAAATAACAAAGAATAGATTAATCTCGTCAAGTCCCGAGGAAAAAAACAGTAACAAATGCCTCGGTCCGGTTATGAGCTTATGATCGGTCAAATAACAAAAAATAGATTAATCTAGTCAAATCCCAGGGAAAAAAAGAAACAAATGCCTCTGTCCGGTTATGAGCTCATGATCGGACAAATAACAAAGAATAGATTAATCTCGTCAAGTCCCGAGGAAAAAACAGTAGCAAATGCTTCGGTCCGGTTATGAGCTTATGATCGGTCAAATAACAAAAAATGGATTAATCTTGTCAAGTCCCGGGGAAAAAAGAAAAACAAATGCCTTTGTCCGGTTATGAGCTAATGATCGGTCAAATAACAAAATGGATTAATCTCGTCAAGACCAGAGGAAAAAACAGAAGCAAATGCCTCTGTCTGGTTATGAGCTCATGATCGGTCAAATAACAAAGAATAGATTTATCTCGTCAAGTCCCAAGAAAAAAACAAAAGCAAATGCCTTGGTCCGGTTATGAGCTCATGATCGGTCTAATAATAAAGAATGGATTAATCTTGTCAAGTCCGGCGAAAAAACAGAAACAAATGCCTTTGTCCGGTTATTAGCTCATGATCGGTCAAATAACAAAGAATGGATTAATCTCGTCAAGTCCCGAAAAAAAAATGAAAAAAATTCCTCTGTCCGGTTACGAGCCCATGATCGGTCTAATAATAAAGAATGTATTAATCTCGTCAAGTCCCGAAGAAAAAACAGTAACAAATGCCTCTGCCCGGTTATGAGCTCATGATTGGTCTAATAATAAAGAATGGATTATTCTCGTCAAGTCCAGGGAAAAAATAGAAACAAATGCCTTTGTCCGGATATGAGCTCATGATCGGGCAAATAACAAAGAATAGATTAATCTCGTCAAGTCCCGAGGAAAAAACAGTAACAAATGCCTCGGTCCGGTTACGAGCTTATGATCGTTTAAACAACAAAAGTGGATTAATCTCGTCAAATCCCGCAAAAAAAAAAAACAAATGCCTCTGCCCAGTTATGAGCTCATGATCGATCGAATAATAAAGAATTGATTAATCTCACCAAGTCCGCAGAAAAAAACAGAAACAAATCCCTATGTTCGGTTTTGAGCTCATGATTGGTTAAATAAAAAAGAATGGATTAATCTCGTCAAATCCCGGGGAAAAAACAGAAGCAAATGCCTCTGGCCGGTTATGACCTCATGATCGGTTAAATAATAAAGAATTGATTAATCTCGTCAAGTCCCATGGAAGTCCGGGGAAATAAAAGAAACAAATGCCTCGGTCCGGTTATGAGCTCATGATCGGTAAAATAACAAAGAATGGATTAATCTCGTCAAGTCCCGGAGAAAAAAAAAAGAAACAAATGCCTCTGTCCGGTTATGAGCTCATGGTCGGGCAGATAACAAAGAATGGATTTATCACGTCAAGTTTCGAGGAAAAAATAGTAACAAATGCCTCGGTCCGGTTATGGGCTTATGATTGGTCAAATAACAAAAAATGGATAAATCTCGTCAAGTCCAGGGAAAAAACAGAAACAAATGCCTTTGTCCGGTTATGAGCTCATGATCGGGCAAATAACAAAGAATAGATTAATCTCTTCAAGTCCAGTGGAAAAAAACAGTAACAAATGCCTCGGTCCGGTTATGAGCTTATGAATGAGCAAATAACAAAGAATAGATTAATCTCGTCAAGTCCCGAGGAAAAAAACAGTAACAAATGCCTCGGTCCGGTTATGAGCTTATGATCGGTCAAATAACAAAAAATAGATTAATCTAGTCAAATCCCAGGGAAAAAAAGAAACAAATGCCTCTGTCCGGTAATGAGCTCATGATCGGACAAATAACAAAGAATAGATTAATCTCGTCAAGTCCCGAGAGAAAAAACAGAAACAAATGCATCTGCCCGGTTATGAGCTCATGATCGGTCTAATAATAACGAATGGATTAATCTCGTCAAGTTTGGGGAAAAAACAGAAGCAAATACCTCAGTCCGGTTATGAGCTCATGATTGGTCCAATAACAAAGAATGGATTATTCTCGTCAAGTCCCGAGAGAAAAATCAGAAACAAATGCCTCTGTCCGATTTTGAGCTCATGATCGGTCAAATAACAAATAGGGGATTAATCTCGTCAAGTCCCGGGGAAAAAACAAAAAAAGATGCCTTTGTCCGGTTATGAGCTCATGGTCGGGTAAATAACAAAGAATAGATTAATCTCGTCAAGTCGCGAGGAAAAAAAAATTAACAAATTCCTCGGTCCGGTTTTGAGCTCATGATTGGTCAAATAACAAAGAATGGATTAATCTCGTCAAATCCAAGGGAAAAAACAGAAGCAAATCCCTATGTCCGGTTATGAGCTCATGATCGGTCAAATAACAAAGAATGGATTAATCTCGTCAAGTCCCGCGGAAGTCCGGGGAAAAAAAAAGAAACAAATGCCTCGGTCTGGCTATGAGCTCATGATCGGTCAAATAACAAATAATAGATTAATCTCGTCAAGACCCGAGGAAAAAGCAGAAGCAAATGCCTCAGTCCAGTTATAAGCTCATGATCGGTTAAATAACAAAGAATGAATTAATCTCGTCAAGTCCCGCGGAATCCCTGGAAAAAATGACTCTGTCCGGTTATGAGCTCATGATCGGTCAAATAACAAAAAATGGATTAATCTCGTCAAGTCCCGGGGAAAAAAGAAAAACAAATGCCTTTTTCCGGTTATGAGCTAATGATCGGTCAAATAACAAAATGGATTAATCTCGTCAAGACCAGAGGAAAAAACAGAAGCAAATGTCTCTGTCCGGTTATGAGCTCATGATCGGTCAAATAACAAAGGATGGATTTATCTCGTCAAGTCCCTAGAAAAAAAACAAAAGCAAATGCCTTGGTCCGGTTATGAGCTCATGATCGGTCAAATAACAAAGAATAGATTAATCTCGTCAAGTCCCGGAAAAAAAAAACAGAAACAAATGCCTCTGCTTGGTTATGAGCTCATGATCGGTCTAATAATAAAGAATGGATTAATCTTGTCAAGTCCGGCGAAAAAACAGAAACAAATGCCTTTGTCTGGTTATTAGCTCATGATCGGTCAAATAACAAAGAATGGATTAATCTCGTCAAGTCCCGGAAAAAAAAAGAAACAAATTCCTCTGTCCGGTTACGAGCCCATGATCGGTCTAATAATAAAGAATGTATTAATCTCGTCAAGTCCAGAAGAAAAAACAGTAACAAATGCTTGTGCCCTGTTATGAGCTCATGATCTGTCTAATAATAAAGAATGGATTAATCTCGTAAATTCCGGGGAAAAAATAGAAACAAATGCCTTTGTCCGGATATGAGCTCATGATCGGGCAAATAACAAAGAATAGATTAATCTCGTCAAGTCCCGAGGAAAAAACAGTAACAAATGCCTCGGTCCGGTTACGAGCTTATGATCGGTTAAATAACAAAAATGGATTAATCTCGTCAAATCCCGCAAAAAAAAAGAAACAAATGCCTCTGCCCGGTTATGAGCTCATGATCGATCTAATAATAATGAATTGATTAATCTTGTCAAGTCCGCAGAAAAAAACAGAAACAAATACCTATGTTCGGTTTTGAGCTCATGATTGGCTAAATAACAAAGAATGGATTAATCTCGTCAAATCCCGGGGAAAAAACAGAAGCAAATGCCTCTGGCCGGTTATGACCTCATGATTGGTTAAATAATAAAGAATGGATTAATCTCGTCAAGTCCCGTGGAAGTCCGGGGAAAAAAAAAAGAAACAAATGCTTCGGCCCGGTTATGAGCTCATGATCGGTCAAATAACAAAGAATGGATTAATCTCGTCAAGTCCCGGAGAAAAAAAAAGAAACAAATGCCTCTGTCCGGTTATGAGCTCATGGTCAGGCAGATAACAAAGAATGGATTTATCTCGTCAAGTTTCGAGGAAAAAATAGTAACAAATGCCTTGGTCCGGTTATGAGCTTATGATTGGTCAAATTAAAAAAAATGGATAAATCTCGTCAAGTCAAGGAAAAAATAGAAACAAATTCCTTTGTCCGGTTATGCACTCATGATCGGGCAAATAACAAAGAATAGATTAATCTCGTCAAATGCCGAGGAAAAAACAGTAACAAATGCCTCAGTCTGGTTATTAGCTTATGATCGGTCAAATAACAAAAAATGGATTAATCTTGTCAAGTCCCGGAAAAAAAACAAAAACAAATGCCTCTGTCCGGTTATGAGCTCATGATCGGTCAAATAATAAAGAATGTATTAATCTCGTCAAGTCTGGGGGAAAAAACAGAAGCAAATGCCTCAGTCCGGTTATGAGCTCATGATTGGTCCAATAACAAAGAATAGATTAATCTCGTCAAGTCCCGAGAGAAAAAACAGAAACAAATGCATCTGCCCGGTTATGAGCTCATGATCGGTCTAATAATAAAGAATGGATTAATCTCGTCAAGTCTAGGGAAAAAACAGAAGCAAATGCCTCAGTCCGGTGATGAGCTCATGATTGGTCCAATAACAAAGAATGGATTAATCTCGTCAAGTCCCGAGAGAAAAATCAGAAACAAATGCCTCTGTCCGATTATGAGCTCATGATCGGTCAAATAACAAATAGTGGATTAATCTCGTCAAGTCCCGCGGAAGTCCGGGGAAAAAAAAAGAAACAAATGCCTCGGTCCGGCTATGAGCTCATGATCGGTCAAATAACAAATAATAGATTAATCTCGTCAAGACCGAGGAAAAAGCAGAAGCAAATGCCTTTGTCTGGTTATAAGCTCATGATCGGTTAAATAACAAAGAATAAACTAATCTCGTCAAGTCCCAAGGGAAAAAACAGAATGAAATGCCTCAGTGCGGTTATGATCTCATGATCGGTCAAATAACAAAGAATGGATTAATCTCGTCAAGTCCCGAAGGAAAAAAAAAAGAAACAAACACCTCTGTCTGGTTATGAGCTCATGGTCGGGCAAATAACAAAAAATGGATTAATCTCGTCAAGTCTCGAAGAAAAAACAGTTACAAATTCCTCGGTCAAGTTATGAGCTTATGATCGGTCAAATAACAAAAAATGGATTAAACTCGTCAGGTCCCGGGGGAAAAACAGATGCAAATGCCTTTGTCCGGTAATGAGCTCATGATCGGTCAAATAACAAAGAATGGATTAATGAAAATAACAAAGAATAGATTAATCTCGTCAAGTCCCAAGGAAAAAACAGTAACAAATGCCTCGGTCCAGTTTTGAGCTTATGATCGGTCAAATAACAAAAAATGGATTAATCTCAAGAAGTCCCAGGGGAAAAAACAGAAACAAATGCCATTGTCCGGTTATGAGCTAATGGTCGGTCAAATAACAAAGAATGGATTAATCTCGTCAAGTCCCGCGGAAGTCCGGGGAAAAAAAAGAAACAAATGCCTCGGTTCGGCTATGAGCTCATGATCGGTCAAATAACAAAATGGATTAATCTCGTCAAGACCAGAGGAAAAAACAGAAGCAAATGCCTCTGTCCGGTTATGAGATTATGATCGGTCAAATAACAAAGAATGGATTCATCTCGTCAAGTCCCAAGGAATAAACAAAAGCAAATGCCTTGGTCCGGTTATGAGTTCATGCTCGGTCAAATAACAAAGAATGGATTAATCTCGTCAAGTCCCGGGGAAAAAATAGAAACAAATGCCTCGGTCCGGTTATGCGCTCATGATCGGTCAAACAAGAAAAAATGGATTAATCTTTTCAAGTCCCGGAGAAAAAAAAAAGAAACAAATGCCTCTGTCCGGTTATGAGCTCATGGTCGAGCAGATAACAAAGAATGGAATAATCTCGTCAAGTACCGAGGAAAAAATAGTAACAAATGCCTCGGTCCGGTTATGAGCTTATGATTGGTCAAATAACAAAAAATGGATTAATCTCGTCAAGTCCCGGGAAAAAACAGAAACAAATGCCTTTTTCCGGTTATGAGCTCATGATCAGGCAAATAACAAAGAATAGATTAATCTCGTCAAGTCCCGAGGAAAAAATTGTAACAAATGCCTCTGTTCGGTTACGAGCTTATGATCGGTTAAATAACAAAAAATGGATTAATCACGTCAAATCCAGGGGAAAAAAAAGAAACAAATGCCTCTGCCCGGTTATGAGCTCATGATCGATCTAATAATAAAGAATCGAATAATCTCGTCAAGTCCGGGAAAAAAAACAGAAACAAATCCCTATGTCCGGTTTTGAGCTCATGATCGGTTAAATAACAAAGAATGGATAAATCTCGTCAAATCCCGGGAAAAAAACAGAAGCAAATGCCTCTGTCCGGTTATGAGCTCATGATCGGTCAAATAGTAAAGAATGGATTAATCTCCTCAAGTCCCGCGGATGTTCGGGGAAAAAAAGTAAACAAATGCCTCGGTCCGGTTATGAGCTCATGATCGGTCAAATAAAAAAGAATGGATTAATCTCGTCAAGTCCCGGAGAAAAAAAAGGAAACAAATGCCTATGTCCGATTTTGAGCTCATGATCGGTCAAATAACAAAGAATGGATTAATCTCGTCAAGTCCGAGGGAAAAAACAGAAAAAAATGCCTCTGTCTGGTTATTAGCTCATGATCGGTCAAATAACAAAAAATGGATTAATCTCGTCAAATCCAGGGGAAAAAAAGAAACAAATGCCTATGTCCGGTTATGAGCTCATGATAAGGCAAATAACAAAGAATAGATTAATCTCGTCAAGTCCCAAGGAAAAAACGGTAACAAATGCCTCGGTCCGGTTTTGAGCTTATGATCGGTCAAATAATAAAAAATGGATTAATCTCGTTAAGTCCTGGGAAAAAACCAGAAACAAATGCCATTGTCTGGTTATGAGCTAATGGTCGGTCAAATAACAAAGAATGGATTAATCTCGTCAAGTCCCGCGGAAGTCCGGGGAAAAAAAGGAAACAAATGTCTCGGTCCGGCTATGAGCTCATGATCGGTCAAATAACAAAATGGATTAATCTCGTCAAGACCAGAGGAAAAAACAGAAGCAAATGCCTCTGTCCGATTATGAGATTATGATCGGTCAAATAACAAAGAATGGATTCATCTCGTCAAGTCCCAAGGAAAAAACAAAAGCAAATGCCTTGGTCCAGTTATGATTTCATGATCGGTCAAATAACAAAGAATGGATTAATCTCGTCAAGTCCCGGGGAAAAAATAGAAACAAATGCCTTGGTCCGGTTATGCGCTCATGATCGGTCAAATAAGAAAAAATGGATTAATCTCTTCAAGTCCCGGAGAAAAAGAAAGAAACAAATGCCTCTGTCCGGTTATGAGCTCATGGTCGGGCTGATAACAAAGAATGGATTAATCTCGTCATGTGCCGAGGAAAAAACAGTAACAAATGCCTCGGTCCGGTTATGAGCTTATGATTGGTCAAATCACAAAAAATGGATTAATCTCGTCAAGTCCCGGGAAAAAACAGAAACAAATGCCTTTGTCCGGTTATGAGCTCATGATCGGGCAAATAACAAAGAATAGTTTAATCTCGTCAAGTCCCGAGGAAGAAATTCTAACAAATGCCTCTGTTCGGTTACGAGCTTATGATCGGTTAAATAACAAAAAATGGATTAATCTCGTCAAATCCCAGGGAAAAAAAGAAACAAATGCCTCTGCCCGGTTATGAGCTCATGATCGATCTAATAATAAAGAATGGATTAATCTCGTCAAGTCCGGAAAAAAAAACAGAAACAAATCCCTATGTCCGGTTTTGAGCTCATGATCGGTTAAATAACAAAGAATGGATTAATCTCGTCAAATCCCGGGAAAAAAACAGAAGCAAATGTCTCTGTCCGGTTATGAGCTCATGATCGGTCAAATAGTAAAGAATGGATTAATATCCTCAAGTCCCGTGGAAGTTCGGGGAAAAAAAGGAAACAAATGCCTCGGTCCGGTTATGAGCTCATAATCGGTCAAATAACAAATAATGGATTAATCTCGTCAAGTCCCGGAGAAAAAAAAAGAAACAAATTCCTCTGTCCGGTTATGAGCTCATGATCAGTCCAATAACAAAGAATGGATTAATCTCATCAAGTTCCGAGAGAAAAATCAGAAACAAATGCCTCTGTCCGATTATGAGCTTATGATCGGTCAAATAACAAATAGTGGATTAATCTCGTTAAGTCCCGGGGAAAAAACAGAAACAAATGCCTTTGTCCGGTTATCAGCTCATGATCGGGCAAATAACAAAGAATAGATTAATCTTGTCAAGTCCCAAGGAAAAAAAGTAACAAATGCCTCGGTCCGGTTATGAGCTTATGATCGGTCAAATAACAAAAAAAGGATTAATCTCGTCGAATCCCGGGAAAAAAAAGAAACAAATGCCTTTGTCCGGTTATGAGCTCATGATCGGGCAAGTAACAAAGAATAGATTAATCTCGTCAAGTCCCAAGGAAAACAAGCAGTAAAAAATGCCTCGGTCCGGTTATGAGCTTATAATCGGTCAAATAACAAAAAATGGATTAATCTCGTCAAGTCCAGGGGATAAAACAGAAACAAATTCCTTTCTGCGGTTATGAGCTAATGATCGGTCAAATAACAAAGAATGGATTATTCTCGTCAAGTCCCGCAGAAGTCCGGGGAAAAAAAAAGAAACAAATGCCTCGGTCCGGCTATGAGCTCATGATCGGTCAAATAACAAAATGGATTAACCTCATCAAGACCCGAGGAAAAAACAAAAGCAAATGCCCCTGTCCGGTTATGAGCTCATGATCGGTCAAATAACAAAGAATGGATTTATCTTGTCAAATCCCAATAAAAAAAAAAGAAATGCCTTGTTCCGGTTATGAGCTCATGATCGGTCAAATAATAAAGAATGGATTAATCTCGTCATGTCCCGAGGAAAAAACAGTAATAAATATCTCGGTCCGGTTATGAGCACATGATCGTTCAAATAACAAAGAATGGATTAATCTCGTTAAGTCCCGGGAAAAAACCAGAAACAAATACCTTTGTCAGGTTATGAGCTCATGATCGGTCAAATAACGAAATGGATTAATCTCGTTAGGACAAGAGGAAAAACAGAAGCAAATGCCTCTGTCCAGTTATGAGCACATGATCGGTCAAATAACAAAGAATGAATTTATCTCGTCAAGTCCCAAGGAAAAAACAAAAGAAAATGCCTTGGTCCGGTTATGAGCTCATGATCGGTCAAATAACAAAGAATGGATTAATCTCGTCAAGTCCCGGAAAAAAAACAGAAACAAATGCCTCTGTCCGGTTATGAGCTCATGATCGGTCAAATAACAAAGAATGTATTAATCTCGTCAAGTCTCGAAGAAAAAAACAGAAACAAATGCCTTTGCCCGGTTATGAGCTCATGATCGGTCGAATAACAAAGAATGGATTTATCTCGTCAAGTCCCAAGGAAGAAACAAAAGCAAATGCCTTGGTCCGGTTATGAGCTCATGATCGGTCAAATAACAAAGAATAGATTTATCACGTCAAGTCCTGAGGAAAAAACCGTAACAAATGTATCGGTCCGGTTATGAGATCATGATCGGACAAATAACAAAGAATAGATTAATCTCGTCAAGTCCCAACGAAAAAACAGTAACAAATGCGTCGGTCCGGTTATGAGCTTATGATCGGTCAAATAACAAAAAATAGATTAATTTCGTCAAATCCCGGAAAAAAAACAGAGACATATTCCTCTGTATGGTTATGAGTTCATGATCAGTCAAATAACAAAGAATGTATTAATCTCGTCAAGTTTCGAAGAAAAAACAGAAACAAATGCCTCTGCCCCATTATGAGCTCATGATCGGTCTAATAGTAAAGAATGGATTAATCTCGTCAAGTCCGGGGAAAAAAACATAAGCAAATGCCTCTGTCCGGTTATGAGCTCATGATCGGTCAAATAACAAAGAATGGATTAATCTCGTCAAGACCCGAGGAAAAAAGAGAAGCAAATGCTTTTGTCCGGTTATGAGCTCATGATCGGTCAAATAACAAAGAATGGATTTATCTCGTCAAGTCCCAAGGAAAAAAAAAGCAAATGCCTTGGTCCGGTTATGAGCTCATGATCGGTCAAATAACAAAGAATGGATTAATCTCGTCAAGTCCCGAGGAAAAAACAGTAACAAATGTCTCGGTCTGGTTATGAGCTCATGATCGGTCAAATAACAAAGAATGGATTAATCTAGATAAGTCCCGGGAAAAAAACAGAAACTAATACCCTTGTCTGGTTATAGCTTATGATCGGTCAAATCACAAAGACTGGATTAATCTCGTCAAGTCCCGTGGAAGTCCGGGAAAAAGAAAAACAAATGCCTATGTCCGG
Source organism: Arabis hirsuta (assembly GCA_964056655.1). Classification (NCBI taxonomy): domain Eukaryota; kingdom Viridiplantae; phylum Streptophyta; class Magnoliopsida; order Brassicales; family Brassicaceae; genus Arabis; species Arabis hirsuta. Next base: position 18,812,701 of record OZ053303.1, read on the forward strand.
TTTTGAGCTCATGATCGGTCAAATAACAAAGAATGGATTAATCTCGTCAAATCCCGAGGAAAAAACAAAAGCAAATGCCTATGTCCGGTTTTGAGCTCATGATCGGTCAAATAACAAAGAATGGATTAATCTCGTCATGTCCGGGGAAAAAAACAGAAAAAATGCCTCTGTCTAGTTATTAGCTCATGATCGGTCAAATAACAAAGAATTGATTAATCTCGTCAAGTCCTGAAAAAAACAGAAACAAATGCCTCTGTCCGGTTATGAGCTCATGATCGGTCAAATAACATAGAATGTATTAATCTCGTCAAGTCCCGAAGAAAAAACAGAAACAAATGCCTCTGCCCGGTTATGAGCTCATGATCGGTCAAATAATAAAGAATGGATTAATCTCGTCAAGTCCGGAAAAAAAATAGAAACAAATGCCTTTTTCCTGTTATGAGCTCAAGATCGGGCAAATAACAAATAATAGATTAATCTCGTCAAGTCCCGAGGAAAAAACAGTAACAAATGCCTCTGTCCAATTATGAGCTTATGATTGGTTAAATAACAAAAAATGGATTAAGCTCGTCAAATCCCGGGGAAAAAAAAATAACAAATGCCTCTGTTCGGTTATGAGCTCATGATAAGGCAAATAACAAAGAATAGATTAATCTCGTCAAGTCCCAAGGAAAAAACAGTAACAAATGCCTCGGTCTGGTTATGAGCTTATGATCGGTCAAATAACAAAAAATGGATTAATCTTATCAAGTCCCGGGGAAAAAACAGAAACAAATGCCATTGTCCGGTTATGAGCTAATGATCTGTCAAATAACAAAGAATGGATTAATCTCGTCAAGTCCCGCGGAAGTCCGGGGAAAAAAAAGAAACATATGCCTCGGTCCGGCTATGAGCTCATGATCGGTCAAATAACAAAATGGATTAATCTCGTCAAGACCAGAGGAAAAAATAGAAGCAAATTCCTTGGTCCCGTTATGAGTTCATGATCGGTTAAATAACAAAGAATGGATTAATCTCGTCAAGTCCCGGGAAAAAAATAGAAACAAATGCCTCGGTCCGGTTATGTGCTCATGATCGGTCAAATAAGAAAAAATGGATTAATCTCTTCAAGTGCCGGGGAAAAAACAGAAACAAATGCCTCTGTCTGGTTATGAGCTCATGATCGGTCAAATAACAAAAAATGGATAAATATCGTCAAGTCCCGGGAAAAAAAAAGAAACAAATGCCTCTGTCGAGTTATGAGCTCATGATCGGTCAAATAAAAAAGAATGGATTAATCTCGTCAAGTACCGAGGAAAAACAAAAGCGAATGCCTGTATCTGGTTATGAGCTCATGATCAGTCAAATAACAAAGAATTGATTAATCTCCTCAAGTCCCGTGGAAAAATCAGAAACAAATGCCTTTGTCCGGTTATGAGCTCATGATCGGTCAATTAACAAAGAATGGATTAATCTCGTCAAATCTCAGGGAAAAATAGAAACAAATGCCTCTGACCGGTTATGAGCTTATGATCGGTCAAATAACAAAGAATGGATTAATCTCGTCAAGTCCCTGGGAAAAAACAGAAGCAAATGCCTATGTCCAGTTATGAGCTCATGATCGGTTAAATAACAAAGAATGGATTAACCTCGTCAAGTCCCGAGAAAATAGTAGAAATAAATGCCTTTGTCCATCTATGAGCTCATGATCGGTCAAACAACAAAGAATGGATTAATCTCGTCAAGTCCCGGGGAAAAAATAGAAATAAACGATGCAAATTAAGACACGAATGCGCGAAAGTGGATTAATCTCGTCAAGTCCCTGGGAAAAAATAGAAGCAAATGCCTCTGTCCGGTTATGAGCTCATGATCGGTCAAATAACAAAGAATTGATGAATGTCGTCAAGTCCCGAGAAAATAGTAGAAACAAATGCCTTTGTCCGGTTATGAGCTCATGATCGGTCAAACAACAAAGAATGGATTAATCTCGTCAAGTCTCGGGGAAAAAACAGAATTAAACGATGCAAGTAAGGACACGAATGCGTGAAAGTGGTAAACAATGAAGTTGACCGCCTCCTAAAAATCGGCTCGATTTGGGATGTTAAATACCCGGATTGGCTTGCCAACGCTGTGGTGGTCAAGAAAAAAAATGGAAAGTGGAGAGTCTATATCGACTTCACCAATCTCAACAAAGCATGCCTAAAAGACATCTTCCCCTTGCTGTATATCAACCGATTGGTCGAGGCAGCCACGAGGCACCAGCTAGTCTCCTTCATGGCACCTGCTCTGGCTACAATCAGATTCTCATGAATCTAGACGACCAGGAGAAGAGAGCATTCATTACTGATCTAGGTACTTACTACTATCGAGTAATGCCCTTCGGACTCAAAAACGCCGGGGAACCTACCAAAGACTAGTCAACAGAATGTTCGCATACCACCTTGGAAAAACCAAAGAAGTGTACATCGATGATATGTTGGTAAAGTCCGCCATGACCTTCGGGATTGCTTTGCAATTCTCAACTAGTACAGCATGAAGCTTAACCCTACCAAGTGCTCCTTTAGAATGCCTTCTGGCGAGTTCCTAGGCTATTTAGTGACTGGAAGGGGAATAGAAGCAATGGCCTCCCCTATGTCCACACGAGAAGTGCAAAGACTAACCGAGAAGATAGCAGCTCTGAAACAATTCATTTCTAGGTCCACGGACCAATTTCTACCTTTTTACAACCTATTGAAAAGAAACAAAAGATTTAGCTGGCATGCGAGCTGTGTAGAAGCATTCGCATAACTAAAAGCATATCTTAGTCAGCCATCCATACTAGCAAAACCAGTGGAAGGGGAACACCTCTAAGTCTACATCACAGTCTCACCGACGGCTGTAAGCAGGGTGCTGGTCCGGGAAGAACAAAACAAACAAATACCAATATTCTACATAAGCAAGTCTTTATTAGAGCCTGAAATGAGTACCCAATTATGGAAAAGCTAGCCTTAGCCGTGGTCATCTCAGCCTGAAAATAGAGACCTTACTCTCAATCACACGTGATAGTGGTGATGACTTCACACCCAATCTAGACAATATTATACAGCCCCAGCCAGGGCGATTAGCCTAGTGGGCCATCGAGCTGAGCAAATACGACATAGAATATAGAACCAAAATCAGCATTAAAGCGCAAGTCTTAGCTGATTTTATAATTGAGCTAGCTCCGCAAGCAGTTACCGAGACCAAACCTAGAAATACATGGAATATCCATGTGGATGGAGCCTCTTCGAAACAAGTGTCCGGAGAGTAAAACTGACCTCTCCGTTAAGAGAGGTGCTTGAACACTCATTCCGACTCGGTTTTCCCGCTTCTAACAACAAAGTAGAATACAAAGTCCTTCTAGCTGGTCTGAGGCTAGCCCTAGGGATAGGAGCTAGAGAAATCTCTGCCTTCAATGATTCTCAGCTCGTCATAAGTTAGTTTTGCGGCGAATACAAAACCAAAGACGATTGCATGGAAGCATATTTGAGTGTAACTCGGGACTAGGCTAAGCAATTCGAATTAACCAAGATACCTCGAGGACAAAATACGTCAGCAGATGCACTAGCTTCTTTGGCCTCTATTTTTGATCCTCTGGTAAGGCGAATAATCCCAATAGAAAAGAAGAAAAGCCAAGCATCACTATAGCTACCAAGGCCGGGGTAAACACAGTAACTACAAAACAGAAAGCCAGGGAGTTGCAGTAGAGCTCTTGCTCCCAGGCGCGGTCGCAAGATGATGCCGAGCTGTCTAACAGCCCCAAGAACGCGCAGGAGGAAGACACAAGAGGCTGAGCAAGCCGACACTGCTAACAAGGCCAAACCAAGCCCTGATTAGAGTATCCCGATTCTCGAATACATTATCTACGGAACAACCCTCCAAGACAAACGGGAGGCTAGAAAACTCCGGGTGAAGAGTGCGCGCTTCTGCATAATGGAAAAAAAGTTATATAAACGCAGCTCGGTCAGACCGTGCATGACATGTATTCATGGGAATGAGGTCCACGATGTAATGTCCAAGATGCACAGCGGATCTTGCGGGAGCTATTCCAGAGGACAACCCCTAGCACTACGGATAAAAAAACAGGGATACTTTTGGCATACGGTGATGGTTGACTGCGCCGCGTTCGTGACTAAATGCGAGAAGTACTAGAAACATGCTCTGATCTTACATCAGCCAGCCGAGATGCTATCATCAATCTTACTCCCTTATCCATTCATGTGATGGTCGATGGATATAATCAGACCTTTAGTCAAGTCAGGACCGAAACAGGTCGAATATCTACTCGTCCTGACCAACTACTTCACCAAGTGGATGGAAGTGGCAGCTTACCAGGAAATCCACTTTGACCAGGTGAAGAAATTTAAATGGAAACATATCATATGTCGACATGGACAGCTATACGAAATTGTAATGATAACGGAACCCAATTCACCTCGGCCGTATTCAAAAATTTCTACCAAAAATGGCAGATATACTTAACCTACTCAACTCCTAGATACCTTTAGGGAAACGGCCAAGCCGAGGCAGCTAACAAAACATTGTTAGAAAACCTAAAGAAGAGGCTCAATGCCAAGAAAGAAAGGTGGGGCGAGGAGTTATAAGGAGTACTAGAGGCATGTCGCACACCCCTAAGAAAGCTACCACCAAAACTTTCTTTTCCTTATCCTACAAAATAGAAGCAATGGTACCAGTTGAAACAATTGTATCAAGTCTTCGGAGGGTGATGTGCCCCCTTAATGAGGAGCTTAATGAAGAAATGCTCTGAGCCGCAACAGATGTAATTGACGAGCACCGCGACCTCATCCTCATCAGAATTTAGAACTACCAACAAGCAGCAGCTCGCTACTACATGTCTCAAGTAAAGATCAGGCGATTTAAAGAAGGCAACTTCGTCTGACGAAAAGTACAAGAAAACACAAAAAGGCTAGGTGTTAGAAAACTAGGGATCAATTGGGAAGGTCCCTACCGAGTTACCGCTGTAGTTCGCCCCGACGTCTACAAGCTCATCAAACTCCAGAACAGAAGGGCAGTGAAGAGGGCATGGAACGCCATGAACCTCAAGAAATTATATCACTAGAATTCTTGAACAAATAATCAAACTACGTTATGGCTTGATCCCTTTACCGGATACGTAGACAGCTCATCCCTTGAGCCCAACCAACTTAACAAACTCTCCATCTCGGCAGAGAAGCCGAGCTCTCCTTAATAAAGGAGAACAGTTCATTGTTTACATCTTTGTAAAAAGCCTAAAGTTATATAATACATCGATTAATTTGATCAAAACTCGAATTCATGAGGACCTAACCGGTCTCTAACTAAGACAACCTCAGGCATAAACCCATCTTTACAAGCGAAGTCGATCTCAACTCGATCACACAAAAGCGCGGACTTGAGCACCAAGCCCAACTTTGTTGCGATAAAGCGTCGGTTGACCAATACTAACAACATCGCTACAAGGAGAAGCAAAGAAACACTAAAGTTCACATCCCGCGATTATACATGCCAACGAAAGATTAGACTCGAAATCGTCACTTAGTTCAACCATTAGGAGATTTGAGTTAAAGAATTGCGAAAAAAGAAATACGCTAGGCCGAGATAAGTCAAAGTCACGGCGAAGACGCCACTTTGACTCCCCACCTCATAAGACCAATCAATCATCCATTCCACACAAACATCAACGTATCTTAACAATCCATCCACCCAGATAAGCCATGGTCACGCACTCACCTTAGCGATCACGCCCAAAAACTGAAATCAGAAGGAAAAGCGGTTGAAACGCTATTCCTGGCGGTCTGAAACTCGGAAAATAGCGATTCCAAACTAAGTCTGCGTTTTAGGTCAGATTAGGATTTCTGGGTTTTTGACAGAAAAGTATTACTTGACCAGAAGGCAACACCAATTACTCACTAAGTTTAGATCGGATCGGGAAACGGAGACCTGATCTGGAATCCTTGCTACAACACCTTTCCAGAGACACCAAAATTGTGGTTATAAACTCTCTGAGTCGACGGTAAATCTCCTCCAAAAACAGCTATTCAAAACTGGAAACAGTTAGTTCTAAGACATATTTCTGATGCAGAAACATGGTTGCAGGGACAACTTCAAACACGATTTGTGGACTCGTCTTACCTCAGAATCGGGATCTGAAAGATGTTGTGGAAACTTTGAATCGAGATCTATCCAGAGGTAGGAAGAAAGTTGTCTAGGTCTTTACGGTTCGCTCTAAAAACGCTCCGTAAAGTCACTGCTTGCACCACCTTCCCTTTGCTCCTTTCTCTGGTTTTTTCGGTCACCGGAGTGCACGACTGAAACCTCTGGTGGTTGTGGCGGCTGGTTCACGTTGGGAAAAGAGCAGAGTTTCGCTAGAATGAGAATCTCTAGCGCTTTCTCTCTTTGCCATTTCTTTTAAATAGAGTTTTTGGGATAGATGTGGGTCACACGAAATAGGTATAGGATTGTGGATTTATTGGGATTGGGGCAAAACCCAAACCTTAACACAGCAATTTAACAAAAAAAAATAAACTATTCGGTCCAATTTGATTCTCGTATTAAATTTTGATTCATGGGCGTTACACTGCTTATAATCTATGAGTGTAAAAGCTCATTACTAATATTATGCGATTCTATAGCGTCACATTTCTAAACAAATTAGATCAAGTTATAATTGAGTTTAATTTGGATTAAACTAGTATTGAGTTTTAATGGTTTTCTATTTATAAGATAAATAGAAATAATATTAATGTATATGGTGGACGTTAATCTTAATTGGATTTGGAGTAATGGCTTTAGCCCATATGACCATAATTAATATTGGTCAGTGTGATATATATTATATTATGTAAAGATTGATGCCTCAAATATAATAATTAATATGATCGTGTCACATGTCAAAATAATAAACTAGATTTTGACACGTGTAAAAAAATTATTTTCAATTAGATTTACATACATGTCAAAAATTAATCTATTTATATTTATTTGTAAAATATTTAAAAGTAAATATAATTTAAATAGGATTACGAAAATCTAAACCTAATTTAAACATGATTAGAAAAATCTAATTATTTGAAAATATACGATATAATTTAATTAAAAAGAAAATAAAATATGACAATAAAATAGATAAATATTTGATAGAATTCTCTATAAGTAGTTTTATACTAATATTCTTAATTTTATTTTATCTGGGAGTAATCTAATTTAGTCATCCGTTTTTCGTGTTTTTTTTGTTTTACGAGGGTTATAAAATATTTAGAGGGTAAAAGTAGTTCAAATACAAATATGAAAATAAATTTATCAACATTTTGGAAAATAGATATTTGATTAGTAAAATAAAAAAAAAAGTACACCTAATTTAAATATGAATAAAAAAAACTAATAATTTAAAAGTATGTAATAATATTTAATTCTAAATTAAATAACAAAAGGAGAAAAATTAATAAAAAAAATTATGATTCACATTTAGTGATTTTACAACAACGTTTTCACTTTTATTTTATTTATTTTAACGGGTTATCTAATTTTTTTTTTGTATAATTAGATATTTATTTTTACATAGGGTTTATAAGAGATCAAATTACAAAATCCGATATATGCGGGTCTTTAATCTAGTATATATATATAGGCTTAATGAGATTATGTATTAATCAATGTTTTTGGCCGCAAAACTCATAAAAAACCCTACGAGAAAGACAAACAGTTTGTCAAGTTTTGAGATTAGTTCTCTACGGTACTAGCATCCTGTTTCGATTCAGTTTGTGTGCGTGTGGATACCGATAGAGGCACAATCTTAGAAAGTTTTGCTTTATTATTTCGCTGCAGAATATTCAAATATATTCAAAAACCCAAAGATCTGGATTTGATTCAATATTTACACGAATCCTAAAAATTGAATTCAAATTTAATATTTACAAAATAGTATAAACCAGAATTGAATTCCAACATTGGTATCAGAGACTACGTGTATAGTATTGAAATTGGTCTAGTTTAATATATATATATATGCTAATTGTGTGACTGGTTCTATTTGAATTTATGAAATCGCATAGAACATGCTTACGCAAATATGATTTGATTTGACTATGAGATCTGTGATTCAAATTCTCTAGTATGCTTGTTGAATTTGGACATAACTAATCGCTCTTACAATTTGATTGTAATTGGTTATTGTGCATAGGTCGTATGTTTGTTTAAAACATGATTAACTGAAATCTGGCACAATAGTATTATAAATTGTAATTTGATTACCGATTAATGTATATGCATGGTCGAAAGTGTTTCGTTGTTTATCATGCATGATCGATTTAATAATATTATATATGTGCACATATAAACTATGATAGATATATAAAGTATATATGTATATATATTTGTGTTGATGTTCGTGTTCTATTAATAGTTAATATAATACGAATATAAATATATGAATATCCCGTTCATGACATATCTTCCAGAAGGAAAAGTCAAGCTTTTAATTATCTCATAATTATTAGCAGAAACCTAATATGATTAGGATATTTCAATTGTTGAAATTCGATATATATATTTGCCTTGTCATAATTAGAACTGGTTTAATCCTAATTTGATTAGGATTGGTTCAATTATGATAAGTTCAATTGTTTAGTAATATTTTCTAAATTAGTTATTTATCTTTAAATCATCTTAATTTGATTAAGAATAATTTAATTTCCTAAATAAATTGTTATTTAATTAAAAAATATAGTTGATAAGTTAATCTTTTATTATTTTATATTAGATATAAGATTTTATTAAAACATAAATTAAATAATTCCTTAAATAATATCAAATATTTTTTATGTCTTTCCAATTTCATCAACTGTTAAAACTTGAATGATTGTGTGGCGGGTCTGCCAAAGCAGCCGTCCACAATTATTTTAGTGTCCGACAGATGGTAACGGTTACCATATGATTTGATAATGGTTTACTTGACTAGGCTATCAAAACGGTTATGGGCTTAGAGATATAGGCTTGGATAAGATATAAGATGTCATCCACAACCAAGAATTATATTAGATATAATTTGCAAAGGTGTCGCTTACCTAAATAGCTAGATATTCGGGGGTGGAGCCAAAGCTCACTTGAATTCTAGTGAAATATGGATTTTGGATACCATATTCATATTGAGAAAATTTTGTCTTGGGTATAATATGAGTTTTCTTAATTGGTGAGGATACTCAAAATTCATGAAATTCATATTAACTTTTGCTTTTCTTTCCTGACATTTATGTCTGAAACGACCCGACCCAAAAATTTAAAATTTTTCTCTTTCAGATTACTATCATCACAGATAATAAACCCCAACTGGGTCAACACAAGCAACGGGAACAATTAAACATCAACCATAAAACATCAATCAATAAATCTCATACTTTATTAATTCCTAAACCGTTCAATCCAATCAATAACACTAACAATTCCAACACTACTAGCAACCTAGCAGTTCTAACAATACAGCCAGTCAAATGAGACCCTAGATCATCTCCTCTTCCTGGCCATGATTCCACGATCACATTTTCTCCTTACCTGCAACACATGACAAAAAGAGTTGCGTGAGTATTATCATAAATACTCAGCGACGCGGTCATCCCGTCTACAGGCTATTTATACATAAGCATAAACAATAAATAAAATACCCGGATGATCATACACAAGCATTCACGAAACAAGCAACATGAACCAAAACTGGAACTCTGTGTCGATCGACACAACCTCTAGGTGTCGATCGACACGACATCGCAAAACCAAGAATCGAGCCTATCCTCTCATGGCTCGAATCCCTCGCGATTCATCGAGTCTCCTGCACAATTTCAATCACCAAAAACACACAAAAACCACCAAGCAATCGCATTCTACCCATTCCTTACACTTATGTAAGCCTACAGTCACGCACTCACCTCGATTCGGGAAGAAAAAGATGATGAACACGAAGAACACCCGAATAGCCTCTGATTTCACCTTCCCAGCCCCGAAATCGATCCAATAACGAACCCTCCTCGTTCCTAATAGCCTCCCACGCGATCACAAGCCTCAAGAATGATCAACCCTTCTCCAGAAATCACCAGAACTCAGTCAAACTCTCTGATTCTCCTTTTCTTTTTGATTTCTGATTTCTGGAAGAAAAAATTGGCCAAACCTCGCTGTTTCTCCCTTAAATATCGAACCCTAGGGTTCCCTAAACCGGCCCACCAAACCGGGCAATTGGAACCAAATCGGTCGGTCCAATTCCAACCCGTGTCGATCGACACACACCACCTATGTCGATCGACACCCGTCCAAAAATTCGACTTCACACAAGTCAAAACTACCCGTGTCAATCGACAAACACGCTTGTGTCGATCGACACACCCAACCAAATCCACATTTTGGTTCACGGGCATTACAATTCTCTCTCACTAACACGGATTCGAACTCGAATCACGCGACTCCGTCTCTCTAAGGTTAATACCCCCGCCTAAAACCCGACCAGATTCTCCCGGGAACATCAACGATGCAATGCCCCCTGGTCCGGATTAGGACTGCTCGATTGATCGCCCAACAATCAAACAAGAACACGCACGACCAACCGTTGACCCCAAATTGGACAAAATGATCGCACAACAATCAAACAAGAACATGTACAACCAACGGCGCTACATATATTACCAGGTTGTCCGAATGAAGTTCTAAACGTCAGCAAAAACCTTAGACTCGACATCCACATCTACTCTCCTGACCCTCGGTCAGCACTACTCGAGATCACACCTAATCCCCGAGCTCTACCAGGCTCATACTAGCCCTATTACATCGTCTCACCACGGCTGTAATCCTGACCCCAACCCGGTAACCACCACCTGGGATCCACTCCCGATCCGAAGTTCATCCAGTCGCATGCTTACAACCACATTACAGATACTATTGCTCATACTCATATCTATATTCAACACTCCGCTCTCAGGATCGTCACCCTTTGAGCTCTCGAAGTATATCATACCCCTCCACCTTTAGGACCGCCGTCCATCCAATTCTCGGTATGCTCCAGGCCCTACTCTCAGGACACACAGTCCGTCAAGCTCGGCTGCAGAGGAATCACACATCCCCTGGAGAGGTTTCGGCCCCTCAAAGTATATGCAAGAAAACCACTTTCCCCGGAGAGAACATCATTATCCCCTCAAGTATACCCAGGAGACCCACTATCCCCTGGGGCAATCACTCTGTAACATGCATCTTAGGCACCTATCGACTGAAATCACCTCTCGTGGTCATCCGAAACAACCCAATCACCAGGGTGTCTCACAGAGTCCCTGGAAAAGACAATTCTAACTCATATAAAACCTCTTTTCCAGACTCTCCATAGGAAATAGATAGGTTCTAACGCGCATAGAGCTTACATTTCCAGCCATTCTTGGAACATGAGCAATCTCATTTCCAGCCACTCCTGGAACATGAACAATCTCATTTCCAGCCACTCCTGGAACATGAACGATCTCATTTCCAGCCACTCCTAGAACATGAACGATCTCATTTCCAGCCACTCCTGGAACATGAACAATCTCATTTCCAGCCACTCCTGGAACATGAACAATCTCATTTCCAGCCACTCCTGGAACATGAACAAGCTCAAAGCCACATAAAACTTCTATTCCTAGCCATCCTAGCCGATAGGCAAGCTCTAACTCATATAGAACTTCTACCGCTAGACCTCCACATGACCTACCAGTCATCACAATCCATGACATCTCCAGTCATCTCATAAGAACACACGTCTTACACACATTTAATAAGGCAAACTCATCTTATTAAATCTCCAAAATGTATACTCGTTACAACAACAACGAAATACATAACAACAACATAGCAACATGCTAATATAGAATCTGAAAACCAGAAAAGAAAAATCAAGCCACCGCTTACTCCCCGAACAACTTGGAGAACTTCCCCTTTATTGACGCTTCTGGTTCCCAAGTCTCCTCCTCAATACCGTCACAGTCCCACATGACTCTCACCAACGGTATACTCTTCCGGCGCAGAACCTTGACCCTTCTCTCAAGAATCCTCACAGGCCTCGCTGCCAACGTCATGTTGGGCTGAAGATCCTCTGGAATCCTAGCCAACACCTCCTCAGACTCATGTAGACACTTCCGCAGCATCAAAACATGGAAGACTTTGTGAAAAGCCTTCATACTCTGAGGTAACTCGAGACGATAAGCTACCGGTCCAACCCGCTCCACCACCTTGAACGGACCCATAAACCTCGGACTCAGCTTGTTCTCTGAAATGGATCTGTTAGGACCCCTCAACATCGCTGCCTTGAGATAGACCCGATCTTCCAGCTCAAATTCCAGCTCATTCCGTCTCCTATCGACGTAATTCTTCTGCCGATCCTGAGCCTCTCTCATGTTCAGCCTCAAGACACGGATCTTCTCCGTCGTCTCCTGAACAAAATCCGCACCAAACATGCTCCTCTCCCCCACTTGAGTCCAGCATAATGGTGTCCTACACGGCCTCCCATACAGAGCCTCATATGGAGTTATCCCAATACCCGTCTGGTAACTGTTGTTGTACGCAAACTCAACCAGGTTCAGATGATCCGCCCAATGACCAACATAATCTAGCACACACATCCTCAGCAAATCCTCCAAAGTCTGAATCGTCCTCTTTGACTGCCCATCTGTCTGAGGATGATACGCTGTGCTCATATGCACCTTAGTGCCCATCTAAGCCTGAAACGCCCTCCAGAACCCTGAGGTAAATCTCGGATCTCGGTCTGACACAATACTCGCTGGCACAACGTGCAGCCTCACAATCTCCCGCACATACTTCCTAGCCAAAACTGCCGCTCCATCAGTCTTCTTGATGGCTAGAAAATGTGCTGACTTGGTCAGACGATCCACAATAGCATCAAATATCCGTGACACCGGCAACCCCGTCACGAAATCCATGGTAATCATATCCCACTTCCACTCTGGAATGGGCAAACTCTGCAACATACCACTCGGAACCTGATGCTCAGCCTTCACCAGCTGACACACGTTGCACGCTGCAACTCAGCTAGCTATATCCTTCTTTATCCCGACCCAGTGATAATACCGCTTCAGGTCACGGTACATCTTGGTCGCTCCAGGATGAATTGATAACATGCTCGAATGAACCTCTCTCAGGATCTCATGCCTCAGATCTTTGTCCCTGGGTACACACACCCGCCCATTCACTAGTATCATCCCACTCGCCGAGATCACATACTCTGAACCGGCCGCCTGAGAAGCATCAATCAAACCATGATCCTTCTCTTGAGCAACCCGAATCCTGCTCAACAAGTTTGCCTGGTTAGCTGCTTCTAACCCCAACGGCTCTTGTGAGATCACACACAACCTCAAGGTACTGATCTCGCTCACCAGAGCCAATATATCGCGCTCCTGATCTGAAGCTACTCTCTTCCGACTTAACGCATCTGCAACCATGTTAGCCTTACCCGGATGGTACCCAATCTCCAGGTCATAGTCCGCGACTAACTCCATCCAGCACCTCTGTCTCTGGTTCAGCTCCGACTGTGTGAAGAAATACTTCAGACTCTTGTGGTCTGTGAATACCTGCACCTTCCCGCCATACAGATAAGACCTCCAAATCTTAAGTGCAAAAATCACCGCAGCCAACTCCAGATCATGGGTAGGGTAATTGCACTCATGCTTCCTCAACTGTCTCGAGGCATACGTAATAACCTTTCCCTGCTGCATCAACACACATCCCAGACCAACTCCTGATGCATCCGTATACACCACATACGGCTCACCTGGGTCGGGTAATGCCAAAACCGGTGTACTAGTCAGCATCTCCTTCAGCTTCTCGAAACTCTCCTCGCAAGATGAAGACCACACAAACGGAACATCCTTCCCTTTTAGCTTCGTCATCGACTGCGCCATACTCGCAAACCCCTTGATGAACCTCCGGTAATAACCCGCCAACCTAAGAAAACTCCTGAACTCGGTGGCACTCCTCGGTCTAGGCCAGCCTCTGATAGCCTCAATCTTAGCCAGATCTACAGAAACTCCCTCTGCAGACACAACGTGGTCCAGAAAACTCATCTCTCGCTGCCAGAAACTGCACTTACTCAACTTCGCATACAGCTTCTGCCCCCGCAGCTTCTCCAGAACCAACCTCAAATGCACCTCGTGCTCTTCCGGACTCCTCGAATATACCAGGATATCATCAATGAATATGATCACGAACACATCCAGATACTCCTGGAATACCCTGTTCATCAACTGCATGAACACTGCTAGCGCATTCGTCAACCCGAACGGCATCACTACAAACTCATAATGCCCGTACCTCGTCCTGAATGCCGTCTTCCTGACATCTGCCTCATCAATCAGAATCTGATGGTAACCCGAAGCCAAATCAATCTTGGAGAACCAAATAGCCCCTCGCAACTGATCTAACAACTCATCAATGCGCGGCAGAGGATACATGTTCTTCACAATGACTCGGTTAAGCCCTCGGTAATCGATACACAACCGTAAACTCCCATCCTTCTTCTTCACGAACAACACCGGCGCTCCCCACGGTGAAACACTAGGCTGGATGAAACCCTTACCCAACAGATCATCCAGCTGCTTCTTCAGATCTGCCATCTCTGCTGGAGCCATACGGTAAGGCGCCTTGGATATAGGAGTCGTCCCAGGCTCCAACTCAATCATAAATGGATCCGACCGCGACGGTGCCAATCCCAACAACGACTGAAACACATCCTGGAAATCCCAAACAACCCGAATATACTCAACTGCAACCTCTCCAACAGTCTCCGGCATCACTATCGTCGCCAGATACGCCTCACAGCCCTTCTCAATCAACTGTTTGGCCTGTATTGCTGAAATCACGAGACTTCCGGAAGTCGGTCTCACCCCCGGATACACCAACATTTCTGTCTCTCGCTTGAACACCACACGCCCTCGATGACAATCCATATGGACCCTGTACCGATCCAACCAATCCATACCCAGGATGGCATCGACTCTTCCGCCACCAGAACATCCACACCATGAGCCCGCCCAAAAGTAGCTAACGTCCTTCCACCAGCAACCTTAACTACTCCCGGCTGCTCTCCGGAATCGCTCCGGATCCCACTGCCCTCCGCACACTCCCGAATAATGAAGCTATTCGTAGCTCCCGAATCAAACAACACGTGGGGCTCACATCCGCCCACAACTAAGGTCCCTACACAAACCCCATGTGCTTTAAGACCCGACACTCTAACGCAGACTCACAATCATCCAAATAGACTATATTCAAACAACTCAAGAATTTAAAATGAAAAGATCAAGTCTGGAATTTACCTATGATCGGTCTGGCGCTAGAGCCGCCCGCCTCTGCCCACATGAACACCCGTGGCGCCGCTGCAATCTGTGCCAAGGGCTAGACCACCAATGGCTGCACTACCGCTATCGCCATTTGCTACAGCTTAGGGCACCTGGGCTTGATATGCCCCAGCTCCCTGCATGATAGCACACCTGCCCCGCCTGTTCCTCTCTCTTCTTCGGACAGTCCGCCACCCTGTGGCCCATGCCACCGCACCCGTAGCATCCCAAACCACTCTGACCTCTCTGGCTGGCTACTAAAGTGCTATCCCACTTCCTCTTCTGACCCTGTGCAGGCTTGCCGCCCCGGCCCGAAAGCGCCTGCTGCTGAGATCTCCTCTGCTGCTGCTGCTGCACCGGTGGACTAACCACCACAACCTGCTCTCTGAGGTCCTCCTCAATCGCTGCAGCAGTCTCAACTAGCACCGTCCTCGTGGCGAACTTACTCGCCCTGCAGCGAGTCCTCAACTCAGCTCGAAGTCCCCCAAGGAACCTCTTCACCTAGGCCTGCTCGCCCTCCATGCCCCTACCAGCATGCACCAGTAGTCGACTGAACTCCAAATCGAACTCCCTCACAGTTCAATCCCCCTGAGTCAGGTTTAGAAACCTCGACTCCATCCGGTCCATCGCATACTACAGGAAATACGTGGCATTAAACTCAGCCAAGAAATCCTCCCAGACCATCTTGGCCTGCACTCTCCTGGCCTCGACGCCTCTCCACCAGAGATGCGCGTCACCATCCAAATAATGAACCGCTAGGTCCACTCGGTATCCCACTGGACACCTGATAGAGCGAAAGTTCCGCTCCAATCTCCGTCGCCACTCATTGCCACCTGAAAAAACCCAGTGCCAATCCTCTGCAACTGCTCCATCATCCTCAGGTAGGATGGGAGCTCCTCTGCAACCGCCGTACCCGGCTGCACACCAGCCACTCCCGGCTGAAACCCAGCCACTACTGGCTGCACACCAGCCTCACCTGGCTGAACTCCCAGAGCCTGGCCCGGAGCCGGTAGCCCACCTGGTAACCGCTCCAGAATCAAATGCAGTAAACCCGCCAGACAATCATCTCGGTCTTGGGCCACACCTACGGGAGCACCTCCACCCGGGCCCCCCCACACCACCAGCTACCTCGAGACCCACACTGGCCCCACCAGCCCTCACGCTGGCACCCGTAGCAGTCTCACCCACAGACCCCTCCAGAAACGCCTGCGAGTCTGCCACGTGCTCATGCGTGGTCTCCTGGGCCACACTCGCGGCATCAGACTCAACCTGCAGTCCTCGCCCGTGCCCACCACGACCACCTCGGCCTCCACGGCCCCCACGACCTCTGCCTCTAGCACCTCTAGCCATCACTCTGCACTCACCAGCAGATTACTAAGTACTATAACAACATAAATCAAACAAACACATACCGTGGAATCTCATTGAAGGCTCGGAAGGGATGATCTAGGACTCCATACCCACACAACAATCAATCAATTATCACTCAATCAATCAATTGCACCCGCCCTAGAACCATAAGGCTCGATACCAAGATGAAACTACCCGACCCAAAAATTTAAAAAATTTCCCCTTCGGATTACTATCATCACAGATAATAAACCCCAACTGGGTCAACACAAGCAACGCGGAAAAATTAAACATCAATCATAAAACATCAATCAATAAATCCCATACTTTATTAATTCGTAAACCATTCAATCCAATCAATAACACTAACAATTCCAACACTACTAGCAACCTAGCAGTTCTAACAATACAGCCAGTCAAATGAGACCCTAGATCATCTCCTCTTCCTGGCCATGATTCCACGATCACATTTTCTCCTTACCTGCAACACATGGCAAAAAGAGTTGCACGAGTATTATCATAAATACTCAGCGACGCGGTCATCCCGTCTACATGCTATTTATACATAAGCATAAACAATAAATAAAATACCAGGATGAGCATACACAAGCATTCACGAAACAAGCAACACGAACCAAAACAGGAACTCTGTGTCGATCGACACAACCTCTAGGTGTCGATCGATAGACTCCACTGTGTCGATCGATACACCACCATGGTGTTGATCGACAGAATACCCCGTGTCGATCGACACACCACCCTGGTGTCGATCGACACGACATCGCAGAACCTAGAATCGAGCCTATCCTCTCATGGCTCGAATCTGTCGCGATTCATCGAGTCTCCTGCACAATTTCAATCACCAAAACACACGAAAAACACCAAGCAATCGCATTCTACCCATTCCTTACACTTATGTAAGCCTATAGTCACGCACTCACCTCGATTTGGGAAGAAAAAGAGGATAAACACGAAGAACACCCGAACAACCTCTGATTTCACCTTCCCCGCCCCGAAATCGACCCAACAACGAACCCTCCTCGTTCCTAATAGCCTCCCACGCGATCACAAGCCTCAAGAACGATCAACCCTTCTCCAGAAATCACCAGAACTCACTCAAACTCTCTGATTCTCTTTTTTTTTTTTTTTTTTCTGATTTCTGATTTTTGGAAGAAAAAATCGGCCAAACCTCGCTGTTTCTCCCTTAAATATCAAACCCTAGGGTTCCCTAAACCGTCCCACCAAACCGGACAATTGGAACCAAACCGGTCGGTCCAATTCCAACCCGTGTCGATCGACACACACCACCTGTGTCGATCGATACCCGTCCAAAAATCCGACTTCACACAAGTCAAAAATACCCGTGTCGATCGACAAACACGCCTGTGTCGATCGACACACCCAACGAAATCCATATTTTGGTTCACGGGCGTTAGAATGTCAAACACTCAAAATTCCTATTCATCGCGATTAGTTATTGAGACGGACAAATCAAACCTCCTTGATTACTTGGAAGATCTAGAAGGAAAGAAAACATTTGAGGTTTCTTCTCGGGATATTTATGTTATAGAAGTAAATGTTACTACTTCTGGTTCTACTCCTTGGGTATTGGATACCAGCAATAGAGCTCACATTTGTGTTAATGTGCACGGTTTAAAAAACAGTAGAACATTGGAGGAAGGACAAGTGGACCTACGTGTGGCTAATGGAGCAAAAGTTGTTGTATTAGCTGTGGGAACATATTCATTGTCTTTACCTTCAGGCATGGGTTTAGAACTAAAGAATTGCTACTATGTCCCTGCTATAAACAAGAATATCATCTCATTCTGTGTTTGGACATTAAAGGGTTTCAATTTTCGAACAAGAACAAGTGTTGTCATTTGATCGTGATGATATGTTTTATGGTAGCACTCCATTAGAGAATGGACTTTATGTTCTTAACCAAATCATGCCCGTCTGTGACATTAGTACCAAGAGATTTAAGTCTAATGATTTTAAGTCTTCAAATAAACCTTTTCTCTGGCATTGTCGTTTGGGCCATATAAATGATAAACGCATTCAGAAACTTCATAAAGATGGACTTTTGAACTCGTTCGATTATGAATCATATGAGACATGTGAATCTTGTTTGTTGGGAAAGATGACTAAAGTTCCATTTACTGGACACAGTGAAAGGGCTAACGACTTTTTGGGCCTTATACATATAGATGTATGTGGGCCAATGAGCTTAAATGCTAGAGGAAACTACCAATACTTCATTACATTTACTGATGACTACATTAGATATGATTATATTTACCTAATGAAACATAAATCTGAATCCTTTGAAAAGTTCAAAGAATTCCAGAATGAAGTATAAAACCAGCTTGACAAAATAATTAAAGCTCTTCGATCAGATCGTGGAGGAGAATATTTAAGCCAAGTTTTTAGTGATCATCTCAGAGAGTGTGGAATTGTTTCACAACTCACTCCTCCAGGAATACCACAATGGAATGGTGTGTCCGAAAGGAGAAATCGAACTTTATTAGATATGATTCTATCAATGATGAGTCATACAGATCTTCCATTATCCTTTTGGGGATACGCTCTAGAAACTGTTGCATTTACGCTCAACCGTATTCCATCAAAGACAGTAGAAAAGACACCATATGAGATATGGACTGGAAATGTTCCGAATTTGTCTGTTCTGAAAATTTGGGAATGTGATGCTTATGTTAAACGTATGTTTACAGATAAGCTTGGACCCAAATCTGATAAATGTTACTTCGTAGGTTATCCTAAATAAACCAAAGGTTACTACTTTTATAACCCCACCAAAAACAAAGTGTTTGTTGCTCGGAATGGTGCCTTTCAAAAGAGAGAAGAACATCAGCTAGATTTATGAAGAGTCGTTGAATTTATACTTGTGGAACCTGAGGTATGTAGGTCCGAAAGGACTCGTCACAAACCTGAGGTACGTAGGTCCGAAAGGACTCGTCACGAACCTGGTTGAAACGTCCCGACCCAAATTTCAAAAATTTTCCCTCCAGATTATTATCATCACAGATAATAATCCTCAATGGGTCAACAACCAAGCAATGCGGAACAATATAACATCAACGACACATTCCAATTTAACAAATCCCATACTTTATTAAATATCAAGCCAGTTCAACCAATCAACCAATATGAATAAACAATATCCAATGACTAACAACCTAACAATTCCATAGAAATACAATCCAAGTGAGACCCTAAATCATCTCTTCTTCCTCGCCACGATTCCACGATCACAATTTCTCTTTACCTGCAACACATGGCAAAAAGAGTTGCGTGAGTATTATCATAAATACTCAGCGACGCGGTCATCCCGTCTACAGGCTATTTAAATACAAGTATAAACAACCAACACAATACCAGGATGATCACAGAACAAGCATACACAACCAAGCAAACAAAACCAGTCCAGAATACACCGTGTCGATCGAAAGGACTCACTGTGTCGATCGACACAACCACTAGGTGTCGATGATCAGTGATCCCGTGTCGATCGACAGGATCCGCTGTGTCGATCGACACAACCACTAGGTGTCGCAGAACACAGGCCCCGTGTCGATCGACACACCACCTCGGTGTCGATCGACACGACGTCGCATAACCCAGAATTGAGTCAATCCTCACATGACTCGAATCTGATGCGATCCGTCGAGTCTCCTGCACAAATCCACACACAAACACATGGAAACCACCAAGCAATCATATTCCATTGGTCCCCTATACTCATACGAGCCTACAGTCACGCATTCACCTTGATTGGGATTGAAAAAGGATGAAGAACGCGAAGAACGAGCGAAGAACACCAAGACAGCCTCTGATTCCGTCCACACAGACCCGAAATCAGCACAACAACAACCTCTTTCTCGTTCTATCTCCACTCACGATCAATCCTCCTCCAGGAATCTCCCAACAATCACTCAAGCCCTAAGATTTCTGATTCACTCTTCTCTCTCTCAGCTTTTTTTTTTGAAAACGGCCAAAAAGGAAGACAAACCCATCTGATCATTTAAATACCCGAACCCTAGGGTTCCCTAAACCGGCCCGCCAAACCGGACAATTAAAACGGACCTGACGGTCTGATTTAACCCGTGTCGATCGATATACACCACCCGTGTCGATCGACATAACGCCCCAAACCCGACTTCTCCTAAGTCCGAAACACACATGTCGATCGATACACCACACCTGTGTCGATCGACACCACAAAAAATCCACTTTTTGGTTCACGGGCATTACACTGGTAGATATGGAGTTTGGGTGACAGATCATCATGATATATTGATTATAGAGAATGATGAACCTACGTCTCATGAAGAAGCAATGATGGGCCCTGACTCCGATAAATGGCTAAAGGCCAAAGAATCCGAAATGGAATCCATGTCAGAAAACCAAGTATAGACTTTGATAGATTTACCTAATGGTGTTAAAGCCATTGAATGTAAATGGGTTTTCAAGAAAAAAATTGACATGGATGGTAATATTCAGATATACAAAGCTAGATTGGTGGCCGGTGGATCTCTTATTATCATGGGACATTAATAACTATATATGACTAGTATGTGAGGTGACTGATGACTAAGTTTCGTGAAGCATTGATATGTTGTATTAAAGTCAATCACATAGATATGTGTTGGAGAACACAATATTGGACTTACCCGCTATGAGAACTCTAAAAGATTGTTATATGAGTGTCATAAGAGTTTCTCATTACAACTATAGATTATAGTCCTTTGACCTGAGTTCATCATGATTTCTTACATAGGGATTGGTTGTTTTGACTCTGTCAAACGTCAGCCGTAAAAGGTGATTATAAAGAAAGTGCTTGGGCATACTATGAATTGTGTAAAGAACAGTGATGGAACAAGATGGGATTTGTCCCTCCTGTATAATAGGAGATAAGTATCTTTGGGCTAATCTAAGATTTGGTACTAAAAATGCATGGCTGTGCTCAAACGAGGTGAAAGTCATTAATTTGTTTACTCAGTATAAATCGGAGTTTGATAAACATTATCTAGCTTAATAAGGATGATGTAATTTCTTGCCTTATGTTAAGATCGAGATACAGAGACGAAGGGATTATAAGAATAAATGATTCCAGTACAAGTGGGAGATTGTTGGGAATGTCTTGAAATCATTTGTATTTTACTCCTATTTAAAAGTCGAGGTTAGACAATCGTATCATATTAGGTGGTTATAATGTTTTGTTAGAAACCACTTATAACTTATGGGTCTAAAAGCCCATTGTTAATATTATGCGATCCTATTGGGTCACACACCTAAGCAAACTAGATCACTAATAAATTGGGTTTTAATAATGATACAATATATTATATATTTGATATATTTATATATTTGTATATATATGTGACACCAACTTTATATTGAACCAACTGGTTTGGTTTTTGATCGTCGGTTCGTGGTTCAGGTTTGGGAAATCCTAGGGCTCGGCTATAAACGATGAGCAGTGTGTGTTGTCGCATTTTTGAGAGAAAACTGTGATTTTTAGAGGACTGAGAGAAAAGAAGGAATCATTGTTGATTTCCTTGTGTTCTTGATCCTAAAAGCTTGAGATTGTAGTTGTAAGGCTCTAGAATCGAGTTTGGTGCGTGTTCTTCGTGATGGAAGAAGAAAATCCGGTTGTTGAGTGTTAGGAGCCTCTGATTTCGTGTGTTCTTTGCTGTTCTTACTCCATTTTTTCCAAAATCGAGGTGAGTGCGTGAACATAGCTTATCTTGGTAATTCGAATGTTCATGATGCGTTGTTTGAGAGTTGGATTGATTTGATGATTGATGATTGCGTGTTTTGGGTGTTTTTGTGTTTTGGGTGTATGTGTTAACGTTTCTGGGCAGGTGATCGATATGTCGCATCCTGGAAACGAGCCATGAGAGGAGAGGCTCGTCTTCTTCGACACTGCGATGAGGAGAGGCTCGTCTTCTTCGACACTGCGATGAGTGTCGGTCGACGCCATTGCTTAGTGTTGATCGACACCAAAGTCTGGAAACTTGATTAATCGTGTTGTTCTTGTTGATTGAATTGTCTTGGTATTATGGTATTCCTTTAAGCCTGTGTGTATAGCCGGTAGATGGAATGACCCTCTCACTGAGTATTTGTGGTAATACTCACGCATCTTTTTTAACCATGTGATGCAGGTAAAGAAAAGATGTTACTGTGGGATCATGGCTGTGAAGAGGAGATGATCTAGGGTCTCGTTTGTTGTTGCGTTTATGTATTTTTTAGAATTGCTAAGTTCCTGGTTTAAGGAATTGATCGAATTGGTTTTTGTTGGTTCAATGAATTATGGGATTTCTTGGATCATTTGTTTGGTTTAATTGAGTTTTATTTCCGCTGGTGGTTTGATGTGTTAAATTGATTTTGAGGATTATTATTTATGGAAATAATAATCCGAATTAAGAAAAAACGGGTCGAGTTGTTTCAATATATATATATTTGGAATATATATGTAGGTTATATAAGATATATACATATGGTGTGTATATATATACTATTGCAGTACATGTGCTTTGCGCGAGATAGTATTGTTGGATAATGATTTCAAAACAAAATAAAGGATAGCATTCATCTGAAAGGATCTCGAACGTATGACATATATATCATATATGAGTATACAAAGTCAAAACTAAATAACAGGTTAACAAAATTTCCAATAAAAGATAGAAAACCAAATATAGAAATAATACCAAAATTTATCTTATAAAAACTACATGTCAAAGAAAAACACCATATTCCAAATCACGACATGTAAGTTAATATTTTATATTTTAAAAACACCATATTTAAAAAAATATATATTTTAAAATTGTAAGTTAATCATTTTTATTAACAAAAATCAATTACTTATTTCAATAAACGAACAAAGTAGGTATTCTAGTCAATGTGCCTTGTCTCGTCACTTTCTGTAATGCCTCGACCGCCGTCGAGCTATCAGTATGCAGGGTAAATCTTCATCCCCTCGAGAGAAATCCTCATCTCTCAATAACATACAGGGGAAATCCTCATCCCCTCAGGAGAAATCCTCATCCCCTCAGGAGAAATCCTCATCTCCTAATAGGCCCCACGCCCACTCTCAGCCCGTGGGCCCACCCCTCTCCGACGGTCGGTGCGTTAGTCCGGGAGGCTCGAAAGACTTGTTTACTAACCCTGCAAATCACCACGTGATCTTTCCCAGTGTTTTGTCCTCACTCACACGGTACTGGAAATGACTTCCCAGTAGGTCACCCATCCTTAAATTGCTCCAGCCCAAGCACGCTTAACTCTGGAGTTCTCTCTGGATGTGTGACGGAAAAGATAAGTGCACTTTGGTGATATAGGTAGTCAAATCAATTCTCTTAACCCTCTCCGCCTGCACCACATATTTCAGAAACTGGGATGTTACAATCACCCCCACTAACTGATCGCAACGTCCTCGTTGCGCACCAGGATCGTTACCCCCGACAGTGTGACTCACACACTCGTCAGGGTTCGCTCTGATACCACTAGTAACGCCTCGACCGCCGTCGAGCTATCAGTATGCAGGGGAAATCCTCATCCCCTCGAGAGAAATCCTCATCTCTCAATAACATACAGGGGAAATCCTCATCTCCTCAGGAGAAATCCTCATCTCCTAATAGGCCCCACGCCCACTCTCAGCCCGTGGGCCCACCCCTCTCCGACGGTCGGTGCGTTAGTCCAGGAGGCTCGAAAGACTTGTTTACTAACCCTGCAAATCACCACGTGATCTTTCCCCGTGTTTTGTCCTCACTCACATGGTACTGGAAATGACTTCCTAGTAGGTCACCCATCCTTAAATTGCTCCAGCCCAAGCACGCTTAACTCTGGAGTTCTCTCTGGATGTGTGACGGAAAAGATAAGTGCACTTTGGTGATATAGGTAGTCAAATCAATTCTCTTAACCCTCTCCGCATGCACCACATATTTCAGAAACTGGGATGTTACACTTTCCCTCCCAATCCTTACCTGTCTCATACCAGTTCTTACATGTGTCCCGTCCTAACCATTACCCTTTCCATCTCAACCCTTATCAATGTCCCGTCTCAACTCTTACCTATTACACCCTAATCTTACTTGATCGTTGCACTTCGACTTCTTGTATAATATGGTGAAATAAATTTTGGAGAATTGTAATAGATTTTGTGGAAACAATTGTGAACTAAATATAAACATATAAACAATTGTAATAGATTAATGGAGAAAAGCTTGCAGAAGATCTTCAGCGTAGGGCAAAATAGAATCGTTTTGGGAGGATCAAGGCGGTAGACTTGTTTGTTGTGGAATTGTCGATGTAATAATTCTCATAATTTGTAATAGAAAATAATAAAAATGCATGGTTAAAACAAAATCAAATTAAGTGGAGTTAAACCCTAATATGGGAGCCTTAACCCTACGGAAGCCTTAACCCTCACACACTGAATAAAATTACGGTTCGATTTAATTCGACTATAGGAAAATTTGGTTCATATGTAACGTTGCAAAATAAAATAAAATTTTAATTCGATTTGAGTTTTAGCAGAAAATTATTACAACAATAATGGTATACGCAAAACATTTAAATGTGAGGTAGGGTTTGTCTCTAAGAGTTTTGGATAATCTCCTAACTGCATTTACTAATGTATTTAAAACCATTCTGAGTTCAACCAATCTCTTTGTCGTATCATTACATGGCATGAGACCGGGTTGAGTTTATCCATCAAACTTGTGAATAGAAAACTCAGGTAAGAGTGTGAACACATAATCAGCGAACTCACTAAACTAATCAATCCCAATAGTGCATAGAAAACCGACCAGAAGCTTCTCTAGCCACATCTCTCACGTGGAATAGCACTGATGCTCTTATGAGTCACATGGAAAGCAACCTATAAATCAATATTTAATCATCTAACAATTGAAAATAAATGGTTTGCTTGATATTGTAACTTGCATCTGAGTTTTTGCAGAACCAAATGTAAGTTCTTGGCTAGCATCACCAAATGCCCTTAATTCCCCATTCAACTGCATTTAGTTATCATTAAAAATCAAGAATCATAGAAAACATAAACTATATAAACCAATGGAAAAACACATATGTTTAAAGAATTTTTCACGAATCAAAACCAGATTAACATCCGATGCAATTTGATTCTTAATGGTTTGTCTAAAGAGGTTGGGAAGAAACAACACGTACATCAAATCTTAGCGTTTTCTTAAAAGAGCAGCCGGACCAGAGCAATTTAGAAATTGATGCAAGTAATGTGATGACAAAGTGTAGATCCAAAACGTGAAGAAATTTTATGGAACCATGCGAGTTCTTAGTGTAAAGCACATATAAACATTATAGAATTTCTATAGCATATACTCGCTTTCATGGGTTGCTGCACCACTCATGTCTAGACTCTTCCCGGAAATTTACAGTTAATACGATTAAGAAGAGCCAATAATCATCGAGAACAGCAAACCAAAAATTGATAAAAAATCATGACTTTTTTCCACCACTGAATCTCGTACTCAAACTCTTCATCATTGATGTAAGAATGCATCTATGTCATTGTGTGCGATTCACATAGATATTGATTTGTGTTCTTATCACAAAGTCATTACACAACTTTGTGTGGCGAACTTCGATCCATCCAAGCTGAAGGCTTTGAAACCGTGTGACAATAAAATTGGTGTGATTCCGAGTCTTATATCATTTGGTATTAAAAAGGGTTTATAATCTAAGGTGTGACAATAAAGCTCCTATCTCCCAGGTTGATTCAATCCAACCTTTATCGTTTAATTTTTCAATTTGTTGTTTATTTTTCCTATAAATCAAAAAACTCATAAAATTTGTTTCTTGTATTTTGTTCTTGCTTATTTGCTTCTACACCATCATCACCTTTAAAAGAAAAAGAAAAGAAAAATTATTTGCTTCAACTTTTGTTTCAAATTCGTTTCATAAAAAGAAAATCCATAAAAAATGTATTTAAATTTATTTTCGAAATTTATTTTACAAAACCATAAAATAAAAAAATTGTATTCCCTTTTTGTTATTTGAATTTTCGAAACTTATTTAGCAGTAAAGAAAATAAAATAAATAAAATTCAATTTTTTTTTACTTATTTACATTTATTTTGTTCTTTCCATTTTTGTTGATTTCTCTTTGATGTGCTCTCTTTCTTTCTCTGCCTGTGCAAGGTAAGATCTCTCAAGAGACCAGAACATCAACAATGGCGTTCTATGGAGAAGATAAGATTAGGCCATTCAACGTCATAGCAAACCACGATGAAGAATCAACTCATAATCGGTACCAATCGGGAGATGACTACGAAGAGGAGTCATGGCATGATGATGACTACTCAAGTTCGGATTATGAAGATGAACCAGATAGAGGAGAACCTGGACCAGAGCCTCCAGACTAGTACCATACCACGCCAAGTTACCAAAAGCCAATTGAGATTTGGTACAAGAATGAGACAAGATACGGTGGAAACAACTGATGGCCAAACAACGCCACTCTGGATTCAGATTTTGAGGAAGATTCAGAAGATGAACAGCTCTGTAATGCCCGTGAACCAAAATTTAGAATTTTGGGAGGTGTGTCGATCGACGCAATGGAAGTGTGTCGATCAACGCAAGCTTTAGTTGAACCGACATGTTCGGTTTTTAATTGTTCAGTTTGCGGTTTAGGTTACGGGAACCCTAGGGTTCGACTATATAAATTGAGGGGTCATCTATGGTCGCGTTTTCCAGAAGGTTTTGAGAAAAAATCAGAGTTTTAGAGAGGATTGAGTGATGAACAAGAATCATTATTGATTCCTTTGTGTTCTTGATCCTGAAAGCTTGTTCTAGTGATTTGTGAGGCTATAAGATCGTGTTTGATCCGTGTTGTTCTCAAAGGAAGAAGGAGATCCGAATTTAAGGAGTTGAATCTCTGATTTTTGTTTGTTCTTCCTAAATCTTATTCCTTTTCATTCTGGAATCAAGGTGAGTGTGTGACCATGGCTTATATGGGTAATTGGAATGTCATGATGCGTTTGATTGAGGGTTGGATTGATTTGATGATGATTGACGGTGTGATTTGAGTGATTCTCTTGTTATTGGATGTCTGTCTTGACATTTTTGGTGCAGGAGATCGATACGTCGAGTCCTGGAACGAGCCATGAGAAGATAGGCTCGTGTTCCTCGACAGTGCGACATGCGTTGATCGACGCAAGTGATGTGTGTCGATCGACGCAAGGTCTGTTATCGTGAATTTTTCGCAATTGTTCATTGTTGATTGAGTTGTTTGGTATTATGGTATTCCTTTATGCATGTGTGTATAGCCGGTAGATGGAATGATCGTTTCACTAAGTATTTGTGATAATACTTACACATCTCGTTTTGCCATGTGATGTAGGTAAAGAAAAGGTGTGATCGTGAAATCATGGCTGGGAAAAAGAGATGATCTAGAGTCTTGTTTATTTGCTTTTATGCGATTGTTTAAAATTGCTAAGTTGCTGGATTATGGAATTGATTGAATTGGTTTATTTTTTCATTTGAATTTAATGGATAATCGTTTGTTCGAATTAAGTTGATTCCACTTGATATGATTGGTTTGCTGGTTGTTTGATTGGTATTTGCTAAGTGTTGAGAATTAGTATTTATGGGAATAATAATTCGAATATGTGAAAAAAAAATGGGTCGGGTTGTTTCAGTTTGGTATCAGAGCTATTACGCTTTTAGGGCTGGTGAATTGAATTGATTATGTGGATTTAGTCAGTTGTTGTGTGGTTTTGGAGTCCTATATCATCTTCTTCGAGCCTTTAAGGAGATTCCATAGTATGTGTTATGTGATTCTTGTGCAATTTCTAGTATGCTTAGTGTCTGCTGTTGGTAGTGCAGAGACCGATGGCTAGAGTTGCAAGAGGACGTGTCCGTGGTGGTCGTGGAGGCCGAGGGTGTGGGCAGGGACATGTGTGTGAGTCCACAATGAGTATGGCCCAGAGCTCCACGCATGAGCAGGTGGCGGATTCGCAGACGCTTCAGGAGGGGTCCGTGGGTGAGGCCGGTGTGAGTGCTAGTGTGAGGACTGGTGGGTTTGGTATTGGTCCCAGTGTGGCCGGTGGTGTGGCGGGCCCAGGAGCGGGTACTACCATGATTGTAGCCCAAGATCGAGATGATCGTCTGGCGGATCTGCTACAGTTGTTGTTAGAGCGGTTACTGGGAGCGAAGCGGTAGTGGCTTAGGCTCAGACTCTGGTAGTGCCACAAGTGGCAGATTTGCAGCAGAGGGTTGCAGTTGCAGGGGAGCTCCATCTTACCTTAAGATGATGGAGCAGATGCAAAGGATTGACACAGGATTTTTCTCGTGAGGTACCAAGCCTGAGGAGGCCGATGAGTGGCGGATGAGATTAGAGCGTAATTTTTGCTCTATCAGGTGCCCAGAGGGATACTGGGTTGATCTGGCAGTACATTACCTAGAGGGTGATCATCTTTGGTGAAGGGGTGTCGTGGTCAGGAGGGCTCAGGTGGAGCTGGCCTGGGAGGACTTTTTGGCTGAGTTTAATGCCAAGTTCTTCCCACAGGAGGCGGTTGATAGGTTAGAGTCGAGATTGCTGGAGTTGGCTCAGGGTGACCGGTCAGTTCGAGAGTATGATGTGGAGTTTAAACGACTCTTAGTTTATGTTGGTAGGGGCATGGAGGGCGAGAAGGCCCAAGTGAAGAGGTTCTTGAGAGGATTTCGACCTGATTTAAAGACTCGCTGTATAGTGAGTAGAGTGAGTAGGTTTGCCATGAGGACGGAGTTGCTGCGGTGATCGTGGAGGATCTGAAGGAGCACGTTGTGGTGGTTAGTCTACCTATTCAGCCAAGGAGATGGCAGCAGCAGGTGGTTCCGAGCAAAGGCGGCAAGCCTGCGCAAGGACAAAAGAGGAAGTGGGAGGACACTTCGAGGGCGAGTTAGGGTGGTCAGGGATGCTTCGGGTGTGGAAGCATAGATCACAGAGTGTCGAGCTGTCCGGGGAGGGACAGAGCTCGGGATACTTGGGTTTGCTACCACTGCAAGGAGACGGGGCATATCAAGCTGAAATGTCCCAAGCTGCAGCAGATGGCAGTGACGGTAGTGGCGGCAGTGCAGCTGGTGGCTTAGATTGCAGCAGCATCGCGGGTGCACACTCCAAGGGAGATGGGGGAGTCTAGCGCTAGGCGGAGCATGGGTAAATACCGAAACTTGACTTGGTAAATTCTAGTGGTTTATAAATTGTTGTTTGTGTTGGAATTTGCTAGTTATGTGATAGAATGTAGGGTTCTTAGGCACATGAGATTTGTACAGGGACTTTATTAGTGGGCGGTTTTGAGTCCCATGTTTAGTTTAATTCTGGAGCTACGAATTGCTTCATTACTCTGGAGTGTGCGGAGGGCAGCGGTATCCGGAGCGATTCCAGTGAGCAGCCGGGAGTGGTTAAAGTTGTTGGACGGAAGTTTTTAGCTATTATTGGGCGGGCTCGAGGCGTGGATATTCAGGTGGTTGGGGAATCTAAGCCAGCGGATCTGATTATTAGTCCGGTCGAGCTGTACGATGTCATTCTCGATATGGAATGGCTGGACCAGTACAGAGTTCATCTGGATTGTCATCAGGGACGAGTTGTGTTTGAGCGAGAAGTAGGGAGGTTGGTTTATCAGGGAGTGAGGCCGACTTCCAGGAATCTCGTGATCTCGGCAATTCAGGCTGAACAGCTGATTGAGAAGGATTGCAAGGCATATTTGGCGACGATTGTGATTCCAGAGACTGTTGGAGAGGTTGCGGTTAGAGATATTCGGGTTGTTAAGGACTTTGAGGATGTCTTTCGGTCGTTGCAGGGATTACCACTGTCTCGGTCTGATCTTTTCACGATTGAGTTAGAGCCTGGGACGACTTCGATATCTAAGGCACCTTATAGAATGGCTCTAGCAGAGTTGGCAGAGCTGAAGAAGCAGCTAGATGATCTTTTGGGTAAGGGATTTATCCGGCCTAGCAGTTCACCGTGGGGAGCGGTGGTGTTGTTTGTGAAGAAGGATGAGAGTTTTTGGTTATGCATCGATTACCAGGGACTTAACCGAGTCACTATAAAGAACAAATATCCTCTCCCGTGGATTGATGAGCTGTTGGATCAGTTGAGAGGGGCTACTTGGTTCTTGAAGATTGACTTGGCGTCGGGTTACCATCAGATTCCTATCGATGCGACATATGTCAGGAAGACTGCTTTCAGGACGAGATACGGGCATTTCGAGTTTGTGGTGATGTCATTCGGTTTGACTAATGCACCAGCGGCATTCATGAGGCTGATGAACGGGGTCTTTCAAGAGTATCTGGATGAGTTTGTGATCATCTTTATTGATGATATTCTAGTGTATTCGAGGAGTCCTGAGGAGCACGAGGTTCATCTGAGAATGGTTCTGGAGAAGCTGCGAGAGTAGAAGCTGTATGCTAAGTTGAGCAAGTGCAGTTTTTGGCAGCGAGATATGGGTTTTCTCGGTCACGTGGTTTCTGCATATGTAGTTTCTGTGGATCCGGCAAAGATAGAGGCTATTAGAGAGTGGCCTAGACCAAGGAATGCCACTAAGGTCAGGAGTTTTGGCAGGTTACTATAGGAGGTTCGTCAAGGGTTTCGCGAGAATAGCCTAGTCGATGACGAAGCTGACAGGGAAGGATGTTCTTTTTGTGCGGTCTTCAGCTTACGAGGAGAGTTTCGCGAAGCTGAAGGAGATGTTGACTAGTACACCATTGTTGGCGTTACCAGAGCCAGGTGAACCATACGTGGTGTATACATATGCTTTGGGAGTTGGTTTGGGTTGTGTGTTGATGCAGCATGGGAAGGTAATTGCTTATGATTCTAGGCAGTTGAGGAAGCACGAGAGCAACTACCCTACCCATGATCTTGAGTTGGTTGCGGTGATTTTCGCTAAAGATTTGGAGATTTTATCTTTATGGCGGAAAGGTTCAGGCATTCATAGACCATAAGAGCCTGAAGTATTTTTTTACTCAGCCAGAGTTGAACCAGAGGCAGAGGCAATGGATGGAGTTGGTAACAGATTATGATCTGGAGATTGGTTACCATCCTGGTAAGACTAATCTGGTTGCAGATGCTTTGGGTTGGAAGAGAGTTGCTTCGGCTCAGGAGCGGGATATTGAGACCTTGGTGAGTGAGATTAGCACTTTGAGGTTATGTGTTATCTCACAGGGGCCTTTGGGGTTAGAGGCAGCTAACCAGGAAGACTTACTGAGCAGGATTCGAGTAGCTCAAGAGGAGGATCAGGGTTTTATCGATGCTTCTAAGGTTACAGGTTCTGAGTGTTAATGGGACGATTCTGGTGAACGGGCGCGTGTGTGCCTGAGGATGAGGGTTTGAGGTAGGAGATTTTGAGAGAGGCTCATGCGAGCATGTTGTCTATTCATCTAGCAGTGACTAAGATGTATCGGGATCTAAAATGGTATTATCATTGGGTCGGGATGAAGAACGATGTTGCTAACTAGGTTGTAGCTTGCAATGTTTGCCAGTTAGTAATGGCAGAGCATCAGGTTCTGAGTGGTTTGTTGCAGAGTTTACCCATTTCATAGTGGAAGTGAGATATGATTACCATGGATTTTGCGGTAGGATTGCCAGTTTCGCGGACTTATGATGCTATTTCGGTGATTGTGGATCATTTGACTAAGTTAGCACATTTTCTGGCCATTAAGAAGACCGATGGAGCGGCGGTTTTGGCTAAGAAGTATGTGCGGGAGATAGTGAGGCTGCACGGAGTGCCAGCGAGTATCATGTCAGATAGGGATCCGAAGTTCGCTTCTGAGTTTTGGAGAGCCTTTCAGGCTGAGATGGGCATTAAGGTGCATATGTGTACTGCTTATCATCCTTAGATGGATGGGCAATCTCAGAGGATGATTCAGACACTCGAGGATTTGCTGAGGATGTGTGTGCTGGATTATGGTGGTCATTGGGCATATCACTTGAACTTGGTGGAGTTTGCATATAACAATAGCTATCAGGCGAGTATTGGTGTGGCTCCGTATGAGGCATTGTTTGGGAGACCATATCGTACACCATTATGTTGGACTCAAGTGGGGGATAGGAGCATGTATGGTGCAGATTTTATTCAGGAAATGATGGAAAAGATTCGTGTTTTGAAGCTGAACATGAAAGAGGCTCAAGATCGGCAGAGGAGTTATGCTGATAAGAGAAGGAAAGAGTTGGAGTTTGAGGTTGGAGATAGAGTGTATTTCCAGATGGAAATGTTAAGGGGTCCTTATAGATCCATTTAAGAGAATAAGCTAAGTTCGAGGTTCAAGGTTGTGGAACGGGTGGGACCAGTTACTTATCGGTTGGAGTTACCTCAGATTATGAAGGCATTTCATAAGATTTTCCATGTGTCGATGCTGAGGAAGTGTCTGCATAAGTTTAAGGAGGTTGTGGTGAGGATTCCTGATGATCGTTAGCCTAATCTAACTTTAGAGGCGATACCTGTGAGGATTCTCGAGAGGAGGGTCAAGGTTCTGTGTCGGAAGAAGATGTTGAGAGTCTTGTGGGACTGTGACAGTATTGAGGAGAAGATTTGGGAACCAAAGGTTAGGATGAAGGTAATGTTTTTGAAGTGGCTCGAGAAGCAAGTCGAGGCTTGAGTTTGTCTTTCTGGTTTTTAGTCTCAGAGTTAGCAGTTTTGCTATGTGTTTTGGTTTATGTAATTTCGTTTGTGGATGTAACGATTATTACATTTTGAGAGTAATAAGGTGAGTATTTCTTATGGTTGAGATTTATAAGATGTGTATTTCTTACGGTATGACTTGGGTGGTCATGAGTTATGTGTTTTGAGAGTTGGGAAGTAGAAGTTTTATAAGGATTTAAAACTTGTCTATTTCAGAGGATCTCATAAATAGAAGTTCTATGAGGATTTAGAGCTTGTCTATTTCTATGAGACTCTAGAGAAACATCCTGAGCAATTGGGTTGTTTAAAGTTGACCTGAGGATTGGTCATGAATGAAATGATATTCTGGGTTAGAGGAATGTCATATTATGACCACGGGAGGTAGTTCTGGTCAGAGATGCTTATTGACGTTTAAGAATTGATTGCTCTAGGGGATGAGGATTTCCCCGAACGACTCATTGGGAGATGAGGATTTCTCCTAAGGGGATGAAGATTTCCCCTGTATTTTATTGAGAGATTACGATTTCTCTCGAGGAGATGAGGATTTCCCCTGCATATCGATAGCTCAACGAACTGTGTGTCCTTAGGATGTAAGTGGTATGGTGCACCGATAGCTCAAAGGACGTAATCCTAAGAGTGTGAGAGTTGTGGATATGAGTTGGGAGCAATTAATGTCTGAAACGTGGCTATAGCAATAGGACTATATGTAGACCTCAAAGATCAAGAGTATTGATATCAGGTGGTGCTGACCGGATTGGTCAGGAGTGTAGACCGTAGTGATACAATGTTGCGTGATTCAAGGTCAAATCCGTGTTAGTAGGGGAGAATTGTAACGCCCGTGAACCAAAATTTAGAATTTTGGGAGGTGCGTTGATCGACGCAAGGAAGGTGTGTCGATCAACGTAAGGGAGGTGTGTCGATCGACGCAAATTTTAATTGAACCGACGGGTTCAATTTTTAATTGTTTGGTTTACGGTTTTGGTTACGAGAACCCTAGGGTTCGACTATATAAGTTGAGGGGCCGTCTATGGTCGCGTTTTCCAGAAGGTTTTGAGAGAAAATCAGAGTTTTAGAGAGGATTGAGTGATGAACAGGAATCATTGTTGATTCCTTTGTGTTCTTGATCCTGAAAGCTTGTTCTAATGATTTGTGAGGCTATAAGATCGTGTTTGATCCGTGTTCTTCTCAAAGGAAGAAGGAAATCTGAATTTAAGGAGTTGAATCTCTGATTTTTGGTTGTTTTTCCTAAATCTTATTCCTTTTCATTCTGGAATCAAGGTGAGTGTGTGACCATGGCTTATATGGGTAATTGGGATGTCATGATGCGTTTGATTGAAGGTTGGATTGACTTGATGATGATTGATGGTGTGATTTGAGTGATTCTCTTGTTATTGGATGTCTGTGTTGACATTTTTGGTGCAGGAGATCGATAAGTCGAGTCCTGGAACAAGCCATGAGAGGATAGGCTCGTGTTCCTCGACACTGCGACATGCATCGATCGACGCAAGTAATGTGTGTCGATCGACGCAAGTAATGTGTTACGATCGATGCAAGTGCCCTGTGTCGATCGACGCAAGTGATGTGTGTCGATCGACGCAAGTGATGTGTGTCGATCGACGCAAAGTCTGTAATCGTGAATTGTTCGTAATTGTTCATTGTTGATTGAGTTGTTTGGTATTATGGTATTCCTGTATGCCTATGTGTATAGCCGCTAGATGGAATGATCTTCTCACTGAGTATTTATGATCATACTTACGCATCTCGTTTTGCCATGTGATGGAAGATAAAGAAAATGTGTGATCGTGGAATCATGGCAGGGAAGAGGAGATGATCTAGAGTGTCGTTTATTTGCTTTTATGCGATTGTTTAGAATTTCTATGGATTATGGAATTGATTGAATTGGTTTGTTGTTTCATTTGAATTTAATGGATAATCGTTTGTTCAAATTAAGTTGATTTCCGTTGGATATTATTGGTTTGCTGGTTGTTTGATTGGTATTTGCTAAGAGTTGAGAATTAGTATTTATGGGAATACTAATTCGATTATGTTAATAAAAAAAAGGGGTCGGGTTGTTTCAAATTCTCACGAGTGGTGAACCCTCAGCCACCAAGGAGCAAACAAAGAACCCCATGGAGCTACACATCTCCAGGAACGTTCCAAGCAACCTACAAGGACCAAACCAAGTTGTTCTATGATAATGGATAAGATTATTTTGGACTTGAATGCTTTTGGTTTTTTGGAACATATTACTTAGGATGGGAGAAGAACATGGATGCATATTTTCGGTATTACGTCACCCCCAACCATAAGAAGTTATCGATTTCTCTTGGACAACTCACAAGAGAAGCCTTAAAGTGGTGGAACCATAAAGAGTATGAACGCTGGTACTACAAAGAGCCAAAGGTTAGAACGTGGGAAGAGCTAAAGTGGCTTATGTGTGGGAGATATTCACCACAAAGCCTAAGGATATCGAAGCTAACAACTTGTCCTCCAAAGCAAGCCATCCAAGTAGAAAAGACATCTAAAACAAACTCCAATCTATTTGGAAATCAAGGTAAGTCTTCTCAACCTAAACTATTTAAGGAACTAACTTGTTACAGGTGGAAAGGACAAGGGCACGTTGCTAAGTTCTTTCCCACAAGGAAGGTGACATCCAAAACAGAACCGGTACAACAAAACCTAAGTGGGGATCAACAACCCTACATATCACATCCAGGTAGTCTCTGAAAATTCTTTTGATCGTGCTTTACAAACTCTTGATAAGCTAATGCATATGGTTAATACTGTGAGAGAACAAGAGTTGTTAAAAGCTAAGGAGAAACAAAAAAATTGTTTCAAGTCCGAATATCAAAGAGGCTAAAACTAAAATATTTCAAATAACTATGATAACACACTTGTCTAGTGTCAAAATCATTGAGAAAGTTTCAGGTTCAGAGAAAGACAATACGGACCAAGATAAAGCTTCCAAGAAGACAATGGTGTTCTCGGATCAGATTCTAGAACATGAAGAATAAACACCAATGTTGATCGAAGCTGCTGCCGAAGATGATCAAATTGTCAATGACATTATCCAGATCAAAGAAGAGCCACCCGACACTCAGCCAAATGATCAAACTGAGGTAAATTTCTAAACCCCTATATGCTTCAATGGACTAACTTGCTTTATCTATGTGCAGGTAAACAAGTTTCGAGGACAAAACCTCTTGAAGAAAGAGAGGATGATGTAAGAATGAATACCAACATTGATTTGGAGCTTACCAAGACAAGGGGTTGTACGAGTAGTGGTATGGAGCTTAACAGAGTAAGCTTGACAACAGAGCTAACCAAGTACTTTGAGGAGTAGGATTCGATATTCACCAGCCACATGCCTATTTTGGAGATATTGGTTGTGCCCCCATTTAAAGATCAACGACCAGAATCACATATGGTCCACACAAGCTTACCCGAAATGCATCAACTTCTCTCAAGTAGATGAAGACTTCTCTCAAGCACGAATGAAGATTAAACAAGAAAAAACATATTCTAAGGTGTTTGATCAAGGAAAATCACCACATCACCGAGCTAGTTCAACTGATGGTCAATGGAGCCTTTTCGCGGGTCATTTATTGCCGAATTGGGAACTTTCCTTAAATGGATATTTGGAGAACAATGTGTGGCGACCAGGAGACATTCTCCATCAACTAGAGGCTCTCCAATGTGTCCCCAACTCAGCCAAAACGCACAGAATCAGTTGGATTCACTCAAGGATCGACTTGCCTTATATGGAGCCAATTTCATTCAAACACCAACGGCTCTTTTCTAGATATTGCTGCAACGTTTTGGATGTTTATTCAGTGTATCTAGACATCCCAAGACACCACAACTTCGCACCCAAGCTGTAAAAACTCAAGCATCTTCAACTTTCCTATTTTGGTTGATTTATATCATAAAGTCCCAACAGCTCTTTTGTTTTATTTTGATGCGATTTCTTTGCTAATTTAGCTTATTACCATTGTATAGAGCCTATAAAAGCTCATTTTAGTCGCTCATTACTATTCAGTCTCATTCAAGTTATTAATCAAACCTTTGTGTGTTTTCTTCAAAAGAGTGTAATCTTTTGTGTTCTTGTTCAAGTTATTAATCAAACCTTTTGTGTTTCCTTTAGCCTTGTTTGATTACGTTTCTAGTGTTTTTTTGAGATTCAAACATTCTAGTTCGTGTGTTGTTGTGTGATTCAACAACAAAACTTCATTCCATTTTCACCATCGTCCCATTGATCCATCTCAAGCCGTAAGCCTTGAAACCGAGAAGTATAATCTAAGGTGTGACTCCGAGGGTTTATATCAATCATCTTCTTCACTATACTATGCTTCTTCATCCTATTTGTAGTTCATATGTTTTTGTAACGTATTTTAAAATTTTCAAATCCTTTAATTAGGTTAAAACAAAAAATTTGTAATCATGTTTAGAAAACTCGAACTACCTTTCTAAAGTTTTTATACAAACCGATCTTCACCATCATTTATCCTTGTGGTGTATCCATTCGTAGAATTCCCTGTTACAATGCAACCAAGTCATAAGTCACCAAATGCTTAATTTATCAAGGAACTTAAAGACTCAAAAGTGAAGACTTCAACCACATGCTATATCACTATAGAACTGATGTTTCTCCAACATACTCGGAACCCTGAAACAGATTCTTGATCATGAAATACACATAGAGAGCAAATGTCAAATATTCTTCTCCATGTAAAACTTTAAAAAGGAAGAGAACATAAATAAAAATAACTAAGTAATTAAATCAACCATTATTATAACTAAATAATTAAATAACTAACCTGAGTTCCAAAACCTATCAACTCTTTGAGAAACACATGGATTGCTTTCTTCACAACTTCCTTGTCTTTGGTTACGTTATAAATTTCATAGAGCACTAAGCTCAATAGGATGTTGGCTTTTAACAATTAAAACATAGTGATACGCGCTATTTTACCTTTACTAGATACCAAAGATTCAATAGGTAATCAAAACTGTATATTTATAAAGCCTCAAATAATCCACAAGTGCATGGAACACTGAGGGGTACTTAAGGATCGATCCCACGAGGACTAAAGATTGCACACTAGAGATGCGAGAAACAAACTAAGCTATAGCAAATGTTTTTGGTCTTTTGGTTTAGTTTAAAATGCTGATAATGCAAGAAAATAAAATCAAGAAGATAAACAATATAAAAGCATTGGACCATGAGGTTAACTATCATAAGAATAGATTAATAATCAAACAATGATGTCAAAAGGTTGAATCAAACACTATCCTAGACAATGGAATATTCATTCTTTAGTTTAGTCCACGCCAATGGTAAAACCCCTTCCTCTATTCACATTCAAGATCCGCGGTCAAGCATTCTATCTCAATGATTAGACAAGCATTAATATACTCCCATTTTCATCACAAGAGTTCATAGAACCACGGTCAAGTAGCTATATGACCCAAACTCACAAAAGGTTTGGTTCAAACATTTCCAAAAACATCTTCCGGGTATGAAAATGCCTAAAGATCTAGATTTCAAGTGATCAAGTCAAAACAAGCATTAAGAACAACCTAAGTGAAGGATCTAACAAAGATCAACCAGAATAATCATCATGTAACTATCAAAGCATTCGAATCAAACATAATTCATGATCCAACAAAAGCGAAAACATGTATCATGGGCAAAGGTAATTGATTTGAGAAGACTAACAATTAACTAATAATGTTATAACTAAGAAGCATGCTCAATTCCATGACAAGGATCACACAAGATAGATTAATTCACTCCCATGATACTAATCCATTTACTAATCATTTAATTAAGCTAATCTTCCAATTGCAATTAAGAGATCAATAATCATTAATTTCAATTCCACAATATCAATTAATCAACTTAAACATCAATTCTCATTGGTTAAGAATGAAAA
The DNA here is from genome assembly GCA_964056655.1 of Arabis hirsuta. NCBI lineage: Eukaryota > Viridiplantae > Streptophyta > Magnoliopsida > Brassicales > Brassicaceae > Arabis > Arabis hirsuta. Next base: position 18,851,997 of record OZ053303.1, read on the forward strand.
GTAAGTTTAAGATTGGTCTAGACATTTCATCGAACACCTTCCGGGCGTAAAATGTCTATGATCTAGAATTTGAATAACTAAGACAAATCTTGAAACAACCCGACCCGTTTTTTATATACATTGGACTCGAATTAATGTTCCCATAAACATTAACTCTCAATATTATATCAAACCATCATAGCCAGCGGAAAATAATATAAACCAATTAACACAATTTAATCAACGAATAACTCCATCAAAAAGAACTAATTCCAGAATTTACTAACAACCTAGCAATTCTAAAAATCCAATAATCAAGCAACCAAGACTCTAGATCATCTCCTCTTCTCGGTCATGATTCCACGATCACACTTTGTCTCTACCTGCATCACGTGGTTAAAAGAGATGCGTGAGTATTATCACAAATACTCAGTGAGACGGTCATCCCATCTACTTGGCTATACACACACGCATAAGAAAATGATACAATACCAAGATGAGCAAACAACAATGCACAACACGAACAATCAAACGAGAATCAGCACAACAGATCGTGCGTCGTTTGACACACCACCTCGGTGTCGATCGATGCTGTGCTCGTGTGTCGATCGACTCACAGCTCGTGTATCAATCGACGCACCATCGCAGAGTCCAGGAATCGAACCTATCTTCTCATGGATCAATTCCAGAATGCATCACATAGATCTCCTGCACAGAATCCACCAATACAAGCACAAAATCAATACCAAACAACACAATCAATCGCATCCTATCAATTCCTTTACCCAGATAAGTCATGGTCACGCACTCACCTTGGTTATGGATAGGAAAAAGGAAAGTACTACGAAGAACATGAAGAACCCTCGAAATCAGATCTCCAATCTGAAATCATCTCCTCTTTCTCGAAAGATGAGCACCAAATCACCTATCCCGAGCCTCTTAACACACAATCGGAGCTTTTAGGATCAAGAACAGGAAGAAATCCACAATGATTCTCCTTCTCTCTTAACTCTAGACCAACTCCTGAAGCATCTGTATACACCACGTACGGCTCGCCTGGCTCCGGCAACGCCAGCATTGGTGTACTGGTTAACATCTCCTTCAGCTTAACGAAACTCTGCTCGCAAGCTGAAACAAAAGGGACATCCTTCCCCGTCAGCATCGTCATTGACTGCGCCATAGTCGCAAAACCCTTAACAAACCTCCTATAGTAACCAACCAACCCAAGAAAACTCCTAATCTCAGTGGCATTCCTCGGTCTAGGCTACCCTCTCATAGCCTCTATCTTTGCCGGATCCACAGAAACTCCATCTGCATAAACCACATGACCGAGAAAACTCATCTCTCGCTGCCAAAAATTGCACTTGATCAACTTCGCGTACAGCTTCTGCTCCCACAGCTTCTCCAAAACCACTCTCAGATGAACCTCGTACTCCTCAGGATTCCTCGAGTACACCAAAATATCATCAATGAAGATAATCACAAACTCGTCCAAGTACTCCTGGAAGACCCCGTTCATTAGCCTCATGAACGCTGCTGGTGCGTTAGTCAAACCAAATGGCATCACCACAAACTCGTAATGCCCATACCTTGTCCCTTCCTAACATCTCCCTCGTCGATAGGAACCTGATGGTAACCCGAAGCCAAATCAATCTTAGAGAACCAAGTAGCCCCTCACAACTGATCCAACAACTAATCAATCCGCGGTAAAAGATACTTGTTTTTCACCGTGACTCGGTTATGTCCCCGGTAATCGATGCATAACCAGAAACTCCCATCCTTCTTCTTCACAAACAACACCGACATTCTCCACGGTGAACTGCTAGGACGGATAAATCTTTTCCCCCAAAAGATCATCCAACTGCTTCTTCAGCTCTGCCATCTCTGCTGAAGCCATTCAGTAAGGCGCCTTAGATATCAGAGTCGTCCCAGGCTCCAACTCAATCGTAAAAGGATCAGACCGAGACGGTGGTAATCCCTGCAGCGACTGGATAACATCATGGAAGTCCTGAATAACTCGAATATCCCCAACTGTAGTCTCTCCAACAGTCTCTGGCATCACAATCGTCGCCAAGTACGCTTCACAGCCCTTCTCAATCAGCTGCTCAACCTGAATTGTCGAAATCACGAGGCTCCCAGAAGTCGGCCTCACTCCCTAATAAACCAACCTCTCCGCCTCTCGCTCAAACATAATTCATACCCAATTACAATCCAGGTGAACTTTGTACTGATCCAGCCAATCCATACTCAGAATGACATCGTACAACTCCACCGGACTAATAATCAAATCAGCTGGCATAGACTCACCCCGCCACCTGAATATCCACACCTTGTTGACTAAGAGTAGTTAAAGACTTGCCACCAGCAACTTTAACTACTCCCGGCTGCTCATCGGGATCGCTCCAGATACCGCTGCCCTCCGCACACTCTAGAGTAATGAAGCAATTCATAACTCTAGAATCAAACAGTACATGAGACTCACGACCGCTCAATACTAAGGTCCCTCCACAAATCCATGTGCCTAATAAGAACCCTAACATTCTATCACCGACTCACAAATTCCAAAACAGACTAAATTCAACAACATTAGAATTTAACAAGTCAAGTTTTGAAATTTACTTGTGATCGGCCTGACGCTAGAACCACCCGCCTCCACTGAAGTGAACACCCACGGTGCCGCTGCAATTTGAGCTACTAGCTGTACTACCGCCACTGCCATCTACTATAGGCTAGGACACTTAGGCTTGATATGCCCCAGCTCTATGCAGTTAAAGCACACCCGCGCATCCCGATCCTTGTTCCTCTTTGGACAGCTCGCTACCCGGTGATCCATGCTCCCACACTCGAAGCATCCCGGACCACCCTGACTTGACCCTGAAGTTTTCTCCCACTTCCTTTTCTGTCCTTGCGCAAGCTTGCCGCTCTAGCTCGGACCCACTTGCTGCTGTGACCTCCTCAGCTGAACAGGTGGACTAAGCACCACCACCTGCTCCCTCAGGTCCTCCTCAATCGCCGCAGCAATCTTAACTAACTCCACCCTCGTGGCGAACCTACTCACTCTATAGCGAGTCCTCAAATCCGGTCGAAGTCCTCTCAAGAACCTCTTCACCTGGGCCTCCTCGCCCTCCATGCCTCTACCCGCATGAACCAGAAGTCGACTGAACTCCGCGTCAAACTCCCTCACTGACCAGTCACCCTGAGTCAACTCCAAACGATCCACCGTCTCCTGTGGGAAATACTTGGCATTAAACTCTGCCAAGAAGTCATCCCAAGCCATCTCTGCCTGCACCCTCCTAGCCTCAACACCTCTGCACCAGAGATGCGCATCACCCTCTAGGTAATGAACCGCCAGATCAACCCGATATCCCTCTGCACACCTGATAGAGCAAAAGTTATGCTCCAGTCTCAACCGCTACTCATTGGCTTCCTCAGGCTTGGCACCTCTCGAGAAAAATCTCGTGCAATCCTCTGCATCTAGTCCATCATCCTAAGATAGGATGGAAGCTCCCCCGCAGTCGCCACACCCGGATGAACACCAGCCACACCCGGCTGAACACTAGTGATACCCAGCTGCACTCCAACCATACCCAGCTCCACTCCTGCCACTGGTGGCCCTACCGAAGCCTGAACCTGAGCCGACACCCCACCTGGTAACCGCTCCAAGATCAACTGTAGCAGACCCGCTAGACGATCATCTCGATCCTAAGCTACACCTGCGGTAGCATCCCCACCCGGGCCTGCCACACCGCTAGCCTTACCGGGTCCCACACCAGTCCCACCTGTCCTCACACTGGTACTCGTAGTGGCCACACCCACGGATCCCTCCTGAAACGTTTGCGAAGCTGCCACCTGCTCCTCCGTGGAACTCTGGGCCACACTCGCGGCGACAGACTCACTCTCAAGCCCCTGACCACGCCCACGTCCTCCACGACCACCATGGCCAACACGGCCTCCATGGCCTCTACCTCTGGTCCTTCTAGCCAGCTCTCTACACTACCCAGCAAAACACTAAACATTCTAGAAACCAGAAATATCAAACAAACGCATACCGTGGAATCTCATTGAAGGCTCGGAAAAGATGATCTAGGACTCCAAACCCACACAACAATTGATTAACTACTCATAATCAATGCAACCACATTTCACACACAATTGACTAACTCACATAATCAATTACGTCCTCCAACCCTAGAACCATAAGGGCTCTGATACCAAACTGAAACAACCGGACCCGTTTTTTTTTATATACATTAGACTTGAATTAATGTTCCCATAAACATTCACTCTCATTATCCAATCAAACCATCATAACCAACGGAAAATCACATAAACCAATTAACACAATTCAATCAACGAATAACTCCATAAAAAAAAACCGATTCCAGAATTTACTAACAACCTAGCTATTCTAACAATCCAATAATCAAGCAACCAAGACTCTAGATCATCTCTTCTTCTCGGCAATGATTCCACGATCACACTTTGTCTCTACCTGCATCACATGGTTAAAAGAAATGTGTGAGTATTATCACAAATACTTAGTGAGATGGTCATCCCATCTACTTGGCTATACACACAGGGATAAGAAAAATATACAATACCAAGATGAGCAAACAACAATGCACAACACGAACAATCAAACGAGAATGAGCACAACAGATCGTGCGTCGATCGACACACCACCCCGGTGTCAATCGATGCTCTGCTTGTGTGTCGATCGACGCAGAGCTCGTGTGTCGATTGACGCACTGTCATAGAGTCCAGGCTTCGAACCGATCCTCTCATGGATCGATTCTATAACGCATCACATAGATTTCATGCACATAATCCACCAATACAAGCACGAAATCCATACAAAAAATACAATCAATCGCATCCTATCAATTCATTTACCCAGATAAGTCATGGTCACGCACTCACCTTGGTTCTGCAAAAGAAAAAGGAAAGAACTACGAAGAACGCAAAGAACCCTCGAAATCAGATCTCCAATCCGAAATCATCTCCTCTTTCGCGAAGGATGAACACCAAATCACATATCCCGAGCCTATTGAGCCTCCCAACACACAATCCGAGCTTTTAGGATCAAGAACCGGAAGAAATGCACATTGATTCTCCTTCTCTCTCGAATCCTCTCTCGAAACTCTCTGAAAACTCACTGAAACTTTCTGGAACTCAAGGTAAACAACCTCAGCCTTGAGATTCTTCACAAGCACAGTAAAGGTATTCGTCTCTGTCTTGTTTAGATTATGAAATTTTTTTTAATACAAATGTTTATGTGTTTTTGCTTTTTAATGCATTTGTATGAAGAAGATGGTGAATGTTGATCAAGAAGCTAGTGAATGTTGATCAAGAAGTTGGTGAATATTACAAAGTTGGTGAATGGTGATGATATGTTTTTACGTCCCTATTTTTCTCTACTCTTTCTTAGCAAACTCAACTTAACTCTCTACTCTTTCTATTCATTTCTTATTTTCGAATTTAAATTTATCTACTTAAGTATTATCTTTTCACATTTTTCTAATGAATTTGGAACATTTTATTTTTAGATTATTGCATTCTAGTTCAAAATATTGGTTATTGTTCAAAATATTCAAACCAAACCGAATACCTACTATTTCCGATTCTATATTGGTTCTGATTCAATATATCCAAACCGAACCAAACCGAAACCCATGTACATACCTATATGGTTCCTAAATTCAATAACCACAATAACCCATAACTGAAAAAACCGAACCAAACCAAACCCATAACCTACTATGCTCAGGGTTTGGTTTGGTTCGGTTTTTTCGTTATGGGTTATTGTGGTTATTGAATTTAAGAACCATATAGGTATGTACATGGGTTTCGGTTTGGTCGGTTTGATATTTTTCGGTTTGGTTCGGTTTGGATATTTTGAATAAGAACCTATATAGAACCGAAAATAGTAAGTATTCGATTTGGTTTGGATATTTTGAACAATAACCAATATTTTGAATTAGAATGCAATAATCTGAAAATAAAAAGTTTCAAATTCATTAGAAAAATGTGAAAAGACAATATTTAAGTAGATAAATTTAAATCCGAAAATAAGAAATGAAAAGAAAGAGTAGAGAGTTAAGTTGAGTTTGCTAAGAAATAGTAGAGGAAAATAGGGACGTAAAAACATATCATCACCATTCACCAACTTTGTAATATTCACCAACTTCTTGATCAACATCTACCAGCTTTTTGATCAACATTCACCATCTTCTTCGTATAAATGCATTAAAAAGCAAAAGCACATAAACATTTGTATTAAAAAAATTTCATAATCTAAACAAGACAGAGACGAATACCTTTACTGTGCTTGTGAAGAATCTCAAGGCTGAGGTTGTTTACCTTTACTGTGCCAAGCACCATACTGCTTACATTTTTTCAAATGTATCTTCAAATTCGAAAAACTCTGAAGCACCATATCTTTGATAATTTATTCATCACTAACCCTTTGGCCGTAGTGAATATTTTATTCGTCATAAGTGCTATACACATGCAAAAAATTCATTTCAGATACCTTGGTATTTTATAAGCAATTGCGCAGCTCTGAAACTTTCGAAGACTCTTTTCACTTTTTTAACACATCAACACGGAATATTCTTTCCGCTGGACATGGGATAAGCTCGGTTTTTTAGAATCGTCCTGCAGGAATGCTTTGAAATTACAAGTTGTTTGCTATCACCATGTTCTGAGCATTCGAACTAATGTGAGAAATCAAGATTAATTTGAATTCTCGTCTTGTACTCAAACAATATTTCAATTGTCAATTATCAAATTAAATTGTTGACTTGAATGGTGTAAGAGTATCAAGACTTACCAGTTGAAGGTAATGTGTTCTTGACAAAGATGAAGATATCTTTTCTCGGTTCCATGTGTGATTATACCAATATGCAAGAACAATTTCCATTCGAATCAAAGTTACATACCAAAACTCCAAATACTTTGTGAGAAAACTTACAAACATGAAAATTTCAACACATAAATGGTCAATGAAATTATAATGGATAATAATCACCATTAAGTGTCTTTGATTTTTTGGTGTCTTTAGTGTTTTTCTTTTTTGTTCAATGAAGTTATAATGGATAATGAAATTTTGAGTATCTTTGATACTCCACCCCACGGAGAACATGTGTCATCATTACATGCTTTTCTTCTCCTGTAAACTTCATAATGTGTCTTTGGCTTAGTTGAACTATTTGCTTCAAAGGCAAATAGCAACTTTCTCTGCAAGATTGTTGTTCTCATGTATGCAAGATAAGTATAATTGGATAAAACATAAATCAAAGAGCTAAAACATTATTCTTTAATTTCAAGCAAATGAACAAACAGAGCCATGACTAGAAAACAGAACATATTGTTATGAAACATGTTAGGAGCGAAAACTATAATGTGAATACGGCAAATCAAAAATCTGTTATACCTCATCGTGATAAGTTTTGAAACCCAATAAAACCATAGTGAAAAACAAATAAAATCAAAACGCGTTTAACTGAAAACCGGAATATATACTTTCTTTACGCTAAGTTCACAATATAATCGGATCGGACCAGAGCAAACAGAGAGAGACCACTCTGACAGTATGTTGAAGTTGTTTGCTATGGAAGCGTAAGAATTGTGGTGTGAGGCGACAGACTTGAGATTCTATGCTGCGAGAGCAAGGTTTCGACTTTAGTGAGAGTTTGTACTGTTCTTGTCGGATAGTAAGACGAAGATTGAGGATCTAATGCCACGTCAAAATATCTTCTCCACATAAATCACTTGCCTTAATATTCACGACATTGAAGATGGATGTAAAGTCATAATGAAACAACCCAACCCATTTTTTTTTTTAAAACATAATCAAATTAGAATTCTCATAAATACTAATTCTCAACAAGTCAATCACATTTAACCAGCAAACCAATCATAACCAGTGGAAATCAACTCAATTCAACTAAACGAATTATCCATTAAATAAATGAACCAACAACCAATTCAAATCGTTTCAATTCAAGTGATCAGCAACCTAGCCAGCAAGTCTAACAATAGCATAAAAGCACGAAACCGAGACTCTAGATCATCTCCTCTTCACAGCCACGATTCCACGATTACACCTTTTCTTTACCTGCATCACATGGTTATAAAAGATGCATGAGTATTATCACAAATACTCAGTGAGACAGTCATCCCATCTACCGGCTATACACACAGGCATAAGGGAAAACCATAATACCAAAAAATTCCAATCAACAATGATTCAACACAAACATTCACGTTTCAGACTCTGGTGTCGATCGACACAACAACACTGGTGTCGATTGACACCAAGTAATGGTGCCGATCGAAACCCATCGCAATGTCAAAGAATACGAGCCTCTCCTCTCGTGGCTCATTCCAAGATGCGACGTATCGATCTTCTGCACCAAAAACGTCAACACAGACACGAAAATCATCTGAAACACACAGTCAATAAAATCAAATCAATCCAAACCTCAATCAAACGCATAATAACATTCCAATAACCCAGATAAGCCATGGTCACGCACTCACCTCGATTCAGAAATGAAAAAGGATAAGAACACGAAGAACATACAAAAATCAGAAGCTTCTCACACCCAAACCACTGGATTTCCTTCTCCCTTAGCGAAGAACACGGACCAAACTCAATTTCAGAGACTCACAATCACAAAAACAAACTTTTAGGATCAAGAACACAAGGAGATCAACAATGATTCCTGTTCTTCACTTAATCCTCTCTAAAACTCTCTGATTTTCTCTGGAAACGCGACGAAAAACATGGCTGGTCGACTTTTATAATCAAACCCTAGGGTTTCTCTTAACCCAAACCGCAATCTGAGGCTCAAAAACCAAACTAATTGGTTCAATAAAGGCTTATGTCGATCGACACACACAACCAAAATCGTGACTTTTCCCAAGTCAATATACACTAGTGTCGATCGACACACCTACTGGTGTCGATCGACACCCTTCCAAAAATTATAATGTTGGTTCACGGACATTACAATTATCCCCCACTAACCAGGATTCGACCTTAAATCCCGTTATACCGAATCACCACGGTCCACATTTCTGACCAACCCGGTCAGCACCACCAGAGATCAATAATCCCGATCTCTGAGGTCTACATCTAGTCATATGCTCATAGCCACGTCCAGACATTGATTACTCTTAACTCATAACTCACAACCATACCACTCCCACTCTCAGGAAACATCCCTTGCGCTATCGATATACAGGGAAATCCTCATCCCATTGAGAGAAATCCTCATCTCTTAGTATTACTTAGGAAAATCCTCATTCCTCAGTCATCTAAAGAGAAATCCTCATTCCCTAGAGCAATCAATTCTTAACGCGTATAATATCTCCGACTAGAACTACCTCCTGTGGTCTCAAGTTGACATCCCAAAAATCCCGGGATATCATCTCTTCCATGTCCAATCCCTAGGTCAACTCTAAATAGCCCAATCATTCAGGGTGTTTACTAACAACTCTATCCAAGAAATAAACAAGTTCTAATTCTTCATAAAACTTTTATTTCCTAACTCGCATAAATGTCAAAAAACTCCATGACATAGATAGTGAAAACATAAGAAATACTCATCTTATTAACTCCCTATAAGAAATACTCATCTTATTAAATCTCAAAATATAATAATCGTTACATCCACAATGAAATTGCATAATCCAAAAACACATAGCCAAATGCTAAACTCTGAGACTTGAACCAGAAAGACAAACTCAAGCCTCGACTTGCTTCTCGAACCACTTCTTGAACTTTGTCTTCATCCTAGCCTTTAGTTCCCAAGTCTCCTCCTCAATACCGTCACAGTCCCACAAGACGTTCATCAACAGAATCTTTTTCAGGTGCAGAACCTTGACTCTCCTCTCAAGAATCCTCACAGGTCTCGCCTGTAACGTCATATTGGGTTGAAGATCCTCAGGAATCCTCACCATCACCTCCTCAGATTTATGCAGACACTTTCTCAGCATTGACACATGGAAGACCTTATGAAATGCCTTTATAATCTGAGGTAACTTAAAACGATAAGCCAGTGGTCTAATCCGTTCTACAACCTTGAACGGACCTATAAACCTCGGACTTAGCTTATTCTCTGAAATAGATGTGTTAGAACCCCTCAACATTGCCATCTTGAGGTACACTCTATCTCCAACCTCAAACTCTAACTCCTTCCTCCTCTGCCGATCTTGAGCCTCCTTCAGGTTCAGCTTCAAAACACGGATGTTCTTCGTCGTTTCTTGAACAAAATCTACATCATAAATGCTCATTTCCCCCACTTGAGTCCAGCATAACGGTGTACGACATGGCCTCCCATACAACGCCTCGTACGTAGCCATACCAATACTCCCATGGTAGCAATTATTATACGCAAACTCTACCAAGTTTAAGTAATCTGCCCAATGACCACCATAATCCAACACACACATCCTCAACAAATCCTCGAGTGTCTAAATCGTCCTCTTAGATTGTCCGTCCGTTTGAAGATGATAAGTAGTACTCATATGCAGCTTAGTGCCCATCTGAGCCTGAAAGGCTCTCCAAAACTCAGAAGTAAACCTCGGATCCTTGTCTGACACGATATCCGCTGGCACTCCGTGCAGCCTCACCATCTCCTTCACATACTTTTTAGCCAAAACCGCCACTCCAACGGTCTTCTAAATGGCCATAAAATGTGCTGACTTAGTCAAACGATCCACAATCACCCAAATAGCATAAAAAGTCTATGAAACTGGAAATCCTACCACAAAATCCATGGTAATCATATCCCACTTCCACTCTAGAATGGGTAAACTCTGCAACAAACCACTCGGAATCACATCGCACGCCGCGACCCAGTTAGCAACATCCTTCTACATCCCGACCCAATGGTAATACCATTTTAGATCACGGTACATTTTAGTCACTCCAGGATGAATAGACAACGTGATTGCATGAGCCTTTCTCAGAATCTCTTGCCTGATATCCTCATCCTTAAGCACACAAATTCGTCCATTCACAAGAATTGTCTCGTTCGTCGAGACCTGATACTCAGAACCTGCAACCTTGGAAGCATCGATCAAACCCTGATCCTCCTCCTGAGCTACACGAATCCTGCTTAACAAGTGTGCCTGGTTAGCTGCCTCCAACCCCAAAGGCTCCAATGAGATAATGCATGAAACAACTCAACCCGTAAATTTAAAAACTTTTCCTTCCATATTATTATTATCACAAATAATAATCCTCAACGGGTCAATAACACAAACTGCGGAACAATACAATCAATAACCAATAACATCATTCAATAATCACATACTTATTGAAACACTAACAATACCAAGTCAATCCCATAAACAACATTCCAATTCAACAACACTAGTCAATAACCAATCCATCAAGTTCCAAAATTACTAACACCCTAGCAATTCTACAATAACGAGCAAACAATCAAGCCGCTAGATTATCTTCTCTTCCTGGCCACTATTCCACGATTACACCTTGTCTTTACCTGCATCACATGGTTATACGAGATGCGTGAGTATTATCAAAAATACTCAGTGAGACGATCATCCCATCCACTAGACTACACAGAGGCATATGATGTGCATAAAACTTCTATGTAGGGTTTATATGCAATTATGTTTTAAATTTATAACCCTAGGAAACTGCAAGTACATAGTTAAGATAATTGTAGTACTTAGGGGTCAATCCACTGAGGACTAAGTGATGAATGCACTACAAATCTATATGATTCGAATTAAGCTAAGGGAAAATATTATTTGGTTTTTGGGGTTTTATGGAAGCAAATAACAAGCAATAAAAGTAAAGGGATAGATATCAATTAAGATTATAATTCAAACAATTCACAAAACATATGCAAAACACAAGCAATCGATTTAGGATTTTAATACTAGTTGTTCAAGAACTCATATCACTAAGGTAAGGTTATCCCACTATCGTGATGTAACTAACCATCTATGTTTTGCACCCTAATAGACTCAACTATCGCAGGTTATTACAGGGTGAAAACATGCTTTATGCTCAAGATTGATTGTTCACTAGACTCCTTAACTAACCTATCAAATTGTTAAGATACCTAGCTCATCGAATACTAGGTCTGGAGATATAACAAGTTTTTGGAGAGTATATCAACCTAAGATCACTCCGTGGATAGCTAAGCCAATTCGTGCTTTGAGTATAAATAAAGATGAAGAATCAATTCTATCAATTCCATTGGAAATATATCTCAAAGGGATATCTCTATACCAAGTTTTATTAAATTCCCAATTTATTTGATCCTCTGTTCATCAACAAACTTATGGCATATACGTTCTGTCTAGTTTGAGAATGTGCATTATCTTCAAGATAAAATGACTTGGGTGGTTCCTTTGACTTGTATGAGTAGCTGCATCACAGATGACAAGCAAACAATCATCAAGAATTGATAAGAGGTTTGAAATTCGGAGGAACTCACATATCCTTTGGATCGTTGTATCAAATTATAAACCTGTAATCCACATGAAACAAGATTAGCTCATAGACGTTGTCATCTTCTTCCATCACGAATTTGCAACATGTCCATACTCTAAATCTATGTCCCTACAAAAATCTCAACTTCAAATCAATTGACTCTTTCTACTCTTTTAGATTTAATGAAAACTTCCCATCAAGAACATCATTCAAGGAAGACGGCGCTAGGTATTGGGAAAGGCTGATTTTAGTGGTGAGGTTAAAAGTGTTTAGGGTTACCGTAGACTCCGGGTGTGAGATATTATGCAAAATCGCAAGAGAGAATGGACCTACTGATGTCCACAATTTCCCAACCACTTCTTCACGTCTTTCTCCCCCAGATTTAGATTTTTCTCTGGGAATCACTTGAAATCTCTTCTACTCGTCTCTTCTTTTGTATCATGACATTCCTTGGGTATCCTTTGGCCATAAGACTCTTAGAATTACCTTTTTTCTTTCCCTTAGATTTTATTTCTTTTTATTTTCTTTTTATTTTTATTTTTATTTTATTTTCTTTTTCTTTTTCTTTTTCTTTATTTTTTTTCTTTTGAAAAAGGGGAAAATGGTATCTCTTTGATATGAGTCAAGTATAAGCATGAAATGTTACCATGTTTTAAGCATCCAAGGAATGGCCAAGCTCTTTGTAATTCCTTCTTTGTACTCCACCATTCTTACCAAATCGTCGCATCTCTAGTGATAGGAAAATTGCGTCGATCCTTTTCTCTCCGGCGTTTTTGCACATATCTGCAAGTATGAAACTAAAAAGAGAATGCATGAGGTCTGAAAGAAGGTAAAGAATTTTTAGGTAGGGTACCAACTAAAGATGAGCTGGCCATTCATGACAACAAAGAGTGGTAAAAGAGGGTAAGATGTCATGAATGAGTGATTCGTTCCTTGATCTAACATCCTTAATAAGAAATCATCAAAACCATATTAGTAGTCCAACATATAGAGTCAAAATCGTATCCATAAAAAAAATTGCAAGTAGAAATTTTCAGGACAGAAGCTCTTATCATGAGGTTTCTGAATCGATTGTCATGAACAAACCCTGCAACAATGGTTATATAGTCTTCAAAATCAAAACGTCAATCCTACGAAAGAGTCATAATTCCTATCTTATTCTTTTTTAATAAAATTTTTTTTTTATTTGAAAATAAATTTAAAAAAATCCTTTTAAAAACATAAAAACCAAACACTAACAAACGTGTTAGTAACAACAATCCGCCCAAACTTAACTTACACCGTCTCCAGTGTAAAATTAAATCAAATTAAGGGAGTAATGATGAAAATTTATTTGAAAGAAGAATAAAAAAGATAGAGAATAAAATGATAGTACCGGTGAGCTTAGATATTTTCGGTAAAAATCTTAGGTTGTCGCGATCAATCTTAGATCTTCGTTGTTTTTTAGCATTGGGTATCCCGTATGAATCGAAACCATTCTTTGTATTTCCAATGTCTTCTTTTTCTATCACATCTTATTCGAATGGTGGATAATTCGTAAGACGATTGAATTGTGCGTCGACAATGAAATCTCTTGGAAATCCTGTTGAAGAGTAACATATCCTTGCAAAAACACTTGAAATCACTTGTTAAGTTCATCCTGGATCAAAGTCCTCAATACAATTGTATTGAATTCCAAGTCCAGGGAAGGAAAAATAGATATTAAACAAAAAAAATCAAAATAATGAATCCAAATTGTTAAAAACTATCAATCTAAGTGAAATCAGTGATATGTCAAGATGTGAAAATCATGTTTAAAACCATTTAAATCTAACAAATATTTTAATTTCTAATGCAAAAATTCATGAATTAAATAATTTCTAGTTAAATAATCATGGATATGCAAAAATACATTGGTTCTTAAGAATTATGTGTGAAAAAATGGTTGTAAAATAATTAAAAGAGTGAAAAAGAAAAAATTAACCTCTTTTAACCAAACGGTTAGGTGGCCGGTTCGGTGGTTCGAAGCGGTGGTTCGGTGGTCCATGGCTCGTGACTCCGGTTAGTTGTGGTGGTTGATGGGGACGCGGTTTGGCCAAAACCGGTCTAGGTGTCGGGTGGCTAGTCGCGGCAAGAATGGTCGAGTTGTGGCTCGGGTCCAAGGCGGTTCACGACACGAGACGGTGGTTGGATGGGTGTGGAGTCGTGAGACGGGGTAATATCGGTCAGAGTACAAGTCGGCGGGGTGGGCCGGTATCATGCCGCATGTGTCGCGGGTCGAAGCGGGAAGGATGCAGAACGCGTCGTGTCACAGGACGATTCGGGAGGTCGAGTCGGTATGGAGGGAATCGGGCGTCACGTACCGATCCGAATACCGGTCGGTACCGCGGTCCAAAATTAGGACCGAAATTGTAACGCCCGTGAACCAAAAAGTGTAATTTTGGTGGGTGTCGATCGATACAGGGTGTGTGTGTCGATCGACACGTGAGTTTTTGGACTTGTGAGAAGTCGGGTTGGACGTTGTGTCGATCGACACAAGTTAAAATCAAACCGACGGTTTCGATTTCTGATTGCCGGTTTGGTAGGCCGGTTTAGATCAGATAAAAGGCGGAAACAGGGGTGTTTGGCTGCATTACAGAGAAGAATCAGAGAGAGGAAGAGGTTTGAGAGAGAGAGACTTTGTTCTTGAGAGGATTGTGTGTTGGAACAGCTTCTGTTCGATAGTTTGAGAGGGCAAACGGCTGGGCTATTCGAGACGGATTGAGGTGTAACTTGGTGGGTAAGTTCTCCGATCTTTGCTCTTGATATAGGCGAAAACGGTTCGTCATTTCGTCGATTATTCATCGAGTTATGGCTGTTTGAACTCGTTGGGTCTGTCCAGATTGTTGTCTGCGATCAGTCGGCTTTGGGGTTGATTTCCGATCGAACCAGAAGGATTCTGGAGGCGATCCGAATACCGACGCGTAGCTGTGTCTGTCTAGTTTCCATAACAGTCGTCCGTTTTTGTTTTGGACCAGTGGTTTGTCGTGTGCAAATCTTTTTGTAACCGTTGTTCCCAATTTCATTCGATTCTTCGAGGTGAGTGCGTGATCGTGGGTTGTGTGGGCATAGGAATTGATGGAATGCGGTTGTTTGTTGTTTTCGTGTGTTCTGTGATTGGAATTGTGAAGGTGACTCGATGAATCGCGACGGATTCAAGCCACGAGAGGATAGGCTCGATTCTGGGTTGTCGTGTCGATCGACACCATGGTTGTGTGTCGAACGACACGGGACAGAGTCATGTCGATCGACACCAGGGTGGTGTGTCGATCGACACAGAGTGCCTGTACTAGTTTGTGTTTGGTTGTTCTTGTTGTTGCTTGTGTGCTCATCCTGGTATTTGTCTATTGTTATGTCTACACTTAAATAACCCGTAGACGGGATGACCGCGTCGCTGAGTATTTGTGATAATACTCACGCAACTCTTTTTGCCATGTGTTGCAGGTAAAAAAAAATGTGATCGTGGAATCATGGCCAGGAAGGAGAGATGATCTAAGGGTCTCGTATGGCGGTGTGCTGTTGTAGAATTGTTAGGTTGCTAGTGATTTCTGAATTTGTAGTTAGTTGGTTTATTGGTTACTAGTTATTGGCTATTGTTTGGATTGTTGAATTGAACCGGTTAGATTTAATAAGTTTGGGATTATTGAATTGATTGAATTGGTTTAATTGTTTTATGTTTTTCGCATGTTGTATTGATCTAATTGAGGATTATTATCTGTGATGATATAATCTGAAGGGAAAATTTTTTAAACTTTTGGGTCGGGCCGTTTCAGAAACATACCGTGGGTCGAGGTAGAAAATGCGGGAGGATTGCGGTGGGGCGTGCGGCAAGATTGCAGTGGGGGTATGGTGGAACTGTCTCGCGGTAGGATGCGGTGAGATTGCGGCAGGGTTGCGGCATTTTTGCTCCATTACCGGTCACGATTTTTGACCGGTACGCGTGACCGGTATTTGGTCACTCATGTCGCGGTTCGATCGGGGTGCGATACCGGTCTGAATATCGGTTGCAAAATCCGACCGATATGCGTGAGCGTTATTCGAGCACCTATGTCACGGGATGATCAGGGCATGATACCGGTTGATGTCGGGGGGTCGGCATCGGGTCCAGTATGGCCTCGTGTCGCGGTAAGGGGCATCGTGTCGCGGTTCATGCGATTTTTCTTTGAGCTTTTTCTTCGTCTATACACATCGGATTTGACATCCGAAAGATGTTACGGATTCTTGAGAACGAGATCTTTCCAATGGTATAAAGATTCTAGTCTGGTTCATCGTGGCTTGAAATGTGAAAAAACTTGAAGTTGCGGCTTCGTAACCTTCCTTGACGGTCTTGTTTAATCGGTCATAACTTGCTAACCGTAATAGCAAATCATGTTCTGCTTTTTCCTATAGCTTCATAAGACTGTCTCCTTCGTGCATACCAAATTTCAAAAACATCCGGGCTGATATTGTACTCCATTCATTCCATGAACTGAACAAGTCATGTTCTATCTCCTTTTCATCGTTGTTCTTAAAAACACATTTGTTTGTATTTTCAAATTTTTTTGTAAAATCCTGAAAAATTCATAGATAGATAAAATAATGATTAAAAATGTTTATAAAAATAAAATCAAATCCAAAAACTTAGAATTAGCAAATTAATAAAATCAAAAACATAGATATGGGTTGCCTCCCATAAAGCGCTTGTTTGAAGTCTTATAGCTCGACTCCTTGGTTTTTTAGGATTGTGGAAGGTCTTCTAAAGGCTTGAGGTTCCCTTAGCATGTGAATGAGGTCTCCATAAGTCGTGTTCTCCATATGCTGCCCAAGGTCGATACATGTGATTGTACCGATTGTTGTGAGAAAGTGGCGGTTGATGGAATTCATGAGGCATGGGGATGTAATCTCCAACTTCTTCACGAGGGTAAGGACTCGCCATTCTCCTAAGATTGTGATGCTCCATTGATGAATCTATGAAACACACAAGATAAAACCAAAACAAAAAGGAAAAAAAATCAAAAAAAAGGAAAAATCAAAAAATAAAAACAAACTTAGATTTAATCTTTCTCAAAAAATTTGTAGGCAATAAAAAAAAAGTCCCCGGCAACGGTGCCAAAAACTTGATATGCATAAAACTTCTATGTAGGGTTTATATGCAATTAGGTTTTAAATTTATAACCCTAAGAAACTGCAAGTGCACAGTTAAGACAATTGTAGTACTTAGGGGTCGATCCACTGAGGACTAAGTGATGAATGCACGATAAATCTATATGATTCGAATTAAGCTAAGGGAAAATATTATTTGGTTTTTGGGGTTTTATGGAAGCAAATAATAAGCAATAAAAGTAAAGGGATATATATCAATTAAGATTAGAATTCAAACAATTTACAAAACATATGCAAAACACAAGCAACCGATTTAGGATTTTAATACTAGTTATCCTAGAACTCATATCACTAAGGTAAGGTTATCCCACTATCGTGATGTAACTAACCATCTACGTTTTGCACCCTAATAGACTCAACTCGCAGGTTATTACAAGATGAAAACATATTTTATGCTCAAGATTGATTGTTCACTAGAGTCCTTAACTAACCTATCGAATTGTTAAAATGCCTAGCTCATCGAATACTAGGTCCGGAGATATAACAAGCTTTTGGAGAGTATATCAACCTAAGATCACTCCGTGGGTAGGTAAGCCAATTCGTGCTTTGAGTATAAATAAAGATGAAGAATCAATTCTAAAATAAAACTCTAAACGATTAAGTATGTAAAGACATAGAATTAAGAAAGTGCATAGAAATCAAATCAAAGCTAGTACTCTAACATGTTTTCCAACACGTAGTAGCAAGAGTAAAACACATAGACATAGTAAAAATCGTTGATCTATCTAATAGCGTCGAATTAGCGTCGAACTCCTGAGATTCCGATGCTAATTCGACGCTAAATGAAACAAATTTTTATGTTTGGGGTTTAGGGTATAGAATGTAAACCGCATCGATTTTTTGGGTTTGACGCAAAATCGACGCTATATTGAATTAATTTTATTAAACCAGTGGCGGTAAACCAAAATATTTCATACAGATTTTGGTTAAACCATTGGCGGTAATCTGATTTAGCGTCGAATTAGCGTCGATTTTCAATACATTTCGACCCTAAATCAAAAATGTTCGGGTTCAACATGAGGTAAACATTTATTTTGCGTGGGAAACCAAAAAGAACATTAATTGAAAATTTTAAATGAGATACGACGCTAATTCGACGCTAATTAGCGTCGGATCATAGATATATTTTAGCGGAACAGACCTCTTCTTCCTCACTTCCGTTTTCTGCAAAATTTTCTTCTTTCTCTCTCACCGTTGGCCGCCGCCCCTCTCTCTCCCTTCACCTCGCCGCCGCCGCCCCATTCTCTCTCTCTCCTCCCCAATCTCTTCTCTCTCTCCGCCCCAATCTCTTCTCTCTCTCTCACGCGGCCCTCTCTCTCTCTCTCTCCACCGCCGACCCTCTCTCTCTCTCTTTCCACCGCCGGCCATCTCTCCTCTCCGCCGATCAACACCACAAACCAAATTATGGTAATTTTTTTTTTATGTGCATAAATTTTTTATATATATTAGTAATTTGTTATATATATTGGTAATGAAATTTGATATGAAATATATTTTAGGAAATATGTAGGAAATAGATTTTAGGAAATTTGATATGAACAAATTTGATATGAAATAGATTTTAGGAAATTTGATATGAAATAAATTATTGGAAATTTGATATGAAAAAATTTGATATGAAATAGATTTTAGGAATTATGTAGGAAACAAATTTTAGGAAATGGAATTGAATTTATAGTTGATAAGTTATAGATTTGAATTTAGATTTGATAAGTTATAGATTTGAATTTTGATTTGATAAGTTATTAATTTATAAATTTGGCAAAAATAAAAACAATTTACAAGGTTTTACAAAAATAAATTTTTTGAATTTAAAATAATTATTTAAAATAAAAAAAATAATTTACAAGTTTTTTTTGGAAAATAAAAAATTATTTCCTAAATGTTAAATTTATGGATTTATGTGTTTGTATTCATATATTATATATAAAATTTAAGAATTTATGAATTGTTCTACCAAATTATTTTACAAGTTTTTAATTTAGTTATAAATTTATATTATACATATTTTAATTTAATAAACTAGTTTTATTTTATAGGCGGATCGACAACCTCTTTCATACGGACAGTTATTTGGCGAGGATGTTACGGTTCCCGGATCCGATGGTCGTCGCGGATCCGGATCAGATCAGGATCGGGTTCGCAAGATGCAAACTATCGTCCACGGGCTCCACCACGAGCTCCGCCACAGCCTCAGCCAGAGCCAGAACCAGAAGAAGACGAACCAGATCATCCCAATGACCACACTGAGGTCCCTCCACCGGCTAACGCACCTCTTATGATGCGGATTTCTGAGCTTCTCCGCCAACCTAGACGTGAGAACGGGTTAGAGTTCTCCATCCGATGAGGCCTCCTGGTGCATTATGGTATGATTAATTTTTTCAATATTACTAATTAAATTTGTTTTGGGTAATTAATTTTTAATATTTTATTAACATTTTAATATTTTTTTTACAGGTTTAACGATAACAAGGTTGCGCGTTCGGTCACCAAGGCCATCATATCCCATTTCACTATGTCGCATGCCAATTGGAGCCAGATGCCGCAGCATGTTCGGGATATTTGGTTCGAGTCATGGGCGGTAAGTCCTTTTAAATTATTTATTTTTATTTATTAAAGTATTTGATTTTAAATATATTCATAACATTATTCGTATTTTTGTAGCAAGGGTGGCACTAGGAGGAATTTCATACTTTTGAAGTGCGAGCGGTGTTCGAGCAGAAGGCGCTAAAGTATCTAAATGGTTACGTCGGTAACTTGAAGAAAGTGTGGCGCGCGAAAGGCGATGTGGCAAAGCCGATAGGGATGGATCCCGATGTTTGGTAGGGTCTAGTGCAGTTTTGGAAGGATCTCCATTTGGTGGTTAGATAGGGGAAGTGTCCTGCAGCCCGTCTTACGCCGGTGGTTGAAGGAGATGGACCTTCAAAACATTGTGCGGGTCAATCATCATACGCCGCAGTACGCATCAATATGGTAATATTTTAATTATTTGTATTTTAAATATTTATTTATTATATATTTCATTTTTATCTATGTTTATTTTTGTTTAACAGGCTGATGGCGGTGATTTTCCTCCGATGCACAAAGGGGTGGAGAAAACTCATCGGACTAAGGATGGGACTTGTTACCGCTCAAGCAGAACAAACGTTCAACGCGCACAATGCACGACTGGCAGAGCTAGATGAGTCTATTCAGTCTACGATGGGTGTCCAAGACTTCGATAGACTTTACGAGGAGGTAATTTTTTAGGTTCTTATATTATATTTAAACTTATTTTTTATTACAATTTTATTGTATAACACTTTTAATTTATAGGTTGCACCGAAAAAGAAAGGACGAACGATGGGTGTTGGATCCATCAAGGATTTCCTTGCAGCTTCTTCGTCTGCTCGATATTCTTACACTCCTCCGGGTTTGTCTGAGCCGCAATTGACCAGACAGTTGGATGCTGCTAACACTAGGATTGCGCAGCTAGAGACAAACCTCTCGACAATAACTGGTCTCTTTGACATCATTGATGTGGATAACCCGACATTAGCAACTGCTTTGCAAGGGTTACGGTTTCCTCCACTGCCTCCTCCACCTGACGGTCCAACGCAGTTTGAGCAAGAAAACGAAGAGATGATTTGAGAAGATGTATTGAATATATGAATACAAACACATATAGATTAGCGTTTTAATTTTATTTGTATCGGATAATTTTACTTTATAATATTTTTAATTTTTAGTATATTTTATAATATTTTTAATAATATTTTTATTTTTATTTTTAAAAATGTTATCAAACAGACGCTAATTCGATGCTATATAGCGTCAGATTAGCGTCGACACCCGATACGAGTCGACGCTAATATAGCATCGCATAAACGTCGAATTGTTGCATCAAAATGTTTCGATGCTAATTCGACGCTAATATAGCATCGAATTAGCATCGACAAAATTAGAGTCGAATTATTGCATCGAATTAGCGTCGAATATTCGACCCTACTTTAGCGTTAGATTAGCGTCAAAATTCAATGCGACGCTAAAATAGCATCGAAAAAGAATTAGCGTCGACGATTTAGCATCAAATTTCGACGCTAAGTGGTTTTTGCGTCGAATTAGCATCAAAACATGCCGACGCTAAATCTGTGTTTTCTTGTAGTGAAACTCTCAAGCCCCAAAAACGCGGCCAACCTCTATTTATAGGTAAACCCTAGGGTTTCACCCTAAACCGGATCACAACCGACACTTAAGTCGAACCGCTCCGGTTCGATCCGGTTTGATTTAACCTTGCGTCGATCGACGCACGACCAAAATTCACAAATTATGGTTCGCGGTCGTTACAACTCTCCCCCACTAACACGGATTTTACCTCGAATCACGCGACACCATCACTCTACGGTCGACTCATCTGATGTCAATCCTCTGGCCAACCCGGCCAGCTCTACTAATATCACACTCCTGGCCTCCACCCGGCCAGCATCCCCTAAGATCAATACTCGATCCCAGAACTCAACTAGTCACATACTAGTCACATTGCACCGTCTCACTATGGATACAATCCTGACCAATTCCGATCAGCACCTCCTGATATCCAATCCCGATCTCAATCACATAACACCGTCTCACTAGGGCTATCATCCTGACCAAACCCGATCAACACCACCTGGGATCCATTCCTGACCCCCGAAGCTCATCCAGTCTCATACTTACAATCACACTACAGACACTATTGCTCATACTCATATCTATATACACCACCCCACTCTCAAGATCGTCACCTTTTTAGCTTTCGATGTATATAATACCCCTCCCACCTTCAGGACCGATGTTCATCCAACTCTCGGTATACTCCAGCCCCTCCCACTCTTGGGACACACAGTCCGTCAAGTTATCGGGTGCAGAGGAATCACCCATTACCCATTCTCTAGAGAGATCCCTGTCCCTCAAAGTATATGCGGAGAACCACTAT
The DNA here is from genome assembly GCA_964056655.1 of Arabis hirsuta. NCBI lineage: Eukaryota > Viridiplantae > Streptophyta > Magnoliopsida > Brassicales > Brassicaceae > Arabis > Arabis hirsuta. The sequence goes on from OZ053303.1 coordinate 18,874,571, forward strand.
CCCTCGGAGAGAACCTCACTGTCCCCTCAAGTATATCCAGGAAAATCAATATCCCCTGAAGCAATCAACTCTGTAACGTGCATCATAAGCACCTGTCGACCAAAATCACCTCTCGTGGTTCCATCACGACATTCGCTATCCCTGAATATCACCTCATGACCAACACTAGGCCATCCGAAACAACCCAATCACCAAGGTGTTTCCACAGAGTCCTTGAAAAAGATAGTCCTAACTCACATAAGACTTCTATTTCCAGACTCCCCCTAGGAAATAGACAGGTTCTAAATCACATAAACTTCTATTTCCCAGCGCCATCTAGAGAATAGACAAGTCCTAACTCACATAGAACTGCCATTCCCAGATCATCCTCCTAGAATATGGACAAGCTCTAACTCACATAGAACTTCCATTTCTAGCCTCACTAGAAGATAGACAAGTCCTAACTCACATAGAACTTATATCTCTAGTCCTCCCTAGGCAATAGACAAGTCCTAACTCACATAGAACTTCTATTCCTAGCTATCACATTACCCCACCGGTCATCGCCACACATGACCTCACCAGTAATCACCATACATGACCCCACCAGTCATCACATAAGAACACACGTCTTATAAACACATTTAATAAGAAAACCCATCTTATTAAATTTCAACAATGTATAATCGTTACATTTAATAAGAAAGCCCATTTTATTAAATCTCAACAATGTATAATCATTACAACCCAAACGAAACATACATCCAAACTCATAGCAATATGCTATTACAGACACTGAAAACCAAAAAAGATAACTCAAGCCTCCACATGCTCCTCGAACCACTTCGAGAACTTTGCCTTCATCCTCGCCTGTGGTTCCTAAGTCTCCTCCTCAATACCGTCACAGTCCCACACGACTCTCACTAACGGTTTCCTCTTCCGGCGTAGAACCTTGACTCTCCTCTCGAGAATCCTCACAAGCCTCACCGCCAACGTCATATCGGGCTAAAGATCCTCTGGAATCCTAGCCAACACCTCCTCAGACTCATGTAGACACTTCCATAGCATCGAAACATGGAAGACCTTATGAAAAGCCTTCATACTCTGAAGTAACTCCAACCGATAAGCTACTGGTCCAACCCGTTCCTCAACCTTGAACGGGCTCATAAACCTTGGACTTAGCTTATTCTCTGAAATGGATCTGTTAGGACCCCTCAACATCGCTGCCTTGAGATACACCAGATCTCCCAGCTCAAACTCCAGCTCTTTCCTTCTCTTATCGACATATTTCTTCTGCCGATCCTGAGCCTCTCTCATGTTCAGCCTCAAGACATGGATCTTCTTCATCATCTCCTGAAAAAAATCCGTACTAAACATGCTCCTCTCCCCCACTTGGGTCCAACATAATGGTGTACGACATGGCCTCCCATAAAGAGCCTCATATGAAGCCATCCCGATACTCGTCTGGTAGCTATTATTGTACGCAAACTCTACCAAGTTCAGGTGATCCGCCCAATGACCACCATAATCCAGCACACACATCCTCAGCAAGTCCTCCAATGTCTGAATCGTCCTCTCAGACTGCCCATCCGTTTGAGGATGATAAGCTGTGCTCATATGCACCTTAATGCCCTTCTCAGCCTGGAATGCCCTCCAGAACTCTTAGGTAAACCTCGGATCCCTGTCTGACACGATACTCGCTGGCATCCCGTGCAGCCTCACTATCTCTCGCACATACTTCTTAGCCAACACTGCCGCTCTGTCGGTATTTCTGATGGCAAAAAAATGTGTTGACTTGGTCAGATGATCCACAATCACCCAAATAGCATCATACGTCCGCGAAACTGGCAACCCTGTCACAAAGTCCATGGTGATCATGTCCCACTTCCACTCCGGAATGGGCAAACTCTGCAACAACCCGCTCGAAAACTGATGCTCAGCCTTCACTAACTGGCACACGTTGCAGGCTGCAACCCAATTAGTAGCATCCCTCTTCATCCAAACCCAGTGGTAATACCGCTTCAGATCTCGATACATCTTGGTCGCTCCCGGATGAATCGACAACATGCTCGCATTAGCCTCTCTCAGAATCTCCTGCCTCAAATCCTCATCCTTGGGTACAAAAACCCGCCCATTCACAAGTATTGTCCTGTTCGCAGAGACCATATACTCTGAACCTGCAACCTAAGAAGCATAAATCAAATCATGATCCTTCTCCTGAGCTACTCGAATCCTGCTCATCAAATCTGCCTAGCTAGCTGCCTCTAACCCCAACGCCTCCTGTGAGATAAGGCACTACCTCAAAGTGCCAATCTCACTCGCTAACGCCTCCATATCTCGTTTCCTGAGCCGACGCAACCCTCTTCCAATGCAACGCATCTGCAACTAGGTTAGCCTTACCCGGATGGTACCTAATCTCCATATCATAATCTGCTACCAACTCCATCCAGTGCCTCACTCTCTGGTTCAGCTCTGGCTGAGTAAAGAACTACTTCAGACTCTTGTGGTCTGTAAACACCTGCACCTTCCCGCCATAAAGATAAGACCTCCAAATCTTTAAAGTGAAAAATCACCGCAGCCAACTCGAAATCATGGGTAGGATAGTTGCACTTGTGCTTCCTTAGTTGCCTCGAAGCATATGCAATGACCTTTCCGTGCTGCATCAGTACACAACCCAAACCAACTCCCGAAGCATCCATATACACCACGTAAGGCTCACCCGGCTCGGGTAACGCCAATACTGGTGTACTCGTCAACATCTCCTTTAGGTTCCCGAAACTCTCCTTGCACGCTGAAGATCACACAAAAGGAACATCCTTCCCCGTCAGCTTCGTCATAGACTGCGCCATACTCGCAAAACCCTTGACGAACCTCCTATAGTAACCTACCAACCCGAGAAAACTCTGGATCTCGGTGGCATTACTCGGTCTAGGCCACCCTCTAATAGCCTTAATGCCGGATCTACAGAAACTCCTTCTGCAGACACCACATGGCCAAGAAAACTCATCTCTCGCTGCCAGAAACTGCACTTGCTCAGCTTCGCGTACAGCTTCTACTCCCGCAGCTTCTCCAGAACCACTCTCAAATGCACCTCATGCTTCTCAGGACTCCTCGAATACACCAGAATATCATCAATAAAGATGATCACTAACACATCCAGATACTCCTAGAACACCCCGTTCATCAACTTCATGATTGTTGCTAGCGCATTCGTTAACACGAAGGCATCACCACAAACTCATAATGTCCATACCTCGTTCTGAAAGCAGTCTTCCTAACATCCGCCTCGTCGATAGAAATTTGATGGTAACCCAAAGCCAAATCGATCTTGGAGAACCATGCATCCCCCCACAACTGATCCAACAACTCATCAATCCTCGGCAAAGGATACCTGTTCTTCACAGTAACCCAGTTAAGTCCCCGGTAATCGATACATAACCAGAAACTCTCATTCTTCTTCTTCACGAACAACACCGGTGCTCCCTACGGTGAAACACTAATCCGTATAAAACCCTTACCCAACAAATCACCCACACGCTTCTTGAGCTCTGCCATCTCTGCTGGAGCCATACGGTAAGGTGCCTTGGATATAGAAGTCATCTCAGGCTCCAACTCAATCGTAAACAGATCAGACCGAGACGGTGGTAATCCTTATAATGACTGGAAAACATCTTGGAAGTCCTGAACAACCCAAATATCCCCAACTTCAACCTCTCCAACAGTCTCTGACACCTGAGCTCCCCGTGACTCGCTCCTCTTCGGGCAGCTCGCTGCCCAGTGATCCATGCTCCCACACCCAAAGCATCCCGAACCACCCTGACCACCCTGACTGGGTCCCGAAGTGCTCTCCCACTTCCTCTATTGTGCCTGTCCAGGCTTGCTGCCCCTGCTCGGACCCACCTGCTGCTGCGACCTCCTCTGCTGCTGCACCGGTGGAATAACCACCACAGCCTGCTCTCTCAGATCCTCCTCAATCGCAACAGCTGTCTCAACCAGCTCCGCCCTCGTGGCGAATCTGCATGCTCTACAGCGAGTCCTCAGATCTGGTCGAAGTCCCCTAAGGAACCTCTTCACCTAGGCCTGCTCACCCTCCAAGCCCTTACCAGCATGCACTACAAGTCGACTGAACTTCTCATCGAACTCCCGGACCGACCAGCTACCCTGCCTCCTGCGGTCCACCGCCATAGCAACTCAATGCAGTCCACCGCCTCCTACGGAAAGTACTTGTGTTGAACTCCGCCACAAAATCGTCCCAGGCCATACATGTCTGAGCTCTCATAGCCACCAAATATTTGCAACACCGTCAAGGTAATGAACTACTAGGTCCATCCGGTATCCCACTAGGCACCTGAGAGACTAGAAGTTACGCTCCAATCTACTCCTCCACAAGTCCACCTCCTCAGGCTTGGCACCACCTGAGAAGAACCCGATGCCAATCCTCTGCATATGCTCCATCATCCTAAGGTAGGATGGGAGCTCCTCAGCAACCGCCAGACCCGGATGCACACCAGTCCTACCCAGCTGAACCCCAACCATACCCAGCTGCACACCAGCCATGCCTGGCTGCACACCAGCCACACCCGGCTGCATACAAGCCACACATGGTTGAACTCCCGGAGCCTGACCCGGAGTAGGCACTCCACCAAGTAACCGCTCCAGAACTAGCTATAGTAGACTCGCCAGACAATCATCTCGATCCTGGCCAAAACCTGCGGCAACACCCCCACTTGGGCCCACCGCACCACCGGTCACAACAGGACCCACACCATCCCCACCAATCCTCACATTGGTACTCATAGCGGCCCCACCCACGGACCCCTCTAGAAACGTGTGCGAATCCGCCACCTGCTCCTTCATGGTCTCCCAAGTCCACGCCCGCGCCTACGCCCACCACGACCACCTCGACCTCCACGGCCCCCACGACCTCTGCGTCTAGTACCTCTCGCCATCTCACTCAGCACTACCCAGCAGAAACTAAGCATACTAAAAAAACAGAAAGTCAAACAACACATACCGTGAAATCTCATTGAAGGCTCGGAGAAGATGATATAGGATTCCAAACCCACACAACAATCAATTGACAAAATCACATAACCAATCAATTGCACCCGCCCTAGAACCATAAGGGCTCTGATACCAAACTAAACAACCCAACCCGTAAAATTTAAAAACAATTCCCTTCCGGATTATTATTATCACAAATAATAATCCTTAATGGGTCAACAACACAAACTGCAGAACAATACAATCAATAACCAACAACATCATTCAATAATCTCATACTTATTGAAACACTAACAATACCAAGTCAATCCCATAAACAACATTCCAATTCTACAACACAAGTCAATAACCAAACCATCAAGTTCCAGAATTACTAACACCCTAGCAATTCTACAATAACGAGCAAACAATCGAGTCGCTAGATCATCTCCTCTTCCTGGCCACGATTCCACGATCACACCTTGTCTTTACCTGCAACATATGGTTATACGAGATGCGTGAGTATTATCACAAATACTCAGTGAGATGGTCATCCCATCTACTAGGCTATACACACATGCATAAGAGAATGATACAATACCATGGTGAACACTCAACGAGACATAGCAAGAGCAATCAGACAAGAATCGCACAAACTGCACGTGCATTGATCGACCCAAGCACCCTATGTCGATCGATGCACCCAGTGTGTCGATCGACACTCAATCTCGGTGTCGACCGATGCACTGTTATGTGTGTCGATCGACGCAGAGCAATTGCGTCAATCGACGCAGAGCAATTCCGTCAATCGACGCAGAGCAATTGCGTCAATCGACGCAACATCACAGATCCAAGGATCGAGTCTATCCTCTCTTGGTTCGATCCTTGATCAAATCACATCGATCCCTGCACACAAATCCACCAGAAAACAACACGAAATACACCCAATTACAGCAAGGAAACGCATTCAATCAATCCCTTTATCATATAAGACATGGTCACGCACTCACCTTGGATCTGGAAGGAAATAATGAAAAGAGGATGAAGAATGCGAAGAACTACTCCCCACCACTGAGATCTACACTCCACTCACGAGAAATCACCCCAAGAATCTCCTCTCACAAATCTCTTTGGAAACTCTCTGGAACTTTTCTAGAAACTCTCAAGCCCCAAAAACGCGGTCAACCCCTATTTATAGAGAAACTCTAGGGTTTTACCCTAAACTGGGTCGCAAACCGACACTTAAATCGAACCAATCCGGTTCGATTTAACCTTGCGTCGATCGACGCACGACCAAAATTCATAAATTCAGGTTCGCGGTCGTTACAACGCATAACCTCAAAGTGCTAATCTCACTCACCAAGGCCTCCATATCCTGACCCTAAGCCGAAGAACCTCTCTTCCGACTCAAAGCATCTACAACCCGATTAGCCATACCAGGATGGTAACCAATCTCCAGATCATAATATGCTAACAACTCCATCTATTGCCTCCTCCTTTGGTTCAGCTCTGGGTGAGTAAAGAAATACTTCACACTCTTATGGTGTGTTAACACCTGAACCTTTCCGCCATAAAGATAAGATCTCCAAATCTTCAAAGCAAAAATCATCGCAGCCAACTCAAGATCATGGGTAGGGTAGTTGCCCTCGTGCTTCCTCAACTGCTTCGAAGCATAAGCAATCACCTTACCTTGTTGCATCAACACACAATGTGACCAACTCCCAAAGCATCTGTATACACCACGTAAGGGTCACCCGACTCTTGTAATGCCAACACTAGTGTACTAGTCAACATCTCTTTCAGCTTCGCGAAACTATTCTCTCAAGCCGAAGTCCACACAAAAGGAACATCTTTTCCTGTTAGCTTCGTCATGGGCCATACTTGCGAAACCCTTGAGGAACCACATGTAGTGACCTGCCCAATCGAGAAAACTCCTTATCTCAGTGGCATTCCTCGGTCTAGGCCACCCTCTGATAGCATCTAGCTTCGCTGGATCCACAGAAACTACATTTGCATAATCCACATGACCGAGAAAACCCATCTCCCGCTACCAAAAAATTGCTCAACTTACCATACAGCATCTGCTCCGGTAGCTTCTCCAGAACCACTTTTAGATGTACCTCATGCTCCTCAAGACTCCTCGAATACACCAGAATATCATCTGTGAGGATGATCACAAACTCATCCAGATACTCATGAAAGACCCCGTTCATCAGTCTCATGAACGCTCCTGGTGCGTTAGTCAACCCGAATGACATCACCACATATGAGATATTGGATAGGAATCTGATAGTAACCCGACACAAAGTCAATCTTGGAGAACCATGTAGTTCTTCGCAGCTGATCCAATAACTCATCAATCCGCGGTAGAGGATACTTGTTCTTCACAGTGACTCGGTTAAGTCTCCGGTAATCAATGCATAACCGGAAACTCTCATCCTTTTTCTTCACAAACAACACTGGCGCTCCCCAAGGTGAACTGCTAGGCTAGATAAATCCCTTACCCAATAGATCATCCAGCTGCTTTTTCAGCTCTACCAACTCTACTAGAGTCATTCTATAAGACGCCTTAGATATCAGAATCGTTCCGGGCTCCAACTCAATTGTGAAAGGATAGGCCAAGATGGCGATAATTCCTACAACGACCAAAAGACCTCCTCGAAGTCCTGAACAACCTGAATATCTCCAATAGCAACCTCTCCAATTGGCTTTGGCATCACAATCGTCGCCAAATACACCTCATAGCCCTTCTCAATCAGCTACTTCGCCTGAATTGCCGAGATCAGGAGACTTCCAGAAGTCAGCCTCACTCCCTAATAAACCAACCTCCCTGCTTCTCGCTCAAACACAACTCGTCCCTGATGACAATCTAGATGAACTTTGTACCAATCCAGCCAATCCACCGGACTAATAATCAGATCCGCTGGCATAGTCTCTCTAGCCACCTGAATATCCACGCCTCAATCCTGACCAAGAGAAGCTAAAAACTTTCCACCAACAACCTTCACTACTCCCGGCTGCTCACCGAAATCGCTTCGGATACTGCTGCTCTCGGCCCGCTCTAGAGTGATGAAGCAATTCATAGCTCCAGAATCAAACAAAACATGGGACTCAAACCCAAGTATCCCAAGTTTTGTCCTTCCTAGGATAGCTCGCCAGCTTGATTGCCCCGTCTCTCTACAGTGGTAGCAAACCCAAGTATCCCAAGTTTTGTCCTTCCTAGGATAGCTCGCCAGCTTGTAATCTATGCTCCCACACACAAAGCATCCCGAACCACTCTGACATCTTTGACTCGCCCCGGAGTGCCCTCCCACTTCTTCTTTCGTCCTTGCGTAGGCTTGCCGTCCTTGCTCGGAACCACATGCTGCTGCGATCTCTTCTGCTGAACAGGCGGACTAACCACCACAACCTGTTCCCTCAGATCCTCCTCGATCGCTGCAGCCGTCTCAACCAACTCTGCCCTCGAGGCGAACCTATTCACTTGATATATCATGGTTTTTACCCATTTTTGACCATGATATAAGTCCTTTTTATAGAATCTACTTGGTATTTTTTTAGTCTTTTAGAGTCTTTGTAGGTTAATGAGTGATTCGTGCTTAATGGGAGCTTTTGGAGTATTTTGGAGCATCGAGGAAAGAAGAGCCGAAGTGATCAAGTCGAAATCGAGTTTTCACGTCTATGTCGACCGACACAACCCTACGTGTCGATCGACATGATGGGGTCTGACGAGAAGATTAAGGAAATTCCAGTTTTGCCCAAAAAGCCCAGAAGTTATACACAAGGCCCGATCCAAATTTGACAGATTATATATAGTTTTTTCCTTAGACTTTTATGTTTTTATCTTGTTTTTAATTGAGACTTGAGAGAGGAGAGGTTTGGAGAGCTTTAGGAGAGATTTCGAGACTTCCGGACCTTCAGATTTCGAACCTTTTGTATCTCTTACTCTATCTCTTTTATGCAATTTTATTCATTCATAATGTTTACTTCATCTATGTCTGAGTAGTTTACCTGTTAGGTTTAGGGTAATTCTAGGGTTTGATAGAAATTGTTAGGATTGAAAATCTGTTAGGATTGATCTTTATGTTCTTTATCTAGATTGATTTAACTCTGATTTTAGGATTGATCAACTGAAATTGGAAATCTTTGGTTGCTTTAATAGATGCGAAAGTATTATTAACATCCTGATATAATCTTATATGAGCAAAATTATATATTCGCAAAGAAATTTGGCTTAGTAATTTTGTGAACAATTGAACCTGAACTTAATGCTTGATTTTATTCACTAAATTTGCAAACAAATTTGGAATTTAGGGATTTAGTCATAGATAATCTCTGCAACGAAAGTTGATTGGTTTTATATTCGTGTTTGAGTTCTAGAACTGTGCTTAACAAATCCTAACCGTTTTTATCCTTGTGTCGATCGACACATACTTGTGTGTCGATCGACACGACCGTATTTCGATTCAAACCTGCGAATTACCCATAGTCTAACTCTTTTGTCCAATTGATTACTAGAACCTTGATAATCATTCACTGTTTACTTTGCTGTTTTTATTTTATTCACCACTATTTACTTAGCAAAATTTGAATTCCTTAGTCGATTTTGTGTTTAGATTCCCTGTGGATTCGACCCCTAAGTATTACATCGATCTTTTAATTTGAGAGAGTAGCTCAGGACAAATTGAGCGTATCATCACTCTACAGCGAGTCCTCAAATCAGGTCGAAATCCTCTCAAGAACCTTTTCACCTAGGCTTGCTCGCCCTCTATCCCGTGACCAGCATAAACTAGAAGCCGGTTAAACTCCGCGTCAAACTCTCTCACTGACCGGTCACCCAGAGCTAACTCCAAAAATCTTGACTCCAACCGATCCACTGCCTCCTGCGGGAAGAACTTGGCATTAAACTCAGCCAAAAAGTCCTCCCAAGCGATCTCTGCCTGAACCCTTATGGCCACAACACCCCTTCACCAGAGATACGCATCACCATCTAGGTAATGTACTGCTAGATCAATCTGGTATCCCTTAAGACATTGGATAGAGCAAAAATTACGCTCCAATCTCATCCACCACTCATCGACCTCCTTAGCCTTGGCTCCCCCCGAAAAAAATCTCGTGCCAATCCTCTGCATATGCTCCATCATCTTAAGGTAAGATAGGAGCTCCTCTACAACCACAACCCTCGGTTGCACCTCTGCCACTGGTGGCACAACCGGAGCTTGAGCCGGTACCGCTCCCGGTAACCACTCCAATAACAACTGTAGCAGATCCGCCAAACGATCATCTCGGTCTTGGGCTACATGTGCTAACACCCGCTCCTGGGCCCGCCACCACACCGGCCACACCGGGACCAACACCAATCCTCACACTGGCGCTCTCCCAGGCCACGCCCACAGACCCCTCTTGAAGCGTATGCGAATCTGCCACCTGCTCCTGCGTGGAACCCTGGGCCAAACTCATGGTGGACTCACTCACATGTCTCCGCCCACGCCCACTTCCACGATCAGCACGGCCTCCACAACCACCACGACCACGGCCTCTAGTACCTCTAGTCATCTCTCTTTGCACTACCAACAGCAGAAACTAAGTATACTAGAAATCACACAAAATCACCAAACACTTACCGTGAAATCTCATTGAAGGCTCGTAGAAGATGATATAGGACACGAAACTCACACAACAATTGACTAAATCCTCATAATCAATTAAATTCACCCGCCCTAAAACCATAAGGGCTCTGATACCAAACTGAAACAATTCAACCCATTTTTTTTAAACATAATCGAATTAGTATTCCCATAAATACTAATTCTCAACAAGTCAATCACATTTAACCAGCAAACCAATCATAACCAGCGGAAATCAACTCAATTCAACTAAACGAATTATCCATTAAATAAATGAACCAACAACCAATTCAAATATTTCCAATTCAAGTAACCAGCAACCTAGCCAGCAAGTCTAACAATAGCATAAAAAGCACGAAACCAAAACTCTAGATCATCTCCTCTTCACAGCCACGATTCCACGATCACACATTTTCTTTACCTGCATCACATGGTTATAAGATATGCGTGAGTATTATCACAAATACTCAGTGAGACGGTCATCCCATCTACCGGCTATACACACGGGCATAAGGGAAAACCATAATACCAAATAATTCCAATCAACAATGAATCAACACAAACATTCACGTTTCAGACTCTGGTGTTGATCGACACCCCTCCTGATGTCAATCGATACAACAACACTGGTGTCGATCAACACCCATCGCAGTGTTGAGGAACACGAGCCTTTCCTCTAATGGCTCGTTCCAGGACGTGACGTATCGATCTCCTGCACCAAAAACGTCACACAGACACAAAAATCATCTGAAACTCACAATCAGTCATAATCAAATCAATCCAAACCTCAATCAAACGCATCATGACATTCCAACTATCCAGATAAATCATGGTCATGCACTCACCTTGATTCAGGAATGAAAAAGGATAAGAACACGAAGAACACACAAAAATGAGAGGCTTCCCACACCCAAACCTCTGGATTTCCTTCTCCCTTCACGAAGAACACGGACCAAACTCGATTCTAGAGATTCACAATCACAAAAACAAGCTTTTAGGATCAAGAACACAAGGAAATCAACAATGATTCATGTTCTTCACTCAATTCTCTCTAAAACTCTTTGATTTTCTCTGGAAACGTGAAAAAAATATGGTTGGTCGATTTTTATAGGCGAACCCTAGGGTTTTCCTTAATCCAAAATACAATCTGACGCTCAAAATCCAAACCAATCGGTTCAACAAAGGCTTGTGTCGATCGACACATACCATAGTGTCGATCGACACACACAACCAAAATCGCGACTTCTCCCAAGTCAATACACTTGACACCCTTCTCAAAATTCTAATTTTGAATCACGAGCGTTACACTTAATCTATATTTGAAAAACAACATACCAAACGAACCAACAAACTAAACGATAAATTAAAAAGCAAATACCTTGGATAGCATATATATACTAATAACCGCGATTAATTTTAGAAACTTAAACACATATATTAATAATCAAAGTGCCATCTCCCCGGGAATACATGTGTTAACGCACTTAGAAACAATAAACATAACAACAAAAACTGCAACCGAATAATTATATAAAAAATCATAGATACTGTTATAAAAATATCACTGCTACAATATAATAGCAATATAATACAAACACAATAGGCGAGAGAAGTAAAAACTAACTATATGAGTCAAAATAAATATTGTAGTCGAAGAATTATTTTCAAAAGGCAGAAGAAGCATCCTCTACATTATTTTTTCAACTTATTTTTGAACTAAACATCCTCGTCTCATTGATTTTTTTTTTCTATTAAAACAACAAAACAATATAACAAAAAAAACAACTTTTAAATTACACAAGACATTGGTTTAATTGACTAATTTGCCTTTTTCAAGACCGAATAGGAGACAATGATTGTTGTTGAAGCATATGGTTGCTTTGACCTCTGAAGAAGAAAATGATCTTGTGATTTAAGGAATATTTGTTCTTGTTTCGTCAGAACATTAGAAGCTAATGAAACATTCTTTCTATTTTAAAGCAATCGTCGTTTATGTTGGCTATTGATCAATTGACAACACAAGTTGGTATGTTAATCCCACAAACACAAAAGTAACAAAAAAGGATACAAACCATTAAAACTACTTGAAAAAATAAACGTAAAGCATGGGACAGAGACTTAAACATATATGACAGATAAGGCATTGCAGACAATCAGTTCAAGTAACGTCTCGTAGCCTTTACCAATACAAATCTCCACAAATCACTAAGAAGATCATGGGTTCACGATGACTCAATAACCGTGAAGCTAGGTCATTGTTTAAGATTCACTAACCATTGCCTTTTGAAGAATAAAACGCAGTCGTGTAGTTTAAGTTTGATTAGTTCAATTTGAATAAGTCTTTCTCCTGGTTTGTAGGAGTCAGAGAGTTTATTGGTTATCTGATCCATTTGAATAGGTCATCTAGTTGTAGTTTGTAAAAGCCTATATAAGGCTCTCTTTGAATATCAATAAAAGCAAGCAGAAGCATTCAGTTTAAAGCTCTGGTTTTGTTCTGTTCTTGTTCCTCTTTATTCTGAATTGCTCTTACAAGTTAACAAGTGGTATGAGAGCTATTAACGAGCCTGCTACTTGCGAGTAAGAGATGAGTGAAAGGGATAGTTTGATGATTCCAAAGTTTGATGGAGACTATGAGCATTGGGCTATGCTTTTGGAGAATTTGGTGAGATCTAAAGAGTGGTGGGATCTCATCGAACCGGGAATTCAACGGCCAGAGAGAAATGTAATCTTGATGGGTCCACAGAGAACGGAGCTGGCGGAGAAGACTGTCAAGGATCACAAAGTGAAGAATTACTTGTTTGCTTCCATAGACAAGACGATTCTCAAGACGATTCTGCAGAAGGAGACGTCTAAGGATTTATGGGATTCTATGAAGAGGAAGTATCAAGGAAATGAGAGACTGCAAAGCGTGCAACTACAACGATTGTGCAGAGACTTTGAAGTGCTTGAGATGAAGATAGGAGAAACAATCACTGATTATTTCTCTAGAGTAATGGAAGTAGCCAACAACATGTGGAACTTGGGAGATTAGATGCCAGATTCTAAGGTGGTGGAGAAAATACTGCGAACCCTCGCTGAGAAGTTCACGTACGTTGTATGTGCTATTGAAGAGTCGAATGATATCAAGGAGCTGACAGTGGATTACTTACAAAGCTTTTTGATGGTGCATGAGTCAAACATGAAGAGACATGTTGGAGAAGAGCATGCTCTAAAGGTGGAAGGACAATGGAAATCAGATGGAGGAAGAGGCCGAGGGAGAGGCTCGCCTCATGGGAGAGGACGTGGTGGATACCAAGGTCGAGGACATGGAACCAGTAGCTTCAACAAAGAATGGGTTGAATGCTACAAATGTCACAAGAAGGGACACTTTAAGTCAGAATGTCCAGATTGGGATAAGGAAGCATATTATGTTGAAATGGAGGAGGATATGCTGCTCATGGCGCATGTCAACACAATCAAGAGAGAGGAAGAACACGTCTGGTTTTTAGACTTCGGTTGCAACAATCATATGTGTGGTGTGAAAGAATGGTTCATCGAACTCGACGAGAGTTTTAAACAGAACGTTAAGCTGGGAGACGATCGACGAATGTTGGTAGATAGAAGAGGAAATTTACGCCTGGAGATTAATGGAATAATCACAGTGATCACGTCTATCTATTACGTGCCCGGTTTGAAGAACAATTTGTTCAGTGTGGGACAATTGCAACAAAAGGGGCTGAGAATTATTATTGAAGATGATGTTTGTGAGGTGTGGAACAAGCAGCAAAGAAGAATGGTCATGCATTCTGCTATGTCTAAGAACAGAATGTTCATCATTCTAACAAGCATAAAGGAGGCGAAAGGAGTGGCCGAAGTCAATTGCTTACAAGTTATGGAGAAAACAGAGAATTTGTGGCATAAAAGATTCGGTCATCTCAATCACAAAGGTCTGAAATTATTGTCAGAGAAGAAAATGGTGAATGGGTTACCAATGATGAATCAAGATGAAGTAGAAGGAATATGTGAGATTTGTATCAAAGGGAAGCAGAACCGTGAGAGTATTCCAAAGAAGAGCCTATGGAAGACAACTCGGGGGCTTCAACTAGTTCACACAGACATATGTGGACCCATCACTCCGGCATCAGAAAGCGGGAAGAGGTATATAATCAATTTCATAGATGATTATAGCCGAAAATGTTGGACGTATTACCTCTCATACAAATCAGAGGCACTCGACACATTCAAAGCGTTCAAAGCAGCGACAGAAAGAGAATTGGGCCAAGCTTTAGTGTGTTTGAGATCTGATCGAGGCGGAGAGTATAATTCAAAAGCGTTCGAAGAATCCGCGGTAAACATTTATTTTGCATGGGAAACCAAAAAGAACATTAATTGAAAATTTTCAATGAGATTCGACGCTAATTCGACGCTAATTAGCGTCGGATCACGGATATATTTTAGCGGAACAGACCTCTTCTTCCTCACTTCCGTTTTCTGCAAAATTTTCTTCTTTCTCTCTCACCGTTGGCCGCCGCCCCTCTCTCTCCCTTCACCTCACCGCCGCCGCCCCATTCTCTCTCTCTCCTCCCCAATCTCTTCTCTCTCTCCGCCCCAATCTCTTCTCTCTCTCACGCGGCCCTCTCTCTCTCTCTCCACCGCCGGCCCTCTCTCTCTCTTTCCATCGCCGGCCATCTCTCCTTTCCGCCGATCAACACCACAAACCAAATTATGGTAATTTTTTTTTATGTGCATAAATTTCTTATATATATTAGTAATTTGTTATATATATTGGTAATGAAATTTGATATGAAATATATTTTAGGAAATATGTAGGAAATAGATTTTAGGAAATTTGATATGAACAAATTTGATATGAAATAGATTTTAGGAAATAGATTTTAGGAAATTTGATATGAAATAAATTATTGGAAATTTGATATGAAATAGATTTTAGGAATTATGTAGGAAACAAATTTTAGGAAATGGAATTGAATTTATAGTTGATAAGTTATAGATTTGAATTTAGATTTGATAAGTTATAGATTTGAATTTTGATTTGATAAGTTATTAATTTATAAATTTGGCAAAAATAAAAACAATTTACAAGGTTTTACAAAAATAAATTTTTTGAATTTAAAATAATTATTTAAAATAAAAAAAGAGTTTACAAGTTTTTTTTGGAAAATAAAAAATTATTTCCTAAATGTTAAATTTATGGATTTGTGTTTGTATTCATATATTATATATAAAATTTAAGAATTTATGAATTGTTCTACCAAATTATTTTACAAGTTTTTAATTTAGTTATAAATTTATATTTTACATATTTTAATTTAATAAATTTGTTTTATTTTATAGGCGGATCGACAACCTCTTTCATACGGACAGTTATTTGGCGAGGATGTTACGGTTCCCGGATCCGATGGTCGTCGCGGATCCGGATCAGATCAGGATCGGGTTCGCAGGATGCAAACTATCGTCCACGGGCTCCACCACGAGCTCCGCCACAGTCTCAGCCAGAGCGAGAACCAGAAGAAGACGAACCAGATCATCCCGATGACCACACTGAGGTCCCTCCACCGGCAAACGCACCTCTGATGATGCGGATTTCTGAGCTTCTCCGCCAACCTAGACATGAGACACGGGTTTGGGTTCTCCATCCGATGAGGCCTCCTGGTGCATTATGGTATGATTAATTTTTTTTCAATATTACTAATTAAATTTGTTTTGGGTAATTAATTTTTAATTACAAGTTATAATTACATTATTAACATTTTAATATTTTGTTTTACAGGTTTAACGATAACAAGGTTGCGCGTTCGGTCACCAAGGCCATCATGGCCCATTTCACTATGTCGCATGCTAATTGGAGCCAGATGTCGCAACATGTTCGGGATATTTGGTTCGAGTCATGGGCGGTAAGTCATTTTATATTATTTATTTTTATTTATTAAAGTATTTGATTTTAAATATATTCATAACATTATTCGTATTTTTGTAGCAATGGTGGCACTAGGAGGAATTTCGTACTTTTGAAGTGCGAGCGGTGTTCGAGCAGAAGGCGCTAAAGCGTCTAAATGGTTACGTCGGTAACTTGAAGAAAGCGTGGCGCGCGAAAGGCGATGTGGCAAAGCCGATAGGGATGGATCCCGATGTTTGGTAGGGTCTAGTGCAGTTTTGGGAGGATCTCCATTTGGTGGTTAGATCGGGGAAGTGTTCTGCAGCCCGTCTTACGCCGGTGGTTGAAGGAGATGGACCTTCAAAACATTGTACGGGTCAATCATCATACGCCGCAGTACGCATCAATATGGTAATATTTTAATTAAATTAATTTATTTGATTATTTGTATTTTAAATATTTATTTATTATATATTTCATTTTTATCTATGTTTATTTTTGTTTAACAGGCTGATGGCGGTGATCTTCCTCCGATGCACAAAGTGATGGAGAAAACTCATCGGACGAAGGATGGGACTTGTTACCGCTCAAGCAGAACAAACGTTCAATGCGTACAATGCACGTCTGGCAGAGCTAGATGAGTCTATTCAGTCTACGATGGGTGTCCAAGACTTCGATAGACTTTACGAGGAGGTAATTTTTTAGGTTCTTATATTATATTTAAACTTATTTTTTATTACAATTTTATTGTATAACACTTTTAATTTATAGGTTGCACCGAAAAAAAAAGGACGAACGATGGGTGTTGGATCCATCAAGGATGTCCTTGCAGCTTCTTCGTCTGCTCAATATTCTTACACTCCTTCGGGTTCGTCTGAGCAGCAATTGACCAGACATTAGCAACTGCTTTGCAAGGGTTACGGTTTCCTCCACTGCCTCCTCCACCTGACGGTCCAACGCAGTTCGAGCAGGAAAACGAAGAGATGATTTGAGAAGATGTATCGAATATATGAATACAAACACATATAGATTAGCGTTTTAATTTTATTTGTATCGGATAATTTTATTTTATAATATTTTTAATTTTTAATTTTTAGTATATTTTATAATATTTTTAATAATATTTTTATTTTTATTTTTAAAAATGTTATCAAACAGACGCTAATTCGATGCTATATAGCGTCGGATTAGCATCGACACCCGATACGAGTCGACGCTAATATAGCGTCGCATAAACGTCGAAAGATTGCATCAAAATGTTTCGACGCTAATTCGACGCTAATATAGCATCGAATTAGCGTCGACAAAATTAGAGTCGAATTATTGCATCGAATTAGCGTCGAATATTCGACCCTACTTTAGCGTCAGATTAGCGTCAAAATTCAATGTGACGCTAAAATAGCATCGAAAAAGAATTAGCGTCGACGATTTAGCATCAAATTTCGACGCTAAGTGGTTTTTGCGTCGATTTAACCTTGCGTCGATCGACACACACCACCTGCGTCGATTGACGCACGACCAAAATTCACAAATTATGGTTCGCGGTCGTTATAACTCTCCCCCACTAACACGGATTTGACCTCGAATCACACGACACCATCACTCTACGGTCGACTCATCTGATGTCAATCCTCTGGCCAACCCGGCCAGCTCTACTAATATCACCCTCCTGGCCTCCACCCGGCCAGCATCCCCTAAGATCAACACTCGATCCCAGAACTCAACTAGTCACATACTAGTCACATTGCACCGTCTCACTATGGATACAATCCTGACCAATCCCGATCAGCACCTCCTGAGATCCACTCCCGATCTCAATCACATAACACCGTCTCACTAGGGCTATCATCCTGACCAAACCCGATCAACACCACCTGGGATCCATTCCTGACCCCCGAAGCTTATCCAGTCTCATACTTACAATCACATTACAAACACTATTGCTCATACTCATATCTATATACACCACTCCACTCTCAAGATCGTCACCCTTTTAGCTTTCGATGTATATAATACCCCTCCCACCTTCAGGACCGCTGTTCATCCAACTCTCGGTATGCTCCAGCCCCTCCCACTCTTGGGACACACAGTCCGTCAAGTTATCGGCTGCAGAGGAATCACCCATTCTCTGGAGAGATCCCTGTCCCTCAAAGTATATGCGGAGAACCACTATCCCCCGGAGAGAACCTCACTGTCCCCTCAAGTATATCCAGGAAAACCAATATCCCCTGGAGCAATCAACTCTGTAACGTGCATCATAAGCACCTGTCGACCAAAATCACCTCTCGTGGTTCCATCATGACATTCGCTACCCCGGAATATCACCTCATGACCAACACTAGGCCATCCGAAACAACCCAATCACCAAGGTGTTTCCACAGAGTCCTTGAAAAAGATAGTCCTAACTCACATAAGACTTCTATTTCCAGACTCCCCCTAGGAAATAGACAGGTTCTAAATCACATAAACTTCTATTTTCCAGCGCCATCTAGAGAATAGACAAGTCCTAACTCACATAGAACTGCCATTCCCAGATTATCCTCCTAGAATATGGACAAGCTCTAACTCACATAGAACTTCCATTTCTAGCCTCACTAGAAGATAGACAAGTCCTAACTTACATAGAACTTATATCTCTAGTCCACCCTAGACAATAGACAAGTCCTAACTCACATAGAATTTCTATTCCTAGCTATCACATTACCCCACTGGTCATCGCCACACATGACCTCACCAGTAATCACCATACATGACCCCACCAGTCATCACATAAGAACACACGTCTTATAAACACATTTAATAAGAAAACCCATCTTAAATTTCAACAATGTATAATCGTTACATTTAATAAGAAAGCCCATCTTATTAAATCTCAACAATGTATAATCATTACAACCCAAACGAAACATACATCCAAACTCATAGCAACATGCTATTACAGACACTGAAAACCAAAAAAGATAACTCAAGCCTCCACTTGCTCCTCGAACCACTTCGAGAACTTTGCCTTCATCCTCGCCTGTGGTTCCTAAGTCTCCTCCTCAATACCGTCACAGTCCCACACGACTCTCACTAACGGTTTCCTCTTCCGGCGTAGAACCTTGACTCTCCTCTCGAGAATCCTCACAAGCCTCACCGCCAACGTCATATCGGGCTGAAGATCCTCTGGAATCCTAGCCAACACCTCCTCAGACTCATGTAGACACTTTCGTAGCATCGAAACATGGAAGACCTTATGAAAAGCCTTCATACTCTGAAGTAACTCCAACCGATAAGCTACTGGTCCAACCCGTTCCTCAACCTTGAACGGGCTCATAAACCTTGGACTTAGCTTATTCTCTGAAATGGATCTGTTAGGACCCCTCAACATCGCTGCCTTGAGATACACCAGATCTCCCAGCTCAAACTCCAACTCTTTCCTTCTCTTATCGACATATTTCTTCTGCCGATCCTGAGCCTCTCTCATGTTCAGCCTCAAGACATGGATCTTCTTCATCATCTCCTGAAAAAAATCCGCACTAAACATGCTCCTCTCCCCCACTTGGGTCCAACATAATGGTGTACGACATGGCCTCCCATAAAGAGCCTCATATGGAGCCATCCCGATACTCGCCTGGTAGTTATTATTGTACGCAAACTCTACCAAGTTCAGGTGATCCGCCCAATGACCACCATAATCCAGCACACACATCCTCAGCAAGTCCTCCAATGTCTGAATCGTCCTCTCAGACTGCCCATCCGTTTGAGGATGATAAGCTGTGCTCATATGCACCTTAATGCCCTTCTCAGCCTGGAATGCCCTCCAGAACTCTTAGGTAAACCTCGGATCCCTGTCTGACACGATACTCGCTGGCATCCCGTGCAGCCAACACTGCCGCTCCGTCGGTATTTTTGATGGCAAGAAAATGTGCTGACTTGGTCAGATGATCCACAATCACCCAAATAGCATCATACGTCCGCGAAACTGGCAACCCTGTCACAAAGTCCATGGTGATCATGCCACTTCCACTCCGGAATGGGCAAACTCTGCAACAACCCGCTCGAAACCTGATGCTCAGCCTTCACTAACTGGCACACGTTGCAGGCTGCAACCCAGTTAGTAATATCCCTCTTCATCCCACCCCAGTGGTAATACCGCTTCAAATCTCGATACATCTTGGTCGCTCCCGGATGAATCGACAACATGCTCGCATTAGCCTTTCTCAGAATCTCCTGCCTCAGATCCTCATCCTTGGGTACACAAACCCGCCGATTCACAAGTATTGTCCCGTTCGCAGAGACCATATACTCTGAACCTGCAACCTAAGAAGCATAAATCAAATCATGATCCTTCTCCTGAGCTACTCGAATCCTGCTCATCAAATCTGCATAGCTAGCTGCCTCTAACCCCAACGACTCCTGTGAGATAAGGCACTACCTCAAAGTGCCAATCTCACTCGCTAACGCCTCCATATCTCGTTTCCTAAGCCGACGCAACCCTCTTCCTATGCAACTAGGTTAGCCTTACCCGGATGGTACCCAATCTCCAGATCATAATCTGCTACCACCTCCATCCAGTGCCTCAGTCTCTGGTTCAGCTCTAGCTGAGTAAAGAACTACTTCAGACTCTTGTGGTCTATAAACACCTGCACCTTCCTGCCATAAAGATAAGACCTCCAAATCTTTAAAGCGAAAATCACCGCAGCCAACTCCAAATCATGGGTAGGATAGTTGCATTTGTGCTTCCTTAGCTGCCTCGAAGCATATGCAATAACCTTTCCCTGCTACATCAGTACACAACCCAAATCCACTCCCAAAGCATCCATATACACCACGTAAGGCTCACCCGGCTCGGGTAACGCCAATACTGGTGTACTCATCAACATCTCCTTCAGCTTCCCGAAACTCTCCTTGCACGCTGAAGATCACACAAAAGGAACATCCTTCCCCGTCAGCTTCGTCATCGACTGCGCCATACTCGCAAAACCCTTGACGAACCTCCTATAGTAACCTACCAACCCGAGAAAACTATGGATCTCGGTGGCATTACTCGGTCTAGGCCACCCTCTGATAGCCTCAATGCCGGATCTACAGAAACTCCATCTGCAGACACCACATGGCCAAGAAAACTCATCTCTCGCTGCCAGAAACTGCACTTGCTCAGCTTCGCGTACAGCTTCTACTCCCGCAGCTTCTCCAGAACCACTCTCAAATGCACCTTATGCTCCTTAGGACTCCTCGAATACACCATAATATTATCAATAAAGATGATCACTAACACATCCAAATACTCCTAGAACACCCTGTTCATCAACTTCATGATTGTTGCTAGCGCATTCGTTAACCCGAAAGGCATCACCACGAACTCATAATGTCCATACCTCGTTCTGAAAGCAGTCTTCCTAACATCCGCCTCGTCGATAGAAATCTGATGGTAACTCAAAGCCAAATCGATCTTGGAGAACCAGGCAGCCCCCCACAACTGATCCAACAACTCAGCAATCCTTGGCAAAGGATACCTTTTCTTCACAGTAACCCAGTTAAGTCCCCGGTAATTGATACATAACCGGAAACTCCCATCCTTCTTCTTCACGAACAACACCGGTGCTCCCCACGGTGAAACACTAATCCGTATAAAACCCTTACCCAACAAATCACCCACCTGCTTCTTCAGCTCTGCCATCGCTGCCATCTCTGCTGGAGCCATACGGTAAGGTGCCTTGGATATAGAAGTCGTGTCAGGCTCCAACTCAATCGTAAACAGATCAGACCGAGACGGCGGTAATCCCTATAATGACTGGAAAACATCCTGGAAGTCCGGAACAACCCAAATATCCCCAACTTCAACCTCTCCAACAGTCTCTGACACCTGAGCTCCCCGTGACTCGCTCCTCTTCGGGCAGCTCGCTACCCGGTGATCCATGCTCCCACACCCAAAGCATCCCGAACCATCCTGACCACCCTGACTCGGTCTCGAAGTGCTCTCCCACTTCCTTTTCTGTGCCTGCGCAGGTTTGCCGCCCCTGCTCGGACCCACTTGCTGCTGCGACCTCCTCTGCTGCTGCACCGGTGGACTAACCACCACAGCCTGCTCTCTCAGATCCTCTTCAATCGCAACAGCTGTCTCAACCAGCTCCGCCCTCGTGGCGAACCTGCTTGCTCTACAGCGAGTCCTCAGATCTGGTCAAAGTCCCCTAAGGAACCTCTTCACCTGGGCCTGCTAACCCTCCAAACCCTTACCAGCATGCACTACAAGTCGACTGAACTTCTCATCGAACTCCCGGACCGACCAGCTACCCTGCCTCCTGCGGTCCACCGCCATAGCAACTCAATGCAGTCCACCGCCTCCTACAGAAAGTACTTGTGTTGAACTCCGCCACAAAATCGTCCCAGGCCATACATGTCTGAGCTCTCATAGCCACCAAATATTTGCAACACCGTCAAGGTAATGAACTACTAGGTCCATCCGGTATCCCACTAGGCACCTGAGAGACTAGAAGTTACGCTCCAATCTACTCCTCCACAAGTCCACCTCCTCAGGCTTGGCACCACCTGAGAAGAACCCGATGCCAATCCTCTGCATATGCTCCATCATCCTAAGGTAGGATGGGAGCTCCTCAGCAACCGCCACACCCGGATGCACACCAGTCCTACCCAGCTGAACCCCAGCCATACCCAGCTGCACACCAGCCATGCCTGGCTGCACACCAACCACACCCGGCTGCATACAAGCCACACATGGTTGAACTCCCGGAGCCTGACCCGGAGTAGGCACTCCACCAAGTAACCGCTCCAGAACTAGCTATAGTAGACTCGCCAGACAATCATCTCGATCCTGGCCAAAACCTGCGGCAGCACCCCCACTTGGGCCCACCGCACCACCGGTCACAACAGGACCCACACCATCCCCACCAATCCTCACATTGGTACTCATAGCGGCCCCACCCACGGACCCCTCTAGAAACGTGTGCGAATCCGCCACCTGCTCCTTCATGGTCTCCCAAGTCCACGCCCGCGCCTACGCCCACCACGACCACCTCGACCTCCACGGCCCCCACGACCTCTGCGTCTAGTACCTCTCGCCATCTCACTCAGCACTACCCAGCAGAAACTAAGCATACTAAAAAAACAGAAAGTCAAACAACACGTACCGTGGAATCTCATTGAAGGCTCGGAGAAGATGATATAGGATTCCAAACCTACACAACAATCAATTGACAAAATCACTTAACCAATCAATTGCACCCGCCCTGAAACCATAAGGGCTCTGATACCAAACTGAAACAACCCAACCCGTAAAATTTAAAAACAATTCCCTTTTGGGTTATTATTATCACAAATAATAATCCTTAACTGGTCAACAACACAAACTGCAGAACAATACAATCAATAACCAACAACATCATTCAATAATCTCATACTTATTGAAACACTAACAATACCAAGTCAATCCCATAAACAACATTCCAATTCTATAACACAAGTCAATAACCAAACCATCAAGTTCCAGAATTACTAACACCCTAGCAATTCTACAATAACGAGCAAACAATCGAGCCGCTAGATCATCTCCTCTTCCTGGCCATGATTCCACGATCACACCTTGTTTTTACCTGCATCACATGGTTATACGAGATGCGTGAGTATTATCATAAATACTCAGTGAGATGGTCATCCCATCTACTAGGCTATACACACAGTCATAAGAGAATGATACAATACCATGGTGAACACTCAACGAGACATAGCAAGAGCAATCAGACAAGAATCGCACAAACTGCACGTGCGTCGATCGACACAAGCACCCTATGTCGATCGATGCACCCAGTGTGTCGATCGACACTCAATCTCGGTGTCGACCGATGCACTATTATGTGTGTCGATCGACGCAAAGCAATTGCGTCAATCGACGCAACATCACAGATCCAAGGATCGAGTCTATCCTCTCTTGGTTCGATCCTTGATCAAATCACATCGATCCCTGCACACAAATCCACCAAAAAACAACACGAAATACACCTAATTACAGCAAGCAAACGCATCCAATCAATCCCTTTACCTATTGAGCCATGGTCACGCACTCACCTTGGATCTGTAAGGAAAGAATGAAAAGAGGATGAAGAACGCGAAGAACTACTCCCCACCACTGAGATCTACACTCCACTCACGAGAAATCACCCCAAGAACGATCTCCCAAACTTCCCAGATGAATCTCCTCTCACAAATCTCTCTGGAAACTGTCTGGAACTTTTCTAGAAACTCTCAAGCCCCAAAAACGCGGCCAACCCCTATTTATAGAGAAACTCTAGGGTTTTACCCTAAACCGGGTCGCAAACCGACACTTAAATCGAACCAATCCTGTTCGATTTAACCTTGCGTCGATCGACAAACGACCAAAATTCACAAATTCTGGTTCACGGTCGTTACAACGCATAACCTCAAAGTGCTTGTCTCACTCACCAAGGCCTCCATATCCCAACCCTGAGCCGAAGAACCTCTCTTCCGACTCAAAGCATCTACAATCCGATTAGCCATACCAGGATGGTAACCAATCTCCAGATCATAATATGCTAACAACTCCATCCATTGCCTCCTCCTTTGGTTCAGCTCTGGGTGAGTGAAGAAATACTTCACGCTCTTATGGTGTATTAACACCTGAACCTTTCCGCCATAAAGATAAGATCTCCAAATCTTCAAAGCGAAAATCACCGCAGCCAACTCAAGATCATGGGTAGGGTAGTTGCCCTCGTGCTTCCTCAACTGCTTCGAAGCATAAGCAATCACCTTACCCTATTGCATCAACACACAACCCTGACCAACTCCCAAAGCATCTATATACACCACGTAAGGCTCACCCGACTCTGGTAATGCCAATACTAGTGTACTAGCCAACATCTCTTTCAGCTTCGCGAAACTATTCTCGCAAGCCGAAGACCACACAAAAGGAACATCTTTTCCTGTTAGCTTCGTCATGGGCCATACTTGCGAAACCCTTGAGGAACCACATGTAGTAACCTGCCAAATCGAGAAAACTCCTTATCTCAGTGGCATTCCTCGGTCTAGGCCACCCTGTGATAGCTTCTAGCTTCGCTGGATCCACAGAAACTACATTTGCATAAACCACATGACCGAGAAAACCCATCTCCCGCTACCAAAAAATTGCTCAACTTACCATACAGCATCTGCTCCGGTACCATACGATTGGCTTTGGCATCACAATCGTCGCCAAATATGCCTCATATCCCTTCTCAATCAGCTGCTTCGCCTGAATTGCCGAGATCATGAGACTCCCAGAAGTCAGCCTCACTCCCTAATAAACCAACCTCCCTGCTTCTCGCTCAAACACAACTCGTCCCTGATGACAATCTAGATGAACTTTGTACCAATCCAGCCAATCCACCGGACTAATAATCAGATCCGCTGGCATAGTCTCTCTAGCCACCTGAATATCCACGCCTCAATCCTGACCAAGAGTAGCTAAAAACTTTCCACCAACAACCTTCACTACTCTCGGCTGCTCACCGAAATCGCTTCGGATACCGCTGCTCTCGGCCCACTCTAGAGTGATGAAGCAATTCATAGCTCCAGAATCAAACAAAACATGGGACTCAAACCCAAGTATCCCAAGTTTTGTCCTTCCTAGGATAGCTCGCCAACTTGATTGCCCCGTCTCTCTACAGTGGTAGCAAACCCAAGTATCCCAAGTTTTGTCCTTCCTAGGATAGCTCGCCAGCTTGTAATCTATGCTCCCACACACAAAGCATCCCGAACCACTCTAACATCTTTGACTCGCCCCGGAGTGCCCTCCCACTTCTTCTTTCGTCCTTGCATAGGCTTGCCGTCCTTGCTCGGAACCACATGTTGCTACGATCTCTTCTACTGAACAGGCGGACTAACCACCACAACCTGTTCCCTCAGATCCTCCTCGATCGCTGCAGTCGTCTCAACCAACTCTGCCCTCGAGGCGAACCTATTCACTTGATATATCATGGTTTTTACCCGTTTTTGACCATGATATAAGTCCTTTTTATAGAGTCTATTTGGTATTTTTTTAGTCTTTTAGAGTCTTTGTAGGTTAATGAGTGATTGGTGCTTAATGGGAGCTTTTGGAGTATTTTGGAGCATCGAGGAAAGAAGAGCCGAAGTAATCAAGTCGAAATCGAGTTTTCACGTCTGTGTCGACCGACACAACCCTGCGTGTCGATCGACACGATGGGGTTTGACGAGAAGATTAAGGAAATTCCAGTTTTGCCCAAAAAGCCCAGAAGTTATACACAAAGCCCGATCCGAATTTGACAGATTATATATAGTTTTTTCCTTAGACTTTTATGTTTTTATCTTGTTTTTAATTGAGACTTGAGAGAGGAGAGATTTGGAGAGCTTTAGGAGAGATTTCGAGACTTCCGGACCTTCAGATTTCGAACCTTTTGTATCTCTTACTCTATCTCTTTTATGCAATTTTATTCATTCATAATGTTTACTGCATCTATGTCTGAGTAGTTTACCTGTTAGGTTTAGGGTAATTCTAGGGTTTGATAGAAATTGTTAGGATTGAAAATCTGTTAGGATTGATCTTTATTTTCTTTATCTAGATTGATTTAACTCTGATTTTAGGATTGATCAACTGAAATTGGAAATCCTTGGTTGCTTTAATAGATGCGAAAGTATTATTAACAACCTGATATAATCTTAGATGAGCAAAATTATCTATTCGCAAAGAAATTTGGGTTAGTAATTTTGTGAACAATTGAACCTGAACTTAATGCTTGATTTTATTCACTAAATTTGCAAACAAATTTGGAATTTAGGGATTTAGTCATAGATAATCTCTGCAACGAAAGTTGATTGGTTTTATATTCGTGTTTGAGTTCTAGAACTGTGCTTAACAAATCTTAACCGTTTTTATCCTTGTGTCGATCGACACATACTTGTGTGTCGATCGACACGACCGTATTTCGATTCAAACCTGCGAATTACCCTTTGTCTAACTCTTTTGTCCAATTGATTACTAGAACCTTGATAATCATTCACTGTTTACTTTGCTGTTTTTATTTCATTCACCACTATTTACTTAGCAAAATTTGAATTCTTTAGTCGATTTTGTGTTTAGATTCACTGTGGATTCGACCCCTAAGTATTACATCGATCTCTTAATTTGAGAGAGTAGCTCAGGATAAATTGAGCGTATCATCACTCTACAGCGAGTCCTCAAATCAGGTCGAAATCCTCTCAAGAACCTTTTCACCTAGGCTTGCTCGCCCTCTATCCCGTGACCAGCATAAACTAGAAGCCGGTTAAACTCCGCGTCAAACTCTCTCACTGACCGGTCACCTTGAGCTAACTCCAGAAATCTCGACTCCAACCGATCCACCGCCTCTTGCGGGAAGAACTTGGCATTAAACTCAGCCAAAAAGTCCTCCCAAGCGATCTCTGCCTGAACCCTTATGGCCACAACACCCCTTCACCAGAGATACGCATCACCATCTAGGTAATGTACTGCTAAATCAATCCGGTATCCCTTAAGACACCGGATAGAGCAAAAATTACGCTCCAATCTCATCCACCACTCATCGACCTCCTTAGGCTTGGCACCCCCCGAAAAAATCTCGTGCTAATCCTCTGCATCTGCTCCATCATCTTAAGGTAAGATAGGAGCTCCTCTGCAACCACAACCCTCGGTTGCACCTCTGCAACTGGTGGCACTACCGGAGCTTGAGCCGGTACCGCTCCCGGTAACCACTCCAATAACAACTGTAGCAGATCCGCCAAACGATCATCTTGGTCTTGGGCTACATGTGCCAACACCCGCTCCTGGGCCCGCCACCACACCGGCCACACCGGGACCAACACCAATCCTCACACTAGCGCTCTCCCTGGCCACACCTACAGACCCCTCCTGAAGCGTATGCGAATCTGCCACCTGCTCCTGCGTAGAACCCTGGGCCAAACTCGTGGTGGACTCACTCACATGTCTCCGCCCATGCCCACTTCCACGACCATCACGGCCTCCACAACCACCACGTCCACGCCCTCTAGTACCTCTAGTCATCTCTCTCTGCACTACCAACAGCAGAAACTAAGTATACTAGAAATCACACAAAATCACCAAACACTTACCGTGAAATCTCATTGAAGGCTCGTAGAAGATGATATAGGACACGAAACTCACACAACAATTGACTAAATCCTCATAATCAATTAAATTCACCCGCCCTAAAACCATAAAGGTTCTGATACCAAACTGAAACAATTCAACCCATTTTTTTTAAACATAATCGAATTAGTATTCCCATAAATACTAATTCTCAACAAGTCATCACATTTAACCAGCAAACCAATCATAACCAGCGGAAATCAACTCAATTCAACTAAACGAATTATCCATTAAATAAATGAACCAACAACCAATTCAAATATTTCCAATTCAAGTAACCAGCAACCTAGCCAGCAAGTCTAACAATAGCATAAAAAGCACGAAACCAAAACTCTAGATCATCTCCTCTTCACAGCCACGATTCCACGATCACACATTTTCTTTACCTGCATCACATGGTTATAAGATATGCGTGAGTATTATCACAAATACTCAGTGAGACGGTCATCCCATCTACCGGCTATACACACGGGCATAAGGGAAAACCATAATACCAAATAATTCCAATCAACAATGACTCAACACAAACATTCACGTTTCAGACTCTGGTGTCGATCGACACACCTCCTGATGTCAATCGATACAACAACACTGGTGTCGATCAACACCCATCGCAGTGTTGAGGAACACGAGCCTTTCCTCTAATGGCTCGTTCCAGGACGTGACGTATCGATCTCCTGCACCAAAAACGTCACACAGACACAAAAATCATCTGAAACTCACAATCAGTCATAATCAAATCAATCCAAACCTCAATCAAACGCATCATGACTTTCCAACTATCCAGATAAATCATGGTCATGCACTCACCTTGATTCAGGAATGAAAAAGGATAAGAACACGAAGAACACACAAAAATGAGAGGCTTCCCACACCCAAACCTCTTGATTTCCTTCTCCCTTCACGAAGAACACGGACCAAACTCGATTCCAGAGATTCACAATCACAAAAATAAGCTTTTAGGATCAAGAACACAAGGAAATCAACAATGATTCATGTTCTTCACTCAATCCTCTCTAAAACTCTCTGATTTTCTCTGGAAACGTGACAAAAATATGGTTGGTCGATTTTTATAGGCAAACCCTAGGGTTTTCCTTAATCCAAAACGCAATCTGACGCTCAAAATCCAAACCAATCGGTTCAACAAAGGCTTGTGTCGATCGACACATACCATAGTATCGATCGACACACACAACCAAAATCGCGACTTCCCCCAAGTTAATACACTTGACACCCTTCTCAAAATTCTAATTTTGAATCACGAGCGTTACACTTAATCTATATTTGAAAAACAACATACCAAACGAACCAACAAACTAAACGATAAATTAAAAAGCAAATACCTTGGATAGCATATATATACTAATAACCGCGATTAATTTTAGAAACTTAAACACATATATTAATAATCAAAGTGCCATCTCCCCGGGAATACATGTGTTAACGCACTTAGAAACAATAAACATAACAACAAAAACTGCAACCGAATAATTATATAAAAAATCATAGATACTGTTATAAAAATATCACTGCTACAATATAATAGCAATATAATACAAACACAATAGGCGAGAGAAGTAAAAACTAACTATATGAGTCAAAATAAATATTGTAGTCGAAGAATTATTTTCAAAAGGCAGAAGAAGCATCCTCTACATTATTTTTTCAACTTATTTTTGAACTAAACATCCTCGTCTCATTGATTTTTTTTTTCTATTAAAACAACAAAACAATATAACAAAAAAACCAACTTTTAAATTACACAAGACATTGGTTTAATTGACTAATTTGCCTTTTTCAAGACCGAATAGGAGACAATGATTGTTGTTGAAGCATATGGTTGCTTTGACCTCTGAAGAAGAAAATGATCTTGTGATTTAAGGAATATTTGTTCTTGTTTCGTCAGAACATTAGAAGCTAATGAAACATTCTTTCTATTTTAAAGCAATCGTCGTTTATGTTGGCTATTGATCAATTGACAACACAAGTTGGTATGTTAATCCCACAAACACAAAAGTAACAAAAAAGGATACAAACCATTAAAACTACTTGAAAAAATAAACGTAAAGCATGGGACAGAGACTTAAACATATATGACAGATAAGGCATTGCAGACAATCAGTTCAAGTAACGTCTCGTAGCCTTTACCAATACAAATCTCCACAAATCACTAAGAAGATCATGGGTTCACGATGACTCAATAACCGTGAAGCTAGGTCATTGTTTAAGATTCACTAACCATTGCCTTTTGAAGAATAAAACGCAGTCGTGTAGTTTAAGTTTGATTAGTTCAATTTGAATAAGTCTTTCTCCTGGTTTGTAGGAGTCAGAGAGTTTATTGGTTATCTGATCCATTTGAATAGGTCATCTAGTTGTAGTTTGTAAAAGCCTATATAAGGCTCTCTTTGAATATCAATAAAAGCAAGCAGAAGCATTCAGTTTAAAGCTCTGGTTTTGTTCTGTTCTTGTTCCTCTTTATTCTGAATTGCTCTTACAAGTTAACAAGTGGTATGAGAGCTATTAACGAGCCTGCTACTTGCGAGTAAGAGATGAGTGAAAGGGATAGTTTGATGATTCCAAAGTTTGATGGAGACTATGAGCATTGGGCTATGCTTATGGAGAATTTGGTGAGATCTAAAGAGTGGTGGGATCTCATCGAACCGGGAATTCAACGGCCAGAGAGAAATGTAATCTTGATGGGTCCACAGAGAACGGAGCTGGCGGAGAAGACTGTCAAGGATCACAAAGTGAAGAATTACTTGTTTGCTTCCATAGACAAGACGATTCTCAAGATGATTCTGCAGAAGGAGACGTCTAAGGATTTATGGGATTCTATGAAGAGGAAGTATCAAGGAAATGAGAGAGTGCAAAGCGCGCAACTACAACGATTGCGCAGAGACTTTAAGGTGCTTGAGATGAAGATAGGAGAAACAATCACTGATTATTTCTCTAGAGTAATGGAAGTAGCCAACAACATGTGGAACTTGGGAGATTAAATGCCAGATTCTAAGGTGGTGGAGAAAATACTGCGAACCCTCGCTGAGAAGTTCACGTACGTTGTATGTGCTATTGAAGAGTCGAATGATATCAAGGAGCTGACAGTGGATTACTTACAAAGCTCTTTGATGGTGCATGAGTCAAACATGAAGAGACATGTTGGAGAAGAGCATGCTCTAAAGGTGGAAGGGCAATGGAAATCAGATGGAGGAAGAGGTCGAGGGAGAGGCTCGCCTCATGGGAGAGGACGTGGTGGATACCAAGGTCGAGGACGTGGAACCAGTAGCTTCAACAAAGAATGGGTTGAATGCTACAAATGTCACAAGAAGGGACACTTTAAGTTAGAATGTCCAGATTGGGATAAGGAAGCATCACTACAAGAAAACAGCGCTTTAGCGTCGAAGTACGTTTCGACGCTAAACCGTCAACGCTAAATCATTTTCGACGCTATATTAGCGTCGGACAAAAATTCGACGCTAAAACAACACTACTGTTCGACGCTAAATCGACTCTAATTAGAGTCGATTTAGCGTCGATCAAGGTCGATGCAAAGCGTACGACGCTAATTCGATGCAAATTAGCGTCGAATTAGCATCGAACCCTTTCGTGTAGACGCCGCTAATTCGACGCTAATTAGCGTCGAAATAGCGTCGTTATTAACATTTTTTTTTTAAATATAAATTATAAACTATAAAATATATTAAAAATTAAATTATAAAATATATTAAATTTTTTTTTTAAATTATAAAATATATTAAAAATTAATAATATTACAAAAATTAAATTATCCGATACAAAAAAAATTAAAACACTAATGAGGAGGCGGTTGTTGGGTCCTAAGGTTGATGACGTCGTCTCGGATCATCTGTTCGGATTCCTGCTCGAACTGCGATGGACCGGCGTCAGGTGGAGGAGGCGGTGGAGGAAACTGCAACCCTTGCATGGCAGTTGCTAATGACGGATGATCCTCTGCGATGATGTTGAAAAGACTGGTCAATGCTCCGAGTCTAGTCTCTATGTGCGTCTCTAGCTGCGAAATCCTACTGTTAGCAGCATCCAACTGTCTCGTCAATTCCGGCTGAGACGGACCCGACGTGTAGGAAAATCGAGCAGACGTAGAAGCTGCTGGGACATCCCTGATGGATCCAATACCCATCGTTCGTCCTTTCTTCTTCGGTGCAACCTATAAAATAAAAATGTTATACAAAAAATTGTAATAAAAAATAATTTTAAATATATTATAAAATTCTAAAAAATTACCTCCTCGTATAGTCTATTCAAATCTTGGACACCCATCGTAGACTGGACAGATTCGTCTAGCTCTGCCAGTCGTGCGTTGTACTCGTTGAACGTTTCTTCCGCTTGAGCGGTAACAAACGTCCCATCCTTCCTCCGATGAGTTTTCTCCATCACTTTGTGCATTGGAGGAAGATCACAGCCGGCAGCCTGTTAAACAAAAATAAACATAGATAAAAATAAAAAAATATAATAAATAAATATTTAAAATAAATGAAATAAATTAAGTTAATTAAAATATTACCATGTTGATGCGTACTGTGGCGTATGATGATTGACCCGCACAATGCTTTGAAGGTCCATCTCCTTCGGCCACCGGCGTAAGACGGGCTACAAAACACTTCCCCGATCTAACCACTGAATGGGGGTCCTCCCAAAACCGCACTAGTCCCGACCAAACATCGGGATCCATCCCTATCGGCCTCCCCGCATCGCCTTTCGCGCGCCACGCTTTCTACAAGTTCCCGAAGTAGCCATTTAGACGCTTTAGCGCCTTACGCTCGAACTCCGCTCGCACGTCGAAAGTACGAAATTCCTCCCAGTGCCACCCTTGCTACAAAAATACGAATAATGTTATGAATATATTTAAAATTAAATACTTCAATTAATAAAAATAAATAATATAAAATGACTTACCGCCCATGACTCGAACCAAATATCCTGAACATGCTGCGGGGTCTGGCTCCAATTAGCATGGGGCATCGTGAAATAGGCCGCTATGGCCTTGGTGACCGAACGCGATACCTTGTTATCGCTAAACCTGTTAAAAAAAAATTTAAAATGATTTAATTATAAATTGTAATTAAAAATTAAATAACCAAAATTAGCGTTTTTTAATTAGTAATATTGTAAAAGATGTAATCATACCATAATGTACCATGAGGCCTCATCGGATGGAGACTCTGGACCCGTGTCTCTCGTCCAGGTTGGCGAAGAACCTCGGTAATCCGCATAATGAGAGGCGCGTTTGCCGGTGGCGGCTCAGAGTGCTCATCGGAAGGGTGTGCTTTGTCTTCTTCTGGCTGTGTCTCTGGCTCTGGCTGAGGCAGTGGCGGTGGCGGTGGCGAAGCCTGTGGTGGAGCTCGTGGCGGAGCCCGGGGCGGAGCCCATGGCGGAGCCCGAGGACGATAGTTCACAGCCTGCGAACCGGACCCCGACGCTGATCCGGATCCGCGTCGAGCATCGGATCCAGGAACCGTAACATCGTCGCCAAATAACTGGCCGTATGAAAGAGGTGCTCTATCCGCCTATAAAATAAAACAAAATTATTAAATTAAAACATGTAAAATATAAATTCATAAATAAATTAAAACAATTGTTATAGAAATTTTTAAGAACAATTCATAAATTCTTAAATTTTATAAATACAAACACATAAATCCATAAATCCATATTTTTCAAAAAATTGATAAATTCTTTTATTTTAATTTACATAAATAAATTTCATAAAATATAAATTTATAAATTTGATTTTATTTTTGCCAAATTTATAAATTAGTACTTATCAAATCTAAATTTATTTTCTACATATTTCCTAAAATCTATTTAAAATCAACTTTGTTCATATCAAAATTTCCTAAAATATTTTTCGTATACATTTCTTAAAATCTATTTCATATCAAATTGGCTAAAAAATATTTCCTATATATTTCCTAAAATCTATTTAATATCAAATTTCCTAAAATATATTTCCTAAAATATATTTCCTATATATTTTTTAAAATCTATTTCATATCAAACATCCTAAAATTTAATTCCTATATATTTCCTAAATCTATTTTATATCAAATTACCATCAAATTTAATTACCAATTATATATAAAAAATTACTAATATATATAAAAATTATAAATAAAAAAAAAAATTTACCATGGGAGGCCGAGAGAGAGAGAGGCAGTCGACGGTGGTGGGAGGGGGAGAGAGAGAGAGAGAGAATCGCGGTGGTGGGAGGGAGAGAGAGAAAGGCAGCCGCGCGGCGGTGGTGGGAGGGAGAGAGATCTAGCCGCCGGTGGAGAGAGGGGAGAGAGAGAAAGAGAGATGCGCGGTGGTGGGAGGGAGAGAGAGAGAGCTGTTCCGGCGGTCGTGGGAGGGAGAGAGACGGTGAGGAAGGAGAAGACTGAAACTCGGAAGTGAGGAAGAAGAAGAAGAAGGGTCTGTTTGATTAAAATAAAACCGTGATCCGACGCTAATTCGACGCTAATTAGCGTCGAATTAGCATCGAATGGTTTAAAAAATTTCAATTGGTTTGACCAAATCTGTTTGAAATTTTTCGGTTTACCGCCATTGGTTAAATCAAATTAATTCAATACAGCGTCGATTTTGCGTCAAAACCAAAAATTCGATGCGGTTTACGTTCTAAACCCTAAACCCTAAGTGCCAAATTTTTTTGATTTAGCGTCGAATTAGCATCGGAAAATCTAGTTGTCGACGCTAATTAGACACTGTTAGCGTCGAATTAGCTTCGAAATTTGCCCTTTCGATGCTAATTCGACTCTAGATCGACGCTAAATGTAAGCCCTTTGTTTTTGATATAGGGTAACGAAACTGTCACTGATACGAACACAATCTTAGCCATTTCATTCTTTGTTGTTTCCGAATATTTTGAAATTTTGAAATTTTTCGTACTTACTTATATGAGTTCATATAAGGTATGAACTTATATGTAAAACTATATAGTTATTTGAAATCTTGATATATTACATGTAATTAATTTAATTATGAATAAATTCTTATGTATTCGCTACTAAGATTCAATCGTAACTACATATGCTTCACTCTGATGCTAAAATTTTTACCAGATACCCTAATTTAGGGGTTTAGGTTCAGGAATAGCGTCGAATTAGCATCGAAAAATTTGCAAATTTAAATTATCCAGCATACAAATAAAAATGTTGTTATAAATGTTGTTATACAAATGAAATAAAAAGACAAAGTAATATATGATTCACTCTGAATCGTCATTTGAGTTCTCGTCATCCTTATCGGTACTTTCTCCACTCTCGTTTGCGAAATCGTCTTCGGGGTTTTCTGCATCGGTAGCATCCGGAAGTATTTCAGCTTCTCGATTTTGCGGATCTATAAGAATGATGTTGTCTATATCTTGTTCTGGAGTTGTTAGATCCACGGCATTTTCATATTGCATAGGAGCGTCGTCAGATTCAACTATCATTCCTCTGGGAGCTATTTTAAGCACAGATAACCATGAGATCCCTGTTTTTTTGACACGTGGATATGGAATGAAACAAACTTGATCCGCTTATGATGCAAGGACAAATGGTTCGTACTTTGCATAAGAACGCGATCCGTTAACATCGATGACACCAAACTTTCCTACTCGAACCCCTCGCCTGACAACTGGATCAAACCACTCGCATTTGAAAAGGGTGCACTTTAAGTTAACCAAACCAGGGAATTGCACTTGAACAATGTCTTGTATAATGCCATAAAAATCTGTGTCCCCGGCTCGAACTACCACACCATAGTTTGCAGTTGCTCTATTTTTTCCACGTTCAAACGTATGAAACACATAACCTCGTGTAAAATACATTGGAGATGACGTAGTTTTCCCCAACGGACCTTGGATCAACTCTCTAAACCATACATGGTATGATGTGTCTCCACAAGCAACCTAGCAAATACAGTATACACATTGTAAATATAGTATACACATTTATATATATGTTTTTACAGATGAGCTGAATATATATAATTTGTTTTGAACGTACCTGAGTTCTCAACCATTTAGCAAAGTGTAGATCTTTACGTTTTTCAATCTCACCGGCGGAAGCATTTGGGAAAGCCTCGTTAACTTGGCGAATGAATTCACTAATACAAAATATAGTTATAACAAATGTTTTCAAAGCATATATAAGTACAAAAATAACCCTTACCTCAATCCATAGTTGGTAACTATAATATGTACCTAAAAAATGGGCTGACTTCGTCGCATTGTAAGAGAATATATGTGTGTGCGCAATTGTAGTCTTCGTATGAGAACCAGTCTTCCTCTCTTGTGATTCCGGCATGCCTACCAACTGCACAGAATATATCTGGGACATCAGAAACTGGATACGTTTGTGCGATGCCACCATCGTCGTACCTACGTGGAGCTCTTTTTCGTGTCCAGACAGTTGGAGAGAAGTAATATGAGCTAAAATGAGAGGTTTCTTCGGTTATACTTCCCGCAACAATTGATCCCTCAACCCTAGCCAGGTTTTTTTCCTTTCCTTTTAAGTGTTTCATGAATCTCTCGAAATGATACATCCAACGAAATTGAACGAGCCCTCCTAAATCGGCTTCGTGAGGAAGATGGACAGGAAGATGCTCCATAACATCAAAGAATGATGGAGGGAATATCTTCTCTAAGTTGCACAACAATATAGCGATGTTATTGTTTAGTTGTTGAATTCCATCCTCAGTCAGAGTTCGCACACACAGATCTCGAAAAAATGCCCCAAAACCTAAAACCATAGTCCAATATCAACAAAAACAGAAATGTAATTTTTCACGCATCATTTGTTTAGATATTTATATATCGTCATAGAAAATATACCTGCAAGTGATTCATGCACGTTCGTTGGCAAAAGCTCTGCAAATGCGAAAGGCAATAATCTCTCCATAAACACATGACAATCATGACTCTTCATACCAGAAAATTTTTTCCCTTGCTCCATAGACTTAGAGAGTTTTGACACGTATCCATCTAGGAACTTAACTTCGGTGGAAACCCAGTTGAAGAATGTTGATTTGCCTTCGCTTGACAATCTAAAGATAGGCACTGGAGCTCTCCCATCTCCCGTGAGATGTAACTCAACTCTAGAACATATAAGAGGCAAATCCAATCTAGACTTCAAGTTGTCTTTAGACTTGCCTAAAACGCTTAAGATGGTGTGCATGATGTTATCGAAAAAGTTTTTCTCAATGTGCATGACATCAAGATTGTGGCGCAATAGATGATCCTTCCAGTACGGTAGATCCCAGAAAATGCTCTTCTTATGCCAATTATGTTCGACAAGGTATCCATCTGGGAGATTGGTCAGGATGTTAAGCCAGTTACCACCACGTTTTGTTGTGTCCTGAGCTCCCCAATAATCAAGTTGACCTTCAATTTGCTCTCCTGAAAGATATGGAGGTGGGGGGATACGTACACGTTTGCCCTTTGTGAATAGTCTTCTGTTCCCCCGGTACGGATGGTTCATAGGGAGAAACCTCCGGTGACAATCAAACCAACAAGATTTTCTACCATTTTTAAGTTGGAATGCATCTGTTTCATTTTGGCAATACGGACATGATAACCTACCATGTGTTGTCCAACCAGATAACATTCCATACGCTGGAAAATCGCTTATCGTCCACATAAGCACAGCTCGCATGGTAAAATTCTTTTTTCTGGAGTAATTAAAAGTACGAACCCCATGAGACCACAACAGTTCAACTCGTCAATCAGCGGCTGTAAAAACACATCAATAGATCTTCTTGGATGCTTCGGACTAGGGACTAAAATACTCAAAAACAGAAATTCCCTCTGCATGCACATATCAGGCGGAAGGTTATAAAGTGTCAATATAACCGGCCACAAAGAATATTGCCTGCCAGACATACCGAAAGGACTAAAACCATCTGTACATAGGCCAAGATAAACATTGCGCTTCTCTTTAGCAAAATTAGAGTGTACCGATTTGAAGTGTTTCCAAGCTTTTGCATCAGAAGGATGATGAACTTCTCCTTCAATAGTTGAATGTTCCGCATGCCACCTCATTGATGCAGCTGTTCGCTCCGAATGGTATAGCCTTTGTAGCCTATCTGTTATGGGCAGGTGCCACATTCTCTGCCACGGCACTTTACTTCTACCAGCTCCTTGGGACTTAAATCTTGGTTTGTGGCAAAATCGACATTCCTGCAGATCTTCATCATCTTTCCAAAATATCATGCAATTGTCAATGCAAACATCTATCATCTGCGAGGGCAATCTTAAACTAGAGACTAGTTTTTGTATGTCGTAGTATGACTCAGTAGCTTGATTACCCTCTGGCAAATATTCTTTTAGAAGAGCTGCCCAATCATCCATGCAACTCTCAGATTGATTATGATCAGACTTTATTGTCATCATCCTAGATGCCAATGATAATTTAGACAGACCTTCCCTACAACCTTCATAGATTGGTTGGTTTGCAGAATCAAGCATATCATAAAAATTTTTAGCATCTGCATTGGGTTCCTCAGCAACATCAGGAGTAGACATAACTCCAGGAAATGCATCGGTTACCATTTCTTCGAACCTATTATGTTCTAACCCGACATCATGATCATTTTCTATAACAAATTGATGCTGATCATATTGCTCATTCGAATAACCCTGATCCATAGGTTGGTAACTAGTACTACCCGAAGTTTCATCTTCATATCCCTCTCCGTGATAAAACCAAACATAATATTCAGGTATAAACCCTCTATTAAATAAATGCGTACCAACTGTATCAATTGTCTGCGGCCTCGAATTTTTGCACTTCCGACAGGGGCACACCATCACTCCGGTTCGTTGAATTGTAGGCACACTACTCGCTTGAGCCATGAAAATTTCAAGGCCGTTGAGGAACTCTTCTGAAAGCCCTCCATTTGCATCTTTACGTTGCTACATCTAGCGTCTGAGTTCGTATATATCGCCCATTTTTTTCTAAATTTTGTAAATTTTTTTTTTTTTCCGAATTTTCGTTTTTAAATAAAAGCTGAATGATTCTTGCGAGGAAGGTGGGTGGGTATATATAGGAGAATTTAGCAGCGATTTAGCATCGATTTTGCATCGAATATTTAGCATCGAATTAGCATCGAATACCTTAGGGTCGATTTAGCATCGAATTAGCGTCGAGTTTGCACTCAGGTAGGTAAACCCGTGTTTAATGTGTCTCCTATCTACCAATTTGAGGCTAATTCGACGCTACGTGATCGACGCTAAATCGATGCTAATGTTGCATCGATTTAGCGTCGAATTCAGTCTTTAACTGGAATTTCGACGCTAATTCGATGCTAAGTTGCGTCGATTTAGCGTCGAATTTATTCGACCCTACTTAGCGTCGAATTAGCGTCGAATATTTAGAACGACACAACTTTGACGCAATTTCGACACTATATTAGCGTCGAACCAATTCCGACGCTAAATTTCGACGCTAAATTACAGTTTTCTTGTAGTGCATATTATGTTGAAATGGAGGAGGATATGCTACTCATGGCGCATGAAAACACAATCAAGAGAGAGGAAGAACACGTCTGGTTTTTAGACTCCGGTTGCAACAATCATATGTGTGGTGTGAAAGAATGGTTCATCGAACTCGACGAGAGTTTTAAACAGAACGTTAAGCTGGGAAACGATCGACGAATGTTGGTAGAAGGAAGAGGAAATTTACGCCTGGAGATTAATGGAATAATCACAGTGATCACGTCTGTCTATTACGTGCCCAGTTTGAAGAACAATTTGTTCAGTGTGGGACAATTGCAACAAAAGGGGCTGGGAATTATTATTTAAGATGATGTTTGTGAGGTGTGGAACAAGCAGCAAAGAAGAATGGTCATGCATTCTGCTATGTCTAAGAACAGAATGTTCATCATTATAGCAAGCATAAAGGAGGCGAAAGGAGTGGCCGAAGTCAATTGATTACAAGCTATGGAGAAAACAGAGAATTTGTGGCATAAAAGATTCGGTCATCTCAATCACAAAGGTCTGAAATTATTGTCAGAGAAGAAAATGGTGAATGGGTTACCAATGATGAATCAAGATGAAGTAGAAGGAATATGTGAGATTTGTATAAAAGGGAAGCAGAACCGTGAGAGTATTCCAAAGAAGAGCCGATGGAAGACAACTTGGGGGCTTCAACTAGTTCACACAGACATATGTGGACCCATCACTCCGGCATCAGAAAGCGGGAAGAGGTATATAATCAATTTCATAGATGATTATAGCCGAAAATGTTGGACGTATTTCCTCTCATACAAATCAGAGGCACTCGACACATTCAAGGTGTTCAAAGCAGCGGCAGAAAGAGAATTGGGCCAAGCTTTGGTGTGTTTGAGATATGATCGAGGCGGAGAGTATAATTCAAAAGCGTTCGAAGAATACTGCAGAGTGAATGGAATAAAAAGGCAACTTACTGCAGCATACACTCCACAACAAAACGGCATAGCACAGAGAAAGAATAGAAGCGTGATGAACATGACAAGATGTATGTTGATAGAGATGTCCGTGCCTCGAAGATTCTGGCCAGAAGCAGTGCAATATGCAGTGCATATACTCAATAGGAGTCCATCCGCAGCTCTCGATGATGTGACACCAGAAGAAAAATGGAACAATCACAAACCATCTGTTGAATATCTCAGAGTCTTCAGATGCATTGCGTTTGCATTGGTACCATATGAAAGAAGGATTAAGCTAGATGAGAAAAGCATCAAATGTGTGATGTTCGGTGTAAGTAAGGAGTCAAAGGCATATCACCTCTACAACCCGGAGACAAAGAAGATCATAGTGAGTCGAGACGTTCACTTTGACGAAACCACAAGATGGGAATGGGAAGAAGAAAGAAAGGAACAAGGTCTTGATGATCTCATAATAGAATCAGAAGGAGAGGAAGAAGCAGGGGCTCAATTGAAAGAGAACTGAGGTGGAGACGTGACCATTGAGCCTAACCAAGAAGAAGAAAACGTAGCAGAGGAAGAGGAGATACAAAACAGCCCTCAAAGCTCGATAAGAGAAAGTTCTGGAAGACCAAGACAAGCACCTCTTTGGATGAAGGATTATGTATCAGGAAACTCAGGTATTCTAATCAAAGAAGATGGTGAAGACATCTTTGCAATGTTCATTGCGTCAGAAGATCCGAACTGTTTTGAAGAAGCTGAACAAAATCAAATTTGGAGAAAAGCTATGGAGGCTGAAATCTGTTCAATAGAGGAGAACAATACGTGGGAGTTGATGGATTTACCGGAAGGAGCCAAAGTTATTGGAGTCAAGTGGATATTCAAAACCAAATTTAACGAGAAAGGTGAAATTGACAAGTTTAAGGCGAGATTGGTTGCAAAAAGTTATCATAAAAAACATGGAGTTGACTTCTACGAGGTGTTTGCGTCGGTTGCAAGGTGGGATACAATCCGGTCCATCCTTGCATCAGCTGCAGAGAAAGAGTGGGAAGTGTTTCAATTAGATGTCAAAAGCGCTTTCTTACATGGAGAGTTGGAAGAGGATGTATATATCGAGCAACCAAAAGGATTCAAAATTAGAGACGAACCGAACAAAGTGTACCAGCTGAATAAGGTGTTATACGGGCTTAAACAAGCGCCAAGAGCCTGGTATAGTCGCATTGAAGGATATTTTTTTAGTGAGGGATTCGAAAAATGTTACTACGAGCACACTCTGTTTGTGAAGAAGAAAGGTACGAACTTATTACTAGTGAGCCTTTACGTTGATGACTTGATACACACAGGAAATTCACTCTCTATGCTTGACGAGTTTAAGAATTCAATAATGAAAGAGTTCTCGATGACTGATTTGGGGAAGATGAAGTTCTTTTTGGGCGTTGAGGTGGTTCAAGATGAGCATGGAATTTTCATAAATCAGCGGAAGTATGTAGAAGAGACAGTGGGAAAATATGGAATGGAAGGATGTAACTCGGTGAAGAATCCTATTGTTCCAGGGCACAAGCTGACAAAGGCGGGAGCCGGAGAAGTAGTCGATTCAACCATGTTCAAAAAACTAGTCGGAAGCTTGAGGTACCTAACTACTACTCTACCAGATTTAATTTACTCTGTGAATCTGGTTAGTAGATATATGGAGAATCCAACAGAGCAACACTTACTCGCTGCGAAAAGAATTTTAAGGTATGTTCAAGGAACAATTGGGCATGGTATTCGGTATAAAAAGGGAGGAGAGAAGAAGCTTGATGGATATGTGGATAGAGATTATGCAGGAGACATAGATGATAGAAGAAGTACATCGGGGTATGTCTTTATGTTAGGAGGAGGAGCTGTCTCATGGTCATCAAAGAAGCAACCAATAGTAACTTTGTCCACAACTGAAGCGGAGTTTGTGGCAGCAGTGTTTGGTGCGTGTCAGGCGGTGTGGTTAAGGAATATTTTGGAGGAGATTGGGTCTGGTCAAGATGAAGGTACAATCATGTTTTGTGATAACAACTCCACCATTAAGTTGTCCAAGAATCCGGTGCTTCATGGAAGAAGTAAACACATACATGTGAGATATCACTTTCTGCGAGAACTAGTGAATGAGGGAGTAATTCAACTTGATTATTGTGCAACGGAAAATCAGTTGGCTGATATCATGACCAAAGCAGTCAAGCTGGAAGTGTTCGAGAAGCAGAGGAGAAGAATGGGCGTGTGTCTCAAGGAGGAGTAAACAGAAAGAGATGTTTCAGTTTAAGGGAGGGATTGAAGAATAAAACGCAGTCGTGTAGTTTAAGTTTGATTAGTTCAATTTGAATAAGTCTTTCTCCTTGTTTGTAGGAGTCAGAGAGTTTATTGGTTATCTGATCCATTTGAATAGGTCATCTGGTTGTAGTTTGTAAAAGCCTATATAAGGCTCTCTTTGAATATCAATAAAAGCAAGCAGAAGCATTCAATTTAAAGCTCTGGTTTTGTTCTGTTCTTGTTCCTCTTTATTCTGAATTGCTCTTACAAGTTAACACCTTTGCCCTTTGGAAGGCTAGGTCTCAACATAGAAGTTGAAGACTCTATTTGTTTAAATATATAAAAAAAAAGAATCAATAATGAATATATTAAAATATAATCCTGAGAGTGAAACAATGATTACCATGAAGTAGAAGAGGATAGATTCAATTTTCAACATGATGGCGTTAGTGTTTGACGACCAAAACTTGAACGTCAAACCGAAGCTACAAGAAGAAGAATCATATTAGGGATTTATGGAAAATCATTAACAAATAAAACAGCAGAAATATATGGCGATAGATTATGAATGTTACGAGTGAGAATAAGTGTGATATTAGGAATCTACACAAAAAAACACACACACAAAAGTAGAG
Organism: Arabis hirsuta; assembly: GCA_964056655.1. Lineage (NCBI taxonomy): Eukaryota > Viridiplantae > Streptophyta > Magnoliopsida > Brassicales > Brassicaceae > Arabis > Arabis hirsuta. Next base: position 18,918,494 of record OZ053303.1, read on the forward strand.
CATAATCTAAGACCCATTCAAGACACACATAAGCCAATTTCTGGACACTGCAGGCGGTGGGATCGGACTCTTGGACTTGGAAGGAACTACTAAAACTACGCCCAACCGCTTTGCAATTCATACATGCAGTACTTGGAAATGGGAAGAAAATAAGTTTCTGGTTTGATAAATGGACACATTTCGGCCAGTTAATCAACTACTTGGGAAATGCAGGCCCGCGGTCCTTGCGTGTACCTTTGGATTCCACGGTCTCTACAGTCTCAGATGGAGGAAACTGGTTGCTTGCAGCCCCACGGTCGGACGAAGTGCTTAGCCTTATCGTATACTTGGCAACAATCACGCCTCCTAATGAAGCCGATGGTGATGACTATTACGAGTGGAGAACTCGGGATGGAGAGTCAGGGAGCAGGTACACGGAAAGGAAAACTTGGGAATCTTTGAGACATAGAGCCGAAGCAAAGGATTGGGTTGAGCTCATATGGTTCAAAGGTAACATACCAAAACACTCTTTCAACATGTGGGTTGCGAATTATAATAAGTTGCCAACGAGGAGTAGATTGGTTTCATGGGGATTGAACGTCCCATCGGAGTGTTGCTTATGCTCAAACGCGGAGGAAACAAGGGATCATCTATTCTTAAACTGTGATTTCAGCAACGACGTTTGGCGACATGTGTTGGCACGAATGCATCCAACTTTTCTAGGTTTCGCAGACTGGGATAATCTTATATTATGGACTACACTTGATAATGCCACTGCACCATCGCTCCTTACGAAATTGATAATACAAGCAACAATTTTCCATCTCTGGAAACAATGCAACAACGTTCTCCACAACGAGATCGTGGTTCCACCGATCATTGTCTTTAGAGGTATTGAAAGAGAAGTGCGCAATGCAATCTCGGCAAGACGACATAGGCGATCATTCGCAGGTTTTATGCAGTGTTGGTTACGATAACATTGTAAGATTAATGTAAAATGTAATATGTTCTCGAACGTATAACAAACTTTGTGGTTCCCGGAACCACAGTGTGTGTTACCTTGTTTTTTTCCTCTTTTTTTTGCAAGGGTAGTATAGTTTTCTAGACACACATAAGAAAAATATACTTTCGTCCTTGACTATAGATCATCTCTATCATCCTAGGAATATAAGAAAACACGAATTACACAACAATATGACAATAATAATTAACAACAGGAATATATGATGCTAGCTAGATCTTGAAGATGAGAACAAAAAACATGGAGTTTTCCACATCGATTAATTAACCAACGAACATAAACAGTGAAAAAGATAATAACTAAATCTTTACCTCGATCAATTAATATAATATCTGCAATACAAAAAAAATATATTTACTAGAACCATGAAACTAATTAACAAATTAGAGAGAACGATACACTTCGACAGATCCAAATCCAAAGAATTGCTTTTGGAATCTTGTTTGTTTGAAACAACAGTAGACAAAGATGGGTGCTACATCAATGCTCTTGTAATTAGAAGATTGAATAAGGCTGAATAATAAGATATAAAAGTGGAGTAGGGGTTAAGATTCTGAGTTCAACAACTACTAAATCATTAGTAATCGATATTGATCTTATACCAGGAAACAATATGATATGAATACAAAAACTGTCTATAAAACCAAGAATAGAAATCATAAAAACTGTAAATAAAAATATGAAACTAACATAAGATTGAAGAGTTGGATTCGATAACGAGAATATAATAAAAACAAACAATAACAAAAACCGGTCAGAAACCATTACAACCATCATAACGTAATATTGTAGGAAACCATAAAAATATCAAACCAAAGATAATAACAGAATAGCAAAACTATGATCGGCAATGTGAAGAGAAGAGACATGTATATATATACAAAAATCTAGGGTTTGAGCTATATGAAAATTAGGAATCTTTATTATACACTAAGATAAATATAGAATATTAGCATACATTCGAGTATATCAAGTAATAAACGAATATTATATTAACTACAAATGGAATATATTCTCGATTGCAGGAAATAGTAACAGGGTCGCCATTTTTTTTTCTTTCTCCAAAAATCACTTTCAAGTCGACACATAAGCAAAGTTACTTCTATTTTATAGATATAGACTAGAAAATGATTCGGACTACGCCGGGCTACGCCCGGGTATGTGTTATAGATTTGTTTGCTAGTTTAGTATCAATAGAATGGTATCATAATTTTTTTTGATTTTGTGGATCGAACAAAAATTTATATTTTTAAAATAAAATTGATAAATTGATATTTCTCACTTTTAAGTGTTTTTGTTGTTTAAAATTCAGAATTCATTCATGTGAAATATGAAACGACCCGACACAAAAATTTAAAAATTTTCCCTTCGGATTACTATCATCACAGATAATAATCCTCAATGGACCAAGAACAACAATGTGGAACAATTAAAAACATAAACAATAATAAAACAATCAATAAATCTCATACTTTATTAATCTAACAAATTCTAATTCAATGAATTACTCAATAACAATCCAATACTCAATAACCAGAATTCACTAGCAACTTAGCAATTCTAAACAACAAGGCCACGAAACCGAGACTCTAGATCATCTCCTCTTCCCGGCCATGATTCCACGATCACATTTTCTCTTTACCTGCAACACATGGCAAAAAGAGTTGCGTGAGTATTATCACCAATACTCAGCGACGCGGTCATCCCGTCTACAGGTTATACACACAGGCATAAACAAGGGATACATTACCAGGATGATCATACAACAAGCATACACGAACAATCAACATGAACCCGTACAAAAACACTGTGTCGATCGACACAACTACTAGGTGTCGATCGACATACTGCCCTGTGTCGATCGACATACTGCCCCCGTGTCGATCGACACGAACAAGTGTGTCGATCGAAAGACATCGCAGACACAGGAAAAGAACCTTTCCTCTCATGGCTCGAATCCAACGTGATTTGTCGATCTCCTGCACGAATCCAAGCACCAAAACACACAAATCCATTCCAAACAACACAAACAAGCGTAATCTATCCAATCCTTTACCCAGATAAACCTACGGTCACGCACTTACCTCGATTTGGGAAAGAAAAGGATGAACGCGAAGAACACGACGAAGAACGCGAAGAACGATCCTTCAAATCCAAAATTCTCACCCCCAAATCGTAGAACACAGCCCCAACACGTTCCTGGATCCTCCCGAACACGCAAATCAACCACCAAAGGATCAAGAACAATCATAAACCTCACAACCCCCCCCCCCCCCCCAATTCTCTAATTTCTGAATATTCTTACTGGTTTCTGCCAAAACCCGGCCAGAAACACGAGCTGCATTTTTATATCAACCCTAGGGTTCCCTAAACCGGCCACCAAACCGGATAATTAAACCGAATCTGTCGGTTCAATTTAACCCCATGTCGATCGACACACCTCACCTGTGTCGATCGACACAACATCCAAACCCGACTTCTCACAAGTCAAAAACACACGTGTCGATCGACACTCACACCCTGTGTCGATCGACACACCCAACCAAAATCCACTTTTTGGTTCACGGGCGTTACAATTCTCCCCCACTAATACGGATTCGACCTCGAATCACGCGACTCTGTCTTACTAAGGTTAACACTTCTGCCTAAAACCCGACCAGATTCACCCGGGAACATCAACGATGCAACGCCCCCTGGTCTAGATTAGGGCTGCCCGATTGATCGCCCAACAATCAAACAAGAACATGCATGACCAACCGTTGAACCGAATTGGACCAAATGATTGCACAACAATCAAACAAGAACATGTACGACCAACAGCGCTACATATGCTACCAGGGTTGTCCGAATAAAGTTCTAAACGTAAGCCGAACCCCAGACTCGACGTCCACAAACCCACTCCTGGCCCTCGGCCAGCACTACTCGTGATCACACGTGATCCCCGAGCTCCACTAGTCCCATGCTAGCTACATTGCACCGTCTCACCACGGCTGCAATCCTGACCCCACCCGGTCAGCACCACCTGAGATCCACTCCTGATCCCCATAGTTCATCCAGTCTCATACTCACGACCACGCTCAGACGCTACTGCTCATAACTCATACTCATAACTCATATACATATACACCACACCTACTCGCAGGATCGTCACCCCTTGAGCTACGTATACAGGGAACCTACTATCCCCTGGAGAGAACCACCATCCCTCAAGTATGCAGGAAACCCATCGTCCCCTGGAGCAATACTCTGAAACGTGCATCATAAGCACCTGTCGACCGGAATCGCCTCCATGGCCCCATCATGACATCCCCTAACCGGAATATCATCACCTCCGTGACCCATCACTAGGTCACTCGAAACAACCCAACCACCATGGGTGTTTCCACAGAGTCCCTAGAAAAGACAATTCTAACTCACATAAAACCTCTTTTCCAGACTCTCCCTAGGAAATAGACAGGTTCTAACTCGCATAAAACTTCCATTTCTAGCCACTCCTAGAACATGGACAAGCTCTAAGTCGCATAGAACTTCCATTCCTAGCCATCACATGACCCCACCAATCATAAAGTATAAGAACTCACATCTTATAACACATTTAATAAGGAACAACTCATCTTATTAAATCTCAAAATGTATAATCGTTACAACAACGCCAAACAAAAATACATACAACTCATAGCCACATGCTAAAACAGACTCTGAAAACCAGAAAAGAAACTCAAGCCACCGCTTGCTTCTCTAACCACTTCAAGAGCTTCTTCTTCATAGATGCTTCTGGTTCCCAAGTCTCCTCCTCAATACCGTCACAGTCCCACACGACTCTCACCAACGGTATGCTCTTCCGACGCAGCTTCTTGACTCTCCTCTCGAGAATCCTCACAGGCCTCGTCGCCAATGTCATGTTGGGCTGAAGATCCTCCGGAATCCTAGCCAACACCTCCTCAGACTCATGCAGACACTTCCACAGCATCGACACATGGAAAACCTTGTGAAAAGCCTTCATACTCTGAGGTAACTCCAACCGATAAGCCACCGGTCTGACCCGCTCCACCTCCTTGAACGGACCCATAAACCTCGGACTCAGGTTATTCTCTGAAATGGATCTGTTAGGACCCCTCAACATCGCTGCCTTGAGATACACCAGATCTCCCAGCTCAAACTCTAGCTCCTTCCGTCTCCTATCGGCGTAACTCTTCTGCCGATCTTGAGCCTCTCTCATGTTCAGCCTCAAGACACGGATCTTCTCCGTTGTCTCCTGAACAAAATATGCACCAAACATGCTCCTCTCCCCCACTTGAGTCCAACATAATGGTGTCCTACACAGCCTCCTATACAGAGCCTCATATAGAGCCATCCCAATACTCGCCTGGTAACTGTTGTTGTACGCAAACTCAACCAGGTTCAGATGATACGCCCAATGACCACCATAATCAAGCACACACATCCTCATAAAATCTTCCAAAGTTTGAATCGTCCTCTCAGACTGCCCGTCCGTCTGAGGATGATACGCTGTGCTCATATGCACCTTAGTGCCCATCTCAGCCTGAAATGCCCTCCAGAACTCTGAAGTAAACCTCGGATCCCGGTCTGACACAATACTCACTGGCACCCCGTGCAGCCTCACTATCTCACCCACATACTTTTTAGCCAAAACTGCCGCTCCATCGGTCTTCTTAATGGTAAGAAAATGTGCTGACTTGGTCAGACGATCCACAATCACCCAAATCGCATCATACGTCCGTGACATTGGCAACCCCATCACGAAATCCATGGTAATCATATCCCACTTCCACTCCGGGATAGGCAAACTCTGTAACATATCACTCAAAACCTGATGCTCAGCCTTCACCAACTGACACACGTTGCATGCTGCAAACCAGTTAGCTACATCCCCTTTCATCCCGACCCAGTGATAATAGCGCTTCAGGTCACGATACATCTTTGTCACTCCCGGATGAATAGATAACATGCTCGAATGAGCCTCCCTCAGGATCTCCTGCCTCAGATCCTTGTCTTTGGGTACACAAACCCGCCTGTTCACCAGTATCATCCCATCCGCTGAGACCACATACTCTGACCCAGCCGCCTTGGAAGCATCAATCAAACCCTGATCCTTCTCCTGAGCAACTCGAATCATGCTCAACAGATCTGCCTGGTTAGCTGTCTGGTTAGCTGCCTCTAACCCCAACAACTCCTATGAAATCACACATAACCTCAATGTACTGATCTCGTTCACCAGAGCCTCCATATCCCGCTCCTGATCTGAAGCAACCCTTTTCCGACTCAACGCATCTGCAACCAGATTAGCCTTACCCGGATGGTACCCCATCTCCAGGTCATAGTCCGCAACTAACTCCATCCAGCACCTCTGTCTCTGGTTCAGCTCCGGCTGAGTGAAGAAATACTTCAGACTCTTGTGGTCTGTGAATACCTGCACCTTCCCGCCATACAGATAAGACCTCCAAATCTTAAGGGCAAATATCACCGCAGCCAACTCCAAATCATGGGTAGGGTAGTTGCACTCGTGCTTCCTCAACTGCCTTGAAGCATACGCGATAGCCTGCCCCTGCTGCATCAGTACACAACCCAAACCAACTCCAGAAGCATCAGTATACACCACGTAAGGCTCACATGGCTCATGTAACGCCAACACAAGTGTACTCGTCAACATCTCCTTCAGCTTCCCGAAACTCTCCTCGCAAGCTGAAGACCACACAAAAAGGACATCCTTCCCTGTCAACTTCGTTATCGACTGCGCCATACTCGCAAACCCCTTGACAAACCTCCGGTAATAACCTGCCAACCCAAGAAAACTCCTTATCTCGGTGGCAGTCCTCTGTCTAGGCCAACCTCTGATAGCCTCAATCTTAGCCGGATCCACAGAAACTCCCTCTCCAGACACAACGTGGCCAAGAAAGCTGATCTTTCGCTGCCAGAAACTGCACTTACTCAACTTTGCGTATAGCTTCTGCTCCCGCAGCTTCTCTTGAACCAACCGCAAATGCACCTCGTGCTCCTCCGGACTCATCGAATACACCAGGATATCATCTATGAAGATGATCACGAACACATTCAGATACTCCTGGAACACCCCGTTCATCAACCGCATGAATGCTGCTCGCGCATTCGTCAACCCGAATGGCATCACCACAAACTCATAATGTTTGTACCTCGTCCGAAAGGCCGTCTTCCTAACGTTCGCCTCATCAATCGGAATCTGATGGTATCCCGAAGCCAAGTCAATCTTGGAGAACCAAGTAGCCCCTCGCAACTGATCCAACAACTCATCAATGCACGGCAAAGGATACATGTTCTTCATAGTGACTCGGTTAAGTCCCTGGTAATTGATGCACAACCGGAAACTCCCATCCTTCTTCTTCACGAACAACACCGGCGCTCCCCACGGTGAAATACTAGGCCGGATGAAACCCTTCCCCAACAGATCATCCAGCTGCTTCTTCAGCTCTACCATCTCTGTTGGAGCCATACGGTAAGGCGCCTTAGATATAAAAGTCGTCCCAGGCTCCAGCTCAATCGTAAATGGATCCGACCGCGACAGTGGTAATCCTAACAACGACTGAAACATATCCTGAAAATCTCGAACAACCCGAATATCCCTAACTGTAACCTCTCCAACAGTTTTCGATATCACTATCGTCGCCAGATACGCCTCAAAGCCATTCTCAATCAACTGTTCGGCCTGTATCGCTAAAGTCGTGAGACTCCCGGAAGTCGATCTCATACCCTGAAACACCAACCTCCCTGCCTCAAACACCACACGTCCTCGATGACAATCCAGATGGACCATGTACCGATCCAACCAATCCATACCCAAGATGACATCGTACAACTCCACCGGACTAATGACTAGATTTGCTGGCATAAACTCCCCGCCACTAGAACATCCACACCACGAGCCCACTCGAAAATAGCCAATGTCCTGCCTCCAACAACCTTAACCACTCCCGGCTGCTCTCTGGAATCCCTCCGGATCCCGCTGCCCTCCGTACACTCCGGAGTAATGAAGCTATTCGTAGCTCCCGAATCAAACAACACGTGGGACTCATAACCGCCCACAACTAAGGTCCCTGCACAAATCCCATGTGCTTTAAGACCCGACACTCTAGCGTAGACACACACAATTTCCAAACAGACTAAATTCAATCACCAAAAGAATTTAAAAACAACAAGTCTGAAATTATACCTGTGATCGGTCTGACACTAGAACAGCCCGCCTCCGCCGACGTGAAACCCCATGGCACCAATACAATCTGAGCCAACGACTGGACCGCTAATGGCTGCACTACCGCCACCGCAATCTGCTGCAGCTTCGGACACGTGGGCTTGATATGCCCCGGCTCCCTGCAGTCATAGCACACCTGAGCCGCCTGATCCTCTCTCCTTTTTGGACAGTCCGCCACCTTGTGGCCCATACTACCACACCCGTAGCATCCGGAACCACCCTGACCTCCCTGACTGGCTCTTGAAGTGTTATCCCACTTCCTCTTCTGTCCCTGAGCAGGCTTGTCGCCCCTGCTCGCACTCGCCTGCTGCTGCGACCTCCTCTGCTACTGTACCGGCGGACTAACCACCACAGCCTGCTCTCTGAGATCCTCCTCAATTGCCGTAGCTATCTCAACCAACTCCACCCTCATGGCGAACCTGCTCGCCTTACAACGAGTCCTCAACTCAGCTCGAAATCCCCCGAGGAACCTATTTGCCTGGGCCTGCTCGCCCTCCATGCCCCTACCAGCATTCACCAGGAGTTGACTGAACTCCAAATCGAACTCCCTCACGGTCCAGTCTCCATGAGCTAGGTTTAGAAACCTTGACTCCATCCGGTCCACCGCCTCCTGCGGGAAATACTTGGCATTGAACTCTGCCAAGAAATCCTCCTAGACCATCTCGGCCTGTACCCTCCTGGCATCAACACCTCTCCACCAGAGATGCGTGTCACCATCCAGATAGTGAACCGCCAGATCAACCCGGTATCCCTCTGGACACCTAATAGAGCGAAAGCTACGCTCCTACCTCTGCCGCCACTCATCAGCCTCCTCAGGCTTGGCACCACCCGAGAAAAACCCGGTGCCAATCCTCTGCATCTGCTCCATCATCCTCAGGTAGAATGGAAGCTCCTCTGCAACCACCACACCCGGCTATACACCAGCTGAACCCCAGCCACTCCCGTCTGAACCCCAGCCACTCCCGGCTGACCACCAGCCACTACTGGTTGCACTCCTGGAGTCTGATCCGGAGCCGTTACCCCACCTGGTAACCGCTCTAGAATCAACTGCAGCAAACCCGCCAAGCGATCCTCTCGGTCCTGGGCCCTACCTGCGGGAACACCCCCACCTGGGCCTCCCGCACCACCAGCTACATCGGGACCCACACTAGTCCCACCAGCCCTCACACTGGCACTCGTAGCAGTCTCACCCGTAGACCCCTCCTGAAACGCCTGCAAGTCCGCTACCTGCTCCTGCGTGGTCTCCTGGGCCACACTCGCGGCATCAGACTCACTTTTTAGTCCTCGCCCGCGTCTACCATGACCACCTTGGCCTCTGATATGTTCCATATTTTACCACTTTTACCATCTATTTTACTATATTTTCTATGCACTTTAATAAGCTTTTCAGCCAAAAGAGGTAGTTTTCCTCGTATTTGTAGTTTTAGAGTATTAATAGGAAAATCAAGCAACACAGAGCAAAAAAGACTAAAAGAGGTGTAAACCAAGCGACAGCAACTTTCATAAGCCGAAGACATCATCAAGACGAAATAATTCATAAGGTACCACAATCTACCAAGTTGGATAGAACATATACGCCAGAAGTTTAGCCGTAAACAGAGGGAATTGGATGAAACATGGTCAGAAGATAGATCTTTGAGTTAACTTTACAACGGAATTTGAATCATATCATTTGGAGCTGTGAGCAGAAAGATACGCTCGGTTTACTGAAGACACGTCAGACTTCCTCTGAAGTGAAGCAAGTGCAGAATCGAGTCAAGCACCGGGCCAGTCCGTGGACCAATGTTCCAGACCGTTGCCAGCACTCATGAAGGCCCAAAAAAGACTCCAAAACCGGCCTAGAAGCCCGTCCGTTACTTGGCCCAACGTTGGAGCAGTTTTGACGTAAAAGACCCTTTTGTCCTAAACTAAGCCCTAGAAGATCCTACACCTATATATACTTGTTTTTAGCCTCTTTAGGAGGATAAGCATCAATAAGCAGCCAAGAGAGCACGACTAGGGAGCCCTAGGCAGCCGCCTATCTCTTCTCTAAACACTAAACACGTTTTCATCTTTGTTTTTCATTGGATTTGGATTCTAGGAGGAGATCTCACTTTGTACTTCGATATAGAGAAGATTTCTTATCTTTTACTCTTTAAATTCAGTTTATCTATGATGATTCATGCCTATCCTTGTTGCTTTGTTGTTACTTCAATCATGTTTGACTAAATTACTTGTTAGGTTTTAGGCATTAAAAGATTTCATGTTTATGCATAATTGAATATCGAATTTTGTTAGGGTTTATCTAGTGGATTCTTCACCTCTATTCGATCGTAATGTTGTTTGCTTTTTTGGCCATCTTGCGAACTGATCTTAGGTTGATATACTCTTATATTGCCTGAACTAATATTTGGTGAGTATTGCCTCATTCAATTCGAAAGGTTAGTTATGGAGTAGTATGAACAATCGAATCTTACACTTAAAGCATGTTTTGACCTTATAATAATCTGCGGTAATTGAGTCTATTAGGGTAAAAAACATAGATGGTTAGTTACGTCACGATAGTGGGATGACCCTACATTAGTGATTTGAGTTCTAGAACGATCTTTAAAAACTCGATATCTTTATGTGTTTCATTAGTCTCTACGAATTGTCTAATGCCTAATGCTTTTCTCTTATTGATTTATCCTTGCTTTTACTTTCTTTGCTTTATAATTGCTATCATAGAACCACAAAACCAAAATCATATTTTGTCTTAGCTTAATTTGCATCACATAAATTCGTAGTGTATCATCTCTAGTCTCTGTGGATCGACCCCTAAGTACTATTGCGTTTGCCTGTGCACTTGCAGCTTTATCTAGGGTTATAAAGCATGAATAACCCACGACATCAAGTTTTTGGCGCTGTTGCTGGGGACTAATTTGTTACCTAAGAGTTTTTGATAAAGATTAACTCTAAGATTTGTTTTTCTTTATTTACTTTTGATTTTTCTTTTTTTTTCTTTTTCTTTTTGTGAGTGTTTCAGAGAGTTATCAATGGAACACTACAACCTCTATCCTAGGAGAATGGCAAGCTCTTACTACCATGAAACCATTGGGGATTATAAGCCAATGCCTCATGAATATCATCAACCGCCATACTTCAACAATACTCGGTGCAATGCTCATATGTACCAACAACAACCTTGGGAGGCTTATGAGCGTGAGGATGCCTATCATTACCATCACTACGTGTATCCACAGCCACCACAACAACTCCAAGATCACGCCTTTTCAATTACCCTAGACGATAAACTAGAATTGTTTGTGGCTCGGCTCAAGGGAGAATTCAAAAATTTCGAACGTGAGATCAATGCAAAGATCAAGACTTCTTTGTCAGGTCTTGGAGAAACATTAGAAGCTTTTGCTGCTCCAATTCAAAGCACCGAGGTGCGTTTGGTTCATCTTGGAAAGATGCTTACAAGAGATCTCCAAGAAGACGAAACATGCATCACGAATGTTGAATTGGATGACATGTGCGATCATGGAGAGGAGCTTAGAACAAGCTTCAACGTTTTGGAGACTAAAGATGACCCTCACAAGCCTTTAAATCTTGGTTCACCATTCCTTGAAACCGATGGAGAATTTGTGGATTCTACAAATCACCAAATCTCTCTCTCTAAATTTGACAAAGGAGTGATCTATCATCCCTACAAGGTAAGGTTTCTTTTTGTATCAATATGTACACTAATGAAACCTTTTATATAGATCCAGGTGGTGCGATTAAGAAGATCCAAGACGCCAAAATCCCAGCCCCTCCAACCATACATAAAGAAGTTGTCCAACCGACAAAACCGAAAGGCAAAGAGACTCCAAATATTGCAAATTCGATCTTGGTATCTAAGGAACGTGAAGAAGATGTGGTTCATGTCGAGATGAAACACAAAAGGTCCTCAAATTTTTTCTCCAACTTCATAATTATGATCCCCACGGATTTGAATGAGAAAGATGAAGAATTCATCGAAGAAAAAGTCAACAATATGGTGAATTTTTTTCACGGTGCGATTGTTCTTTATGAAAGCCAACAAGATGCTAATAGATGGAGCCTCAAGCCATGCGGTCCAGAGTGTAGAGAAGCTAAAGGAGTCTCAATTCTTTTAGTGGAGCCATCATATGCTTAAAAGGAAAAGGAGTCGAGGTAAAAGACTTAAAACAAGCGCTTTATGGGAGGCAACCCATATTTGGTTTTATCTTTTTTTAGAGTCTTTAATTTCAAATTTTAATCATGGTTTTAATTTTTTTATTTTTATTACTTATTGGTTTTTCTAATCATGAATTTTAAGGTGTTTGCAAAAAGTTATAAAAATACAAAAAAAAAATGTTTGTTTTGGAGAAGGAAGAAGAAAAGGAGATAGAACAACACCCGTTCTGGTTCAAGGCACAAACGAAATACCAGATCCACCCAGAAAAATCTAAAATTTTTGGAGACTATAGTAGACAGTCATACGAAGCTACCGAAAAAAGCAGAACGTAATTTGATTATTTAATTACAAATGATTTGATTCATGAATTTTTGCATTAGAAATTACAAATATTGGTTAGATTTAAATGGTTTTAAACATGATTTTCACATCTTGACATATTCATTGATTTCACTTAGATTGATAGTTTTTAACAATATGGATTCATTATTTTGATTTCTTTTTGTTTAATATCTATTTTTTCTACCATTGTACTTGGACTTCAATACATACATATTGAATACTTAGCTCCAAGAAGTATTTAACAAGTGATTTCAAGTGTTTTTGCAAGGATATGTCGTTCTTTAACAGGACTTGTAAAAAGAGTTTTTGTTGTGATGCGCACACTTCCAATCGTCTTAAGCATTATCCGCCATTTTTCAAAGGAGATGTGTGAGAAAAGAGAAGTAATTGGAGACACCTAGCCTGGTTATGATTCGTGCGGAATACCATATGCTCAGAATCGAAGAAGATCTCATATTTCTTGCAACAATCCTAAGATTTTCTCGATCTCAGCTTACAAACGGACAACGTGGAACATTTTTATTGGACATTTACCTATTCACTGAAGCAAACGCCTTCAAACTTCACCACATGAAATAAAAAGGTATGTTTTATGATAGATTTTCAATTTGGCTCGAGAAATTCTCTACTGTTTTGCAGATGGCTCGATTCATCGATTCTACCCTTCCGGCGAGTTAAATCGCCCCATTCATTGACCATACGCAAAACCGTACGAGAAAAAGTGTTGGAACTTCACCATGAGCTTTAAAACACCTTATAACTCGGTGAATTTTCAATATGGCTCGAGGAAAATTTTACGGTTTGAGAAATAGTCCACGAGCATCTTCCGGTGACCAAAATCACTATACCGTGAGCCAATTTTCAAACGATGAGGAACCAGCCGATGATACCTTGAGGTGAACTGTTTCTAAGGACATTAGGAAGCTTTTAGGAGTGTTCATTCACCCTTCGAGATTCCAAAGATGCTTCATACCACCCGAAAACGGGACATTTTTCGATCTTCAAGACTTTTTGTCTACAACCGGTAACTTTGTTCTATTCTCTAACTTTTCTAATTTCAATTTTATTTTTATTTTCCAACATTACTCCCTTAATTTGAATTTTTTACACCGGGGACGCTGTAATTTAAGTATGGGGGGATTGTTGTTTACTAACACGTTTGTTCGTGATTGTTTTTGATATACTCAAATTTGCCCTGAGCTACTCTCTCAAATTAAGAGATCGATATAGTACTTAGGGATCGAATCCATAGGGAATCTAAACACAGAATCAATTAGAGAATTCAAATTATGCTAAGTAAGAATGTATTAATGTAAAATAGAAAGCTAAAGTAAACAGTGAATGATGTCAAGGATCTAGAAATCAATTGGATAAAAGAGTTAGGCTATGGGTAATTCGCAGGAATGAATCAAAATACGATCGTGTCGATCGACGCACAGGTATGTGTCGATCGACACAAAGATGAAAAACGTTAGGATTTGTTAAGCGTAGTTCTAGAACTCAAACACGAATGTAAAACCAATCAACTTTCGTTGCAGAGATTATCTATGACTAAATCCCTAAATTCCAAATTTCTTTGCAAACTTAGTGAATAAAATCTAGCTTTATGTTCAGGTTCAATTGTTCACAAAATTACTAAGCCAAATTTCTTTGCGAATAGATAATTTTGCTCATCTAAGATTATATCAGGTTGTTAATAATACTTTCGCATCTATTAAAGCAACCTAGGATATCCAATTTTAGTTGATCAATCCTAAAATCAGAGTTAAATCAATCTAGATGAAGAACATAAAGATAAATCCTAACAGGGTTTCAATCCTATCAATTTCTCATCAAACCCTAGAACTTTCCAAAACCTAACAAGCAAACTACTCAGACATAGATGAGAAAATCATTATGAATGAATAATATTGCATTAAGAAGATAGAGTAAGAGATACAGAGAGTTGAAGTTGATAAAGTCTGGAAGTCTGAAATCCTCTCAAAGCTCTCCAAAATCTCCTCTATCAAGTCTCAATTAAGAACTAGATATCTCCTAAACAATGGCTAAAAACTAGAATAAATAGGTCTAATCACTTTTTGGTTCAATCTCTATGACAAAACCAAATCAAAATAGAAAAAACTGCAATTTCCTTTTTTTTTCCAGCGAACCGGTCGGTTAAGGGCAGGCTGACATGTCGTCATTAAAACTTGCATAACTTTCGATCCAACCGTTAGAATAACCTCAAATAACTTCGTAACAGAAGCTAACTCGATTCTCTATCCTGTGTCAAATTTCCAGGTCGATCCATTAGTTGAAAGTTCTCCAACGAGTGCCGAACTTCTGACCTTTCTGCAGTCTTCTTCTCGTCAGACATGTGTGTGTCGATCGACACAAGGCAAAACATGTTAAATCCGAGTTGATCGCTTTGGATTCTCTTTTCACAATGCTCCAAAATCTCACAAAAGCTCTAATTATGCTCCAATCGATCATTGACCTACAACGACTCTAAAACAATAGGAAAACACCAAAAAGACTCTATGAAAAAGACTTATATCATGGTCAAAAACGGGTGAAAACCATGATATATCAATTTTTATGTTTTTAAAAGAACTTTTCAAAAATTATTTTTTAAAAACGTTTTATTGAGTCAAAATAAGTTGGGAATTATGATACTTTTCTAGGAACTAATGCTTTGATTTCAAAGACAAAGTAACCATTGTTGCAGGGTTTGTTCATGACAATCGATTCAGAAACCTCATGATAGGAGCTTCCGTCCTGAAAATTTCTACTTGCAATTGTTTTGATGGATACGATTTTGACTCTATATGTTGGACTACTAATATGGTTTTGATGATTTCTTATTAAGGATGTTAGATCAAGGAAACGAATCACACATTCATGACATATTATCTTCTTTTACCACTATCTGTTGTCATGAATGGGCAGCTCATTTTTAGTTGGTACCCTACCTAAAACCCTTTACCTTCTTTCAGACCTCATGCATTCTCTTTTAGTTTCATACTTGTAGATATGTGCAAAAACGTCGGAGAGAAAAGGATCGACGCAATTTTCCAATCACTAAGAGATGCGACGATTTGGTAAAGAATGGTGGAGTACAAAGAATGAATTACAAAGAGCTTGGCCGTTCCTTGGATGCTTAAAACATGGTAACATTTCATGTCTATACTTGACTCGTATCGAAGAGATAATGTTTTTCCCCTTTCGATAAAAAAAATAATAATAAATAAATAAATAAAAATAAAAAAATAAAATAAAATAAAATAAAAAATAAAGGAAAAAGAAAAAAAAAAGAGAAAAGAAAAAAAAATCTAAGGGAAAGGAAAACGGTTGTCTAAGAGTCTTAAGGCCAAAGAATACCCAAGGAATGCCATGATACAAAAGAAGAGACGAGTAGAAGAGATTTCAAGTGATTCTGAGAGAAAAATCTAAGTTTGGGGAGAAAGACGTGAAGAAGTGGTTGGGAAATTGTGGACATCAATATGTCCATTCTCTCTTGCGATTTTGCATAATATCTCGCACCCGGAGTCTATGGTAACCCTAAACACTTTTAACCTCACCACTAAAATCACCCTTTCCCAATACCTAGCCCGTCTTCCTTGAATGATGTTCTTGATGGGAAGTTCTCAATAAATCTAAGAGAGTAGAAAGAGTTAATTAAGTTGAAGTTGAGATTTTTGCAGGGACAGAGATTTAGAGTATGGAAAAGGTTGTGAAAATCATGGTGGAAGAAGATGACAATGTCTATGAGCTAATCTTGTTTCATGTAGATTACATGTTTAGAATTTGAGGCAATGATCCAAATGATATGTGAGTTTCGTGTTTTCAAACCTCTTTTCTATTCTTGAATTTTGCTTGAGGACAAGCAAGGTTTAAGTCTGAGGAGTTGATATGTCCCATATTTTATCACTTTTACCATCTATTTTACTATATTTTCTATGCACTTTAATAAGCTTTTCAGCCAAAAGAGTTAGTTTTCCTCGTATTTATAGTTTTAGAGTCTTAATAGGGAAATCAAGCAAAACGGAGCAAAAAGGACCAAAAGAGGTGTAAACCAAGATACAACAACTTTCATAAGCCAAATACATCATCAAGACGAAATAATTCACAAGGTACCACAATCTACCAAGTTGGACAGAACATATACGCCAAAAGTTTAGCCGTAAATGGAGGTAATTGGATGATACTTGGTCAGAAGATAGATCTTTGAGTTAACTTCACAATGGAATTTGAATCATATCATTTGGAGCTGTGAACAGAAAGATACGCTCGGTTTACTGAATATACGTCAAACTGCCTCTGAAGGAAGCAAGTGCAGAATCGAGTCAAGCACCGGGCCAGTCCGTGGACCGATGTTCCAGACCGTTGCCAGAACTCATGAAAACCCAAGGAAGACTCCAACACCGGCCTAGAAGCCTGTCTGTTACTTGGCCCAACGTTGGAGTAGTTTTGACGTAAAAGACCATTTTGTCCTAAACTAAGCCCTAGAAGATCCTACACCTATATATACTTGTTTTTAGCCTCTTTAGGAGGATAAGCATCAATAAGCAGCCAAGAGGGCATGACTAGGGAGCCCTAGGCAGATGCCTATCTCTTCTGTAAACACTAAACACGTTTTCATCTTTGTTTTTCATTGGATTTGGATTCTAGGAAGAGATCTCCCTTTATACTTCGATATAGAGAAGATTTCTTATCTTTTACTCTTTAAATTCAATTTATCTATGATGATTCATGCCTATCCTTGTTACTTTGTTGTTACTTCAATCATGTTTGAGTAAATTACTTGTTAGGTTTTAGGCATTCAAAGATTTCATGTTTATGCATAATTGAATATCGAACTTTGTTAGGGTTTATCTAGTGGATTCTTCACCTCTATTGGATCGTAATGCTGTTTGATTTTTTGGCCATCTTGCGAACTGATCTTAGGTTGATATACTCTTCAAAAGCTTGTTATATTGCCTGAACTAATATTTGGTGAGTACTGCCTCATTACAATTCGAAAGGTTAGTTATGGAGTAGTATGAACAATCAAATCTTACACTTAATGCATGTTTTGACCTTATAATAACCTGCGATAGTTGAGTCTATTAAGGTAGAAAACATAGATGGTTAGTTACGTCACGATAGTGGGATGACCTTACATTAGTGATTTGAGTACTAGAACGATCTTTAAAAACCCGATATCTTTATGTGTTTCATTAGTCTCTGCGAATTGTCTAATGCCTAATTCTTTTATCTTATTGATTTATCCTTGCTTTTAATTTCTTTGCTTTATAATTGCTATCATAAAACCACAAAACCAAAATCATATTTTGTCTTAGCTTAATTTGCATCACATAAATTCGTAACGTATCATCTCTAGTCTCTGTGGATCGACCCCTAAGTACTACTGCGTTTGCATGTGCACTTGCAGCTTTATCTAGGGTTATAAATTTAAAGCATGAATAACCCACGACATCAAGTTTTGGGCGCCGTTGCCGGGGACTAATTTTTTACCTACGAGTTTTTGATAAAGATTAAGTCTAAGATCTGTTTTTCTTTATTTACTTTTGATTTTTCGTTTTTTTTTCTTTTTCTTTTTGCGAGTGTTTCAGAGAGTCATCAATGGAACACTACAACGTCTATCCTAGGAGAATGGCTAGCTCTTACTACCATGAAACCATTGGGGATTATAAGCCAATGCCTCATGAATATCATCAACCGCCATACTTCAACAATACTCGGTGCAATGCTCATATGTACCAACAACAACCTTGGAGGACTTATGAGTGTGAGGATGCCTATCATTACCATCACTACGAGTATCCACAGCCACCACAACAACTCCAAGATCACGTCTTTTCACCGATAAACTAGAATTGTTTGTGGCTCAACTCAAGGGAGAATTCAAAAATTTTGAACGTGAGATCAATGCAAAGATCAAGACTTCTTTGTTAGCTCTTGGAGAAACATTAGAAGCTCTTTTTGGTCCAATTCAAAGCACCGAGGTGCGTTTGGTTCATCTTGGAAAGATGCTTACAAGAGATCTCCAAGAAGACGAAACATGCATCATGAATGTTAAATTAGATGACATGTGCGATCACGGAGAGGAGCATAGAACAAGCTTCAACGTTTTGGAGACTAAAGATGACCCTCACAAGCCTTTAAATCTTGGTTCACCATTCCTTGAAACCGATGGAGAATTTGTGGATTCTACAAATCACCAAATCTCTCTCTCTAAATTTGACAAAGGAGTGATCTATCATCCCTACAAGGTAAGGTTTCTTTTTGTATCAATATGTACACTAATGAAACCTTTTATATAGATCCAGGTGGTGCGATTAAGAAGATCCAAGACGCCAAAATCCCAGCCCCTCCAACCATACATAAAGAAGTTGTCCAACCGACAAAACCGAAAGGCAAAGAGACTCCAAATATTGCAAATTCGATCTTGGTATCTAAGGAACGTGAAGAAGATGTGGTTCATGTCGAGATGAAACACAAAAGGTCCTCGATTTTTTTCTCCAACTTCATAATTATGATCCCCACGGATTTGAATGAGAAAGATGAAGAATTCATCGAAGAAAAAGTCAACAATATGGTGAATTTTTTTCACGGTGCGATTGTTCTTTATGAAAGCCAACAAGATGCTAATAGATGGAGCCTCAAGCCATGCGGTCCAGAGTGTAGAGAAGCTAAAGGAGTCTCAATTCTTTTAGTGGAGCCATCATATGCTTAAAAGGAAAAGGAGTCGAGGTAAAAGACTTAAAACAAGCGCTTTATGGGAGGCAACCCATATTTGGTTTTATCTTTTTTTTAGAGTCTTTAATTTCAAATTTTAATCATGGTTTTAATTTTTTTATTTTTATTACTTATTGGTTTTTCTAATCATGAATTTTAAGGTGTTTGCAAAAAGTTATAAAAATACAAAAAAAAAAATGTTTGTTTTGGAGAAGGAAGAAGAAAAGGAGATAGAACAACACCCGTTCTGGTTCAAGGCACAAACGAAATACCAGATCAACCCAAAAAAATCTGAAATTTTTGGAGACTATAGTAGACAGTCATACGAAGCTACTGAAAAAAGCAGAACGTAATTTGGTATTACGGTCTGAAAGTTATGACAAATTTCCCAAGGCTGAAGAAGAAGGATACGTAGCTGAAAGGAGCGAACTTCAAACTTGTTTTCAAGGCGAACGACAAGGAATGAGGAGACAATCTTCATACTTTTGGAAAGATCTCATTCTCAAGAGTCCGTAGCATCTTTCGGATCTCAATTCCGATGTGTATAGCCGAAGAAAAAGCTTATTTAAAATCGCATGGATCGCGACATAATACCGGTCAACCATGCCAACCGATATTCGGACCGGTATCACACCCCGATCGACCCGCGACACGAGTGACCCAGTACCGGTCATGCATATCGGTCGTGACCGGTACTGGAGCAAAACTGCCCCGCATTTATGCCGCGACTTCACCGCAATTCCTACCGCGAGGCAGTTTCACCGCACCCCACCGCACTTCTACCGCACCCCCCACCGCACACCCATCACAATCCCACCGCACCCCCACCGCAATCCTGCCGCTTTTTCTGCCTCGACCCACGGTAAGTTTGGGTCCCGATTTTGGACCGCGGTACCGACCGATATTTGGTCCGGTACGCGACACCCGATTCCCCCCATCCTGACTCGACCTTCCAAATCGTCCCATGACACGACGTGTCCCGCATCCTTCCCGCCTTGTTCTGCGACACACGCAACCCGATACCGGCCCACACCATCGATCGGTACCGCGATCGATATTACTTCGTCTCGCGACTCCACACCCATCCGACCACCGTCCCGTGCCGCGTCTCGCCTAGGCCCCGAGCCACACCTCGAACCATCCTAGTACCGCGACTAGCACCCGGCACCTTGACCGGTATTGATTACACCACGTCTCCATCAACCACCAAACCATTGGAATCACGAGCCATGGACCAACGAACCACCGCTTCGAACCACCGAGCCGACCGTCAAAGAGGTTAATTTTTCCTTTTTCACTGTTTTAATTATTTTACAACCATTTTTCACACATAATTTTTGCATTAGAAATTAATTTTTGATTATTTAACTACAAATTATTTGATTCATGAATTTTTGCATTAGAAATTACAATATTGGTTAGATTTAAATGGTTTTAAACATGATTTTCACATCTTGACATATTCATTGATTTCACTTAGATTGATAGTTTTTAACAATATGTGATGCAGCCTCAAGAACGGAGGATGCGCGGAGGCTGGATCGGCCCGGACCGGCCGTACGGCACATGTCGCGAATCGGGTAGCGATGAGCGATGGAAGCGACGCGGAGGACGTATCCGAGTGCTGGCCGTACGGCACTTTCACTTTGGACAGGATATGATCGAGCGGATTGCGAGAAGGGATCGAAGGTCACCACGAGCCGATGTAAAAGACTCGATACTGGCCAAAACAACAAAGAAATCGATCGGATTCCTAAGCTGCGAGGGGTTTTCTTTAAGAAGAAAATTCTTTGCTTTATTGATAATGGGTGAGGAAAATACAAGGCTGTTAGGGGACTTATATACTCGTCCGATCAGCTATGCCCTTCTAGGGGTCTTGGAATTTATTACAAAGACCGACACCTAATGCATTAAAAACGAAATCGGTGAATAAAATGCCCGACACTACTTATGGAAAGAAATCACACGGAAATTCAAAACAAAGAGCCGTTAGTATCAAATGTAATTAAAATAAATCGAGACTTACCTTATTTGGATGGAGCCATTGGATGCGTCGGATCGGGTGGAATCCGCGTCGGATCGGGTAGGATCTTTAGTCTTCAATGCGCGTGATGGTGAAAAAGGAAAATGTCCGTTGATTGTGTTGTGAGTCGCGGGGTAAGATCTGTTCGGGGCTGGGCTGGTCTCGATCGGGCTGGGCTGGCCTGGACTGGTTCTGATTGGGCCGCGCTGGTTAGGATCGGGCCGGTCTTGATCGGGCCGGGCTGGTTCGGATCGGGCCGGATCGCGTCTTGTTGAATGGGCTGGACCGTTAAGTTTGCGTCGTGTTCGGCGAGCAGGGCCTCTACCGTGTCGTTGATGTTTTCTTGCAAGGTTCGAGCTCCGGACCGGATCATAGGCATCGCGGGGATAGGCCGGGGTGGGGCTGCCGCGGTGATGTCGGTTTTGGAGGATGCATCATCCTCTCCCCCTTGGAAAGGTTCTGTCCTCAGAACTGTTTCATCTACTTCACAGGGAGATAAGTCAGCCACATTAAAGGTTAGAGACACGTTAAACTCACCTCGGAGATCTAGCTCGTAAGCGTTATCGTTGATCTTCTTGATCACTTGGTACGGTCCGATTCCTCGGGGCGACAACTTGTTGGTTCTCATCTTCGGGAACCGATCTTCCCACATGTGAACCCAGACGTAGTCTTCTGGTTCGAGATGGAGTTTCTTTCGGCTCCGGTCCGAATGTTTCTTAATCCGTTTGTTCCATTTCTCCATGTTCTCCTTGGCCCGTTGATAGAGCTTTTTGAGTAAGTCGGCCTTGGCCACTCCATTCAGGTTGATTTGATCCTTTCGCGGGAGTGGTATAGGGGCTAGGTCGAGGGGAGTCTGTGGCTTAAAACCATACACGATCTCAAAAGGAGACAAGTTAGTAGAAGAGTGTCTCACGCGATTATAAGCAAACTCGACCAAAGGAAGACAATCTAGCCAATTTCTCAAATTGTTACCGACAGTTGCTCGTAAGAGCGTGCCTAAAGTCCGATTGGTCGCCTCGGTTTGGCCATCGGTTTGAAGATGGGCCGTGGTGGAGAAGAAAAGCTTGGTTCCGAGCTTTCTCCACAAGGTTCTCCAGAAATGTCCGAGGAACTTTGGATCGCGGTCGGATACGATGGTCCAGGGTAGTCCATGTAATCTCACAACTTCTTTGAAGAACAGGTCGGCTATTTGCGTATCGTCATTGGTCTTGTTGCATGGAATGAAATGGGCCATCTTGCTGAACCGATCCACGACAACAAAAACCGAGTCCTTGTGTTGGATCTTCAGTAGTCCTACAACAAAATCCATAGACAAGTTGATCCACGGCATATCAGGAATAGGTAAAGGCGTATAAAGACCGTGAGGATGTGACCTAGATTTTGCGCTAAGGCATGTGGTGCACTTGGAACAGAACCGTTCCACGTCTCGTCGTTGGTGAGGCCAGAAGAAGTGTTCCTCGAGAATGCTTCGGGTTTTCTCCATGCCGAAGTGTCCCATAAGGCTGCCTCCATGGGCCTCGCTAAGGATTAGCTCACGCATCGAGCTTCGCGGAATGCACAACCTCTTGTCCCGAAAAAGGAAACCATCTTGCTTGTAATAGGGACCAAGGGCGCCTTTGGTGCATCAGGTGTAGAGCTCTCCAAAGTCTGGATCATCCGCGTAGAGCTCCTTGAGATGTTCGAACCCCATTATCTTGGACTCCATGGTAAATATAAGGGCGTATCTCCTGGATATGGCGTCGGCTACTACGTTCTCTTTGCCCTTCTTGTACTTGATCACGTACGGGAACATCTCCACGAACTCAAGCCATCTGGCATGTCGCTTCTTGAGATTGGTTTGGCCTCAGAGGTACTTGAGTGCCTCGTGATCGGTAAGGATCACGAACTTTTTGCTGAGCAGGTAGTGTTGCCAAGTCTCCAACGATCTCACCAAGGCATACAGCTCCTTGTCGTAGGTGGGATAGTTGAGGGTGGCTCCGTTGAGTTTCTCGCTGAAGAAGGCAATCGGTCTGCCTCCTTGCATCAGAACTGCTCCAATGCCCGTACCTGATGCATCACATTCAACCTCAAACATTCGGTCAAAGTTAGGCAAATTTAATACCGGGGCGTTGGTAAGGCTGTCCTTGAGCCGTTGGAATGCCGCGTCTTGGCTTGGTCCCCATGAGAAGGCTACGTCCTTCTTGATCACTGAGGTGATTGGGGCGGCTATCGTGCTAAAGTCCTTAACGAAACGCCGGTAAAAACTGGCCAGGCCGTGAAAGCTTCGGACTTATCGTCTCATCGTCCACCTTTAGACCCTGCGCACTCACAACAAATCCTAGGAAAACCAATTGATCAGTGCAAAAGACGCACTTCTTGAGATTGGCATATAAATGCTCGGACCGCAAGGTGTCCAACACTTTCTCAAGGTGCATTAAGTGGTCTTCCAAACAGGTGCTATAAACAAGAATTTCATCGAAATAAAAAAGAGAAAAGTACTCAAATAGCATAGAAAAGTTTTTATATTACTAGAATAACATACATCTTTTAAAAATTACTCAAAAGTTTTTAAAGCCTAGTAAATTACAATAAACACCCTTGGTTATTTTTTTTAATTGAGGTTATTTCTAATTAAAAAATGATTAACTAATCCATGTCACTAATCACTGTTCCACCTCACTAATAAGATTAACCGTGTTAAAAAGTCGGAAAAGGAAACTCAAAGGACGGAAAAATTAAAACTTTGTGTGTTGTAGTCGAAATTTCTACTGTTTTCTCTCTAGTCGGTTTCTGAGAAACATTCACCGCCGTTGTCGTCGAAACGTCTACTCTGCATTTTCACAGTCGAATTTTAGTCGAAGGTGAGTATAAACAGAGGAGTGGGGATTCTTCATCTTCCTTCGTTTTATTTTGAGTATAATCTGAGGAATCGAAAGTGTTTGTCGCTTGTTAACGGTATTGTGGCTGATTTATTATTCAGTGGCGGCTTGTTTATCGTTGTTAGTGGCTGTTTAAGTTATTTATTGCGGCTGATTTATTGTTATGTTGTGGCTGATTTGTGTTGTGTTGCAGCTGATTTACATGTGCAATGCTATTGTGGCTGAGACGCAATGTCCGTTTGGGAGACTTCCCTCGAGTCAGAGACGCAATAGGACATGATGTGTCGAAACACATGAAGCAGTTTCCTCTTGGAGTAGTTGCTAAGCTAGCTGATAGCCAATTGGTGTGGTTTGGGAAGACTGTACACTATCTACTATGTAGACAGATACGAGTACATGACAAGGAGATTTGGTCTCTCGTTGTTGATCAACCTATCAGGTTTAGCTTAATCGAATTTGGTGCGCTCACGGGTCTAAACACAGATCCACTGCCAACAGAAAGTTTTGAACCTGAGCAATACAAAACGTTCTGGGAGGAGTTGAAGGTGCCGCTTGGGGTAGGACCCAAGTTAGATGAACTGAGGGCAGCATTAGAGGGCTGTCGAGGCTAGAGTTTTGAAAAGAGGAAATGGTTAGGGCTGTTGCTTCTTCAAGCCATGGGACTTTATGGCTTGCATCATAATTCTAGAATACCCTTTGAAAGTGCAAAAAGAGTATTCGACGATGAAGCCTTGAGGACTTATCCGTGGGGTCGGACTACATTCAAAGTTCTGGTTGGTTCAATTAAGATGTTGAATCCAGAAGGAAAGTCGTACACCATTAGCGGCATGAAGGACGTGTTGATGGTTTGGGCGTATAAATCTGTGACTTGCTTCGGAGAGCGTTTTGGAAGAGTACTCAATGAGAACGAAATTCCTCTTTTGCGATGGGGTGGAACCCGTACACGTAAAAGTCTTACTACAGCCATAGTTGAGGAGATCAGAGACCATGGTGAGGTAAGAAGGTTGACTTGGCTGAGTTATGGATCTTTTTATTCTGTCTGACTTATGTGTTACTTGATGGCTGAGTTATGAATCATTTGATGTCTGAGTTATGAATCATTTGATGTCTGACTTATGAGTTACTTTATGGCTGAGTTATGAATCTTTTGATGTCTGACTTATGAGTTATTTGATGGCTGATTTACTATGCAGGTGCGTGTGAAGAAAATGGTTATGAAGGAGGCTGTAGAAGAGTTGTTTCCGCAGTGGGCGAGTAAAGAAAATGACCCAGAAGTTGTAAATCTGGTAACAGACATACATGCGGATAGGTTTGTTTGAGGTTTTTGGGATGTGAAGAGCGATGAGAAGAAGAAAAAAATGAAGGCTGCAGTTTCGTTAGATTCCGATCAACCCCCCCGCAAAAAAACAGAAGAAAGCTACGAAAAAACAGGAAGTAAGCAACAGTGAGATTGTGTTGCAGTATAGTAGTTACAAGGATATGGGGAAAGACACGGATTTGACGACCGTAGTCAATGTCCTAGAAAACCTTGTCAGAAGATTTGACAAGTTTGACAACTTTGGTAGTAGAATAGACAGTGTTGAGTCGCAGTTAAACACCTATAACACAAAATTTGGAGAGTTGTCAGATTTGAAGAAGATGATTGGTGATACAGTCCGAGCTGCTGTGGAAGAAAGAGTTGCATCTATTGAGAATGATCGGA
The DNA here is from genome assembly GCA_964056655.1 of Arabis hirsuta. Classification (NCBI taxonomy): domain Eukaryota; kingdom Viridiplantae; phylum Streptophyta; class Magnoliopsida; order Brassicales; family Brassicaceae; genus Arabis; species Arabis hirsuta. Next base: position 18,944,541 of record OZ053303.1, read on the forward strand.
TGCAAATGAAAGAGCGTCTGAATGCTCTTGAGGCACGGAACAGTACTCAAAAGGATGATAACCAATCAAAAGTGAACAACATCCCGCAGAAATCCGTTAATAGTCCAAAGGTACATTACAGTTGAGTTATGTTTATTTTTTACGACTGAGTTATCCTTATTAGTCTCGGTTGAGTTGTGTTTATATGTTAATACAGCCGAAGAAGGACGAGTTTAAAAGTCCTAAACCAGTCAACAGCCCCTTGCATAATGTACGTTACAGTTGATTTATGTTTATTTTTAACGGCTGAGTTATGGTTACTTTTGACGGCTGAGTTATTACCTATTTGACGACTGATTTATTACCTATTTGACGGCTGAGTTATAGTTACATAGCGACAGATTTATTCTTTTTATTCTGGCTGAGTTATGTTTATATGTTAATACAGCTTAAAAGTACCGAACCAGTTCATAAGACCAAAGTGAAATTGGCTGAGGAGTTCGGTAATGACGAAGAAGAAACAGTTGATTTCGTTACTATTTCTCCTGCTAAGAAATTGGTTGAGGCAAAAAAGCAGGAGGCTGAGGTTAAAAAAAAAAAGGAGGTCGATGCTTTAAAGAAGAAGGAGGCCGCTGCTTTAAAGAAGGAGGCCGCTGCTTTAAAGAAGAAGGAGGCCGATGCTTTAAAGAAGGAGGCTAATTTAAAAAATGAGGGGCAAGTAAGAAGGAGGTTAACGAGGAATCGTAAAGGTGATCCGAAACCAACAGAAGTGACTATCCCAGCAAAGAATAAACAGATTTTAGACGACAGTGAGATTGAGGATGTCACCAGCAAAATTGTCGCAGAATATAACAAACTATTGCCGGAGTCTGATGAGGAAGAAGAGAAAAGGATTAGGTCTGACAGAATTAATGTTTATCGGGAGTCCAGTGTGAAATTATCTCCTGATGGGTCTTCAGCGAGGCTAGCAAATGATCCTCCTCAAGCATGATTTTTTTCTTATATTGGAGACAATGGAATGACGTGCATGAGAAAAAATTATGAACCTTCACCGGCAATCTATGATCCTCTCTCACCTGGTGATCCGGTTAAAGTGGATAAACTTTTGGATCACCTAAAGCCATTCAAATATGACCCTTTAGAGCATGTGTTAATACGGCTATTACCAATATTTGCCTAAACTAACTTGTGTTTAATTGTTTTAGGGACGTTCCACTTAAAACAGCTTCCGAGGAGATCGAGTTCTTCAGAATTCTCATTACTGAGAGAAAGTATGTTGGCCAACTATAGATTATAGATGGCTGCATGATAATGTAAGTATACTGTTGGGGCTGAGTTAAATATACTTAATGTCTGAGTTATTTATTATATGTCTGAGTTATGTAGGCTTCAGTATGCTTTATGTCTGAGTTATATATTATATGGGGCTGAGTTAAATTTACTTAATGTCTGAGTTATTTATTATATGTCTGAGTTATGTAGGCTTAAGTATGCTTTATGTTTGAGTTATATATTATATGGGGCTGAGTTAAATATATTTAATGTCTGAGTTATATATTATATGGGGTTGAGTTAAGTTTAATTTTTGGGCTGACTTGATTCTCTTTGTACAGCATATTTCCGCGTATCTGAGAATCCTCGTAAAAAAATCCATGCTAGATCCCTCCCCATTCTACTCCAAGCGAATTGGATTTTTGGACTCTTGGTTTACTTCACAATGGTGTATGGATTACAACCAGTTCAAGATCAAACCAAAGATGTTTAAGTTCAAAGGTGTTGGGTATGAGGATTTAGTAAACGGCAAAGTTCCGGCAGACCTGCAAACAAACAAGAAGTGGTTAGAAGATGTCGATCACATGTACGGAATTATACAGACTAGAGGAGATCATTGAGTGGCATTTCACGTGGACCTTCTTAATGAGAAGATCGAAGCTTACGATCCCATCATTGGACAGGTGACACCCGAAAGTGAACAGAAAATCCTAGATTCATTTAGGCCGTTTACACAAATGCTCCCAGTTATGATGAACGACTTAGTTCCTATCAATCTCCGAAAGCCTAGATTGAAGCAGTTTGGGTTCCGAAGGAGGAGAGGCAAAAACATCCCACAAAACGTCCAAGTTGGCGACTGTGGGGTGTATGCATTGAAGTTTGTCAAGTGTCTAGTGCTTGGCACTACTTTCGATGGGATAAATGATGCGAATATTCAGGGTATACGGGTGAAGATGGCATCAGATATCCTCGATGAAGGAACTTATAATATGTTTGGGGTTTAGGGTTTTGTGAAACACTAAAGAGAGTAAAGGCAAACTTATGTGTCAGTCAGCTTTTACTCTCCTTTATAGCGACTGACTGATTGCGCAAAGAAGCGGCTGACTTAAAAGTGACGAATTCGGGATTCGGCTGAGTTATGACTGACTGATTGTGCACGGCTGACTTAAAAGTGACGAATTCGTGTTTCGGCTGAGTTATGACTGCTTTGTGCAAAAGAAGCGGCTGACTTATTGGTTTAAATATTCAAAACACAAATAACTAGCTTATCTATCCGGTTGATTTATACATTCAAAAAACAAAAGATACGGCTGATTTATAATTCAAAACACAAAAGATACGGCTGGTCTAAACATTCAAAAAACAAATAAGTAACTAAAGGGTCTCATAACTAAATTACATTCAAAAACCAAAATTATCAGGGCCAAACTCTTCAAACATATCGACCAGATTCGTCCAAACTATAGTGTTTATCCAATCTGGCTTCTCGCCACCATGCGCCCATATCCTCCTTAACATGCGCATTAGTTCGAAATAGCATTCTAGCCAGCAGATTAAAATTTGTCCAAATCATCAAATTGTGTTTCGGTTCCCATCTGTATTTTCGCTACAAAATAAAAAAAAGAGAAATATTATTGTTGTTCATAATATGAACCCGAAAGAAAAATATTAGGGTTGGCTTACAGCGAGTTTAAGAAACCATCGTTCCTTAAAATAATCGGGAATGAAGCGGTAAGTCGGCCACTCATGAACCCAGCCTTTTCGAAGAATCTCCGGGATCGCCTTCGAGAGCTCGTGTAAAAATTTGAACCACGTGATGGTTGTTTTATCAATAATTGCAATACCAGGGTTTAGAACAGGGAGGTGATCCCGCTCAGCGGAGTATAATATGGCATCGACACTGCTGAATAACTTGGAAATACAGGGTGGGACAACAGACATGTCGAAAAGGAATATGAAACAGATAGATTTATGAGAAGAGAGAAAATAGTGTTGGATAGAATGTGATGGGAGAGACAAGGTTTATGAGAAGGTAGATATATACAGATATTCAAATACGAAACGTCGCGAGACAAAATTATACATTTGCGACTGACTAATGGCTGACTTATGCCACGTTTCGGCTGACTTATATGTTGAAACTCCTAGTTCCCAAAAGATTAATCATAAAAGTTCCTAAAAGTTCAATCATAACTCCTAATTCCCAAAAGATTAATCATTACACCTAATATAGGAAGCGTCTCGAGAGTATTAATTTCAATATAATTACGTATTCAGAAAACCCTAGGTTAGCAACCAACGGGGCTCCTCACTTTCTCCTCTCTTGCGAAATAAAAACTTAAAATCTCAATCAATCACCTATAATGGCCTCTCCCTCACGATCCCCAAATTTGCAACCGGATTCTTCCTCTGCTACCTCTGAAACTCGGTTCCCTAGACCCGAGAGGGTTGGATATTCCATTGACTTCAACGCAGATCCATGTAAATCTCTTCGACTTCCCCAGTTCAAGATCTTCATGTTCTGACTTACTTCTCAGTGTCTGACCCCTTTTCTCTTTCCCTTTCTCTGCGAACCAACGACAACCACTGAAGCCCCTCAGGAGATCGCTGACTACACGATAATGGGAGGAAATCTCTTGTAAGTTCCATGAACCAACCCTGTTTCTCGCCATTACAAACCTACACACTTCTAACTGCATACATGTCGATTCAAACACCAATCTCAAATTTTGCAGCACTAATCTGAAATCTGTTTCTCTATTGCGAGATGACCAATCGACAGGGCCATCGACAATTATGCCCAAAAGATGTCACGAAACGGAGAGAGCTTTTTGTTCTATGAGGCAATTGTCGAAAGAGTTTTCAGGTAAATTCTTAGTCAACATGTGTATTGTATGAAATGTCGAATTCTTTACAAGTCAAATATTCGTTGTTTTCAACCTGGTGAAATTAATACTGTCAAACTGTGATGTTCCTTGTATTTTGTTTGTTTATCGTTGTGCAGGTACTACCAGAACTTTCTCGTTCAAAGGAACAGAGCTCGGTTCAAAGAGAAGAAGCCAAAAACTGGAGATGATGGCGAATCATCTCTCCGGAGTCCAATTCAACCACCAAATCCAAAGAAACATAGAGCCGATACCTCGCCGTAGCAAACCGGCACGCCAATTTGACTTTTATCTCAAGCTTTATGTAAAAGATTGAACTTTTTAAGTTTTGTATGAAATTTCTCCTACTATATCTCCTGTTTTGTATGATAAGTCTGCTATTATATCTCCTGTTTGAAGACTTCCCTATCTCGTCTACGAAATTATACATATACACATTGTTCTTAAACCCTAAACCCTAAACCATAATTCCTAGAAGTATAGCAAAAGATACACATTGTTCTTACAAAACCTTAAACCCTAAACCCTAGACCTTAATTCCTAGAGGTATAGCAAAACATACACATTGTTTTCACAAAAATCTAAACGAAACCCTAAACCATAATTCCTAGAAGTATAGCAAAAGATACACATTGTTCTTACAAAACCCTAAACCCTAAACGAAACCCTAAACCATAATTCCTAGAAGTATAGCAAAAGATACACATTGTTCTTACAAAACCTTAAACCCTAAACCCTAAATCTTAATTCCTAGAGGTATAGCAAAACATACACATTGTTCTCATAAAACTCTAAACGAAACCCTAAACCATAATTCCTATAAGTATAGCAAAAGATACACATTTTTCTTACAAAACCTTAAACCCTAAACCTTAATTCCTAGAGGTATAGCAAAACATACACATTGTTCTCACAAAACTCTAAACGAAACCCTAAACCATAATTTGTAGAAGTATAGCAAAAGATACATATTGTTCTTACAAAACCTTAAACCCTAAACCCTAAACGAAACCCTAAACCATAATTCCTAGAAGTATAGCAAAAGATACACATTGTTCTTACAAAACCTTAAACCCTAAACCCTAAACCTTAATTCCTAGAGGTATAGCAAAACATACACATTGTTCTCACAAAACTCTAAACGAAACCCTAAACCATAATTCCTAGAAGTATAGCAAAAGATACACATTGTTCTTACAAAACCTTAAACCCTAAACCCTAAACCCTAAACCCTAAACCCTAAACCATAATTCCTAGAAGTATAGCAAAAGATACACATTGTTCTTACAAAACCTTAAACCCTAAACCCTAAACCTTAATTCCTAGAGGTATAGCAAAACATACACATTGTTCTCAAAAAACTCTAAACGAAACCCTAAACCATAATTCCTAGATGTATAGCAAAAGATACACATTGTTTTCACAAAACCCTAAATAATCATATAATTATATAAATAATAAATCATCTATTCTCTATTATATAAATATGGCGTGTGAATATATGTACGTTATCGTTACGCACGCGTTTGGTACTCTCAATACGCTAAGCATATTAACCTTTTCTATGCTATTTGAGTAATTTTCTCTATTTTTTATAATATTTTTGGTAACTACGCAGTAACCGAACAGTTTCAATAACCCAACAGTTTTCGGTTTTTTCTATAAATACCAAGTGAACACTCAGTAACCGAACATTCGTTTTTATTAACTTTGAACTTGTTTTATCCTTTTGCAATATCAAATACAAGTTAGTTTTTCCTTGTTCTCCACGTATATGTAATTCACGTTTTTGCAACTTGATTTGTTTATATGTTTACATTATATATTAACATTCTATTTTCGATATACATGCAGCATCAATGGCAGAATCGAAGAAGATGATGAAGCGTCCAATGGAGGATGACCATGGACCAAATGCTGTTAAAAAGGCCAGAAGGGAAACCGAGGACCATTACAAGACGTTGATCCTCTCGCTCAAGAAACAGATTAATACTAAAGTTGAATTGCATGATGATTTTGTGGAAGTTCTGTTTATTTCTGCGAAAATGGATTTGCTTGAAAAATTTATCGAGAAGGAAAAGGTTGACTTCCTTGCTGAGTTGGACAAACTTGCAGCAGAACTCGTTGAAGCCAAAAAAAAGATGTATAACGCCAGCGTTGAAGAACTTGATTGGATAAAGTTTCATGCTAAGTACGGAAATATGTTTATCTAATGCGTATGTTTTAGTAGTCTAATGTTTTTATGTTTATGTTTATCTAACTTTATCTAATGCTTATGTTTTAGTATTCTTCGTAATTACTCAGCCTTACATTTGATATAACTTTGCCGAAACTCAGCCTAACATCTGATATAACTCAGCCTTACATTTGATATAACTCAGCCTTACATCTGATATAACTCAGCCGAAAATCAGCCTAACATCTGATATAACTCAGCCGAAACTCAGCCTAACATTTGATATAACTCAGCCTAACATTTGATAAGTCAGCCGTGTATTAAATATATTATAAGTCCGCCGTGTAGTTAGCCGTGAAGTTAACCTTAAGTTACACATTTTTAAATTTAAATAAATAGAGAATATATGATTTATTGTGGCGTCTGAATACGTAATCATAACCAAAATTAATACTCTCTAGATGCTAATCTGACGAGCTATATGGCGCTTCCTATATTATAGGTGTAATGATTAATCTTTTGGGAACTAGGAGTTAGAGCATGTACAACGGATAGAGACTTGATGAATCTCTAAAAAATAGTATTATATTCATTTTCATTATTTGTTTAAATTTTAAATTAATAGAAAAACGTGGATCCAATAGAAAATGAACATATGTTCGTGGAGGGTATGGCTAAAACTGTTTCTCAAATGAGAAACTTAAGAACCTCAATTCCGTTCTCTCTCCAACTTTTTATTATTTTATACTTTTTTATTTGATGAGAAACTGATGCTAGAGACTCCGTTGTACCTACTCTTATGATTGAACTTTTAGGAACTCTAATAAATGAGTCAGCCTTAACACGTTTACGTCACTAATAACTCAGTCATAACTATTCTGTAACCGAATAGTTTCAGTAACCCAACAGTTTTCGTTTTTTCTCTATAATCACTCAGTAACCGAACATTCGTTTTTATTAACTTTGAACTTGTTTTCTCCTTTTGCAATCTCAAATACAAGTTAGTTTTTCCTTGTTCTCTTAGTATATGTAATTCATGTTTTTGCAACTTGATTTGCTTATATGTTTACATTATATATTAACATCCTATTTTCGATATACATGCAGCATCAATGGCAGAATCGAAGAAGATGATGAAGCGTCCAATGGAGGATGACCATGGAGCAAACAATGTTAAAAAGGCCAGAAGGGAAACCGAGGAGAATTACAAGTCGTTGCTCCTCTTGGTCAAGGAACAGATGAAAGCTAAATCTGAATTGCAAGATGCTATGATGGAAATGAAATCTATTAATGCGAAAATGGATTTGTTTGATGGAATTATGGGGAAGGAAAAGTTTGACTTATTTGCTGAGTTGGACAAACTTGCTCATAAACTCGTTGAAGCCGAAGAAAAGATGGCCAAAGTCGAAGTTCCAGAAATTGATTGGATGAAGCTTGGTGCAAAATATATGGCTGACTAAATGTCTATCTAATGCTAATGCTTATATTTATGTAATGCTTATGACTCAAATTTTTATGTAATTTTAGTACTCTAATGCAGAATTTGTTTATTTTATCATAACTCAGCCTAACCTTTGACATAACTCAGCCTAAACTTCGTTTATAACTCAGCCGTATGAGACCCTGACCCTTTAGTTAGCCGCTTCTTTTGCACGAAGCTGTCATAACTCAGCCGAAACACTAAAATGAGACGCTAAACTGATGGTCGAAAACGAAGAGTCGAGGAGTCGCTATTTTTTTTTTAATCTGTAAATACCATTTAAATACTCATTAACTAGTCATAAACCCTACTTGTTTTTCTACTCAGTTACCGACCAGTTGTTTTTCGTGACTACTCAGTAACCAAAGAGTCGCTATTAATGAGAGTAAAGGCTGACTAACACATAAGTCACTCTTTACTCAGTAACCGAATTTTTAAATTTTTTAAATGTTTTAAATTGTAAAAAAAATTTAAATCTATAAATACCATCTGTTAAGATTTTCATTAACTTTAAATCTCTAGAGAAATCCACACCATCTGTTTAGATTTTCATTAACTTTAAATCTCTAGAGAAATCCACTTTGTAATGGAAGTATTCCCTCTTACCGCCCTACCTGAAGAAATCCAAGCCTTAGTGGCCGAACGTGTGGCCGCTAACTTTGTTGCAGATCTATATAGATTGAGAGCAACATGCAAGTCTATAAAGGAACTAACAGACCGGTCCGGAGTGTATGCATCTATATATGTGTTTACCTTCCCTTCGTACATACATCTATCTAGCTTGCTGATGCAAGTTTGCTACGCTAATGGAAACACGAGTACACTGTTCTTAGAGGGTGTACAAAAGTTCTTCACGTTCGACCTCCAAGATGAAGGCATTGCTTTGATTAAGAGAGCAGCAGATGCAGGATTCGAGCGTGCTTTGTATACATATGCAATGACACGCAAGGTATTTTGGAATACTGAGGAGTATTTATCTCTTTTCACAAGGGAATCTGTTCAGAGGATAGGCAAGATTGTTAGATCTCTAGAATGGGGTTGGGGAACGTCTCACACTGATGTGTTTCTAACAAAGAAGTATGAGTTCATGTCAAAGGAATTAACCTTGTTCTATAATTGCACATGTACTCCATTGGTGGACCAAGATTGGGATCTTTGGTACATTGAAGACAATATGGAGAACAAATTGTGTGACCGATGCTTTTGGATCAAAGAGTTAGGTCTTTTTTACCGTGATTTTAAGCCGATTATATATTGGCCGGACACTAGGCTTTGGGTGTTGTAATATAAACTACTGTTTCCTCCTTTATAATGTAATTCAGATCAGTTATGTATTTTTGGTACTCTAATCCTTTGTTTCTTTGTTTATGACTTCACCATTGACACGCATGAGATAAGTCAGCACTCTGTTAAATATAATTCAGCCGTGTAGTAAATATAAGTCAGCCGTGTATTATATATAAGTCAGCCGTTTATTATATATAAGTCAGCCGGGTAGTATATATAAGTCAGCCGTGTAGTATATATAAGTCAGCCGTGTAGTATATATAAGTCAGCCGTGTATTAAATACTCCCTCCGTTTCGGTATGTAAGTAGTTCTGCTTAAAAGCACGGGTATTAAGAAATTTTAACATTTTCTAAAACAGCAATAAAAACGGTTTTTTTGTTTATTGCACACAATCATTTTGTGTGCACATTTAATTAGAGAGAGATTACTTTTAGTAATAAAATTAATAAAAATTTGAAAGTAATACCAACAATCTGAAAGTAAAACTAATGGAAGTAAGACAACACTTACGTTAGTATTTATAGTGAATTTACACTAATAAATGTTAGTTGACTAAACATTGTAAGTTGTGTTCAAAAACATTGAAGACTAACGACAAGGCATTTAAGTTCTTAGTGGAATACTGTTTATTTAAATTATTTTATTGCTTTGGGTTTTGAGAACACCTTATATTGTGAAACAAACCCATTTTGCTTAAACTACTGACATACCGAAACAGAAGGAGTATAATTCAGCCACTTATGTTTTAGTAGTCTTATGTTTATGTAATAACTCAACCTAAATTTTTCGTAATAACACAGCCTAACATTTGATATAACTTAGCCGAAACTTCATTCATGACTTCACTTTTACACGCATTAGATAAGTAACCCTTTAATCATAGACGAAAAAAAAAATCAGAACATATAAAATCTCCACCTTTGGCTTTTGTTTCTAAACCCTAGGTTGTGAAACAACGCGACTCCTCTCTTTCTCCTCTCTTGCGAAACCAAAACTTCTGACTTCCTCTGCGAACTTCACGAAAGAAGATCCATGTAAGTCTCTTCGACTTCCTCTGTTCAAGATTTTGAACCATGTAGAGAGTATACTCCATAAGTATTAGAAGGATTACGAACAGCACTCATAAACTTAGAGTTTTTTTAATCTTTGAAGCTCTTTTTCCAACTTCGACAATGGCGGATCAAGTATGTAAATCTCCTACAAACCCACATTTCTTTCAACCTCTTCTTCCCGGCTTCCACTCCCACCTCGTACGTAATCTCCCTTCTTCCCTCCCTCTCAATGTCTTTCTTCTTCTTTACGGTTTGTGTTTGTTGCAGAGCATTCCGGTGAATTTCTTCTCGAAATACATAGAAGGAAGAAACGAAAGAAATATGATGGAGCTTAAGTCGGACGCGTCTGAGAAAACATGGAAAGTTAAGATGGAAGGTCGGACACTCACCTTTGGATGGAAAGAGTTCGCAGTCGCTCATGATTTCCGAGTCGGAGACTTCGTCATTTTCAGACACGAAGGAGATTTTTTATTCCACGTCACTAGTCTTGGACCTAGTTGCTGTGAGATTCAATATGTACAGTCTAGCAACAACGTTGATGATGATGATGATGTGGAGGGGGAGGAGGAGGAGGAGGAGGACAAAGAGAAGAAAAGAGAAACCAGTGAGAGTTCAAAGTGAAAACCGATTTGTAACACTAACACTAACACTAACACTAACACTAACTGTCACGAGGGAAGGAGATTATTCTTTTGGACCAGCATGGAGTAGAGTGGCCAGTGTATCTATGCATGCCAGACATACGTATGAGGTTGCGCTTTGGTTCAGGGGTTAGAGAATTCTTCAAGGCTATTGACATTAAGGCGTACGAATCTTTTGTGTTGGAGTTGGTTTGGGAAGACAAAGCATCTCCTCCTATGCTCAAGTTCTGCTCCAAGATCGAGGCATGATGCCTCTAGTTTCCTTCCACCAAGTTCTTCCCTCCTTCTCTTTTTTTTGTTTTGATGAAACTTTGGCTTTTTTTTTGGATGAAACTATATTGCTTGTTTTTTTTTTCTTTTGGATGAAACTAAAGTTTCTTTTAGATGAAACTATTGCTTATTAAGTTATAACCTTATAGATTAAGTACAACAATTTGCCAAATTTAAATATCAACAATGCCATCCATTATACTTCATTTGACGGCTGATTTATCGATGTAACAAAAACAAAAATCAGCCCTTACTAAGACATACCACAGCCCTGTCGTGTATATAACTCAGCCAAACCTCAAACATACCCTAAAATCGAGATAAATAATGTTGAGGCATAAGTTCTCTTTCAACGTATAAGTCAGCCGAAACATGCCATAAGTCAGCCATTAGGTGCATATAAGTCAGTCTAAACGTGTAATTTATCTCTCGACGTTTCGTATTTTGGGCGGGAAAAAAAAAACTCAATTTATTCAATTTATCTCGCGACGTTTCGTATTTTCGGCGGAAAAAAAAACATTATTTATTCAATTTTATCACGTTTCGTACTCTCGAGACGATATACTGACAGTTATATGGCTCCCTATACTAGGAGTAATGATTAATCTTTTGGGAACTCTAATCTTTTTTAAATATTATTTGTTTTAAAATATTATGATTTGTTTTTAAAATATTACGCGGTTGGACGAGTTAACATCTGGTGCATGCGTAGAGGGTTAAGAGAATTGATTTGACTACCTATATCACCAAAGTGCACTTATCTTTTCCGTCACACATCCAGAGAGAATTCCAGAGTTAAGCGTGCTTGGGCTGGAGCAATTTAAGGATGGGTGACCTACTGAGAAGTCATTTCCAGTACCGTGTGAGTGAGGACAAAACACGGGGAAAGATCACGTGGTGATTTGCAGGGTTAGTAAACAAGTGTTTCTAGCCTTCTGGACTAACGCACCGACCGTCGGAGAAGGGTGGGCCCACGGGCCGAGAGTGGGCGTGGGGCCCATTAGGAGATGAGGATTTCTCCTGAGGGGATGAGGATTTCCCCTGTATGTTATTGAGAGATGAGGATTTCTCTCGAGGGGATGAGGATTTCCCCTGGATACTGATAGCTCGACGGCGGTCGAGGCGTTTCAGTTTGGTATCAGAGCACTAGCGGTTCTAGGGCTAGAATATTGATTGATTATGTGAGTTAGTCAATTGATTGTTGTGTGGGTATGGAGTCCTAGATTATCTCTTCCGAGCCTTCAATGAGATTCCACGGTAAGTGTTGTATGATTTCTGTTTTTGTTCTAGTACTTAGAAATCTGCTGGGAGTGCAGAGTTATGGCTAGAGGTGCTAGAGGCAGAGGTCGTGGGGGCCGTGGAGGCCGAGGTGGTCGTGGTGGGCACGGGCGAGGACTTCAGAGTGAGTCAGATGCCGTGAGTGTGGCCCAGGAGACCACGCAGGAGCAGGTGGCAACACGTAGGCGTTTTAGGAGGGGTCTGTGGGTGGGACTGCTATGGGTGCCAGCGTGAGGGCTGGTGGGGCCAGTGTGGGTCCGGAGCCGTTGGTGCGGGGGGCTCGGGTGGGGGTGCTCCCGTAGGTGTGGCCCAAGACCGAGATGATCGTTTGGCGGGTTTGTTGCAGTTGATTCTGGAGCGGTTACCAGGTGGGGTACCGGCTCCGGGTCAGGCTCCGGGAGTTCAGCCAGGTGGGGCTGGTGTGCAGCCAGTGGTGGCTGGGGTTCAGTCGGTAGTGGCTGGTGTGCAGCCGGGTGTGGCGGTTGCGGAGGAGCTTCCATCCTACCTGAGGATGATGGAGCAGATGCAAAGGATTGGCACCGGGTTTTTCTCGGGTGGTGCCAAGCCTGAGGAGGCCGATGAGTGGCGGCGGAGATTGGAGCGTAATTTTTGCTTGATCAGGTGTCCTGAGGGATACAGAGTGGATCTGGCGTTTTATTATCTGGATGGTGATGCGCATCTCTGGTGGAGAGGCGTCGAGACTAGGAGGGTGCAGGCCGAGATGGTCTGGGAGGATTTCTTGGCAGAGTTTAACGCCAAGTATTTTCCCTAGGAGGCTGTGGATAGGATGAAGTCGAGGTTTCTGAACCTGACTCAGGGAGGTCGGACTGTGAGAGAGTTCGATTTGGAGTTCAGTCGGCTGTTGGTACATGCTGTGAGGGGCATGGAGGGCGAGCAGGCCCAGGTGAAGAGGTTCCTCGGGGGACTTCGAGCTGATCTGAGGACTCGCTACAGGGCGAGTAAGTTTGCCACGAGGGCGGAGTTGGTAGAGACGACTGCTGCGATCGAGGAGGATATCTGAGAGCAGGCTGTGGTGGTTAGCCCACCGTTGCAGCAGTAGAGGAGGCAGCAGTCGGGTTCGAACAGGGGCGGTAAGCCTGCTCAGGGTCAGAAGAGGAAGTGGGAGGGCACTTCAGGGCCGAGTCAGGGAGGTAAGAGTGGTTCGGGATGCTTCGGGTGCGGTGACATGGGCCACAAGGTGGTGTACTGTCCGAAGAGGAGAGAGGATCGGGCGGCGTAGGTGTGTTACCACTGCAGGGAGCCGGGGCATATCAAGCCCAGGTATCCTAAGCTACAGTAGATGGCGGTGGCAGCAGTGCAGCCATTGGCGGTCCAGCCGTTGGCTCAGATCGCAGCGACGCCACAGGTCTTCACTCTGACAAAGGCAGGCGGTTCTAACGCCAGACCGATCACAGGTAAATTCCAGACTTGATTGCTTTTCATTTTTAAATCCTTGAGTTGTTTGAATTTTGTCTGTTTGAAAAAATTATGAGTCTGCGTTAGAGCGTCGGGTCTTAATGCACATGGAACTGTGCAGGGACCTTAGTTGTGGGCGGATGTGAGTCCCACGTGTTGTTTAATTCGGGAGCTACGAATAGCTTCATTACTCCGGAGTGTGCGGAGGGTAGTGGGATCCGGAGCGATTCCGGAGAGCAGACGGGAGTAGTTAAGATTGTTGGTGGCAGGATGTTAGCTACTTTCGGGCGGGCTCGTGGTGTGGACATTCTGGTGGCGGGAGATTCAATGCCAGCAGACCTGGTCATTAGTCGTAAAGAAGAAGGATGGGAGTTTCCGGTTGTGTATCGATTACCGGGGACTTAACCAAGTCACTGTGAAGAACAGGTATCCTCTGCCGCGCATTGATGAGTTGTTGGATTAGTTGCGAGGGGCTACTTGGTTCTCCAAGATTGACTTGGCTTTGGGATACCATCAGATTCCGATTGATGGCCTTTCACCAGGTACGGACACTTTGAGTTTGTAGTGATGCTGAACTATGACCTAGAGCTGAACCAGAGACAGAGGCGCTGGATGGACTTAGATGCAGACTATGACCTAGAGATTGGGTACCATCCGGGTAAGGCTAACCTGGTTGCAGATGCGTTGAGTCGGAAGAGAGTGGCTTCAGATCAGGAGCGAGATATGGAGGCTCTGGTGAGCGAGATCAGCACGTTGGGGTTGTGTGTGATCTCACAGGAGCCATTGGGGTTAGAGGCAGCTAACCAGGCAGATCTGTTGAGCAGGATTCGGGTTGCTCAGGTGAAGGATCACAGTTTGATTGATGCATCTTAGGCGGCCGGCTCAGAGTATGTGGTCTCAGCGAGTGGGATGATACTAGTGAACGGGCGGGTGTGTGTACCCAAAGGCGAAGATCTGAGGCAAGAGATCCTAAGGGAGGCTCATTCGAGCATGTTATCGATTCATCCGGGAGCGACCAAGATGTATCGTGACCTGAAGCGGTATTACCACTGGGTCGGGATAAAGAGGGATGTAGCTAGCTGGGTTGCAGCGTGCAACGTGTGTCAGCTGGTGAAGGCTGAGCATCAGGTTCCGAGTGGTATGTTGCAGAGTTTACCCATTCCGCAGTGAAAATGGGATATGATTACCATCGATTTCGTGACAGGGTTGCCGTTGTCACGGACTTTTGATGCTATTTGGGTGATTGTGGATCGTCTGACCAAGTCAGCACACTTTCTGGCCATCAAGAAGACTGATGGAGTGGCAGTTTTGGCTAGGAAGTATGTGCGAGAGATTATGAGGCTGCACGGTGTGCCAGCTAGTATTGTGTCAGACCGGGATCCGAGATTTACTTCAGAGTTCTGGAGGGCATTTCAGGCAGAGATGGGCACTAAGGTGCATATGAGTACAGAGTACCATCCTCAGACAGATGGGCAGTCAGAGAGAATGATTCAGACATTAGAGGATTTGTTGAGGATGTGTGTGCTTGATTATGGTGGTCATTGGGTGGATCATCTGAACCTGGTTGAGTTTGCGTACAACAACAATTACCAGGCGAGTATTGGGATGGCTCCGTGTGAGGCTCTGTATGGGAGACCATGTAGGACACCACTATGCCGGACTCAAGTGGGGGAGAGGAGCATGTTTGGTGCAGATTTTGTTCAAGAGACGACGGAGAAGATCCGTGTCTTGAGGCTGAACATGAGAGAGGCTCAGGATCGGTAGAAGAGTTACGCCGATAGGAGACGGAAAGAGCTAGAGTTTGAGCTGGGAGATATGGTGTATCTCAAGGCAGCTATGTTGAGGGGTCCTAACAGATCCATTTCAGAGAATAAGCTGCGTACGAGGTTTATGGGTCCGTTCAAGGTTGTGGAGCCCGTCAGACCGGTGGCTTATCGGTTGGAGTTACCTCAGAGAATGAAGGCTTTTCATAAGGTCTTCCATGTTTCGATGCTGCAGAAGTATCTGCATGAGTCTGAGGAGGTGTTGGCTAGGATTTCGGAGGATCTTCAGCCCAACATGACGTTGGTGGCGAGGCCTGTGAGGATTCTTGAGAGGAGGGTCAAGATTCTGCGCCGGAAGAGTATACCGTTGGTGAGAATCGTGTGGGACTGTGACGGTATTGAAGAGGAGACTTGGGAACCAGAAGCGTCGATGAAGAGGAAGTTCTCGAAGTGGTTCGAGAAGCAAGCGTTGGCTTGAGTCCTTTTTCTGGTTTTCAGAGTCTGTATTAGCATGTTGCTATGATTGAGATAATTGTATTTCGTTGTGGATGTAACGAGTATACATTTTGAGATTTAATAAGATGAGTTTGCCTTATTAAATGTGTGGTTAAGACATGAGTTCTTATGAGATCACTAGTGATGTCATGGTTTGTGATGACTGGTAGGTCATGTGTAGGTCTAGGGATAGAAGTTCTATGTGAGTTAGAGCTTGCCTATCGGCTAGGATGACTAGGAATAGGAGTTTTACGCGGCTTAGAGCTTGCTCATGTTCCAGAAGGGGCTGGAAATGAGATTTGTTCATGTTCTAGGAGTGGCTAGAAATGAGATTGTTCATGTTCTAGGAGTGGCTAGAAATGAGATCGTTCATGTTCCAGGAGTGGCTGGAAATGAGATCGTTCACGTTCCAGGAGTGGCTGGAAATGAGATTGTACATGTTCCAGGAGGGGCTGGAAATGTAAGCTCTATGCGCGTTAGAACTTGTCTATGTCCTAGGGAGAGTCTGGAAAAAAGGTTTTATGTGAGTTAGAATCGTCTTTTCCAGGGACTCTGCGAAACACCTTGGTGATTGGGTTGTTTTGAATGACCACGAGAGGTGATTTCAGTCGACAGGTACTTATGATGCATGTATCAGAGTATTGCTCAAGGAGACGGGTGGGTTTCCTGCATACTGAGGGATAGTGGTTCTCTCCAGCGGATGAGTGGGTTCCTGCATATACTCGAGATTTGGTGGTTCTCTCTAGGGGACGAGTGGGTTCCTTACATGTACTTTGAGGGATGGTGGTTCTCTCCAGGGGATGAGTGGGTTCATGCACACGTAACTCAAGGGGTGACGATCTTGCGAGTGAGTGTGGTGTACATGTATATGAGTTATGAGTATGAGATATGAGCAGTAGCGTCTGAGCGTGGTCGTGAGAATAGGATTGGATGAACTTCGGGGATCGGGAGTGGATCTCAGGTGGTGCTGACCGAGTGAGGTCAGGATTGCAGCCGTGGTGAGACGGTGCAATGAGGCTAGTATGAGCCTAGTAGAACTCGGGGATCAGGTGTGATCATGAGTGGTGCTGGCTGAGGGCCAGAGTGTGTTGTGGACGTCGAGTCTGGGGTTATTACTAGAGTCTGGATTCGGTTCGAACAATCCTGGTAACATATGTTACTCCGATGGTCGTACATGTTCTTGTTTGATTGTTGTACGATCATTTGGTCCAATGCGGGGTCAACGGTTGGTCGGACATGTTCTTGTTTGATTGTTGGACGGTCAATCGGGCAGCCCTAATCCGGACCATGGGGCATGCATCGTTGATGTTCCGGGTGAATCTGGTCGAATTTTAGGCGAGAGTGTTAGCCTTACCAGGACGGGTTGTGGGATTCGAGCGTGATCTCGAAGGATACTAGCCGTTTGCAGGTCAGGTGGTTGAGACCGTAGTGTGGTGGTGTCGCGTGATTCGAGTTCGAATCCGTGTTAGTGGGGGAGAATTGTAACGCCCGTGAACCAAAAAGTGGATTTTTGGTGGGTGTCGATCGACACAGGGGTTGTGTGTCGATCGATCCGAGTTAAAATCAGACTGACGGTTTCGGTTTCTGATTGCCGGTTTGGTAGACCGGTTTAGGGGACACCCTAGGGTTGTATAAAAGGGCTGGAACAGACGCGTGTTGGTCTCTTTTTGGCCGAAAATCAGAGAAAGAGGAGGATTTGAGAGAGAATCAAGAGAGGTTGTGAGTTGTGTGTGATTGAGGGTGAAGGACAGTTTCTGCTCGAGTGTTTCAGAGGGCAAACGGCTAGGCAACTCGAGGAGGATTGGGGTAAAACTTGTTGGGTAAGTTCTCCGATCTCTTCTCTTGATATAGCCAAAAACGGTTCGTCTTTTCGTTGATTATTCATCGAGTTATGGCTGTTTGAACTCGATGGGTCTGTGCAGATTAGTTGTCTGCGATCAGTCGGTCTCGGGGTTGATGTCTGATCGAACCAGAAGGATTCTAGAGACGATCCGCATACCGACGCGTAGCTGTGTCTGTCTAGTTTCCATAACAGTCGTTCGTTTTGGTTTTGGACCAGTGGTTCGTCGTGTACGAGTCTTTTTGTAACTGTTGGTCTAATTCTCATTTCGATTCTTCGAGGTGAGTGCGTGATCGTGGGTTTGTGTGGGCATAGGGATTGATGGAATGCGTTTGCTTGGTGTTTTGTGTGTTCTGTGGTTGGAATGGTGCAGGTGACTCGATGAATCGCGACGGATTCGAGCCACGAGAGGATAGGCTCGATTCTGGGTGGTCGTGTCGATCGACACCATGGCTGTGTGTCGATCGACACAGGACAGGGTCTAGAGGTTGTGTCGATCGACACAGAGTCCCTGTACCTGTTCGTGTTGGTTGTTCTTGTTGTTTTGCTCGTGTGCTCATTCTGGTAATACTCATGCAACTCGTTTTGCCATGTGTTGCAGGTAAAGAGAAAATGTGATCGTGGAATCATGGCCAGGAAGGAGAGATGATCTAGGGTCTCGTATGGCTGTGTGCTGTTGTAGAATTGCTAGGTTGCTAGTGAATTCTGAGTTGTAGTTAATTGGTTTATTTGTTATTGGTTATTGGTTATTGTTTGGATTGTTGGATTGAACCGGTTAGATTTAATAAGTATGGGATTATTGAATTGATTGAATTGGTTTAATTGTTTTATGTTTTCCGCATGTTGTATTGGCCCAATTGAGGATTATTATCTGTGATGATAATTATCTGAAGGGAAAAATTTTAAATTTTGGGTCGGGTCGTATCAGAGCGAACCCTGACGAGTGTGTGAGTCACACTGTCGGGGGTAACGATCCTGGTGCGCAACGAGGACGTTGCGATCAGTTAGTGGGGGTGATTGTAACATCCCAGTATCTGAAATATGTGGTGCATGCGGAAAGGGTTAAGAAAATTGATTTGACTACCTATATCACCAAAGTGCACTTATCGTTTCCGTCACACATCCAGAGAGAACTCCAGAGTTAAGCGTGATTGGGCTGGAGCAATTTAAGGATGGGTGACCTTCTGGGAATTCATTTCCAATACCGTGTGAGTGAGGACAAAACACGGGGAAAGATCACGTGGTGATTTGCAGGGTGAGTAAACAAGTTTTTCGAGCCTCCCGGACTAACGCACCGACCGTCGGAGAGGGGTGGGCGTGGGGCCCATTAGGAGATGAGGATTTCTCCTGAGGGGATGAGGATTTCCCCTGTATGTTATTGAGAGATAAGGATTTCTCTGGAGGGGATGAGAATTTCCCCTGCATACTGATAGCTCAACGGCGGTCGAGGCGTTACAATCGTCATCTTCTAACTCATCTAACCCAATCTCATCGTCGTTTATTGACAATCAGCCGTGTTGTAATCATAACTCAGTCGTTTATTGACAATCAGCTGTATTGTAATCATAATTCAGTCGTTTATTGACAATAATTCAATCTTTACGACTGATTTATCGCATTAACAAAAACACAAATCCATACATATCCAAACAACACTTTTAAATCGGACAAGTTTTTGCATTATGCCCAGACTGTTTACAACGGGAACATGCGTGTCGTTTTCTAGGACGTTTTTTGTCAAGGGCAACTTCTAAAGGAGATTTCATCCTACTTTTCTTAGGTCTTCCTGGTTGTTGACGCACAAGCGGGGGCAAGCACGGTTGGTTAGCAACGTTATTTGGAACTTGGAGCGCTGAATCTATCCGCATGATCGACTCAGCGTATGCGTTTACCAAATAACTGCTGTTGTAGTAAGGACTACACAAGGATATACGACAAATTTTCCTGTCCTCGGCAGCTGTGATTGCATGCACGCAAGGTAATTTCTCGTGTTCAAAACGCTGACATGTGCATTTTCTCGTTTCCAAATTCACAATATGCAAAGACGATCCATATGTAACTTCCGTGTGATAACGATCAATCCTTTGTACCGTCATAAGTCTGGCGGCAATGACACGACCCTATTTATTCATAAAAAATTATTAAATATTACGGCTGGCTTATCATAAAGGCTGGATTATGGAACAATAACGACTGACTTATGAACTGCAATGGCTGACTTACATGTAGTAGTTTCTCGACACCACGCGAAAGCGTGGTTGGCTGCGATTTCGCATCCTCTCTCCGTTCTTCAAACCATCTGGTCATCATAACCCGTATCGATTCTAATAGTCGAACAATGTGAAGACTTTTAGCATTTGACAGTGCTCTGTTCATTGATTCCGCTATGTTCGTAGTCATCAAATTGTACCTTTGGCCCGGGAAATGAACACGCGCCCACAGTCGAACATCAGCTCTTTGGAGGTAGTCCTGAAGTTCAGGATTAATCGCTTCAATCTCCTCGAACCTTGTATTAAAGTCAGAAACCCTAAAACATTTTGCCGCTTTCTTCACCAGATGAAAGACATCTTTTCCCTTGTACTGTTGCAAAATGTTCTTATATAAATGGTAAGTGCAAATTCCACGAGAAGCCAACGGAAACACATTTCCAATTGCTTTTCCTATCGAATTATGCCTGTCCGAGATAATCGCAAGAGCCTCATCGTCGGGAATCAAAATTTTTAGTTGCGTAAAAAACCATTGCCATGAATCATCATTTTCAGTGTCAACCACACCGAAGGCTAGTGGGAAAATCTGAAAGTTACCATCCTGAGCTAGTGCTGTGAGAAGTGTCCCTTTGTATTTACCGTTTAGAAACGTATCGTTGACAATGACAACTTTGCGCATGAAAGGAAACCCATTTATTCTCGCACCAAACGCAAGGAACACATACATGAATCTTCCAAACTCATCAATTTGAAGACGCGTAACCGTACCCGGATTTTCCCTTCTTATCATATATAGGTAAGGAGGCAAGTCTTCAAACCCACTCTCAGGAGTTCCCATATCGATTTCCCTTGCAAATTTTAGCGTCCTATGTGATTTCCAATAATCCATCTGTCCACACGGAAAATAAGTCAGCCGCATCGTACTAATAAATCAGCTGAAATATAAAAATAAGTCAGCCAAAACGTACTAAAAATCAGCTGAAATAGAAGTAAGTCGCAACGTACCAAAAAATCAGCTGAAATATCAAAATAAGTCAGCCAAAACGTACTAAAAATCAGCTGAAATAGAAGTCAGCCGCAACGTACCAATAAATCAGCTGAAATATCAAAATAAGTCAGCCAAAACGTACTAAAAATCAGCTGAAAATAGAATTCAGTCGCAACGTACCAATAAATAAGCTGTAATATACAAATACGTCAGCCTAAACGTACTAAAAATCAGCTGTACTATACAAATAAGTCAGCTGCAACGTACTAATAATTATCTTTAAACCAAAATGCTTATTGATAGTTATTCCGACACTCTTAGGTCGAACTGACGGACCAACATCGCCGAGATAATCCCTGTACAACTGGCCTAAAATATTTGGTGTTGCTTGTCGAGATCGATTAGAACGCTCAGTTACAGAACATGTATGCTCCGAATCGTAAATACGAACATAAAATGCCGGTAATTCCCCTTGTGTAGAAGCACGAACTCTCCAGAGACATCCATCAACCCAACACTTAACAATGAGTGTGTCCGAATTGGATACGTCTACATCAAAATCAAATTGATCTCTCACCGTAAGAAGTTTCAGTCGTTTCTCCAAATCGGCTTTACTCTCGTATCGTTGCCCTACCACGAGGTTTAGCGAAGACATCTCCAACCCTAGAACCTCTGGATTCCTTTCCGATCCGCTCACCGACATGTTGCGAGCTCTCTTCTTAGGCGGTAGCGTCGGTGAATCTTCGTCTTGTGTTGGAGACTCACCGTATGAACTGAAGTTATCATCTTCAGATGAAGCACCATCCGAGTCGTCGAACATATCAAATCGGCTTTCAAATTCATCATCTTCTTCGTCTTGTTCGCCTACTTCGGATTCTCCGCCTACTTCGTATTCTTCACCTTCCATTTTACTTGCGCAATCCATGTCTTCATCGTCGCGTTTATCTTCGTATTTTGTTTCAACACCAGGACAATTATCATTACTTAAACCACCGTAATCTTCGTATGTAGATTCTACTTTTGAGCCATAACTGAATAACCTTTTCTTCTTCTCTCTCACTTCGTCATTCCGAATAATTTTGCTCTCCTTTTTTTCCGTAATCTCTACACAGAGACGTATCTGTTCGAATTTCCTTAGGCTTAGAAAACCTATCAACTGTCGAGTATTGGAGACGTAAACTGGTGGAGTATCGTGCACCATTGTTTTTAAAGTTTTATTCGAGAACATGTAGCTCAGCTGAATCTGATGGCTCGACTCGTTCAATCCGTAATCATCGAGTACAGACTTCACAAGTTCGTTGTGTGTTGTTTCATCATTTAAATACAGAACTCTACACCCTCTACCGTCAGCGTTAAATACGTATCTGTTTTTCTTGACCCAGTTACCGGAAACAATAATTACCGGATCCATAAGATTTCGAACAAAGATCAATGAAAAAAAATAATGAGGAAGGAAAATAGATGAAGAGGGTGACGATTAAGTTTCTGGGTATCAGATGATAAAGAAGATAAATAGATGAATAAGAAGAAGACACAGCGTCACAACATAAAACTCTAACAATGACATGGAAAATGACATGGAAAATAGGAGCTGATGACATGGAAAATCGGATTTGATGTCATTAATTTTTT
Organism: Arabis hirsuta; assembly: GCA_964056655.1. Classification (NCBI taxonomy): domain Eukaryota; kingdom Viridiplantae; phylum Streptophyta; class Magnoliopsida; order Brassicales; family Brassicaceae; genus Arabis; species Arabis hirsuta. The sequence goes on from OZ053303.1 coordinate 18,967,203, forward strand.
GCTTATATGGCAAGTGAGCCACAAAATGAAAATGTAAATCAGCCTAACTAAATCAGTCATCAAATGCATATGTAAGTCAGTTGCAAGGTGAATACTATTTCAGTAATAAAAACAACAAAAATTGGGTTCGAAAAGAGGCCATAAAAGGGCGTTGATTAGCTGGAAAATATTATGTCAGCTGTATCGTCCAATAAATCAGCCGTCAAATGAATGCTATTGTAGTAATTAATCTTTCGCTAATAAATCAGACGTAATAAGGCCAATTTACTATTAATCAAGCTAAACATGGCTGATTTACGCTAATTATACTTAAATCAGCCGTAACAATCTTTCATAGGTAAGCCGTCCATTTAGTAACACAGCCAGTCGATGATCATTCCATCATCGTGAGAAACATATCTCAACCAGCCGATGTACAAATCAGCCGTCATATATGTACGTAAGTCAGCCACATCGTATATATAACTCGGCCGTCAATACCGCCGTAATGCTTTACGGTTGAGTTCATGAATACACGTCAGCGATTTCCTGTGTGGCGCCGGATTTTATCTGACGTGGCACTTAAAAGTCATGGAATTATTGTAATTAAGTTTTTTGTCATAACGTAATTACAAGGGCATGCCGGGCATTTAAAATAAATCAGTAATAAAAAAAAGTTTTGTATACGTCTAGTAATATTACCTAATTTATGTGCCGTTTAAGTTAAGTTCCCAATAAAAAACAACAAAGTTATAGATGTATGCCCTTAGCACGTGGTTCATGAGTTGCATGAAGGTGCTCGGCGCGTTGGTGAGACCGAACGGCATCACAAGCCACTCGTAAAGACCTTGCTTGGTCTTGAAGGAGGTCTTCCACTCGTCACCCTCCTTCATTCTCACTTGGTGGTAGCCACTTTTCAAATCGATCTTGGAGAAGATCGTGGCACCACTGAGCTCGTCTAACATGTCGTCGAGTCACGGTATAGGATGCCGGTACTTGACGGTAATGTTGTTGATGGCGCGGTAGTCTACGCACATTCGCCAGGACCCGTCCTTCTTGGGCACTAAAAGGACTAGGACCGCCCAGGGGCTGAGGCTCTCTCGGATGTAACCTTTCTTCATCAGCTCTTGGACTTGTCGTTCTAGCTCCTTGGCTTCCTCCGGGTTGACGCGGTAAGCTCCGGGGACGAGATCGATCTGGTGTTCGATACCGCGGGTCGGGGGTAGGCCGACGGGTATCTCGTCAGGGAAGATGTCCTTGAAACGGTCCAGCAACCATTGGACTCCTTCGGGATGGCTGGTCTCGTCGGGTTCTGCAAAATAACCTTCCTTAAAGATCATTAGTAGCACCTGCGTTTGTGCGTTCTATGATTTAAGAACTTGACCAGGGGTAATAAAAAGGTTGGTTCGACTTATTGGCATGTGCTCCTTGGTCCATGGCCATTTGAAGTTCATGGACTTCGGTCGGGGTGAGCGGGGCAAGGTTGTGCTTTTTGCCGTTGTGCTTCTTGTCGTTGTGCGCAAAACTGTAGAAGTTGGTACGGCCGTTGTGAAGCGTTTCCTTGTCAAACTGCCACGGTCGGCCTAGGAGGATGTGGCCGGCTTGCATCGGGACCACGTCGCAGAATACTTCATCCGCGTACTTGCCGATGCTAAACGGTACTAGGACTTGCTCACCAATCTTCAACTCCACCTTATCGTCGAGCCATCTAAGTCGGTATGGCCGCGGGTGTTTGGTTGTTGTGAGCTTAAGCCTGTCAACCAAATACTTACTAGCCACATTAGTACATGAGCCGCCATCAATGATTAGGCTACATACCTTGGATTGAACGGTGCAACGCGTGTGAAAGATGTTCTCCCGTTGGATGGTCTCGGGTTCGAACAAGGCGTTAAGGGTTCTCCGGGTTACGAGGATTTCTCCTACGTCCGGATAGTCCATAATTTCCTCCTCGGACTCCTCTGCCTCGTGCTCGTCCTGGGACTCGTACTCACCATCCTCTCGGAGGATCATGGCTCGTTGGTTCGGACACTCGCGGGAGTAGTGGCCCTTGCCTCTGCACTTGAAGCACGTGACATCTCAGGCTCGCTGGACTGGGGCCGCGTTCGGTCCGGTACTGACCGCCTTGCTAGGTTTGGGTTTCTTAAACTTGGACGTCGGGTCGACCGCCTTCCCTCTGTCCGGGTTGCGGTTAGTTGGAGGGTTCCAGCTAGGCTTGGAACGGCTGAGGGAAGCATTCTTCCTCCGAATGTGTTGCTCGACCTGGATGGCCGTATGTAGAAGCTCGTCAAGAGTTCCATATGGTTGCCTCTCAACCTTCCGAGTGATGCGGTCTTGAAGGCCGTCCAGAAACTGGGCCATCAAGGTCTCGGGGGAATCTTCAACTCCCAGTCGGTTCTTCAAGGTTTCGAACTCCTCGAAGTACTCCTCTACGGTCTTGGTTCCTTGGGATAGTTTGCGGAACCGTTTCTGGAGATCGCGTTGGAAATACGCCGGAACGTATCTCTTCCGGAGCTGGTAGCTCATGTCCTCCCACGTGGTGATCAGGGAGAGACTACGTCTCCGTCGGTCGGACACCTCTCTGTCCCACCAGGCTAGGGCATTTTCCGTGAGCTGCGCGGAGGCCAGGGACACCTTGCGCGTCTCCGAGTAGTTGTAGTACTCGAAGATGTACTCCATACACCTTTCCGAGTCTAGGTAGGCTTCCGGGTTGATCTTACCGGCAAAGGTTGGTGGGACCAACTTCAAATCCTTCCCACCATGCCAGGGTTCATCGTCGTCTTGGTTCGGTCCTTGTCTCGGGCCGTTGTGCGGGCCGTTGCGATTCTGGTGCGGTCCAGGTTGTTCGCGGGCCTACCTATTGCCATTGTTGTCGTTACGGCCATTAGGGTTGGCTTGGGCCGGGTTGGCACTACTCTCGGTCTCTTGGTTTTGCCAGTTCTCAAGTTGGGTCAGACGGGTAGTGATACCCTGGATCGCGGCCATAACTTGGGCCAATGTGATCTCGCCTTGGTCTCCCATGATTTGGTTAAGTACCTGCAAAAATTCAACTAAGTGTTTGAATGTGTTCGGAAAAGGAAAGTAAGTAATGCGAAAAACCGTTTAAGGAAATGACCGTTGAATGATTTAAATGAGATGAATGCGATGATAATCAAATATGGAAACAACTAAATAAGGAAATGGACCGTTTGAAAGGATCCGAATTAATGATGGAATATATTCTTTTTTTTTTTTGTAAAATTTAAACGATGAATATGCGATGAACACGATGAATATGCAATGAACACGAGATGAACACGATGCGATCTAGATATTTAAGCAATCAAAACGAGAATGACTAAGGATAGATGCAACAATTCAAATGAATAATCGATAGGGATGAAACGAAGTAACCGAGTTGCGGAATGGATGGTGGAACTAGATCGGCTCCGTTTGCTTCGGATTCATCACTTGGTTCCTAAGATGATTCGGACAACGTGAATGTTCTAATATTTTTTTGATTGATTTTTTTTTTAAATAATATGCGAATCAAAAGAAAACAAAAGATGAAGAAAGTTTTTTTTTTTTTTTTGAAAATGAAATCAAAAGAAAACGATAAGGATAGATAAAACCTGATAGTTAGGAGCTTTTGAAGCTCTGATACCAGATGATGCAGCCTCAAGAACGGAGGATGCGCGGAGGCTGGATCGGCCCGGACCAGCCTTACGGAACCTGTCGCGAGTCGGGTAGCGATGAGCGATGGAAGCGACGCGGAGGACGGATCCGAGTGCTGGCCGTACGACACTTTCACTTCGGACAGGAGATGATCGAACGGATTGCAAGAAGGGGTCGAAGGTCACCACGAGCAGATGGAAAAGACTCGATACTGGCCGAAACAACAAAGAAATCGATCGGATTCCTAAGCTGCGAGGGGTTTTCTTTAAGAAGAAAATTCTTTGCTTTATTGATAATGGGTGAGGAAAATACAAGGCTGTTAGGAGACTTATATACTCGTCCGATCAGCTATGCCCTTCTAGGGGTCTTGGAATTTATTACAAAGATCGACATCTAATGCATTTAAAACGAAATCGGCGAAACAAATGCCCGACACTACTTAAGGAAAGAAATCACACAGAAATTCAAAACAAAGAGCCGTTAGTATCAAATGTAATTAAAATAAATCGAGACTTACCTTATTTGGATGGAGCCGTTGGATGCGTCGGATCGGGTGGAATTCGCATCGGATCGGGTAAGATCCTTAGTCTTCAATGCGCGTGATGGTGAAAAAGGAAAGTGTCTGTTGAGTGTGTTGTGGGTCGCGGGGTAAGATCTGTTCGGGGCCGGGCTGGTCTCGATCGGGCCGGGTTGGGCCGAACTGGTTCTGATCGGGCCGGGCTGGGCCGGGCTGGTTAGGATCGGGCCGGTCTTGATATGGGCATCGTGTCGCGACCTGTTGAATGGGCCTAACCGTTAAGTCCGTGTCGTGTTCGGCGAGCAGGGCCTCTACCGTGTCGTTGATGTTTTCTTGCAAGGTTCGAGCTCTGGACCGGGTCATAGGCCAGGACCTCATCGCGGGGATAGGCTGTGGTGGGGCTGCCGCGGTGATGTCGGTTTTGGAGGATGCATCAATATGGATTCATTATTTTGATTTCTTTTTGTTTAATATATATTTTTCCTACCCTTGGACTTAGACTTCAATACATACGTATTGAGGACTTAGCTCCAAGAAGTATTTAACAAGAGATTTCAAGTGTTTTTGCAAGGATATGTCGCTCTTTAACAGGACTTGTAACAAGACTTTTTCTTGTGATGCGCACACTTCCAATCGTCTTAAGCATTATCCGCCATTCAAAGGAGATGTGTGAGAAAACAGAAGTAATTGGAGACACCTAGCCTGGTTATGATTCGTGCGGAATACCATATGCACAGAATCGAAGAAGATGTCATATTGCTTGCAACAATCCTAAGATTTTCTCGATTTCAACTTACAAACGGACCATGTGGAGCATTTTTATGGGACATTTACCTACTTACTGAAGCAAACGCCTTCAAGCTTCACCACGTGAAATAAAAAGGTAAGTTTTATGATAGATTTTCAATATGGCTCGAGAAATTCTCTATTGTTTTGCTGATGGCTCGATACTACCCTTCCAGCGAGTCGAATCGCCCCATTCAAGGACCATACGCAAAACCGGACGAGAAAAAGTGTTGGAACTTCACCATGAGCTTTAAACCACCTTATAACTCGGTGAATTTTCAATATGGCTCGAGGAAAATTTTACGGTTTGAGAAATAGTCCACGAGCATCTTCCGGTGACCAAAATCACTATACCGTGAGCCAATTTTCAAACGATGAGGAACCAGCCGATGATACCTTGAGGTGAACTGTTTCTAAGGACATTAGAAAGCTTTTAGGAGTGTTCATTCACACTTGGAGATTCCAAAGATGCTTCATACCAACCAAAAATGGGACATTTTTCGATCTTCAAGACTTTTTGTCTACAACCGGTAACTTTGTTCTATTCTCTAACTTTTCTAATTTCAATTTTATTTTTATTTTCCAAAATTACTCCCTTAATTTGATTTCTTTTACACCAGGGACGGTGTAATTTAAGTCTGGGGGGATTGTTGTTTACTAACACGTTTGTTCGTGATTGGTTTTTATGTTTTTAAAAGAGTTTTTCAAAACTTATTTTCTAAAAACGTTTTATTGAGTCAAAATAAGTTGGGAATTATGATACTTTTCTAGGAACTAATGCTTTGATTTCAAAGACCAAGTAACCATTGTTGCAGGGTTTGTTCATGACAATCGATTCAGAAACCTCATGATAGGAGCTTCTGTCCTGAAAATTTCTGCTTGCAATTGTTTTGATGGATACAATTTTGACTCTATATGTTGGACTACTAATATGGTTTTGATGATTTCTTATTAAGGATGTTAGATAAAGGAAACGAATCACACGTTCATGACATCTTATCCTCTTTTACCACTGTCTGTTGTCATGAATGGCTAGCTCATTTTTAGTTGGTACCCTACCTAAAACCCTTTACCTTCTTTCAGACCTCATGCATTCTCTTTTAGTTTCATACTTGCAGATATGTGCAAAAACGCTGGAGAGAAAAGGATCGACGCAATTTTCCAATCACTAAGAGATGCTACGATTTGGTAAAGAATGGTGGAGTACAAAGAACGAATTACAAAGAGCTTGGCCATTCCTTGGATGCTTAAAACATGGTAACATTTTGTGATGCAGCCTCGTGAACGAAGGATACACGGAGGATGAATCGGCTCGGACCGGCCGTACGGCACCTGTCGCGAGTCGGGTAGCGATGAGCGATGGAAGCGAAGCGGAGGATGGATCCTGGTGCTGGCCGTACGGTACTTTCACTTCGGACGAGAGATGATCGGATGGAAAATGAGATGGAACGAAGTCACCACGAGCCGGGTGGAAGCTGACTCGATACATACGGAAAACAACAAAGAAATCAATCGGATTCCTAAGTTGCAAGGGCTTTTGTTTGAGAAGAAAGTTCTTTGCTTTATTGATAATGGGTGAAAAAATACAAGGCTGTTAGGCGACTTATATACTCGTCCGATCAGCTATGCCCTTCTAGGGGTCTTGAAATTTATTACAAAGATTGACATCTAAGCATTAAAAACGAAATCGGCGAAACAAATGCCCGACACTACTTAAGGAAAGAAATCATATGAAAATTCAAAGAAAAGAGTCGTTAGTATCAAAAGTAATTGAATTAAATCAAAAATTACCTTATTTGGTTGGAGCCGTTGAATGTATCGGATCGGGTGGCATCCACGTCGGATTGGGGAGGATCCTTAGTCTTCAATGCGCGTGATGGTGAAAAAGGAAAGTGTCTGTTGGGAAGGATCTTGGTTGTTGGGGATGATCTGGTCTTGGTTGGGCCGGGCCGGGCCGTGCTGGTCTTGATCGGGTCGGGCCGTGCTGGTCTTGATCGGGCCGGGTTGGGCTGGACTGGTCTTGTTCCTCCTCGTTGGTTGCGTCCATAGGACGGGTCTGGGACGTGTCGTACTCAGCTAGTAGAGACTTCACCGCGTCGTTGATGTTTTCTTGCAACGTTCTGGCTCCAGATCGAGTCCTGGGCTTGGACCTCATCGTGGGGATGGGCTTGGATGGGGCTGTGGCAGTACTGCCTGTTTTGGAGGATGCATCATCCTCTCCCCCTTGGAAAAGTTCTGTCCTCAGAACTGTTTCATCTGCTTCACAGGGAGTTAAGTCAGCCACATTAAAGGTCGGGGATAAATCTCGTAAGCATTGTCATTGATCTTCTTGATCACTTGGTACGGTCCGATTCCTCAGGGCGATAACTTGTTCGTTCTCATCTTCAGGAACCGGTCTTCCCCCATGTGAACCCAGACGTAGTCTCCTGGTTCGAGATGGAGTTCTTTTCGGCTCTGGTCCGAATGTTTCTTAGTCCGTTCGTTCCGCTTCTCCATGTTCTCCTTGGCCCGTTGATAGAGCTTCTTGAGTAAGTTGGCTTTGGCCACTCCATTCTAGTTGATTGATCCTTTCGCAAGAGCGGTATGGGGGCTAGGTCGAGGGGAGTATGCGGCTTAAAACCATATACGATCTCAAAAGGAGACAAGTTAGTAAAAGAGTGTTTCATGCGGTTATAAGCAAACTCGACCAAAGGAAGACAATGGAGCCAATTTCTCAAATTTTTACCAACGGCTGCTCGTAGGAGCGTGCCTAACGTCCTATTGGTGGCCTCGGTTTGTCCGTCAGTTTGAGAATGGGCCGTGGTGGAGAAGAGTAGCTTGGTTCCTAGCTTTCTCCATAAGGTTCTCAAGAAATGTCCGAGAAACTTCGGATCGCGGTCGGAGACGGTGGTTTGTGGTAGCCCATCCAATTGTACCACCTCCTTGAAGAATCGGTCGGCGGTCTACATGGCGTCATTGGTCTTGTCGCATGGAATAAAATGAGCCATCTTGCTGAACCGGTCCATGACCACCAAAATGGAATCCTTGCGTCGGATCTTGGGCAACCCTACAACAAAATCCATAGAAAGGTCGACCCATGGCATATCAGGGATAGGCAAAGGAGTATAAGACCGTAAGGATGTGACCTGGATTTTGCGCTAAGGCATGTCGTGCATTTGGAACAAAACCGTTCCAGGTCTCGGCGTTGGTGCGGCCTGAAGAAGTGTTCTTCGAGCATGCTTCGGGTTTCCTCCATACCGAAGTGTCCCATAAGGCTGCCTCTATATGCCTCGCTCAAGATGAGCTCTCGCATAGAACTCCGGGGAATACATAGTCTATTGTCCCGAAAGAGGAACCCGCTGTGCTTGTAATATGGACCCAGAGCGCCTTTGGTGCATTGGTTGTAGATCTCGCCGAAGTTGGGATTATCCGGATAGAGTTCCTTGAGGTGCTCAAACCCCATTATCTTGGCTTCCATGGTAGAGATAAGGGTGTACCTCCTGGACAGGGCGTCTGCTACTACGTTTTCCTTGCCCTTCTTATACTTGATGATGTAGGGGAAGGTACCCACGAACTCGAGCCAACGTGCGTGTCGCCGCTTAAAGTTGGTCTGCCCGCGTAGGTACTTGAGGATCTCGTGGTTGGTGTGAAAACTTCTAACTTGACCGATGGTGGTGGGCGTCGGCCAATCCTGGATGGCTTTAATCTTCTCGTCGGCCACCTTTAGACCCTGCGAATTAACAACAAAGCCTAGGAAAACCAACTAGTCAGTGCAGAAGACACACTTCTTGAGATTGGCATATAAATGCTCGGACCGCAAGGTCTCCTATACTTTCTCGAGGTGCACGAAATGGTCTTCCAAACATGTGCTATACACAAGGATGTCATCGAAATACACAACAATAAACTTACAGATATATGCCCTTAGCACGTGGTTCATGAGCTGCATGAAAGTGCTTGGCGCATTAGTGAGACCGAAGGGCATGACTAGCCACTCGTAGAGACCGCGCTTGGTCTTGAAAGCAGTTTTCCACTTGTCATCCTCTTTCATCCGGACTTGATGGTATCCACTCTTCAAGTCAAGTTTTGAAAAGATCGTGGCACCATTGAGCTCATCCAACATGTCGTCGAGTCGCGGTATGGGATGCTGTTGTGGATGGTTTCTTTATCAAACTGCCAAGGTCGCCCTAACAGGATGTGGCCGGCTTTCATTGGGACCATGTCGCAGAGTACCTCGTCGGCATACTTGCCGATCTAAATGGTACTACGACTTGCTCACAGATTTTCTGCTCCACTTTATCGTCGAGCCATCTAAGTCGGTACGGCCTAGAATGCTTGGTCGTCTTAAGGGCTAACCTGTCAACCAAGCACTTGATAGCCACGTTAGTACACGATCCGCCATCTATGATTAGACTAAATACCTTAGATTGGACGGTGCATCGCGTATGAAAGATGTTCTCCCGCTGGATGGTTTCAGGTTCGAACAAAGCACTAAGGGTTCGCCGAGTTACAAGGATTTCTCCTACGTCCGGATAGTCTGTAACTTCCTCCTCAGACTCCTCTGCCTCATACTCGTCCTGGGACTCATATTCTCCGTCTTCCCAGAGGATCATGGCCCGTTGGTTCGGACACTCTCGGGAGTAGTGACCCTTACTCCGGCATTTGAATCACGTGACGTCGCGGGCTCGCTGGGTCAGAACCGTGCAGGGGCCGATACTGGCCACTTTGCCAGATTTGGGTTTCTTGAATTTGGACGTCGAGTCGATCGCTTTCCCTTTGTCCGGGTTGCGATTGGTCTGAGGGTTCCAGCTAGGCTTGGAATGGCTGATGAAAGCATCCTTCCTTCGGATGTGATGCTCGGCCTGGATGGCCGTGTGTAGAAGCTCGTCAAGAGTTCCATATGGCTGCCTCTCAATCTTTCGGGCGATGCGGTCTTGAAGGCCGTCTAGGAACTGGGCCATCAAGGTTTCGGGGGAATCTTCAACTCCTAGTCGGTTCTTCAAGGTCTCAAACTCCTCGAAGTATTCCTCCACGGTCTTGGTTCCTTGGGATAGTTTGCGGAACCGTTTCTGGAGATCGCGTTGGAAATACGTCAGAACGTACCTCTTCCAGATTAAGTAGCTCATCTCTTCCCACGTGGCGATCTGAGTAAGCCTGCGTCTCCGTCGTTCGAACACTTCTCTGTCCCACAAGGCTAAGGCGTTGTCCGTGAGCTGCGCAGAGGCTAGGGATACCTTGCGCGTCTCCGAGTAGTTGTAGTACTCAAAAATATACTCCATTTGTCTCTCCCAATCAAGGTAAGCCTCGGGATTGATCTTGCCGGCAAAAGTAGGTGGAGACAACTTCAAGTCTTTACCACTATGCCAGGGCTCTTCTTCGTCTCGGTTTGGGCCACGTCTCGGGCCGTTGTGGTGTTGTCCGTTGCCATTGACAAGGGCATTCAGACCGGGGTCTTGATTTAGAGCGGGGTTGCGACCGTTTTGGTTAGCATTGGCAAGGACTGGGCCGGTGCTACTCTTGGACGTACTCTCGGTCTCTTGGTTTTGCTGGTTCTCGAGTTGGGTCAGACGGGTAGTAATACCCTGGATCGAGGCCATGACTTGGGCCATGGTGGTCTCGCCTTGGTCTCCTATGATCCGGTTAAGTACCTGCGAAGAATTAGCTAAGCGTATGAATGTGTTCGGAAAATCCAAGAAAGGCAAGTAAATAATGCGGGTCCTAATTAAGGAAATACTCGATAAATGAGATGATCGTTGAGATGATTCGAATGAGATGATATGCGATATGGAAATGATAAAATATGGAAATAAATTAAATGACGATTTCGAAGATTAACAATATATTTTTTTTTTTGGTAAAACTAAAACGATGAACACGCGAACTATATGTGATGAACACGAAGAACTCGATGCGACCTAGATATTAAGCAATCAAAACGAGAATGATTAAGGATAGATGCAACAGTTCAAATAAATGATTGATAGGGATGAAACGAAGTAACCGAGTTGCGGAATGGATGGTGGAACTAGATCGACTCCGTTTGCTTCGGATTCTTCACTTGGTTCCTGAAACGATTCAGATAAAGTGAATGCACTATATTTTTTTTTGATTTTTTTTTTTTGAATGAAAGATCCTAATCAAAAGAAAGAAAATAAAAGAGGAATTTTTTTTTATATGAGAAAAACGGAAACAACAGCAAATAAATCAAACAGTAATTTTATGAGTTTTTTTTTTTTGAAAAATGAAATCAAAGAGCCAAAAAACGATTAAAACCAAAGATTAATGATGGATAGAACCTGATAGGAGCTTTTGAAGCTCTGATACCAGATGATGCAGCCTCGTGAACGGAGGATACGCGGAGGATGGATCGGCTCAGACCGGCCGTACAGCACCTGTCGCGAGTCGGGTAGCGATGAGCGATGGAAGCGAAGCGGAGGATTGATCCGGGTGCTAGACGTACGGCACTTTCACTTCGGACGAGAGATGATCGGATGGAAAATGAGATGGAACGAAGTCACCAAGAGGCGGGTGGAAGACGACCCGATACAAATGGAAAACAACAAAGAAATCAATCGGATTCCTAAGTTGCAAGGGCTTTTCTTTGAGAAGAAAGTTCTTTGCTTTATTGATAATGGGTGAAAAAAATACAAGGCTGTTAGGGGACTTATATACTCGTCCGATCAGCTATGCCCTTCTAGGGGTCTTGAAATTTATTACAAAAGACCGACATCTAAGCATTAAAAACGAAATCGGCGAAACAAATGCCCGACACTACTTAAGGAAAAAAATCATACGAAAATTCAAAGAAAAGAGCCGTTAGTATCAAAAGTAATTAAAATAAACCAAAACTTACCTTATTTGGTTGGAGCCGTTGGATGTGTCGGATCGGGTGGAATCCGCGTCGGATCGGGGAGGATCCTTAGTCTTCAATGCGCGTGATGGTGAAAAAGGAAAGTGTCCGTTGGGAAGGATCTTGGCTGTTGGGGATGATCTGGTCTTGGTTGGGCCGGGCTGGGCCGTGCTGGTCTTGGTCGGGCCGGGCTGGGCCGGACTGGTCTTGTTCCTCTTCGTTGGTTGCGTCCATAGGACGGGTCTGGGTCGTGTCGTATTCGGCTAGTAGAGACTTCACCGCGTCGTTGATGTTTTCTTGCAACGTTCTGGCTCCAGATCGAGTCATGGGCTTGGACCTCATCGTGGGGATGGGCTTGGATGGGGTTGTGGCAGTACTGCCGGTTTTGGAGGATGCATCATTTCGTGCCTATACTTGACTCGTATCAAAGAGATAATATTTTTCCCCTTTCGATAAAAAAAAATAATAATAAATAAATAAATAAAAACAAATAAAAAATAAAGTAAAAATGAAAAAAAAAAGAGAAAAGAAAAGAAAAAAAAATATAAAGAAAAGGAAAACGGTTGTCTAAAAGTCTTAAGGCCAAAGAATACCTAATGAATGCCATGATACAAAAGAAGAGACGAGTAGAAGAGATTTCAAGTGATTCCCGGAGAAAAATCTAAGTCTGGGGGAGAAACACGTGAAGAACTGGTTGGGAAATTGTGGACATCAATAGGTCCATTCTCTCTTGCGATTTTGCATAATATCAATCACAAATTCCAATTCAATAAATCTCATACTTTATTAAATTACTAAACCAGTTCAACTAATTCAGAATCAATCCAGTAACAATAATCTAATACTCAATAATCAGAATTCACTAGCAACCTAGCAATTTTAAGCAATACACCCAGACAAGCGAGACCCTAGATCATCTCCTCTTCCCGGCCATGATTCCACGATTACATTTTCTCTTTACCTGCAACACATGGCAAAAAGACTTGCGTAAGTATTATCATAAATACTCAGCGACGCTGTCATCCCGTCTACAGGCTAATTATACACAAACATAAACAATATATACAATACCAGGTTGAGCATACACAAGCATTCACGAAAACAATCAACACGAACCCAACCAGGAACTCTGTGTCGATCGACACAACCTCTAGGTGTCAATCGATACACAGCCCGTGTCGATCGACACAACCACTAGGTGTCGATCGTCATACAGCCCCATGTCGATCGACACCAGGGTGGTGTGTCGATCGACACGGGGCTGTATGACGATCGACACCTAGTGGTTGTGTCGATCGACACACCACCCTGGTGTCGATCGACATGACGTCGCAGAACCCAGAAACAAGCCTATCCTCTCAGGGCTCGAATCCATCGTGATTCATCGAGTCTCCTGCACAATTTCACTCACAAAACACACGAAACCCAACAAGCAATCGCATTCTACCTATTCCTTACACTTATGCAAGCCTACGGTCACGCACCACCTTGATTCGAGAAGAAAAGGAGGATGAACACAAAGAACACACGAAGAACACCCGAAAAGCCTCTGATTTCACCCTTCCCAGCCCCGAAATCGACCCAACAATGAACCCTCCTCGTTCCTAATAGCCTCCCACGCAATCACAAGCCTCAAGAACGATCCACCCTTCTCCAGAAATCACCAGAACTCACTCACACTCACAGATTCTCCTTTTCTTTCTGATTTCTGATTTCTTGAAGGAAAAGTCGGCCAAACCTCACTATTTCAGCCTTTTATACAACCCTAAGGTTTCCCTAAACCAGTCCACCGAACCGGATAATTGGAGCCAAATCGGTCAGTCCAATTTCAACTCGTGTCGATCGACACACACCACCTGTGTTGATCGACACCCATCCAAAAATCTGACTTCTTACAAGTCAAAAACACCCGTGTTGATCGACATATCCACCAGTGTCGATCGACACACCTAACCAAAATCTACTTTTTGGTTCACGTACGTTACAATTCTCCCCCACTACACAGATTCGACCTCAAATCACGCGACTCCGTCTCACTAAGGTTAACACTTCCGCCTAAAACCCGAACAGATTCTCCCGGGAACATCAACGATGCAATGCCCCTCGTCCGGATTAGGGCTGCCCGATTGATCGCCCGACAATCAAACAAGAACATGCACGACCAACCGTTGACCCTAAATTGGACCAAATGATCGCACAACAATCAAACAAGAACATGTACGACCAACGGTGCTACATATGCTACCAGGATTGTCCGAACCGAGACCCTAAACGTAAGCAAAAACTCTAGACTCGACATCTACCACACACTTCTGGCCCTCGGCCAGCACCACTCGTGATCAAACCTGATCTCCGAGCTCTAGTAGCCTCTCACTAGCCCCATTGTACCGTCTCTCCACGGCCGCAATCCTGACCCCAACCCGGTCAGCACCACCTGAGATCCACTCCCGATCCCCGAAGTTCATCCAGTCTCATGATTACAACCACATTACATATACTATTGCTCATACTCATATCTATATACAACACTCCGCTCTCAGAATCGTCACCCTTTGAGCTCTCAAAGTATATCATACCCCTCCACCTTCAGGACCGCCGTCCATCCAGTTCTCGGTATGCTCCAGCCCCTCTCACTCTCAGGACACACAGTCCATCAAGCTCGGCTGCAGAGGAATCACACATCCCCTGGAGAGGCTTCGGCCCCTCAAAGTAGATACAAGGGAACCACTTTCCCCCAGAGAGAACCTCACTGTCCCCTCAAGTATACCCAGGAGACCCACTATCCCCTGGGGCAATCACTCTGTAACATGCATCTTAGGCACCTGTCGACTGAAATCACTTCTCGTGGTCATCCGAAACAACCCAATCACTAGGTTGTTTCACAGAGTCCCTGGAAAAGACAGTCCTAACTCACATAAAACTTCTATTCCAGACTCCCCCTAGGAAATAAACAGGCTCTAACTCACATAAAACCCCTATTTCCCAGCGCCATCCAGGGAATAACAAGTCCTAACTCACATAGAACCTCATCCCTAGATAATCCTCCTAGAACATGGACAACCCTAACTCACATAGAACTTCCATTTCTAGCCTCGCTAGCCAATAAACAAGTTCTAACACGCATGGAGTTTCCATTTCTAGCCACTCCTAGAACATGAACAAGCTCATTTCTAGCCACTACTAGAACATGAACAAGCTCTAAGCCGCATAGAACTTCTATCGCTAGACCTCTACATGACCTACCAGTCACCACAATCCATTACATCACCAGCCATCTCATAACAACACATGTCTTACACATATTTAATAAGGCAAACTCATCTTATTAAATCTCCAAAAATGTATACTCGTTACAACAACAAACAAAATACATCACAACAACATAGTAACATGGTAATACAGACTCTGAAAACCAGAAAAGAAACTCAAGCCACCGCTTGCTTCTCGAACCACTTCGAGAACTTCTTCTTCATCGACGCCTCTTGTTCCCAAGTCTCCTCCTTATACCGTCACAGTCCCACATGACTCTCACCAACGGTATACTCTTCCAGCGCAGCACCTTAACCCTATTCTCGAGAATCCTCACAGGCCTCGCCGCCAATGTCATGTTGGGCTGAAGATCCTCTGGAATCCTAGCCAACACCTCCTCAGACTCATGTAGACACTTCTGCAGCATCAAAACATGGAAGACTTTGTGAAAAGCCTTCATACTCTGAGGTAACTTGAGACGATAAGCTACCGGTCTGACCCACTCCACAACCTTGAACGGACCCATAAACCTCGGACTTAGCTTATTCTCTAAAATGGATCTGTTAGGACCCCTCAACATCGCTGCTTTGAGATACACTAGATCTCCCAGCTCAAACTCTAGCTCCTTCCATCTCCTATCTGCATAACTCTTCTGCCGATCCTGAGCCTCTCTCATATGCAACCTCAAGACACGGATCTTCTCCGTCGTCTCCTGAATAAAATCCGCACCATACATGCTCCTCTCCCCCACTTGAGTCCAGCATAACGGTGTCCTTCATCGCCTCCCATACAGAACCTTATATGGAGCCATCCCGATACTTGCCTGATAACTGTTGTTATACGCAAACTCTACCAGGTTCAGATGATCCACCCAATGACCGCCATAATCTAGCACACACATCCTCAACAGATCCTCTAATGTTTAAATCGTCCTCTCCGACTGCCCATCTGTCTGAGGATGATACGTTGTGCTCATATGCACCTTAGTGCCCATCTCAGCCTTAAACGCCCTCCAGAACTCTGAGGTAAATCTCGAATCCATGTCTGACACAATACTCATTGGCACCCCGTGCAGCCTCACAATCTCCCGCACATAGTTCCTAGCAAAAACAGCCGCTCTATCAGTTTTCTTGATGGCCAGAAAGTGTGCTGACTTGGTCAGATGATCCACAATCATCCAAATCGCATCATGCGTCCGTGACACTGGCAACCCCGTCACGAAGTCCATGATAATCATATCCCACTTCCACTCTGGGATAGGCAAACTCTACAACAAACCACTCGGAACCTAATGCTCAGCCTTCACCAGCTGACACACGTTGTATGCTGCAACCCAGTTAGCTACATCCCTCTTCATCCCGACCCAGTGATCATACCGCTTCAGGTAACAATACATCTTGGTCGCTCCTGGATGAATCGATAGCATGCTTGAATGAGCCTCCTTCAGGATCTCTTGCCTCAGATCCTTAACCCTCGGTACACAAACCCGCCCATTCACCAGTATCATCCCACTCGCTGAGACCACATACTCGGAACCAGCCGCCTTAGAAGCGTCACTGAAACCCTGATCTTTCACCTGGGCAACCGAATCCTGCTCAACAAGTTTGCCTGGTTAGCTCCCTCTAACCCCAACGGCTCCTGTGAGATCACACATAACCTCAACGTACTGATCTCGCTCACCAGAGCCTCCATATCGCGCTCCTGATTTGAAGCTACCTCTTCCGACTCAACGCATCTGCAACCAGATTAGTCTTACCCGGATGGTACCTAATCTCCAGGTCATAGTCTGCAACTAACTCCATCCAACACCTCTGTCTCTGGTTCAGCTCTGGTTGAGTGAAGAAATACTTCAGACTCTTGTGGTCTGTGAATACTTGCACCTTCCCGCCATATAGATAAGACCTCCAAATCTTAAGGGCAAATATCACTGCAGCCAACTCCAAATCGTGGGTAGGGTAGTTGCACTCATGCTTCCTCAACTGCCTCGAAGCATACGCAATAACCTTTCTCTGTTGCATCAGTACACATCCTAGACCAACACCTGAAGCATCTGTATACACCACGTAAAGCTCACCCGGCTCAGATAACGCCGACTCAGGTGTACTAGTCAGCATCTCCTTCAGCTTCCCGAAACTCTCCTCGCAAGCTGAAGACCATACAAAAGGAACATCCTTCCCTGTCAACCTCGTCATCGACTACGCCATACTCGCAAACCCCTTGACGAACCTCCTGTAATAACCCACCAACCCAAGAAAACTCCTGATCTCGGTGGCACTCCTCGGTCTAGGCCAGCCTCTGATAGCCTCAATCTTAGCCGGATCCACAGAAACTCCCTCTGCAGACACAACATGGCCAAGAAAGCTCATCTGTCGCTGCCAGGAACTGCACTTACTCAATTTCGCGTACAGCTTCTGCTCCCGCAGCTTCTCCAGAACCAACCGCAAATGCACCTCGTGCTCCTCTGGACTCCTCGAATATACCAGGATATCATCTATGAAGATGATCACGAACACATCCAGATACTCCTGAAATACTTCATTCATCAACCGCATAAACGCTGCTGGCGCATTCGTCAATCGGAACGGCATCACTACAAACTTATAATGCCCGTACCTCGTCCTAAATGTTGTCTTCCGAACATCTGCCTCATCAATCAGAATCTGATGGTAACCCGACGCCAGATCAATCTTGGAGAACCAAGTAGCCCCCCGCAACTGATCTAACAACTCATCAATGCGCGGTAGAGGATACATGTTCTTCACAATGACTTCGTTAAGCCCCCGGTAATTAATACACAACCGGAAACTCCCATCCTTCTTCTTCAGGAACAACACCGGTGCTCTCTACGGTGAAACGCTAGGCCGGATGAAACCCTTCCCCAACAGATCATCCAGCTGCTTCTTCAGCTCTGCCATCTTTGCTGGAGCCATACGGTAAGGCGCCTTAGATATAGGAGTCATCCCAAGCTCCAATTCAATCGTAAATGGATCCGACTGCGATGGTGGCAATCCCAACAACGACTGAAACACATCCTAGAAATTCTGAACAACCCGAATATCCCCAATTGCAACCTCTCCAACAGTTTTTGGCATCACTATCGTCGCCAGATACGCCTCACAGCCCTTCTCAATCAACTGTTCGGCCTGTATTGCTGAAATCATGAGACTTCCGGAAGTCGGTCTCACTCCCTGAAACACCAAACTCCCTGTCTCTCGCTCAAACACAACACGCCCTCGATGACAATCGAAATGGACCCTGTACCGATCCAACCAATCTAAACCCAGGATGACATCGTACAACTCCACTGGACTAATAACCAGATCTGCTGGCATTGACTCTCCCGCCACCAGAACATCCACACCACGAGCCCACCCGAAAGTAGCCAACGTCCTGACACCAGCAACCTTAACTACTCCCGGCTGCTCTCCGGAATCGCTCTGGATCCCGCTGCCCTCCACACACTCCGGAGTAATGAAGTTATTCGTAGCTCCCAAATCGAACAACACGTGGGACTCACATCCGCCCACTACTAAGGTCCCTATACAAACCCCATGTGCTTTAAGACCCGACACGCTAACGCAGACTCACAATTTTTCTAAACAGACTAAATTCAAACAACACAAGAATTTAAAAGAAAAGATCAAGTCTGGAATTTACCTGTGATTGGTCTGGCGCTAGAGCCGCCCACCTCTGCCGACATGTACACTCGCGGCGCCGCTGCAATCTGTGCCAAGGGCTAGGCCGCCAATGGCTGCACTGCCGCCACCGCCATCTGCTGCAGCTTTGGGCACTTGGGCTTGATATGCCCCGGCTCCCTGCAGTGGTAACACACCTGAGCACTCCGCTGCTGACAATTGGCCACCTTGTGGCCTATGCTACCACACCCGTAGCATCCTGTACCACTCTGTCTACCCTGACTGGCCCCAGAAGTGCTCTCCGACTTCCTCTTCTGACCCTGCGCAGGCTTGCCGCCCCTGCTCGATCCTGTCTACTACTAAGATCTCCTCTGCTGCTGCTGCACCGGTGGACTAACCACCACAGCCTGCTCTTTGAGGTCCTCCTCAATCGCCGCAGCAGTCTCAACTAGCTCCGCTCTCGTGGCAAACTTACTCGCCCTGCAGCGAGTCCTCAACTCAGCTCGAAGTCCCCCGAGGAACCTCCTCACCAGGGCCTGCTCGCCCTCCATGCCCCTACCAGCATGCACCAGGAGTCGACTGAACTCCAAATCGAACTCCCTCACAGTCCGATCCCCTTGAGTCAATTTCAGAAACCTCGACTCCATCTGGTCCCTCGCCTCTTGCGGGAAATACTTGGCATTAAACTCAGCCAAGAAATCCTCCTAAGCCATCTCGGCCTATACCCTCCTGGCCTCGACGCCTCTCCACCAGAGATGCGCATCACCATCCAGATAATGAACCGCTAGGTCCACTCGGTATCCCTTTGGACACCTAATAGAGCGAAAGTTCTGCTCCAATCTCCGCCGCCACTCATCGGCCTCCTTCGGCTTGGCACCACCCGAGAAAAACCCGGTGCCAATCCTTTGCATCTGCTCCATCATCCTCAGGTAGGATGGAAGCTCCTCTGCAACTGTCGCACCCGGCTGCACACCAGCCACTCCTGGCTGAACCCCAGCCACTACCGGCTGCACACCAGCCCCACCTGGCTGAACTCCTGGAGCCTGACCCGGAACCGGTACCCTACCTGGTAACCACTCCAGAATCAACTACAGCAAACCCGCCAAGCGATCATCTCGGTCTTGGGCCACACCTGCGGGAGCACCCCCACCTAGGCCCCCCGCACCACTAGCTACATCGGGACCCACACTAGTGCCACAAGCCCTCACATTGGCACTCGTAGCAGTCTCACCCACAGATCCCTCCTGAAACGCCTGCGAGTCCGCCACCTGCTCCTGACTCACTCTGCAGTCCTCACCTGCGCCCACCACGACCACCTCGGCCTCCACGGCCCCCACGACCTCTGCCTCTAGCATCTCTAGCCATCACTCTCGATTTCAGATTGAAAAGATGAAGAACGACGAAGGAAGAGCGAAGAACACAACGAACAGCCCTTGATTTTGTCCTTCCCATAACCGAAATCCACCCAGCGACGATCTCCCTTGGGATCTAACACCCTCTCAAGCTCAATCCACCTCAAGAACACTCAAAAATCACCCAACACTTCTGATTTCAGACTTTTCTCTCAAAACTCTATGTTTTCTTCTGATTACGGCCAAAAGAGAACCCAAACGTGTCTGATATAGCCTTATATACGAACCCTAAGGTTCCCTAAACCGCCCCACTAAACCGGGCAATTAAACCGAACCTGTCGGTCCAATTCCAACTCGTGTCGATCGACACACCACCAGGAATCCGACTTCTCACAAGTCAAAACACCTGTGTCGATCGACATATACACCTCTGTCGATCGATACACCTAACAAAAATCCACTTTTTGGTTCACGGGCGTTACAGATACAACATTTAAATATGAATTGGAAAAAATTAATAAATGACATGTCTAATAGTGATTGGTTGAATTAAATCCTAGGTGGACGGTCTCAAAAACTTATAGCTTCAACTTTTATATAGTATAGATGAGTGCACGTGAAGTAAAAGGAAAAAGGTAAATATGATTACTTCTTCTTCTCCACGTAATGGCTCCCTTGCATGGCCTTAGCCCATTAAGTCATGCATACTCTCGATATATATTAAGGCTACGTTATGATAATGGATTAACCTAAGCCGCCGATAATAACCTAATAGCAAAGACGAAACAATTTCTCTTGATACTTGAGATTGAATCTCTACAACACTAGCCAACTGTCTTGATCTAGTGTGTATGTGTGTGGATACCGATAGAGGCACGACGTTTGAAGTGCTACACGACCTTGATCTATTTCAGTTCATCTTTCCGCTGCGATAGTATCCAAATATATTCGAAACCATAGAAGCTAGATCTAATTTGATATTTACATGAATCGAAATTGAATTCTAAATTGATATTTATAAATAGTTATAAATTGCCTATGAATTCCAACAAATCTTCCCTCTAAAAAATCTCGAACTGGGATAGGAGACAAGGTTTAACTTTTTCCTGAAAAGACCGAGCCATTTGCCATCCGTCTACAGACTACGCTCATTGTTATTTGGCTACATCACCATTTCTCCCAAAAAATTTTAAATATTTTTTTTTTGTCACAAAACACGATACTGCAGTTTCAACCAAACACAGCCGTGTCTGGGAACCAATGTGGGGTGGACGTGCTAACATGAGAAAAGACTAAGTTTCGAGCTCGAGCGGTGCGGGCTAGTAAGTCCGCAGTTCCATTCCGTTCCCTGGGGCAATACTGAAGAGTAAAGTCAGGGAACCACGCTCGAAGTATCTTGAATTCCTCTAACTCGGATTTGAATCGTGGCCAGTTGGCCAAAAATTTTAAATATAGATATGGTACAAAAGCTCTTTATTTTCCCTTTGGATCGATTTAATACTGCAACCATAATACATTATACATTTGTGGATAAAACATGCATGTAAAAAGTAAAAACTATTGGTGGTTTAGAAATCCCGTCGTCAAGCTTGCATGATGAAAATGTTGTATAGGCTAGCTAGAACAATTCATTATAATTATAGTTTAGGGAACCGGTCTTCACGTCATGCTTTATGAATACCAGTATCGAATTGATTGTTGGTAAGTTTCATGGGCTTCCAACTCAAAGTCAATTGGTAATGAATGGATTGGTCCAAGTCCTTATATATCATATCAAATTCTTTCTCACATCAGATGTGGGACATGAATTGATTTTTGTTAAGTTTTATGGGGTTCCAACTCAAAACCAATAAACAATAAGTGGATTGGTCATGGTCCCCTATATATCATATCAAATTCTTTTCCACATCGGTTGTGGGACATTTATCTTTATATGCCCCTCGAAATAATGGTCTTTCTAGCCATCAATCTCGATAGGATTGATTTTGGGTTAGATCAGTCGAACTTCTTTCGAAGAACCGAATTGATTTCGGTTCGGTAGAGCAGCGTGTGTTCGGGCTCTGATACATGTTCAGTTTCATGGGTTTCCAATTCAAAACTAATTAGCAATGAGTGAATTAGTCCAGGTTCCTTATATATCATATCAAATTCTTTTTCATTTCAAATGTGGGACATTTATCTTCACAATTTTTCATGTACTACTAGTATACTACTGAATTAAATTTAGGAGCGAGCATGAGTGTTTCTACGGAATCGTATGCATTTTGATTCCACATATTATTATAAAATGGAGAGATGATTTCAAAAGCCGATGACGCCTGATTTTTCGCTCCACATATATGATATTTCTATCATGTTTTTTTTTCCTATCTAAAATTCATGAATATTAAACAGAGAGATCAGTTCAAGTTACAAACATAAACCAAGGGACTACGGTTCAGCCCGAACAAACATTCACACTAATCACATAGCTATTACAACGGTTGAAACTTGAAGAAACACCCTATACCGGATTTCCATACTTTTCATAGCATCCCCAATATAGTCACCCGACTTATAAGGACGTCGAGGCTCAAGCCAACCAAGGGTCCAAAGACCAAACCGACCCATTGATCATGTACACCAAAAAATGCAATAGCCTTTCCCATCAAAAGGACCATGTACACCAAAAAATGAACGAACCAGAACAGAGGCCTAGCCACACTCATCTATAAACACCTTCTGAAGCCATAAGGGAAAGCCCACACTTACATAAGATTGCAACCTTTGCTCTTTTGTGACACTCCTAACAATGAGCCAAGCACCTCTATTTGTTTCCTTAGTCTCCACTACCATCTTCCATGAGCTAAGTCTTTCCAATCCCTTTAACAAGACCTCAGACTGATAGCCAAAAGAGGGCCAAGCAATCGGCCGTGATGCAGATTCCACCAGTTCTGGAGATTCCGAAGCAAATAAAACATTGTTAACCTTGTGGAATCCCATGGTTATCACCCTAAGTTTAGCATCTTTTATGTGTTGCTCACCAACAAAACACCTTCTACTGGGGAATAACACCTTCCCTTTATTATTGCGCAAAACCCAAGCAGTTCCCACAAGATGTTTTCGTTTTGAAAAAGAGAACCCCACATTGCATTTAACCCAATTATCAGGGGGTTTTGACCACTTTTTTAGAGAACCAATATTATTCCCCTCCTCAAGACAAACTTCCATGTCCTCAACAAACATTTTGTTAAAGAAATTAACAAACATATTGTCCTCAACAAACATATTGTCCTCAACAAACATATTTCTATCATGTTAAAGAAATTAATTTGAATTTATTTAAATATATAACGTTGTATATTGTATGACGTAGAAACTTCTAAGTGAGGACCTGACAAAAAAAAACTATTATAGATTTATACGATCAACTCCATACCTTAGCTCTCTAAATTTTTTATTTATATTATTGAGAAATTTACAAAAAAGTCACATGAAACAAATTTTAACTACAAATATGTTATAAAAACCAAACTGTAGACAAATATGTCACAAAACCAATATAAAAGTATATTTTGATCTCTAAAACAATTAAAACACTTTCTTACCTCTCTCCTCTCTCTTTCTTTCGCTTTTTCTTTATTTTTCATTTTTGTTTATTTTATTTTTATACTACATCTTTTTTTTTATATTCTTATATATTCATATTATAATTTAGATGTTAAATAAAATCATATTATAATTTAATTAAAAAAATTTATTTTTAATTTTGATTATAATTTATTTTTCTTTACAATTTGATACCATTTTCATTATGTCTTTTTATTTTACAAACAAATATATTATATGTATATATATAAACATCTATATAATATACTATATATATACATGTACATGTCATATATATCTGTATACAATAAACATTAATAATTATGCTATACATGTACATATGTAAATGTTATATGTGTACATGTACACTATATTTTATCAATTATATTAAACATGCACATATAAAATATATTATGTATGTACATTTACACAGGTAAATAGGTTAATAGATATGCATGTACACGTAAATAAGTTATGTAGATGTACATGTACAAGAAAATATGTATATGTATGATGTGTTGTACACATATTATATGTACGTGTACAGAAGTAAATAGATAAATACATATGTATGTACAAAAAATAATGTAAATGTACACACGTACATGAACATATACATGTATACATACATATAAAATATATATACACACATTTATATGTATATGTACGTATACGTATACATATAAATATAATACATATTGTACATATGCATAGAATGCATATACATATGTACCTCTACATAAACATATTATACACATATTATGTGTACGTGTACAGACCTAAATAGGTAAATAGATATATATATGTACAAAAATACTATACATAAACACATACATATATACATACATATAAAATATATTTACACACATTTATATGTACGTGTACATATGCATATAAATATAAAAAAAAATCTTACGTATACGTATACATTTATTTGTACGTGTACGTATAATATTGTTTACTACACAACTCTGACATAAACAATGGCAGCACACACTCTTTTATGTATATACACAAATCTCATATGTATATGGTTTTGTGTTCATCATAGTCGTACACCAATACCATCATCTACTTCGCCGTGTATATCGTCGTGATCTGAAAAATATGAAAAATAAAGATTTAAAGGAAGAAGAAGATAGTGAAGAGAGGAGAGAGGTGAGAGTTAAAGGAAAGAAGTGTATTTTCGTCCGATTTTTTATTAAAGTGTTAATTTTGTATGGAAAAACTGTATGAAACTCGTTTTGTTCTAAGAGCATCTCCAATGAGAAAAAACCTATGGAGTTTTTAACCAATATAAAATTAATATTTTTTAGTTTGAGAAACTTATCTTAGTTTTTTCACTCTAATGGTGAAAAACTCATGGAGTCTCAAAAAAATAAAGAGAAATATTTAAAAATGTCACTTTTCAAATTTCCCTTTTCAAAAAAGTCACTTTTCAAAAGTGTCACTTTTTCAAAATCTTTGCAAAAATATCATTTTTTCAAAAAAAAAAATTCATTATATCATTTATGTTTGGATTAACTATGTTGTATTAGGGTTTAGTTTTGAGGGTTTAAGGAGTTTTAAGGGTCAAAACATTTTTTTAAGTTTATAATATTAAGATTAGGCTTCAAAAATTCATAATTAGTGGCATTTTTGTAAATGAACACCCTTAAATAGCATTCTTACAAATGTACACACAAAGAATGGCCTTTTTACAATTGCCCCAAAAATAAAATATTAACATAAATAAAATATTTTATTAGTGTTTTAAAAACTATTGCATTAATATTTTCTAAAACATATCAAATTATATTTAAATATATATAATTAAAATAATTAATTTTTTGTATCATCTTTAATTATAAATATAATGTGTTAATTTTAATCATCTTAATAACAATATTAATAATATAAATATAAAATTACAAAGCAAAAACTTATAAATAAATAAAATTTGAAAATGTTAGAAAAGATAACATATCTAAAAGGGACAATTGCAAAATACCATTTTTAATATGTCACTTTTCAAAAATGCCACAATAGATTGTCTATTTACAAAAATACCACTAATTATAGATTTTTAAAGCCTACATCTTAAAATTCTAAACACTAAAAAATATTTTGACCTCTAACAAATCTTAAACCCTCAAAACTAAACCCTAATACAACATTGTTAACCCAAACATAAATAATATTGTAACGCCCGTGAACCAAAAAGTGGATTTTGGTTGGGTGTGTCGATCGAGAGAGGTGTGTATGTCGATCGACACGGGTGTTTGGACTTGTGAGGAGTCGGATTCTTGGTGGTGTGTCGATCGACACAGGTGGTGTGTGTCGATCGACACGAGTTGAAATTGGACCGACCGGTTTGGTTCCAATTGTTCAGTTCGGCAGACTGGTTAGGAAAACCCTAGGGTTGGAGTATAAAAGCCTTCAGCCGTGTTTCTGGTCGGGTTTTGGAAGAAACTAAAGAGAAAAACAGAGATTTGGTGTTCTTGAGTGTTGGGGAGATTCCTGTTTGTTCTTGGGCATTGGAGGCTTGATTTTGGTGTGTGGGGTTCGTGTTCTGCTCGATTGTTGGGGATTTCCGGATTGGAGGCTGTGTTCATGACGTTCTTCGCGTTCTTCGTGAAACCTCATTCTTTTTCTTCCTGAAATCGAGGTGAGTGCGTGACCGTAGGCTTACATAAGTATAAGGAATGGGTAGAATGCGATTGCTTGTTGGATTTCGTGTGCTCTATGAATG
The DNA here is from genome assembly GCA_964056655.1 of Arabis hirsuta. Taxonomy (NCBI): domain Eukaryota; kingdom Viridiplantae; phylum Streptophyta; class Magnoliopsida; order Brassicales; family Brassicaceae; genus Arabis; species Arabis hirsuta. The sequence goes on from OZ053303.1 coordinate 18,993,520, forward strand.
AAATTGTGCAGGAGACTCGATGAATCGCGACGGATTCGAGCCATGAGAGGATAGACTTGTTTCTGGGTTCTGCGATGTCGTGTCGATCGACACCAGGGTGGTGTGTCGATCGACACGGGGCTGTATGTCGATCGACACCTAGTGGTTATGTCGATTGACACGGACTGTGTATCGATCGACACCTAGAGGTTGTGTCATCGACAAGGAGTTCCTGGATTGGTTCATGTTTGATTGTGTCGTGAATGCTTGTGTATTCTCATCCTGGTATTGTATCTATTGTTTATGCTTGTGTATAAATATCCTATAGACGGGATGAACGCGTCGCTGAGTATTTGTCATAATACTCACGCAACTCTTTTTGCCATGTGTTGTAGGTAAAGAGAAAATGTCATCGTGGAATCATGGCCAGGAAGAGGAGATGATCTAGTGTCTCGTCTGAGTGGTTGTAGCGTTAGAATTGCTAGGTTGCTAGTAGATTCTGAAATTGTTGTCATTGGATTATTCTGGAATTGATTGAATTGAATGTTGTTCTTATTGAATTGAACGGTTTAGGAAATTAATAAAGTATGGGATTTATTGATTTGGTTGTATTGTTGATTTTTAATTGTTTCCGCGTTGCTTATGTTGGCCCAGTTGAGGATTATGATCGGTGATGATCATAATCTGAAGGGAAAATTTTAAAATTTTTGGGTCGGGTCGTTTCAAATATAATGAATAAATAATTTTAAAAAAGTGATATTTTTGCAAAAAAAAAAATTAAAATGTGGCATTTTTGAATAATAGTACTTAAAAATGACATTTCTCAAAAAAATTCTATTTAAAATCTCAAAATACAAACTTTTTAATCTCATATTTTCTAGATATATTAATATAATGGGGTAATTGCAAAAATGTCACTTTTAGTGTGTATATTTGCAAAATGCCACTTAGAAATGTCTATTTGCAAAAATGCCACTAGTTATAGATTTTTAAAGCCTAAATTTTAAAATTATAAATCCTAAAAAATGTTTTGACCCCAAAACCCCTTAAACTCTCAATAATAAACTCTAACACAACATAATTAACCCAAACATAAATGATATAATGAAAAAAAAAATTTTAAATGTTATTTTTGCAAAAATTTTGAAAAAACGATATTTTTGAAAAGTAGCACTTGAAAAATGGCACTTGAAAAGTGGCAGTTCTTAAAATTTCTCTAATATAATTCTATTAACTAAAATATTACTAATTTATATTATTTTATCAACTTTAATTAATATCAAATAAAGATAATATTAATATATAATTTAAATATGGAATAATTACAAAAATACATTTTTTGATGTGTACATTTACAAAAATACCACTTAAAAGTGTCTATTAGCAAAATATCACTAATTATAGATTATTAAAATCTAAATCTTAAAATTATAACTCTTAAAAAACGATGTTTGAGAAATTTTAAGAAATGCCACTTTTCAAAAATGCCACATTTTCAAAATCTTTGCAAAAATGCCACTTTTTCAAAATTATTTTTTCATTATATCATTTATGTTTGGGTTAACTATGTTGTATTAGGGTTTAGTTTTGAGGGTTTAAGGGGGTTTAAGGGTCAAAACATTTTTTAGGGTTTATAATTTTAAGATTTAGGCTTTAAAAATCCATAATTAGTGGCATTTTTGCAAATAGATACCACTAAATTGCATTATTGCAAACGTACACCCCAAAAGTGGTATTTTTGCAATTGCCCCTGAATGTTTTGACTCCTAAAACTCTTTAAACCCTCAAAACTAAGCTCTAATAAAAAAAATATTGTAGTTTACCCAAACATAAATGATATAATGAAATTTTTTTTAAAAAAAAAATAATATTTTACAAAAATTTTGAAAAATAGTATTTTTGAAAAGTGGCACTTAAAAAATAGTATTTTAAAAAATTTCTCTTTAAATATATACTTAATGGAACTCTATAAATAGATAATTTTATTTTAAAATTTATAAAAAAAAATAACAACATACAAACTAAATAATTATGATTTTATAATATTGTATATTTGTTATACCACTAAAAAAATTGAACCAATGATAGAATATAATGTGTCATAAAAAAAAGGTTTCTATGGATTTTTTCATTAAAAATCGGTTCCCTTTTTTTTTTATATAGGAGAAATTTCCTTAGAATTCTAGATAGAACTCTTCATTGAAAATGCTCTAAATTCAGGATCTAGAGGACAAGAATAGAAACTAGGGCTTCTATCACTTATGGAAAGTTTTTTAAAAGTAATATCACTTATAGACACTTTTTATATTAGGGCACTTCTTTAGTGTCTAATGACTAAAGTACCCTCGTTTTAACTAAACCACAATAACCCTGGTTAGGACAAAATTGAAACGGCGGTTTTTAAAACGACCCGACCCAAATATTTTAAAAATTTCCCTTCGGAGTACTATCATCACAGATAATAATCCTCAATGGGCCAAACACACAACAATGCGGAAACAATTAAAATAAACAATAATAAACCAATCAATAAATCTCATACTTTACCAATCAACTAAACCGTTCACTTCCCAAAATCAATCTCAATAACAATATCCAATTCGATCAATTCCATTCAAATAACAATAACCAAAGGTTCCAGAATTACTACATTCTAGCAATTCTAACTCAGAACCACGAAAACGAGACACTAGATCATCTCTTCTTCCCGGCCCTGATTCCACGATCACATTTTCTCTTTACCAGCAACACATGGCAAAAAGAGTTGCGTGAGTATTATCACAAATACTCAACGACGCGGTCATCCCATCTACAGGTTATACACACAGGCATAAGCAAGAGATACAATACCAGGATGAGCATACAACAAGCATACACGAAAACAATCAACGCGAACCAGTACAGAAGCACTGTGTCGATCGACACAACCACTAGGTGTCGATCGACAGACTGCATTGTGTCGATTGACACACCACCATGGTGTCGATCGACATGGAGCACCTGTGTCGATCGACATGAAGCAAGTGTGTCGATCGACACGACATCGCAGACACAGGAAACGAGCCTATCCTCTCATGACTCAAACCCCCATGCGATGTGTCAATCTCCTGCACGAATCCAAGCACCAAAACACACAAAATTCAATCCAACAACCACAAACAAACGTAATCTATCTAATCCTTTACCCAGATGAACCTACGGTCACGCACTCACCTCGATTCGGAAAGAAAAAGAGGAAGAACACGAAGAACACAACGAAGAACGCGAAGAACGATCCTTCAAATCCGAGAATCCTCTCCCCAATCACGATTTACCAGCCCCGAAACTCCCTCCCAGAGCTTCACAATCACTCAAACGAGTTCTAAGGATAGAGATTACAAGGAATTCAATGATGAATCTTGTTTCCACTCAATCCTTTCAATTTCTCTCTGATTCTCTCTGTTTCTGATGGAAAAATCGGCCAGAACTCAACCTGTTTTGCTTAAATATCGAACCCTAGGGTTCCCTAAACCGGACAATTAAACTGAACATGTCGGTCTAATTTCAACACGTGTCGATCGACACACACCACCTATGTCGATCGACACAACGCCCAAAATTTGACTTCCCACAAGTCAAAAACACACGTGTCGATCGATACACACACCCTGTGTCGATCAACACCCAACCACAAATCCACTTTTTGGTTCACGGGCGTTACAGTTTTGAATTTACAAAATATTTCGGTTTCTTCTTCTTCAACTGCATCAAACCCTAATTTCTCTCTCTGTATATGCCGGAACTTGTTTATATGTGAAAGTGAAGGTATGTGAGAGTCGAAGCTTTTCTCGATTCGTGTCGGTCTGTGAAAGTGAAGATCTGCGTGTTTTTACTTTCACGAACAAAATGGAAGGTATATCGATTCGTAAATATATTCAGATTTTGGGGTTTATGGAGTTTAAGATATAGTATTTGGAGTTTGTTTTTGTGTTTAATTGATTCGAAATCTGTTTTTAAGGATTCTGTAAGATTGATTATATAATATATAATGCGGATTTTGGGATTTTGGGTTAATGTAGTCGAAGATTGTTTTTAATTAAGATGAAGTTTGGGTTTTGGGATTTGTTTTTGTGTATTATGGATTCGGAATATGTTTTGAGTTTGGTTTATTATGTTCATTGTATCATAGATTTGTCCGAAGTAGAAGGAGGTGAGACTTTGGATTATAAACTTCCTCCAAGACTGTTTGCTACTGATAGATATCCAGACTCAAGACTCAATATTTACTCTAGGCCGGACATTCTGTCATTTGTGCGTGGTCAGCTTGAAGGTACTGTCGAGTTTGATATATTAAAGTCTTCATCTTTTGGAGGACTTTTCGGCATACCAATTAGCCACTGCCCACCGTCATGCAAGCTAATCCATGGTCTCATATGCCGGCAATTAGTGAGTAAGAAGAAACATGAGATGTGTAACTGGGCTTAACTGTGAAAAGTTTCATGAAGACTATGAATATGACAGCGAAGAAACAGTTGATTATGGGGAGGGATCTTACTGGGAGAAGCTTATTGGTCTTCAACCATCTGCTACCTTGGCTGACATATCTGATATGCTGGAAAAAAATCCTGACATGCCAGGAGGTAGATGCCTGAAGTTAGCCCTTTTAGTCATAGTTGATGGAGTATTGATCGCATCTCATCAGATTCACAAACCGACAATGAAGTATGTTAATATGTTAGAAGACCTCAACGCGTTTCTGAAATTTCCATGGGGTCGGGAGTCTTTTAGTAAGACTTTGACTTCTATGAGACCTGGAACGAAGGTAACAAAAACTTGCAAAGACCCATTGGGTACATTTCAGAAGCGCATGCAACAAGAGACAGTTAAGCTGAATGGTTTCCCTTTAGGACTGCAGCTGGTTGCATATCGTTTGATTCCTTTGCCTGTTGACAAAATTGGGTAATTCCTCTCTTGAACCTACACTGTTAACCGCAAAATTTGTTGGGTTGGCAAAGTTGATGACAATGACGCGTTCTGATATTTTTGAAATTGAGAGAAACCCAAATGTGAGTTGTTTTCATAAAAGAAATTCATATTTCAATTCATGTTTTTTATGTTTACTTATTTAATATTGTTTTGCATGCAGCTTGTTGTTATTCCAAAATTAAGTACTAATGCTGTTGGTGAAGAGATATGTGAATTTTGGGATGACGAGGTGACTGAGAAGAAGGTTATTTATATAGAGGAGTTAATAAAAATGGTCATGAGTTTAAGAAGTGTGAGTGGCACGGTGGAGATGCTTCTTCATAATTGCATGTGTGTAAGGAGAAAACACACACTGTGGTTCACAAAAAACACATCCTGTCACGTAAACCACAGTTAGCTGAATTGAGGAATGAGTTAGTTTGTACACCAAATATTAAAGAAGGTATGGGGACTACTCGAAAGTCGAAGAAAATACCTAAAGAAAGAGCATCAAATCGGAAGCAGCAAACCATAAGAAAGTTTATGATAAGGGATGCACCGATGATAGAAGATTTGAAAAAAGCGATGGATTTGAAAAATAGAGTCTCTTGTTGCAACTTTTAAAGAAGAGAACCAAGCAATTAGTGCAAGACTTTCGAAGGCCGAGAAGGAAATAAAGGCACTGAAGGGAAAGACTGGTGTACGTAACTCAAATAGAAGTTTTATGAAATTTAAGAAGGTTAAAACTACAAAGAAGAAAAAGAATAGTTGCGATAAGGTGTGTGTAGATCATGGTGATAAAGTAGATGCAGAAGGATGTAGTGATCTTGTTGGTCTTGTTGGGAATAGTTCCTAATTTGACTGGACACGTTATGGCCCTGCTAAGCAAATTGTTGAAGATATCAATAGTACAATGAAGGAGGTAATTGAACTGTATAGAAATTTCCTTTTATCCAGATTGTTGTCGATGTTGACCATTGTTCAGTTTATTACACAGGATGGTGGTTGTCATGATTTGGATGTGGATGAAGAGGTGACAGATTCAAAATTACCAGATCATATATGATGCGATCATGGACGAGCATGCTTTGGGCGAGGAAGCTTTGATCATACCCGAAGGTCCCGTGACGCGGTCCAAGACAAAGATGCTTGCCGGATCTGTTCAGGAGTTACTTAGAATGTTCGGATCAAGGAAGAAGATCAACTTATGCACAACGCCGTTACCTCAATTTCGGCTACGATATTTTCTTGAGGTTGGACGTTAAGTATAAGTTGTTGTACTCTTTTTCCTGTACTCAGTTTTGTCCCAATGGGTTTTTCGAGTAGAGGTTTTAACGAGGCAACACTTATATTTACCCTTTACGATCCAGCATCATGAAACATATCAAGAATAATTTACATGGAATTTGCATGCTAAGGAGATTCATGAACGTGGAAGGCCAAGAGGGTGTTCACACCATGCATTATTATTAGTCAAGATTCAATGGTCTTAGTCTTATGAATTAAATTAGTTTTGTTATTTTCCATGCATTGATTTAGGACTTTTCATCTTCATTTTCTCACTATATAAACCATGTAAACTCCTTGAGAATAATCATTCACTTTTTTATCAATCTTTTCTAAAGAAGTTTCTTTCTTGTTCTTTTGTGAACTTTCGATCTCTTGGTGGTTAGCCAACGAAATCAAACCGATCATAGGGTGGTTAGCTCTTTGATCACAACCGATCACTAGGTGGTTAGCCTTGCGATCTTGTTGACTTCAAGGTGGTTAGCCGAAGAGTCCTTTGTTCCTTAGGTGGTTAGCCTTCGGATTAGGTTTACCGAGAGTCGATCATCACTCTCGATGAAGCCATTCCCCTTCACGCCTTGTTCATTCAAGGATCTATCCGTTTCAATACCTAAAAGAGTGTGCATTCCTTTGGGAGATCGTATCAAATGGTATCAGAGCCACGCTCTTGAAATAGCTGTATTTTCTAACCATTTTCTATCTCTTCATATTCAATCTTCCTTCTTTTTTTCTATCTTTTGTATCAAAACCAATTATAAAAAAATGAAAAGACAAGTATTAAAAAAAAACTATATATATTGGTTCGTATTTCTTCACTATCTATCTATATTTTGACGATTTGGTTTTTAAAGCTACCATCGATTTGTTTCAATTTAGTTTCTTAAGAACCGAGGAGAACTTCTTGTGTGTGTGAGGATATTGTGAGAGTTGTGCAAAACACTTGAGTGAACACTTGTGAGGATTATTTTACTAACGTGTTTGTTTCTTTTGCGAGGAAAAAAAATGTCCGATGAAAGCAATGATGGTACTTCACGATCAAGGAGAAGAAGAGATGCCGAAATGAATCGCAAGATGGATACTATGTCCACGATGCTAAACGAAATGAGAGGTCAAATGGCCGCTCTTAGTGTTAGAACGCCGAATAGACGAGAAAGAAACGAAAGAACCAACCAAGGCATAGCTCGAGAAGGCAACTTGGCCGAAAGTCACGGATCCGACCATAGCGTTGTTCAAAGAAGGCCACGAATCCCACCCAGACATAGGAAAACCGGCGGAGTCAACAAAATCAACAAAACGAGCAGTTCAACAATCCGTTTCATAACTTATCCGAAAATAACCAGCCTAGACAACCCCCGGAACAAAGGAGAAATGACAATGATCTTGGCGGCGTGAAACTTCGCATTCCACCCTTCTACGGAACAAACGATCCCGATGCTTTCTTAGAGTTGGAAAAGAAGATCGACTTGGTCTTTGATTGCCAAAACTTTCCTGAATACAAAAAGGTCAGGTTAGCTACTACTGAGTTTCATAATTATGCTATTGATTGGTGGGATCAAGTGGTGACAAACAGGAGACGCAATGGAGAAAACCCCGTTGAAATGTGGAGAGAAATGTCATCAATCATGAGGAGGCGATTCGTACCAGTCCACTACCACCGCGAGCTACACCAAAAGTTGCGTAGGCTGTCACAAGGGAGTAGGGGAGTTGAGGACTACTTCCAGGAGATGGAAAAACTCATGCTCAAAGCCGATATCGATGAGCCCAGTGATGCAACTATGGCCCGATTCCTAAGCGGAATGAATCGAGAATTACAAGATCGAATGGAGATGCAGTCTTATGACACCGTAGAAGAGATGTTGCACAAGGCCATTCTCGTAGAGCAGCAACTTAAGAGAAAGGGTGTCACACGAACACCTTTCGTGTCCAAACCAAGCTACACCAAAAGCGAGAAGCCGAGTTACCCGGCCCGTATTGATACTAAGCCAAAGACGGACTACAAGGGTAAGGCCGAAGCTTCTACCTCTATTCCTAATTGTGACATCGAATGTTTTAAGTGCAGGGGCAAAGGACACTATGCGAATAAGTGCCCGAACCAACGTGCGATGTTGATATTGGATAATGGCGAGATCGTGACCGAGGATGACAAGGAGGAATCCGATTCTAGACCAATCTATGATAACGATGAGGAACACGCAGTAGAGGGAGAGTTACTTGTGTCTAGACGTGTTCTTCTGTCCCAAGAACAATCCGTAGTAGAAGAGCAACGGGAAAACTTGTTCCACACCCGGTGTAAGGTTAAGAACAAGGTGTGCAGCTTAATTATCGATGGCGGAAGTTGCGCTAATGTTACTAGTACAACTTTGGTGGAGAAACTAAACTTGGAGATAAGGAAGCATCCACGGCCGTACGGTCTAAGGTGGCTGAGTAACCAAAAACAACTCACGGTTACACATCAAGTTACGGTACCTTTGTCAATTGGCCGATATGAGGATGAGATCCTTTGCGATGTGATACCCATGGAAGCTGGCCACATTCTACTTGGAAGACCATGGCAATATGACCGAAGGATGATTCATGATGGGTACACTAACAAGCATTCCTTTGAGTACAAAGGAAGGAAGATCACTCTTACACCATTGACTCCACACGAGGTATACCTAGACTAGCTCAAGCTTGAGGAAAAACGAGGTAAAAGTATTGCGAGTGACCCTCTAAACACTTCTTACACTAAAAATGAGAGTGAGAGTTCGAGAAAAACCAAGCTAAAGGCCGTTGAGAGTAAACCCGTGAGGCAAGAAAGTCTTTTTGTGAGGCCAAGTGAGATTAAGCATGCTCTCGTCAGTAAGCAACACTTTTTTTTACTCATTTTTAAGGATGCTTTCACTAGCATGACTAACCCCGAGCCGGATCTCCCGAGCAAAGTGTTGTCTCTTTTGCAGGAATATAGTGATGTATTTCCGAACGATAGCCCACGAGGTTTACCTCCCATTCGTGGGATAGAACATCAAATAGACTTCGTTCTTGGCGCAACACTTCCTAACCGACCTGCTTATAGAACCAATCCGGTCGAAACCAAAGAGCTCCAACGACAAGTCGATGAACTTATGGAAAAGGGTCATATCCGGGAGAGTATGAGCCCGTGCGCTGTTCCGGTACTACTTGTTCCTAAGAAAGATGGATCTTGGCGAATGTGCGTTGATTGCCGAGCCATCAACAACATTACGGTAAAGTATCGCCATCCGATTCCCAGGTTAGATGATATGCTAGATGAACTTCATGAGTCTAGTATCTTTTCTAAAATTGATTTGAAAAGTGGCTATCACCAAATCCAGATGAAGGAAGGTGATGAATGGAAAACTGCTTTCAAAACTAAGCACGGTTTATATGAGTGGCTTGTTATGCCGTTTGGTCTTATGAACGCACCTAGCACTTTCATGCGTCTTATGAATCATGTTCTTAGATCATATATAGGTGTTTTTGTTGTCTATTTCGATGATATACTGATTTATAGTAACACCCTTGAAGAACATGTAGGACACTTGCGTTTGGTTCTAGACGTGCTTAGGCAAGAACTTCTTTTTGGAAACTTTAAAAAATGTTCTTTTTGTTCGGATAACGTTGTGTTTCTAGGTTTTGTGGTAAGTTCTCAGGGCATACAGGTTGATGAGAACAAGATCAATGCAATCCAAGATTGGCCGAGTCCTAAGACGGTTGGTGAGGTTCGAAGCTTTCACGGCGTAGCCGGATTCTATCGACGGTTCGTTTGGGATTTCAGCACCATTGCGTACCTTTAACCGAAGTGATCAAGAAGGACATGGGCTTTAAATGGGAACAAGCTCAGGAGAACGCTTTTCAGCTCCTAAAACACAAACTTACTCACGCCCCTCTTCTCGTTTTACCTAATTTTATGAAAACGTTCGAAATTGAATGCGATGCTTCTGGTGTAGGTATAGGAGCCGTGCTAATGCAAGAGAAAAAGCCAATCGCCTTCTTTAGCGAGAAAATCGGTGGAGCTACGCTCAACTACCCGACGTACGATAAGGAGTTCTATGCCTTAGTCCGTGCACTCCAAACGTGGCAACACTATCTTTGGCCGAAGGAGTTCGTGATTCACACGGATCACCAATCACTTAGGCACTTGAAGAGCCAACAAAAGTTGAACAAAAGGCATGCCCGTTGGATGGAGTTCATGGAAACTTTTCCGTATGTGATCCAATACAAGCAAGGCAAAGAGAATGTGGTAGCCGATGCTTTATCTCGAAGATACACATTGATCTTGACTCTAGATGCCAAGATTCTCGGATTTGAGATGATCAAGGGAGCATACGCAGCCGATCCCGATTTCCAGGAAGTATTTCTTACTTGTGAAAAGTTTGCTTCGGGACAATACTTTATAAGTGATGGGTTTTTGTTTTATAAAAACCGTCTTTGCATTCCTAACTCTTCTTTGCGAGATCTTTTTGTTAGGGAAGCACACAGTGGAGGCTTGATGGGACACTTTGGCGTGGCCAAGACCCTTTCAATCGTACAAGACCATTTCTTTTGGCCGCACATGAAGCGTGACGTGGAACGGGTTTGTAGCCGATGCACTACATGTAAGTTCGCTAAATCCAAAAGCCAAGGCCAAGGTATGTACACTCCTTTACCGATTCCTAGTGCACCATGGACCGACCTCTCGATGGACTTCGTCTTAGGATTACCCCGGACTAGGAAAGGTAGCGATTCGGTTTTTGTTGTAGTTGATAGATTTTCTAAGATGGCCCATTTCATACCTTTCCATAAAACTGATGATGCCTCTAACGTTGCCGACTTATTTTTTAGGGAGATTGTCTGTTTGCATGGAATGGCTAGAACCATAGTCTCGGATAGGGATACAAAGTTTCTCAGTTATTTTTGGAAGACCCTATGGTCTAAGCTAGGAACTAAGCTTTGTTTCTCTACAACTTGTCATCCACAAACTGATGGTCAAACCGAAGTGGTTAATAGGACTTTAGGAACACTCTTGAGAACCGTGATCAAAAAGAATCTTAAGTCATGGGAGGATTGTTTACCTCACGTAGAATTTGCATATAATCATGCCGTGCATTCTACTACTTGTTTTTCTCCTTTTCAACTCGTTTATGGCTTCAATCCGCTTACACCTCTTGATCTAACTCCTTTACCTTTGAGTGAGCGTGTAAACATAGATGGACAGAAGAAGGCCGAGTTGGTGAAACAAATGCATGAGAAGGAAAAACAGAACATCGAGCGTAAGACTGAGCTATACCGCAAACATGCCAACAAAGGACGACACAAGAAAAAATTTGAACCCGGTGATCTTGTTTGGATATATTTACGAAAGGAGAGGTTTCCCGAAGAACGGAAGTCTAAACTTTTGCCGAGAGTTTATGGACCATTCACGATTTTAGAAAAGATCAATGACAACTCTTACAAAATTGATCTCCAAGGTAAATACTCCGTTAGCTCTAGCTTCAATATTGCTGATATCATTTCTTTTGTTGCAGATAAAGAAGATTTGAGGACAAATCCTTTTCAAGAGAAGGGGGATGATGCGATCATGGACGAGCATGGTTTGGACGAGGAAGCTTTGATCATACCCGAAGGTCCCGTGACGCTATCCAAGACAAGGATGCTTGCCGGAGCTGATCAAGAGTTACTTAGAGAGGTTCGGATCAAGGAAGAAGATCAACTTATGCACAACGCCGTTACCTCAATTTCGGCTACGATATTTTCTTGAGGTTGGACGTTAAATATAAGTTGTTGTACTCTTTTTCCTGTACTCGGTTTTGTCCTAATGGGTTTTCCGACTAGAGGTTTTAACGAGGCAACACTTATACTTACCCTTTACGATCCAACATCATGAACCATATAAAGAATAATTTGCATGGAATTTGCATGCTAAGGAGATTCATGAACGTGGAAGGCCAAGAGGGTGTTCACACCATGCATTATTATTAGTCAAGATTCAATGGTCTTAGTCTTATGAATTAAATTAGTTTTGTTATTTTCCATGCATTGATTTAGGACTTTTCATCTTCATTTTCTCACTATATAAACCATGTAAACTCCTTGAGAATAATCATTCACTTTTTTATCAATCTTTTCCAAAAAGAAGTTTCTCTCTTGTTCTTTTGTGAACTTTCGATCTCTTGGTGGTTAGCCAACGAAATCAAACCGATCATAGGATGGTTAGCTCTTTGATCACAACCGATCACTAGGTTAGCCTTGCGATCTTGTTGACTTCAAGGTGGTTAGCCGAAGAGTCCTTTGTTCCTTAGGTGGTTAGCCTTCGGATTAGGTTTACCGAGAGCCGATCATCACTCTCGACGAAGCCATTCCCCTTCACGCCTTGTTCATTCAAGGATCTATCCGTTTCAATACCTAAAAGAGTGTGCGTTCCTTTGGGAGATCGTATCAATATGGAAAAGAAGCGTGACTGCAATGAAACTGACAAGCTTCTAGCTACTGATTCGGAAGAGGTGGATTGTGATATTATGCAATAGAACTGTGATAAATTAGACGGTTTAATTATATAATGCATATGTGGTTACTAGGTATCTTATTTTAATTTGCTTGTTTTGAAGCAGGAAACTGGTGATGCGAAGCTTCTAGCTACTGATTCGGAGGTTTGTAATTTTGTTTTTTTGGTATAGATAACAAAAGTAAAACTGAACATTAGTTCTTGACCATTCAACCGGTGGTAGGTGTGCAATGGTTTGTTTTGTATAGTTAACAATGGTTGTTAATTAACTGGTATGAAAGTAAAACTGACCAATATGGATTGACCACGCAGACAGTCTGAGAATGGTTGTTAGTTAACTGGTAGAGTTCAAAAGTAAAGTACAATGGTTGTTAGTTAACTGGTAGAGTTCAAATCGCGTTAGTATGAGAATGATGTACAATGGTATAGTAAATTTTATTGCTTGTTTTTTTGCAGGAAATGGGCGATGGTGAAGATATCAACAGTACAAGGAATGAGGTAATCGAACTGTAATGAAATTTCCTTTTATCCTGATATGTATATTATGAAATTATATAGATGATGTAGATGTTTACCATTGTTCAGTTTATTACACAGGGTGGCGTTTGTGATAATTTTGATGTTGATGAAGAGCTGACAGATTCAGGAGTACCAGATCATATTGAAAACAAGCATGACAGCAATGAAAATGACAAGGGCGATGGTGATACCAAGATGGAGGAAAAGGGCGATGGTGATGCGAAGATGGAGGTTTCTAATTGGTTTGTTTGTATTGATTGACCATATGTTGTAATGATCTCTTAGTAGGATTGGATGTTTTGTTGCAGGAAACTGGTGATGCCAAGATGAAGAAAACAGGCAACTTTGATTCGAAGATGGAGGTTTGTAATTGTTTTGTTTGGTATATAAGAAAATCTTTTAATTGACCAATTTTGATTGACCACGCAGAGAGGAATATATGGACGATGTAACGCCCGTGAACTAAAAAGTGGATTTTGGTTGGTGTGTCGATCAACACGGTGTGTGTGTCGATCGACACGAGTGTTTTTGGACTTATGAGAAGTCGTGTTCTGGGTGTTGTGTCGATCGACACCGGTGAGGTGTGTTGATCGACACCGGTGAGGTGTGTCAATCGACACGGGTTAAAATTGAACCGACAGGTTTGGTTTTTTTTATCGCGCGGTTTGGCGATCGGTTTAGAGAACCCTAGGGTTTGATATATAAGGGGAATCAGTCGTGGTTGTGGCCGATTTTTGGACCAGAAACAGAGAATCAGAGGGTTGCAAGAGTTTTTGGTGATTTTGAGAAGGATTGTTCGATTGAGGCTCGTTCTGGAGGCTTTTAAGCGAGGAGGATCGTTGTTGTGGCTGATTTCGTGTCGTGGGAGAGGAAATCAGTGGGTTTTCGGCTGGGTAGAGGTTGTTCTTTGTGTTCTTCCTCTTTTCAATCCTTTTTCAAGGTGAGTGCGTGACCGTAGGTTTATCTGGGTAAAGGATTAGATGGAATATGATTGATTGTGGTTGTTTGGATTGGATTTTTTGTGTTTTGTGGATGGAATCGTGCAGGAGATCGATGGATTGCATTAGGGTTCGATCCATGAGAGGATAGGCTCGTTCTCTGTTCTGCGATGTCGTATCGATCGACACCATGGTGGTGTGTCGATCGACACAAGTACAGTCTGTCGATCGACACCTAGTGGTTGTGTCGATCGACACAGTGCTCCTGAACTGTTCATGTTTGATTGTTCGTGTATGCTTGTTGTTTGCTCATCCTGGTATTGTATCTCTTGCTTATGCCTGTGTGTATAACATGTAGATAGGATGACCGCCTCGCTGAGTATTTGTGATAATACTCACGCAACTCTTTTTGCCATGTGTTGCAGGTAAAGAGAAATTGTGATCGTGGAATCATGGCCGGGAAGAGGAGATGATCTAGTGTCTCATGTTTCATGGCTCTTGAGTTAGAATTACTAGGATGCAGTAATTCTGGAACCACTGTTTTATTGCTATTCGAATGGAATTTGATTGAATTGGTTATTGTTATTGGATATTGGTTGATTGATTTATTGGTTATCGATTTGGTCTATTGAATTGTTTAATTGTTTATTTAATTTCCGCATGTTGAGATTGGACCGTTGAGGATTATCATTTATGATAATGATAATCTGGGTTTTAATTGGAAAATTTTTAAATTTTTGGGATGGGTTGTTTCATTTTAGTATCAGATCCCTTATGGTTCTAGGGCGGGTGCAATTGATTGGTTATGTGTTTTAGTCAATTGATTGTTGTGTGGGTTTGGAGTCCTAGATCATCTCTTCCGAGCCTTCAATGAGATTTCACGGTATGTGTTTTATGACTTTCTGTTTTTCTAGTACTTAGTAGTCTTCTGGTTAGTGCAAAGTGATGGCTAGAGTGGCAAGAGGCAGAGGTCGTGGGGGCCGTGGAGGCCGAGGTGGTCATGGTGGGTGCAGACGAGGGCGAGGACTGGAGAGTGAGTCTGATGCCGCTAGTGTGGCCCAGGAGACCACGCTGGAGCAGGTGGCGGATTCGCAGGCGTTTCAGGAGGGGTCCATGGGTGAGACTCCTACGAGTACCAGTGTGAGGGCTAGTGAAGCTAGTGTAGGTCCCGGTGTAGCTGGTGGTGCGGCAGGCCCAGGTGGGGGTGCTGCCGCAGGTATGGCCCAGGACAGAGATGATCGATGGGCGGGTTTTCTGCAATTGATTCTGGAGCAGCTACCAGGTGAGGTACCGGCTCCGGGTCAGGCTCTGAGAGTTCAAACGGGTGTGACTGGTGTGTAGCCAGTAGTGGCTGGGGTTCAGCCGGAAGTGGCTGGTGTGCAGCCGGGTGTGGCGGTTGCAGAGGAGCTTCCATCCTAGCTGAGGATGATGGAGCAGATGCAGAGGATTGGCACCGATTTTTTCTCGGGAGGTGCCAAGCCTGAGGAGGCCGATGAGTGGCGGTTGAGGATGGAGCGTAACTTTTGCTCTATCAGGTGTCCAGAGGGATACCTGGTTGATCTGGCGGTGCATTATCTAGAGGGTGATGCGCATATCTGGTGGAGAGGTGTTGAGGCCAGGAGGGCGCAGGCCAAGATGGCCTGGGAGGATTTCTTGGCTGAGTTTAACGCCAAGTATTTTCCGCAGGAGGCGGTGGAATGGTTGGAGCTGAGGTTTCTGGAGTTGACTCAAGGGGACCGGTCAGTGAGGGATTTCGACGCGGAGTTCAGTCAACTCCTGGTGTATGCTGGTAGGGGCATGGAGGGCGAGGAGGCCCAGGTGAAGAGGTTCTTGTGGGGACTTCGATCCGATTTTAGGACCCACTGTAGAGCGAGCAGATTCGCCACGACGGCGAAGCTGGTGGAGACGGCTGCTGCGAAAGAAGAGGACTTCAGGGAGCAGGCTATGGTGGTTAGTCCACCGGTTCAGCAGCAGAGGAGGTCGCAGCAGCAGGTGGGTCCGAGCAAGGACGGCAAGCCTGCGAAAAGATAGAAAAGGAAGTGGGAGAGCACTTCAGGGCCGAGTCAGAGAGGACAGGGTGGTTCGGGATGTTTCGGGTGCGGAAGCTTCGGTCACAAGGTGGCCAGTTGTCCGAAGAGGAGTGAGGCTCGAGGTGCTCAGGTGTGTTACCACTGCAGAGAGCCTAGGCATATGATGTGAGTCGAGTTTTACCTCTCAACTAACTACCTGCAAGTGTACAGCAATCACGGTTAGTATAGATAAGGGATCGTGTCCACAAGGACTTCTTAACCACACTTCAAATTGTAATGAATAAAACTAAGCTAGAACAATATATGTTTGTCCTTTTTGTGATTGAGAATAAAGTAAGCAAGCAACGAATGTGAATTGTAATGAAAATCAATAAAAGAAAAGCGTTAGGACTTAGGTATTTCGTAGAGAATCATGCAATAATAAAGATTGATTGATTTTAGGGACTTAGGAATTATGAACCGTCTAGAACACAAAGCACTGGTGTAAGCTCATCCCACTATCGTGACGTAACTAACCATCTACGTTTTAGCACCCTAATAGACTCAACTGTCGCAGGTTATTACAAGATGAAAACATGCATTAAAATTCTAAGTTTGATAAAGTTCACCGCACTCCTTAACTAACCTTTCGAATTGTTAAGGCTTTTGGCTCATCAAATACTAGTTCAGGCAATATAACAAGCTTTTGGAGAGTATATAAACTTAAGATCAGATCACTAAATGCGAGATAAAGCGATCATGCATTGAGTATAAGTAAAGATGAAGACTCTAATGTATTCCTTAAACAATCATCAATCAATTATCGAATTATGAAACTCACTGAAAACCCTAAAACCTAACAAATAAAACTACTCAGACATGATGGACGAAAAACCAGAGATAGATGATGAATTCATGATAAAAAAACTTGAATTAAAGAGTAAGGGTAAGAGGATTCTTCTCTATATCGAGATACAAAGCATGATCATCCACCGGAATGCTCTAAAATCCAAATCTAATGAAGAGCACCAAGAAAACTCGTGGTGGCTGCTCCTATCTGATAAACTACTCTATTTTTTCGTGGTCATACCTAACAAAAGGCTAAAAACAAGTATATATAGGCTTAGGGTTTTCTAGGGCTTCGTTTAGGACAAAACAGACTTTTTACGTCAAAACTTTTCCCAAAGTCGGTTGGGATTTCGGCCAAGGAACACGACCGGTATTGGGCCCAAAGTGCTTTGATTTTTTCTGGCATCAGCCCAGAATATCGGTCCACGAGGCGGCCTGGTATTTTGATCGATTCTGCACCTGCTTCGTTTCTGAGGCAGCTTGACGTATCTTCATTAAATCTAGTGTAACTTCTTGCTCACAGCTCCAAATGAGATGATTCAAACTTCATTGTAAAGCTGACTCAAATATCTATCTTCACACCAAGTTTCAACTAATTCCAAATCGATTTTATCCTCCTTTCACTGATGAACTTCTGGCGTATATGTTCTGTCCAATTTGGTAGAATGTTGTTTCTTGTGAATTTTTGGTTCTTGATGGATTCTTTGGCTTATGAATGTTGCTGTAGCTTTTTTTACACCTAATTTGGCTCTTTTTTATTCTTTTTCCTTTATTTCCCTGTTAAGACTCTAAAACTACAAATACGAGAAAAACTACCTTTAAAGGTATAAAACCGTTGATAAATGAATAGAAAACATAGTAAAATATATGGTAAAATAGGTAAAATATGGGATATATCAACTCCCCCAGACTTAAACCTTGCTTGTCCTCAAGAAAAATCCAAGTATAGAAAATAGGTTTGAAAATAATTTGAACTTAGAAAAACCATTTGAAAATAACGTAGATACTAATACCGTATGTGACATGATCGATCCAAGGGTATTTTCATCATACGCCATCCATAACCTTCATAGCCTACTCCATGTTTTAATTACAATCCTGCAAAAATCTCAACTGCACTTCATTTGACCTTTCTACATTCATTAAGGTATAGGTGAATTTCTCATCAAGGGAATCATTCGGAGTAGACGGTGCTAGGATTTGAAAAGGGCTAATATATGTGGTGAGGTTAAAAGTGTTTAGGGTTACCATAGACTCCAGGTGCGAGTTATTATGCAAAATCGCAAGAGAGAATGGACCTGTTGATATCCACAATTTCCCAACCACTTTCTTCGCGTTTTTTTTCCCCAGACTTAGATCTTTCTCCGGGAATCACTTGAAATCTCTTCTACTCATTTCTTCTTTTGTATCATGGCATTCCTTGGGTATTCGTTGGGCCTTAAGACTCTTAGACAACCGTTTGCCTTTCCCTTCCTTTTATTTATTTTTTTGTTGTTCTTTTTTTAAAAAAAAAAAGGGAAAACGGTATCTCTTTAATACGAGTCAAGTATAGGTACGAAATATTACCATGTATTAATCATCCAAGGAAACGGCCAAGCTTTTTGAAATTTGTTCTTTGTACTCTACCCTTCTTTACCAAATCGTCGCATCTCTAGTGATTGGAAAATTGCGTCGATCCTTTTCTCTCCGACGTTTTTGCACATATTTGTAAGTAAGAAACTAAAAAGAGAAGGCATGAGGTCTGAAAAGAGGTAAAGGGTTTTAGGTAGGGTACCAACTAAAGATGAGCTGGCCATTCATGACAACAAAGAGTGGAAAAAGAGGATAAGATGTCATGAGTGTGATTCGTTTCCCCGATCTAACTCCTTAATGAAAAATAATTAAAATTAGGTTAGTGGTCAAATAAAACTTATGCGAGATGAATTATATGGGGCGAGTTCCAGTGATGAAGGTTTCTGAATCGTATATCCTGGACAAACCCTGTGACAATGGTAATTAGATCATAAAATCTACGCATAAATTCCAGAAAATATCATAGTTCGAAACATAGGTTTTCGACTCAATAAAAGACTCTAAGAAAATCATAAAAATGACTCAAAACATAAGAAAATAGAAAAGGACGTTAGTACGATAAATCCCCCCAGATTTAACTTACACCGTTCCCGGTGTAAAAGTCGCATAAGGGTGAGATGACTCAATAAAATAAAAATGAAAATAAAAAAAGGATAGATAAAAGTCGATATACCTGGCTCAAAAGACGGGTGACATAGACTCTGGTGAATCCGGAACTATCACGTGAAAGTGATCTCCATCGGACTCGTAGTTGACGATCTCTGTCTCGTCTGAAGCGATGGTCTGGACTAATGAGTGATGTCTGTACTGGGCATTGGCGGTCTCATCAAGGGCACGTGTGTTGGGATGACTAGAAACATCATCATCGACATCCTCATCATGCTCAAATGTAGAGACGAGCGAAAGACTACCAAATTCGTTGTTACTTGTTGTGGCGGTTGTGCTTCTAGAGGAGCGCCTAAAGAGATGTGGAATCGGTTTCTTGATTGCTTTTACAATCTTAGAAATCATCTTTCCTTGCCTAGAAACCGTAGCTTCAAGAGCAATCCTCTTCTCTTTTTCTTCCTCAAAGCTAGTGTGAAGCCATTCATCAAAATCGGCTTGTGGAGCGGCTGGAAATTGGGGCTCGTGGGGTGGCGTATGAGATGTGGAAGGCTGGAAAATACCTCCTCCTTGTGGTCCTCTAGACCTCTCCTTTCGTGCCATCCTTGCCTTGGATTGATAGTATAGCGAAATTCCAACAAGAGGGCATCCGGGACAATGATAAAACCATGTGGAATGAGTGGAGTGAAAGTATGTCTTACCCTCACTCAAGGCTGGGATTTCCGTATGTGGGAGTAGAACACACTTGTTCTCTTCTTCGTAAGGTGGAGTGAAAAGGTACCCAAAGTTTGTAGATTGCCCGTACCATCCACAAAGATAATGCTTCCTTTGACGGGCATGTAGATCAAGCTTACTCTCAACCAGCAAAGGGACTTCGAGGTGAAAATCAACACTACACGCAAGTATTATGGCCGTGATTGTTCCCCCAAAATCACTCGATGCTCCCTTTGGTATCTTCTCCTTCACGGCATCATGCTTGATTTATACCATTCTACGAGCTAAAAGTGAAGCGAAGTTCACCTTCTCGGGATTCTCCAAAAATGGTGATATTAGCATGTAAAACTCTTCTTGTCATTCCTACTGAAAATGAGTTGAGAAAGTAGGTAGTAGACATAACGAATCGCCGGATGTGTAATCTTCGATGCCTTAGAACTTCCGAGCTTAAGTCTATCGCTTCCTATCTTCGACCATTCATCATAATGAGCTTCACTACCACTGAACATGATCCTCTCATGACACTCAAGTCCCAAAGTATCACAAAGTTCTTCAATACTTAAAGTATACGATTTCTCATTAACCGTAAAAGCGAGAATTCCTTCCTTTGCTATGGTCGTCTTTGTCTTGGGGTAAGACAATGTTACCGTGGCTAAGAATTCACGTGCAAGCCTTCCATATGTAGGGTGAGATATAGTCACAAATTTCGATAGGCCCAATGCTTCAAGATACCATTCAACATCCTTTCGAAAACCGAGTAAATCTAGTGTCTCGAAATCAATACCAAGAGAAGCAAACTGTTGTAGACCAGCCATGTAGTCCACGTTAGCATTCATTTCGGGTCCAACATGCTTCATGATAACACTCGGTGCTTGAGTTACAACCATAGTTGATTTAGCTCGCGATTTTCTCTTCTTCTTCTTAGGAAGTGATGTGTGAGGTATTGTTTGTGTGACCTCCACAAACTGCATTGGTACTTGAGTGGCTTCATCCTCCTCATCTCTTAGTTGGTAACCAAGTTCTTCTTCATTCTCCACCAAAATATCCTTTCCATGTTTCTTTGATGACTTTTTCGATCTAGTTTTAGAACGTGTAGGACGGGGGACTTGAGCTTCGTGATCTTGGTTGGTCACGTGTTGCTTCTTGGGTTTATGTCCTCTCTTAGACTTCCGTGGAACAATCTCATTCTCCATTGAAGTTCCTACAAAAAGAAAAATCTCGAAAAAACATTTTACGGTCTTGAAAATCTCAATTTCCAAAAGAATTGCTTCCAACGGGGAATTGAATCAAAATAAAGCATAGCAAGACATTAGAAATATGGAAGAATAATAACCAAAGGTAAAATAATTTTTCTCTAATTAAATCATAATTTTCGGATTTAATGTTAATGACATGTTAAAAACACCAAAATTTTGCAATTAAGTGTTTAATATGTCAAAATTCATATCAATCCTATGTATATATGATAAACCCATATTAATAGATGCATTAACTAACCATGAATCACCCAAATTCGTTTGTTATTATAGCCTCACAAATCCAAAGTTGTGAAAAATTAATTAAAGGTTGTAATCATGTAATTAACTCATCAATAATGTTTATATCAAGTCTAATCAAGTATTCCAACAACCTAGCCAATTTAAGCTAAATCTATGAATTTTTTAAAATATGCATAAACTTGGAATTAGACAAAAAGAGGGTTTTAGAGAGAAATTACATTGGGTTTAGTGAAATAGGAGATTAGGAATTGAATTCCTAATGAAAAACTACACAATTTGTAGTGAATTGAGATAAAAACCCCAAAATTAGGTTTTTAGGGTTCTTGAGCTCAAGAACACATTTGAGAGAGAAAAAGATGAAGTTGTGTTTGCAATTGTCAAAAAGAAGTTTATAAAACCTTTTAAAATCAGATTTTGTGATTTTTTTGGTTAAATTTCGGTTAAATACGGTTTAGAACCGGTTTAGAAAATTAAAATTGAACCGGAGACTTACCCGGGTCGGTTTTGGTCGAATACTGGTCGGTTGGACCGACCGAAATCGTGACCGGAACTTACCCGGGTCGAGTCGTGGTCGGGTGGTGCTCGTGTCGCGGTAAGGACATGCTCGTGTCGTGGTCGGGTTGTGTGATGCGGGACGGATGGTAGTGCGGTACGTGGGACGAGACGTAGGACACGAGTATCGGTCATGTACGTGACCCGGTATTATCGTCCGGTATGGACGTAGCATCGTGTCGCGGTAAGACTACCTCGTCGTGTCGCGGATCGAGTCGTGGGACGATCGATCGTGTCTTGACACGAGTGGGACGCGAGACTTGAATACCGGTCGCGTGGGACGACTGAAACTCGTGTCCGGTATCCAGCATCGTGTCACGGTAAGATTCGTGTCTCGGGAAGGCTCGGGTCGCGGGAAGACTCGGGGCATCGCGTCCCAAATACCGGTCGAGGTAACCGACCGATACTCGCGACCGATGCAAAGCTCTTGTGTCGCGGGACGGAGTGACGCGATACCGGTCGAGGACGTCGTCCGATACCTCGTCCGGTACTGCACCCGTGTCGCGGTAAGGTCGACACCGGTCGGCCGCGGTCCGGTATCGTGACCGGTACCAGCCGACGGTCGATTTCTTTTTTTTTTTTTTAGCTTTTTATAAATCCTGAAAAAATTAAAATAAAATAGATTAGTGTAAAATAAACTTATGAAAACCAAAATTAAAATTTTAAAAACTAATTAAAGAATAAAAATAAAAATGTGGGTTGCCTCCCACAAAGCGCTTGTTTAAAGTCAATTAGCTCGACTCCTTTGAAGATTTTAGACGTCCGCTGGATCCACTAAAGGAATGGTGGTTCCTTTAGCTTCATTAGGCTTTGATCTTTCGGCTTCTATGATAACTCCAAGTGAATCTCCATTGTCATACTTGACAACTAATGCTTCCGGGAAAAGTTTCAAAGTGTTTTCAAGCTTACGCTTGATAATTTCCCTGTTGATCTCGTCTTCTCTTGGGACGAGGATCTTTATCACCATGTTCTCAAAGATAAACTTCTCCTTTGCTTTGTTCCCATTCTTAGCATCATCCATAGGTGTCAAAGTTGTCTTGACATATTCGGAAATGTCCTTATGCTTCTCTTTGGACAGTTTTGCAACTATCTTCATTTTAGCTTTAGGATCTCCTTCTTTGACTCCTTTCTTGGCATCTTCAGGGTCTATACTAGGCTTCATATCTTTTACTCTAATCGAGCTCGGTATACGCTTAGCATCTACTTCATCATAGAAGAAATTCTTGTTGATATTGGCGAAAGAGATTCTTCGGTTTGGAAAATCAACAATGGCTCTGGCGGTTGCTAAGTATTGTAATCCAAGTATCAATGGATTCAACTTTCCGGTCCTCATCTCTAACACTTGAAAATCATTAGGAACAATCCCCTCTCCTACTTTAACCATGACGTTTTCAAGCATTCCATAAGGTGTAGAGGATGACAAATCGGCATACTCTATATAGACTTTGGATAGTTTGAAATCGGCCAATCCAAGTTCCTTTGCCATGGCTAGTGACATGACATTGACGTTTGCTCCAGTATCACACAAGTAGTCGTAGATCTCCTTTCCATTAATAGAGCATGGAAAAACAAACTTTCCCGGATTATCAACCTTCTCCAAAAGTATCCTCTTTAGTCTTCTCTTGTAAGCTCTCTTAGATTCACCGGGAAGGCGTTCCTCTTTTGGTTCTTGGACCAAAATAACCTCTTCTTCAAGTGGTTTAGGAGTGACCACGGCCTCCTCTTCTTTAGTAGAAGCAACATTGCAAAACTTCTTTGCTTTCTCTTCGTCTTGTCTTCGAACAGCTTCCGAGGTTTGAACGAGTCGCGTATCCATTTTAGAGAGATGAGTAACAATAGACTCGATCTTAGTGTTAAGTTCCGAATATCTACTTTCCACCATTTGGTTTACTTCTTTCTTGTGTTGGCCGAAAGCTTCTAGCATTTGGTTCTTCATATGTTCGAGTTTAGCATCAAAAGAAACCGGTCCGGTTGGTTGGGATGGGTTGAATGGTGGTTTCACTTGATACATTCCCTTAGAATAGAAGGGTTGGCCTCCTTGGTTGATGTTTTGTCGAGGGTAGAATTGATCTTGAGGGTTCTCGACATTATTGCTCCGATAGGACAGATTTGGGTGAGAACGAAAGTTGTTGTTGAAATTTTGATTCCCATACTTTCCTCCTATGTAATTCACTTCCTCTTGATTCTCCTCTGTTCCATCTCCAATACGTTCCATATTAGGATCATAACTTGTATCATTAATGTCTTCAACGGCATGAACTCCTCTTTGACTCTTAAGTAGTTGTGAAACCATGTTCTTGAGCTCCGCAATTTGAGTTGAATCGGTTGATGATCTAGTAGTGTTGATGCTCCTATTATAGTCTTGAGAACAGTTAGCATCACTAGCAGCAAGGTTCTCAATTAAAAGTTTTGCCTCCGGTACACGCTTGGTCATGAAATTCCCATTACTCGCAGCATTCAAAGATGTTTGATGCTTGTAATCGATTCCATTGTAGAAGATATTCCATAAGTTTCCTTCCGAGAAACCGTGATTAGGGCAGTCCCTAGTGTACTCCTTGAAACATTCTAAGGCTTCAAAGAAGGATTCGGTTGGTCCTTGCTTGAAACTTGAGATCTTGTTCCTTATAGAATTCGATCTTTGTTTAGTGTAGAACTGGTTCAAGAAAGCTTCTTTGTGTTCGTCCCAAGCAGTGATGGATCGTGGAGGTAGAGACTTCATCCATCTAAGTGCCTTGTCGTTTAGAGAAAACAAAAAGAGCTTGCACTTAAAGTAGTCGGCAGGAACTCCATTAGCACGAGTCGTACTACAAATTTCTTCGAAAGTATCGATGTGGTCAAGAGGGTGCTCCGTGGACAGCCCATGGAATTGGTTTTGTTTCACCAATGCAATGATTTGAGGTTTGATCTCGAAATCATTCCTTTGAGGTAGAGGTGGGCAGATAGGACTTCTATCAAAGAAGAAAGCATCGAAGGAATCGACATCTCCGATTGTTTGATGTTGAACTTGTTGCACTTGTCTTGGGCGCAAAGGCTGTTGGAAATCTAGATTCCCTTGAGGTTGAAGATGTGGAACTTGTTGTTGCATTCTCATATTCCCTGGTGGAATGAGATGTTGATCGTTTCCACCAACTGGATTCCTAACAATGTTCTCCGGAGGGTTACGAATTGCATCATTATGGATCGGTGGGTTTAGGTGGGCACCGAGTGGTTGCTCCACGTGTCGGTTCTCTCCATCAAGAGCAGCAGCAGCAGCAAGAGCAAGAGCTCGTTGCTTTTCATTCATGGCATGTTCATCAATTTGATCGGCCATCCTTAGTTTTCTTTGTCTCCTAATGGCTCGTTCAAGCTTATCGATTTCTTGCTCAGGTACAACTAGATTTTTCTCGTTATAATTTCTATTACTAGGCATAAACACCTGAAACACACAGAAAAGGATAAAAGAAAACGAGAAATCAAAGTCGAAAAGAAAGAAATAAAATCGAAATAAAAAGAAAAAAGGAAATTAAAGCGTTCTAGACTGAGTTTTAGTCAAAAATTCGAAGGTGATGTTCTTCAAAGTCCCTGGCAACGGCGCCAAAAACTTGATGTGAGTCGATTTTTACCTCTCAACTAACTACCTGCAAGTGCACAACAATCACGGTTAGTATAGATAAGGGATCCTATCCACAAGGACTTCTTAACCACACTTCAAATTGTAATGAATAAAACTAAGCTAGAACAATATATGTTTGTCGTTTTTGTGATTGAGAATAAAGTAAGCAAGCAACGAATGTGAATTGTAATGAAAATCAATAAAAGAAAAGCGTTAGGACTTAGGTATTTCGCAAAGAATCATGCAACAATAAAGAAAGATTGGTTTTAGGGGCTTAGAAATTATGAACCGTCTAGAACACAAAGCACTGATGTAAGGTCATCCCATTATCGTGACGTAACTAACCATCTATGTTTTAGCACCCTACTAGACTCAACTATCGCAGGTTATTATAAGGTGAAAACATGCATTAAAAGTTCAAGTTTGATAAAGTTCACCGCACTCCTTAACTAACATTTCGAATTGTTAAGGCTTTTGGCTCATCAAATACTAGTTCAGGCAATATAACAAGCTTTTGGAGAGTATATAAACCTAAGATCATATCACTAAATGCGCGGTAAAGTGATCATGCATTGATTATAAGTAAAGATGAAGACTCTAATGTATTCCCTAAACAATCATCAATCAATTATCGAATTATTAAACTCATTGAAAACCTAATACCTAACAAATAAAACTACTCAGACATGATGGATGAAAAACTAGAGCTAGATGATGAATTCAAGATAAAGAAACTTGAATTAAAGAGTAAGGGTAAGAGGATTCTTCTCTATATCGAGATACAAAGCGAAATCATCCACCGGATTGCTCTAAAATCCAAATCTAATGAAGAACACCAAGAGAACTCATGGTGGCTGCTCCTATCTGATAAACTACTCTATTTTTTCGTGGTCATACCTAACAAAAGGCTAAAAACAAGTATATATAGGCTTAGGGTTTTCTAGGGCTTCGTTTAGGACAAAACGGACTTTTAACGTCAATACTTCTCCCAAAGTCGGTTGGGATTTCGGCCAAAGAACATGACCGGCATTGGTCACAAAGTGCCTTGATTTGTGCTGGCATCAGCCCATAATATCGATCCACGAGGCGGCCCAGTATTTTGATCGATTCTGCACCTGCTTCGTTTCTAAGGATTTACACTGGATTCTTCAGTAAATCTAGTGTAACTTCCTGCTCCCAGCTCCAAACGAGATGATTTTAACTTCATTGTAAAGCCGACTCAAATATCTATCTTCACACCAAGTTTCATCCAATTCCAAATCGTTTGATCCTCCGTTCACTGTTGAACTTCTGGCGTATACGTTCTGTCCAATTTGGTAGAATGTTGTTTCTTGTGAATTCTTGGTTCTTGATGGTGTCTTTGGCTTATGAATGTTGTTGTAGCTTGGTTTACACCTATTTTGGCTCTTTTTGCTCCTTTTTCCTTTATTTCCCTGTTAAGACTCTAAAACTACAAATACGAGAAAAACTACCTTTAAAGGTATAAAACCGTTGATAAATGAATAGAAAACATAGTAAAATATATGGTAAAATAGGTAAAATATGGGATATATCAGCATATCAAGCCCAAGTGTCCGAGGCTACAGCAGATGGCAGTAGCGGCAGTGCAGCCGTTGGCTCAGATCGTAGCGGCACTGCCGGCGGAGGCGGGTGGTTCTAGCGCCAGACCGATCACAAGTAAATTTCAGACTTGACTTTTTTTAGATTCTTGTGATGTTTGAATTTAGTCTGTTTGGAAATTGTGAGTCCGCGCTAGAGTGTCGGGGTCTTAAAACACATGGGATTTGTGCAGGGACCTTAGTTGTGGGCGGGTGTGAGTCCCACGTGTTGTTTGATTCGGGACTTACGAATAGCTTCATTACTCCGGAGTGTGCGGAGGGTAGCGGTATCCGGAGTGATTCCGGTGAGCAGCCGGGAGTAGTTAAGGTTGCTGGTGGCAGAACGTTAGCTACTTTTGGGCGGGCTTGGGGTGTAGGTGTTCTGGTGGCGGGAGAGTTGATGCCAGCAGATTTGATCATTAGTCTGGTGGAGTTGTACGATGTCATCCTGGAGATGGATTGGCTGGATCAGTACAGGGTCCATCTGGATTGTCATCGAGGACGAGTGGTGTTCGAGAGAGAGGCGGGGAGGTTGGTGTATCAGGGAGTGAGACCGACTTCCAAAAGTCTCCTTATTTCAGCGATACAGGCCGAGCTGTTGATTGAGAAGGGTTGTGAGGCGTATCTGGCAACGATAGTGATGCCAGAGACTATTAGAGAGGTTGCAGTTGGGGATATTTGGGTTATTCGGGATTTCCAGGATGTTTTCCAGTCGTTGTTGGGATTGCGACCGTCACGGTCAGATCCATTTACGATTGAGTTGGAACCGAGAACGACTCCTATATCCAAGGCACCTTACCGTATGGCTCCAGCAGAGATGGCAGAGCTGAAGAAGCAGCTGGATCATCTGTTGGGGAAGGGATTCATCCGGCCTAGTGTTTCACCGTGGGGAGCGCCTAGTGTTGTTCGTGAAGAAGAAGGATGGAAGTTTCTAGTTGTGCATCGATTACCGAAGACTTAACCGAGTCACTGTGAATAACAAGTACCCTCTGCCACATATTGATGAGTTGTTGGATCAGTTGCGAAGGGCTACTTGGTTCTCCAAGATCAACTTGGCTTCGGGTTACCATCAAATTCTGATTCATGAGGCGGATGTTAGGAAAACTGCCTTCAGGACGAGGTACATGCATTATGAGTTCGTGGTGATCTCGTTCGAGTTGACGAATGCGCCAGCAGCGTTCATGAGGTTGATGAACAGGATGTTCCAGGTGTATCTGATGTGTTTGTGATCATCTTCATTGATGATATCCTAGTGTATTCGAGGAGAACGAGGTGCATTTGAGGTTAATTCTGGAGAAGCTGCTAGAGCAAAAGCTGTACGCGAAGTTGAGTAAGTGCAGTTTCTAGCAGCGAGAGATGAGTTTCCTTGGCCACGTGGTGTCTGCAGAGGAGGTTTTTGTGGATCCGGCTAAGATAGAGGCTATCAGAGGATGGCCTAGACCGAGGAGTGACACCGAGATCATGAGTTTTCTTGGGTTGATGAGTTTTATCGAAGGTTCGTCAAGGGATTTGCAAGTATGGCGCAGTCGATGACGAAGTTGACAAGGAAGGATGTCCCTTTTGTGTGGTCTTTAGCTTGCGAGGAGAGTTTCGGGAAGCTGAAGGAGATGCTAACTAGTACACCGGGGTTGGCGTTACCCGAGCCGGGTGACCTTTATGTGGTGTATACGGATGCTTTGGGAGTTGGTCTGGGATATGTATTGATGCAGCAGGGAAAGGTTATTGCGTATGCTTCGAGGCAGTTGAGGAAGCATGAGTGCAATTACCCTACCCATGACTTGGAGTTGGCTGCGGTGATTTTCGCCCTTAAGATTTGGAGGTCTTATTTTTACGGCGGAAAGGTGCAGGTGTTCACAGACCACAAGAGTCTAAAGTATTTCTTCACTCAGCCAGAGCTGAACCAGAGATAGAGGCGCTGGATGGAGTTAGTGGTGGATTACAATATGGAGATCAGGTACAATCCGAGTAAGGCTAATCTGGTTGTAGATGCGTTGAGTCGGAAGAGGGTTGCTTCAGATCAGGAGCGGGATATGGAGGCTCTAGTGAGCAAGATTAGTACGTTGAGATTGTGTGTTATCTCACAGGAGTCGTTGGGGTTAGAAGCAGCTGACCAGGTGGATTTGCTGATCAAGATTCGAATAGCTCAGGAGAAGGATCAGGGATTGATTGATGCTTCTAAGGTGGCAGGTTCAGAGTATTTAGTCTCAGCGAATGGGACGATACTGGTGAACGGACGGGTTTGCGTACCCAAGGATGAGGATCTGAGGCAGGAGATCTTGAGGGAGGCTCATCCGAGCATGTTATCGATTCATCCGGAGCGACCAAGATGTATCGTGACCTGAAGCGGTATTATCACTGGGTCGGGATGAAGAGGGATGTAGCTAACTGGGTTGCAGCGTGCAACGTGTGTCAGCTGGTGAAGGCTGAGCATCAGGTATGAGTGGTATGTTGCAGAGTTTGCCTATTCTGGAGTAGAAGTGGGATATGATTACCATGGATTTTGTGACGGGATTGCCAGTGTCACAGACCTATGATGTGATTTGGGTGATTGTGGATCGTCTGACCAAGTCGGCACATTTTCTGGCCATCAAGAAGACCGACGGAGCAGCGGTGTTGGCTAGGAAGTATGTACGGGAGATAGTGAGGCTGCACGGGGTGCCAGCGAGTATTGTGTCACACAGGGATCCAAGGTTTACTTCAGAGTTCTGGAGAGCATTTCAGGCTGAGATGGGCACTAAGGTCCATATGAGTACAGCGTATCATCCTCAGACGGATGGGCAGTCTGAGAGGACGATTCAGATATTAGAGGACCTGTTGAGGATGTATATGCTGGATTATGGTGGTCATTGGGCGGATTATTTGAACCTGGTAGATTTTGCGTATAACAACAGCTATCATGTGAGCATCGGGATGGCTCCATATGAGGCTCTGTATGGGAGGCCATGCCGGACACCATTATGCTGGACTCAAGTGGGGGAGAGGAGCATGTTTGGTGTGGAGTTTGTTCAGGAGACGACGAAGAAGATCCGTGTCTTGAGACTGAACATGAGAGAGGCTCAGGATCGGCAGAAGAGTTATGCCGATAGGAGACAGAAAAAGCTGGAGTTTGAGCTGAGAGATATGGTGTATCTCAAGGCATCGATGTTGAGGGGTCCTAACTGATCCATTTCGGAGAATAAGCTAAGTTCGAGGTTTATGGGTCCGTTCAAGGTTGTGGAGCGGGTCGGACCGGTGGCTTTTCGATTGGAGTTACCTCAGAGTATTAAGGCTTTTCATAAAGTCTTCCATGTTTCGATACTGCAGAAGTGTCTACATGAGTCTAAGGAGGTGTTGCTAGGATTCCGGAGGATCTTCAGCTCAACATGACATTGGCGGCGAGACCTGTGAGGATTCTCGAGAGGAGAGTCAAGGTGCTGCATCGGAAGAGTATACAGTTGGTGAGAGTCGTGTGGGACTGTGACGGTATTGAGGAGGATACTTGGGAACAAGAAGCGATGATGAATACAAAGTTCTCGAAGTGGTTCGAGAAGCAAGCAGTGGCTTGAGTGTCTTTTCTGGGTTTCAGAGTTTGTTTTAGCATGTGGCTATAAGATGTATGTATTTTCGTTTTGATGTTGTTGTAATAATTATACATTTTAGAGATTTAATAAGATGAGTTTTCTTTATTAAATGTGTTATAAGATGCGTGCTTTTATGGTATGACTGGTGGAGTCATGGATTGTTATGACTGGTAGGTCATGTGGAGGTCTAGCGATAGAGTTCTATGGGAGTTAGAGCTTCTCTATCGGCATCGTTGATGTTTTCGGGTGAATCTGGTCGGGTTTTAGACGGTAGTGCTAACCTTAGCGGGACGGGGTCGCGTGATTCGAGGTCGAATCCGTGTTAGTGGGGGAGAATTGTAACGCCCGTGAACCAAAAAATGGATTTTGGTTGGTGTGTCGATCGACATGAGTGTTTTTGGACTTAAGAGAAGTCGTGTTCTGGGTGTTGTATCGATCGACACCGGTGAGGTGTGTCGATCGACATAAGTTAAAATTGAATCGACAGGTTTGGTTTTTTTTATCGTGCGGTTTGGCGATCGGTTTAGGGAACCCTAGGGTTCGATATATAAGGGGAATCAGTCGTGGTTGTGGCCGATTTTTGGACCAGAAACAGAGAATCAGAGAGTTGGGAGAGTTTTTGGTGATTTTAAGAAGGATTGTTCGATTGAGGCTCGTTCTTGAGGCTTTTGAGCGAGAAGGATCGTTGTTGTGGCTGATTTCGTGTCGTGGGAGAGGAAATCAGTGGGTTTTCGGCTGGGTAGAGGCTGTTCTTCGTGTTCTTCCTCTTTTCAATCCTTTTTCGAGTTGAGTGCATGACCGTAGGTTTATATGGGTAAAGGATTAGATGGAATATGATTGATTGTGGTTGTTTGGATTAGATTTTGTGTGTTTTGTGGATGGAATCGTGCAGGAGATCGATGGATCGCATTAGGGTTCGAGCAAAGAGAGGATAGGCTCGTTCTCTATTTTGTGATGTCGTGTCGATCGACACAAGTGAAATCTGTTGATCGACACCTAGTGGTTGTGTCGATCGACACCTAGTGGTTGTGTCGATCGACACCTAGTGGTTGTGTCGATCGACACAGTGCTCCTGGACTGTTCATGTTTGATTGTTCGTGTATGCTTGTTCTTTGCTCATCCTGGTATTGTATCTCTTGCTTATGCATGTGTGTATAACATGTAGATGGGATGATCGCCTCGCTGAGTATTTGTGATAATACTCACGCAACTTTTTTTGCCATGTGTTGCAAGTAAAGAGAAATTGTGATCGTGGAATCATGGCCGGGAAGAGGAGATGATCTAGTGTCTCGTGTTTCATGGCTCTTGAGTTAGAATTGCTAGGATGTAGTAATTCTGGAACCACTGTTTTATTGCTATTCGAATGGAATTTGACTGAATTGGTTATTGTTATTAGATATTGGTTGATTGATTTATTGGTTATCGATTTGGTCTATTGAATTGTTTAATTGTTTATTTGATTTCCGCATGTTGAGATTGGACCGTTAAGGATTATCATTTATGATAATCCGGGTTTTAATTGGAAAATTTTAAAATTTTTGGGATGGGTTGTTTCATACTATGTTGGATAGTTAACTTGTATAGGTGGTTATTCGGTCTCTTAGTTTCATTGTTTGTTTTTGATATATCATGGTTTTTACCCATTTTTTACCATGATATAAGTCTTTTTCATAGAGTCTTTTTGGTATTTTTCGAGTCTTTTTGAGTCTGTGTAGGGTGAAGGACGATTGGAGCTTAATGGAAGCATTTGGAGCATTTTGGAGCATCGAGTAAAGAAGGACCGAAGTGATCAAGTCGGATTCGAGATTTCAGGTCTGTGTCGATCGACACAGTCCTTTGTGTCGATCGACATGCCCATCTGACACGTGAAGACTTCAAGTTTTGAAGAAATTCCAGTTTTGCCCAAGAAGCCCATAAGCTTACAAGAAGCCCATAAGCTTACAAGAAGCCCAACCCGAATTTTTAGACTTTATATATATTTTTTTCCTTAGGTTTTTAAAAGACATCTTGGATTTTCTATTAAGACTAGAGAGAGAGAGATTTGCAGAGTTTTGGGGGGAGCTTCAGACTTTCAGATATTTCGAAACCCTTTTGTATCTCTAACCCTATCTTTTTAATGCAATTTATTTCATTCATTATGATTTCATCATCTATGTCTGAGTAGTTTGCTTGTTAGGTTTAGGGTAGCTCTAGGGTTTGATGAGAAATTGGTAGGATTGAAACCCTGTTAGGATTTATCTATATGTTCTTCATCTAGATTGATTTAACTCTGATTTTAGGATTGATCAACTGAAATTGGATATACTAGGTTGCTTTAATAGATGCGAAAGTATTATTAACAACCGGACATAATCTTAGATGAGCAAAATTATCTATTCGCAAAGAAATTTGGCTTAGTAATTTTGTGAACAATTGAACCTGAACTTAATGCTTGTCTTTATTCACTGAATTTGCAAAGAAATTTGGAATTTAGGGATTTAGTCATAGATAATCTCTGCAACGAAAGTTGATTGGTTTTACATTCGTGTTTGAGTTCTAGTACCATTCTTAATAAAATCCTAACTGTTTACCCATACCTTTGTGTCGATCGACACGACCGTATTTCAAGCCATTCCTGCGAATTACCCAATGCCTAACCTTTTGTCTAATTGATTTCAAGAACTTTATCATCATTCACTGTTTACTTTGTTGTCTGTTTTACATTATTACATTGTTGCTTAGCCTAATTTGAATTCATAATTGATTGTGTGAATTGATTCCCTGTGGATTCGATCCCTAAGTACTACATCGATCTCTTAATTTGAGAGAGTAGCTCAGGGAAAATTTGAGCATATCAGTTTTGTTGTAGGAAACTGGCGATGGTGATGCCAAGATGGAAGAAACTGGCGATGGTGATGACATGATGGAGGTTTGTAATTGTTTGTTTGGTATGGTTAACAATGGTTGTTAGTTAACTTGTATGAAAAGTAAAACTGACCAATATGGATTGACCACGGAGACAGTTGTAGATGTACAGTGGTTGTTAATTAACTAGATGATAAAATTATCAGGTGGTTATTCAGTCTCTTAGTTTCCTTGAATTTTTGGATGTAGGAAACTTCTGATGATGATGAGGAGATAGATGATACTGAGGTTTGCAATACATTAGTTCTTTGGCTTGTTTATTTGTTTGTTTTATAGTTATAGTAAGAACAATATTTATTGTTTTGATACTATTCTAATTATTTGTATCCACTAGGATTTGGACCATTCCGAGACTCAGTCATTTTCGGAGTTGAACAAAGAGCTTGTGGACTTGTTAGGTAGAAGGCCTAAAGCATGGAGGGACGAATTTCTACCAATTGTAGCAGAAGAGGATTGGACTTTTTTCAAACGTGTATTGCTGCGGTCGCCAAAAATGTGATTGTTTATGGAAACCTCTTTCACTGGTTATTTGAATATAGTTTTTCTTGGTTAAGCCTGACTATTCAATACTCTTACGCGCAGGGAACACGTTACAAAGTGCAATTATTTGCTGGACAACAATTTTTTCTTAGTACTTGGAAAAAGAAAGGATTGGGTATCAACTTTGGTACTACGCTTAGCCTTTACGAGTTGTTTTATGTTTCTAATTTTGTACTTACTTTGCACCTATTGATATTATTTATGATACTTAGCATATATTTTTTTTTTAGCACATGGAGGTTTTAATGTCCTATCTTGGTGAGAAAAACAAAAAAGTCTGGATCGTGCTGTTTTTGCAGCTCCCTAGTTAATAAATCACCTCCAAGGAAAATATCGACCTTTCTATAGGGCTAAGAACAAAAAAACATTTTGCTAGGGTGCTAGTATGGAGAAGTTTTTGTATAGCAGTGGTTCATAGTGGTTTGAAGACGTGGAGACGGTCTATGTACCAATGATATGGGCAGACGAACACTGGGTTGGTTTGGTGATATGTCTGAAATTGTGGATGGTTGAGATACTAGACCCGTTTTCATCTCTCTATAATGATAGGAAGGTGGAGAGATTCATGGAACCGTAGTGAAGATGCTTCCTTACATAATAGATCAGTTCTGCAAGCCACAAGCCTCCCAAGAACATGGATTGAAGCCTTTTGTTGCTCGTCGGTTGGTCAGCCTTTACGAGAATAGACAAGGTGGTGACTGTGGTCCAATTTCGGTGAAGTTCATGGAGATACATGCTCATGGCAGTTCTGATGATGTATTGGCTAACATGACTGATGAAAATGTGGATCATTTTCGAAAGCAGTATGCTATGGACATTTATGTTGATTTGGTGGCTCCCCTCTATCTTTGTTAATCGGCTTCAACCACTCTATATTTTATGGACTTCTATTAATTAGCATTTTTTAAGCTTTGGTCACCTTCTATGGACAAGACCACATGTTTCTTATAAACAAATTCCTATTGTTTCGTGTTCATGTTTTTGGCCAAGGTTTTATTTCTCGTGTTATTGGCTTAGTTTATTCCCTTCAGTGCATATTTGTTAGTGTGCCCTTTGACTTATTGTTTTGGAGCTTAGTGTTAAGTGGGAAGTTTATAAGTAGTTGCATATTTGCATATAGTATCGTCGATGAGGTGATGTCCATTCGAATTGGTACATATGGTCAATAAGCTTAGTGTTTGGGAAGTTGAAATAAGTGGGTGCACATTTGCATATAGTATCATCGATGAGGTAATGTCCATTCGGATTAGTACATATGGTCAGGTGTTTTGCTCATAGCGAGGGGAAAATAAATAATATTATTTGATAAAGTCACAATACAAAAAGCAATTTTTTCCACTGTCCATATTTTTCCTACCATATGGACCATATTCCCTTCAGTGCATATTTGTTAGTGTGCCCTTTGACTTATTGTTTTGGAGCTTAGTGTTAAGTGGGAAGTTTAAATAAGTGGTTGCATATTTGCATATAGTATCGTCGATGAAGTGCTGTCCATTCGGATTGGTACATATGGTCAATAAGCTTAGTGTTTGGGAAGTTTGAATAAGTGGGTGCACATTTGCATATAGTATCATCGATGAGGTAATGTCCATTCGGATTAGTACATATGGTCAGGTGTTTTGGTCATAGCCACGGGAAAAAAAAATATTATTTGATAAAGTCACAATACAAAAAGCAATTTTTCCGCAGTTCTTATTTTCCCTACCATATGGACTACTTAAGATATTCTACATATGTCCATAGACAAGTACCAGAAAATACACTCGTTGCAACGCTCACCATTAAACTCCCCTAGCCAGTGATGTATCTGCCAACATTCTGGATGATACTCCGGCTTCCATGTGCTTCTGTAGGTATCATTGTTGCGAGGATTAACTGCTCTGATGTGGTCAATAATCTGTTTACCTATCAACTCAATTTCAGACAAATTAAATTCATGCTTAAGCTTGTGTTCATCCTCTAAACATTCTTTGCCTGCACAATAACAGAGCATGATTAACATTAATCTCGCTTGGGGATGAACTTCTTTAACATCGTCGAGAATATATAGTGCAACATCAATCTCCCCAACATTGAATGCGAGTCTAACACTTTCAATGTAAAGGGCATAAGTATTTTTGGCCCTAACAAGCTTACGGAAGAGTCCGTAATACGATGAATCCTTGTCAGCCCACCATGCAAAATCGTCTCTGTAATCAACACATAGTCGGTTCAGAGCCTCGTCCGACATAGCCGCCTTCAAAAGTGTTGGACCAGATTTGATGTACAGCGTCAATTGCTCGATCCCATTATCCGCCGCAAACGCTGCAATTTTAGCTAGAACATTTGGTGGCATCAATTTAGGTGGCATCGAGGATTATCAGTTTTAGAAGAGGGGATCTGTTTTTTCGTTGTGGTGATGTATTGCTCGGTGGTATTCACGTTTTTATGTTTTTCTTGAAGTTAAAGCTTGGCGGGAATTTGAAAATTTTAAGCCTTTTAAGATATTGCTTGGAGGGAAAACTTGGCGGGAATAAATATAAAATCCCCAAGAAAGTTTCCCGCAACTTTTTCATCCAACACGTTTCTCTGTGTCTGCATTACGTCTGTGGTTAATATTCTATGGATATTAACAAACAAATATCATTAATTAGCCAGTTTTATTACGTCAATAAAAATGTGGTTAATATGGGCTTCCGGTTAATATCATATGGATATTAACAAATATCTAAAGCAAACCCTACAAATATCGACACGTATCCTTCGTGATATGTACTGTGTCAGGAGGCATGTGGGTGGCCATATTTAACGGGTCAGATGATAGCCTTTCTTGGGTTTTTGAATGAGAGACAATTGTACAATTTGACGTTCGAGCGTTCGATATTAATTTTTGAAAGCTATATGTGCGATCAAGATTGGGCTGCTTATATTAATTAAAAAATATAAATATTTATTTTAAAATCAAGACGACTGACTGCATACATCTAATGGTAGATTGCTTGTTTGACAATGACGGTTTTGTTCAAAGGCTGGCGTTTGACAATGACGTGTATTGCTTGTTTGGATAGAAACGATTCGTGACCACAAGAATTCTAACCACATATTCTGTTATAAAGCATACGACCTCAAAATCAATGGAGTGGTCATGTAGATCAAGACACTGGAGACACTGAGATTACTATGAACTAGTTAGTTACGGCACGTTGTCCACAGATTAGAATCCATGTTGCAGTGTCCACTGCTTCGGGGACTCAGTTTATGCAAATGGATAATAAATGGTTAGGTAACGTTGTATTGGCCATATACTCTGATTATCACTTACGTTAGTGAAGTAAGTCACAATAAGTGTAGTGCTTAACCTTATTAAAAACGAGAAATACCATCATGTAGTTGTGGTTACCTTAATCCAAATTACATAACACAAAAGCCGATCTACCATCAAAGAACAGTTCGTAGAATGTTACCAAATTTGGAGAAATGTCCCCAAAATGATTCAAAATTTTGAAGATTCCAAGAATACTTCACCTAAAACGAGATTAAAAAAAACATGACGGATCCGATACTTGCATGTTGAACGATTATGCCCACCGATAACAGCGTCTATACCTATTATTTGGTCACAGTAACAAGAAAGAAAAAAATAGAGTTGTCAACTTTCATTATTGACCATGAATTAGTAGCCATGCAGTATTGACCATAAAAAAACAAAACCGGGATCTCGTCGGTGGAAGGGTACCTATTGATCACGGGATAGGATACTGGCATGTTGAATATGCCCACCACGATGAAAGCGTCCACACCTATTTTTACTCACTTTCCCGAACTTTTCTTTCTACAGTAACAACAAAGAAAACAATAGAGTTGTGAACATTTATTATTGACCATGAAAAAGTGGCCATGTAATATTGACCATTAAATACTCATCAGGATCTCGCCGGTGGAAGGGTACCTATTCTTCGTTGGCCTACCGGTGGGTCTCTTCGTTGGCCTACCGGTGGGTCTCTTCGTCGTAGACGGTAGCAATAACTCTCATCATCTTCCTTGCATGGCTCCTCGTTTAAAGAATCAGCATCTGGATTGATGAGACCCAAATATGTGCCTTGCCATGTTTTAGTCTTGTGACAATCGTACACACATGCAGCATAAGCATAACCCTTGTTGTCCGCAGCTAGTAAAGCATGGGAGCATGGTAATTTGAGGCGGTCATAAACCTTGCAGGAACAAGTCTTATTCTGAAGTTGTACGTGATGTTTACCTCTACCTAAATAACCGATAACCTCAATACTCCAATCACATACATCGTTTACCTTGCTTCCTTTACCGAGTTTCATAGATTTTTGTAGCTGCTTATCCACTTCAGGGGGCACATCTTTCCGATGGTTAAGACTCTTCTTCCTACGTGCACTAAACCAACGAGTCATCACACTCCTGATGAACATTAACAAATCGATAATTGGACAAGGCCTTCCATCCTTCAAGGCATTGTTAAGCGTCTCTGCTATATTACTTGTCATCAGGTTGTAACGCTGGCCTTTGAAATAAGCTCTACTCCAATGTGCAATACTAACTTTGTCCAGAAACTTATCACATTCACTAGATTGTGATTTGATCTCCCTGTATAATTCTTGAAAAGAACCTACTCGAAAAGCACATGCAGCCTGACCAACGAGTTTCACTAACCCTGGGCTCTTGAATTTACTGTTAACATTCCTTTGCAAATGAGCTAGACAACATCCATGGTGTGATAGAGGAAATATCCTGCTTTTAGCAGGGTAGATCGACGAGTGACGGTCTGAGATTATAGTGAGAAAAGGACTTTCAGCAATGATCCTCTCAAGTTTCATCATAAACCAAGTCCAAGCATCATCGTTTTCACTGTCGACAACAGCAAACGCCAAAGGGAACACTTGGAAATTAGCATCTTGACCGCTTGCTGTTAATAAAACACCCTTGTACATACCGCTTAGATGAATGCCATCGAGAACAAGCAATGGCCTAAGCTTCCTAAATCCTTGGATGGAGGCACCAAAAGCTAGGAATAGATACAAGAACATTTCGCCTCCTTCCTTATCTCTCTCTGTCTCCAAATCTGCTATTGTTCCCGGATTGGTTGCTTTCAATAATCTGAGATACTTAGGTAGCTTCTTATATTGTTCATCCTCGGTACCCCTAATACCAGCAATTGCTTTCTGTTTCACCCTCCAACATTTCATATAAGATGTTGAAACCCGTAAATCTTCTAAGACCATCTGCTGTAGATCCATTGGTCGTGGATCAGATATTGGGTCGTTGAACTTAGCTTTGTAAACAGCGGCTGGAATCCGGTTTGTTGCCTTCTTCTTATACCCATTTCATGTATCACTGTCGCAAGTATGTGTAAGACATGCCTTATAAATCTTGTAATAACCAGTATCCCTCATTTCCTTTGCCATCACCCTCCAGTCACACTTTACGTCTGCACAGTTCAAAACAAAATAATCTTTTTTGCTTCTTGTTTGCTTGAAGTAAAATTACTCTTTTATGGCATCTATGGGCAATCCAATCTGGTAATCCTCCTTGATGGAAGGAGGTTTGAAGCTTGGAACATCCTCGACGACGGAAGCGCTGCATTTTTTTCCATCAAAAGTAACAAAGAGGTTGATGGAGGGATTCTCTGAAAAATTACGGAAGAAGAAGCTTAAAGTTCCGTCGGTAGAAACCAAGACAAGAGGGGGGTTTAAACCCATTGGCATTGGCATAGGCAAAGAAACCCAGTAGCTCAAGCTGGGTTTGAAGGTCGCCGCACTAAGACCGAACTCTTCTATAACTGCTTCTTCAAACTCCGACAAGAGACTACCTTCCTTTCGAAGGATCATTCGAGACATCCGGTCTTTGTCGATTGTGAAATCCCAGTCGTTATTCGCAGCTGAACAACGCCATTCGCCGGATACTAACAAGCAATGTTTCTCTATCGGCGGTTCAAAAAAACCACCGGCTGCAAAAACCTAACTGTACTAGATCATTTACCAAAAGATTTGTGGTCGGTAAGAAAAATGTTAAAACACTATCCTTAATCTCAACCGTCCGTTCAAACACTACTTTTGTAAAAATAGATCTCAGCCATAGATTCAATTTCAAAAGTAACCACACGATTATGGACAACACAATTATAACAAAACAATTACTTTTAAAGGAAGTGTTACCTAGCCAATTTTAATTGACCACACAGATAATATATCACATGGGTTAAAAATAACCATATGTGGTTAAAAATATAACAGTCACCTTTAGTCTTTTTTGGGAAGGAAGTACCATGATCCCACAAAAATGTCTATAAAAATAAATAATGTTCAAAAAAATGCCTATAAAAATAAATATTCCTAAAAACTATTTTCTTTCCAATACGTAGAAAATCGTATAAGCTTAAAAAATAAGTTTACTCCTAAAGACTACGTAGTTTTTGCATATTGTAAATAACTTATCATAACATCAAAAATGTCCAAAAAATCTAACACAAATTCAAACGCAAAAACCAATCGCCAAATACAAACACCATCACAAACAAATATCACGTAAACACTATTTATAAACATTGAACAAAAATGCATTTTGATGATAAAACAAATAGTTTAAAGTTTTTATTAATTCCTTTATTATTATTATTATTTTAGTATTTGTTTATTAAGAAAAAAAGTTTAAAAATCTTTTACTCCTTTTCGAATATTTCTTTTTTTTTCAAAGAGTTATTAAAGTGATTATTTCTTATTCGTATGATATATAGCTACAACAAACAACATGAGAAGAAAAAAACACAGAGAAAAAACGTTGATGAGTCTCTACTGAATGTGGATATCGGTGACTTTGCGTTCGACTTTGGTTTTAGGGATGGAAATAAAGAGGACTCCGTTCTTGAGCTCAGCTTTGATCTTGTCTTTCTCACAATTGTCTGGTAGCTGAAGCCGCGTTGCATAAGAGCTAAAGCTTCTTCCAGACCAAGAATCATTATCATCTTCCTTCTTCTGCTCTCCTCTAATTACAAGGAGGTTATCTTCGACAGAGACTTTAACATCTTCTTTGGACAGTCCAGGCATGTCGAAACGCATCTTGATCTCATGTTCTTCCTCTTTGATGTCCCACGGCGCACGAATCTCTGAAACTCCATTATTGCCTCCTCTGTTCATTCCTTGGAAAGTCATAGCGTCCTCGAACATCTTGTCCATGGAGTCCAGCATTTGACGCATTGTCCTCATTGGAGACAGAGGATCCAACAATCCTGTCGTTACGACAAAAACAGAGCATGGTTTAAGCAAAAGAAAAAAAAAAAGACACAAGATATAAAGTCGGATTAGTTAGACATACCGAAAGGGGAAACGTCCATGGCTAAGCGTTGAGGTCTTTTCTCGACACTAGATCCTTGATTCCCTTTTTGTCCTTGGTGAACAACATCAATGGAGTTTTCTCGCTGGTCTTGAGCTCTGATCTGGCTAGGAATCTTCCGTGGAAACGAGACCGAGAACGGTGAAGCGGATTTGGATAAGGAATATGGAGATAGAGCGAGAGGTGAACGTAGAGAAGATGTGAATGAAAGTGTGGAAGCCATTTGGTTAAGTGTAAAGATGAGAAAATGAGCCAAGAATCACGCTGAGAAAAATGATAAGGAAAATTCTAGCTTTGAGTTTACGAGTTATGGAGAGTGTGTGTATATATATACACAGGTGAAGATGAGAAGAAGCAAAGTGAGAAAAGGAGAGATCTTGAAGGTTTAAGATTTGATACGAAGTTTCTCGACTCGTTTCCTATCTTTTTTTTTGTTCTTTTGGTTTCTCATCCTCTCCCGAATCGTCTTTTTTTTTTTTTTTTTTGGTTTTTTGTTTGAGTTGTACTAGCCAATCAAGTGTTTTTGCTTAAAACCACAATATAAATTAAATTAATTAATTTTGTTTTTATTATAATCTTTTATTTTTTAAATTGCAACGGATCTGAACCAAACCGGATTGATTTTTTTAAATCCGCAAAACCCCGAACATCCCTAAGTCATATCTTTGATGCTTTTATTTTTGTTTTTGACGAAATTGGTTTCATTAATTAAATTGAAATTGTTACTAAACCGGACCGACCCGGTTCAGTGTTCATTACTGATTTTGCTAATCTACCCGATTTAATGTTCAGATCCTTTGGGATGAAAAGAGATTTTCAGATCGT
Source organism: Arabis hirsuta (assembly GCA_964056655.1). Classification (NCBI taxonomy): domain Eukaryota; kingdom Viridiplantae; phylum Streptophyta; class Magnoliopsida; order Brassicales; family Brassicaceae; genus Arabis; species Arabis hirsuta. The sequence continues at coordinate 19,035,820 of OZ053303.1, forward strand.
GAGAGAGAGTTTGGATATCTTGGATGATCCCATAGATTTTTAAATGGGATCCTCTTGAGTTGATAAAGTCAATGAGTTATTTGCAATCCGAAGCCACACGCTTTCGATCTGGAGATTACAAATCGACACTTGTAACAATCCTTCTCTCATTGCTAAAGCTTCCGCCATGAGGGGACTTGAGATCTGAAATACTCTTTTAGCTTCCTGGCCTAGGATTGAGTTGTTTGGACTACAGATGAGCCAACCAAGCTTCACTTTCAGATGAGCCAGAATCTAGTTAAAACAGATTGAATTCTTTTGCAGAGATTGTTTAGTATCTTGAAGCAGGATATAGCGTAAGTAATCATTTTTTAAATATCACAGTTTGTAACTATATATTTTTTCCTATCCATTGGTTCAACGTTTTTTAAAATATATCTGCTACGATGAACTGTTTAAAAGATAGTATATATTTTTTTGAATTCAAGCAGAGATGAGAGATGGATCTATAAGAGATATATGTATATTAGATGTATAAAGGACTTAAGTGTCATTAGCTAAACCCTACTCTCTCATTAGTGTCTGTATAAATACGTTTACGTAACTCTTAATAACATATACATTTTCAACATCTATATGGTATCGGAGCACATACGCTCCTAAAAACCTAAAACCTTTCTCTTCAAAATTTTCTAGCCGCCGTAATCATGACATCTTCCAATAACACATCTTCCACTCCAATTGTCGACTCCATCATTGTCAACAACAACACTCTGCTCACTGTTAATCTCTCCAATGTTTCGAAATTAACATCAACCAACTATCTCATGTGGAGCTTGCAGGTTCACACACTTCTTGATGGTCACGGTCTGGCTGATCATCTTGACAAAACTTTTGCTGCTCCGGTTACGACCGTTGTCACCAATGGTGTCACTTCTGTCAACCCTAGCTTTAACTTCTGGACTCGCCAGGATAAACTTGTCGACGGTGCTCTTCTCGGTGCGATCTCTACACCTCTACAACCTCTTCTGTCTCGTACCAAGTCTGCATCTCAGATCTAGGATACACTAGCCGCCACCTATGCTAAACCTAGCCGCGGCCACATTCAGCAACTCAAGACTCAACTCAAGAATTGGAAGAAGGGAAACAAAAATGTCGATGAATATGTACAAGGTCTCGTCATGAGATTTGATCAATTAGCTATCCTTGGTAAAGCAATGGATCACGAAGACCAAATTGACCTCCTCCTTGTCGGCCTCCCTGATGAATACAAGCCCATCGTGGATCAGATCGAAGGCAAGGATACACCTCCGACGATCACCGAAGTCCACGAACGCCTTCTTAATCATGAAGCAAAGCTTCTCTCCCATGTCGTTGATGTCTCGCCCTCGTTTCCTGTCACTGCAAATAATGCACAGCAACGCAACAACAACAACTATGGTGCCTCCAATAACAACCGTACTCCCAACAACAACAACTACATTTCTCATCCCAGCAAACGCAGCAACCATGACTCTACCTAGAACTCGAATCAGAGGTCTGATAATCGCACTCCACGACCTTATTTAGGCAAGTGCCAACTGTGTAATGTCCAGGGCCACAGTGCGAAGCGCTGTCCACATTTTCAGGCTATGACCGGAACTGTTACTTCTCCTCAAAGCTCTCCATTTCGTCCGTGGCAACCGCGAGCTAACCTTGCTCTCGGCTCTTCTTACGATTCAAACCAGAGGCTGCTCGATAGTGGTGCAACTCACCATATGACGTCTGATCTACACAATCTCTCTCTCCACCAGCCATACAATGGTGGTAATGATGTGCTTGTTCATGATGGATCGAGCCTTGCCATTACACACACGGGTTCAAAAACTCTACCCTCGAATACTCGTGATCTTCAATTATATAAAGTTTTATGTGTTCTTGACATACACAGAAATCTTATCTCTGTATATCGTCTCTGCAACACTAATCAAGTTTTTGTCGAATTCTTTCCTGCTTCATTTCAGGTGAAAGATCTCAGCACGGGGGTCCCATTACTCCAAGGCAAAACTAAAAACGAGCTTTACGAATGGCCGGTCTCATCATCACAAGCCATTGCACTATCCACATCAACTAGTCCACGAGCGTCTCTTCCAACTTGGCACTCTCGGCTAGGCCATCCATCTTTGTCTATTTTACAAGCCCTTATTTCTGCCTTTACACTACCTGTTTCTCCTTCTTCTCAATCATCATTATCTTATTCTAATTGCCACATTATTAAGAGCCACAAATTTCCATTCTCCCAAACCTCTTTTGTTTCAACTCGCCCTCTTGAATACCTTTTCTCTGACGTTTGGACTTCACCCATTCTCTCTATTGACAATTACAAATACTACCTTGTCCTTGTTGATCATTATTCTCGATATACATTGCTCTACCCTCTCAAACAAAAATCAGATGTGAAACAAACTTTTATGGCTTTCAAAACCTTAGTGGAGAATTGCTTTCAACAACGAATTGGCACATTCTAATCTGACAATGGTAGTGAGTTCATGGTGCTCCGCGATTTCCTCATCACCAACGGCATAGCTCATTTGACTTCACCATCACATATGCCAGAACACAATGGGATCTCTGAGAGAAAGCATCGACACATTGTGGAAACTCGTCTCACACTTCTCTCCACCGCGTCGATTCCAACAGCATATTGGCCATATGCTTTCTCCACTGTGGTTTACCTCATCAATCGTCTACCAACACCAGTTCTCTCGAACCAGTCTCCATTCTTCAAGCTCTTTCAAGCTCACCCCAATTATGAGAAGCTAAAGGTATTTGGATGTCTCTGTTTTCCGTGGTTGCGACCCTACACTCATCACAAGCTTGAGCCTCGTTCGCAGCCGTGTGTATTCCTTAACGCAAAGTGCGTATTACTGTCTACATGTACCTACAGGCCGAATATACACCTCACGACATGTTCAATTTGAAGAAGATCAATTTCTTTTTCACGAGAAGATGACCTCAAATTTTCTGGAACTCGACTCTGTCTCCTCACTGCCGGTGGTTACACCGGTTCCAGTCTTGACACCGCCTTGTAATGGACCCCTGCGCTCTGACCTTCACCACCTACCTCCGCCGGTTCCGCGACAACAAACACAGGTATTGCCTCCTAATCCCATCTCCTCTTCTTCCTCCTCTCAAATCTCTGAGCCCACTGCTCACTTTGAAAATGGGCCTCCCACCTCGGCCCAGCAAGCCCAACCTTCCAATGAGCCCACTGCTCTACCTCATAATGAATCGCAACCCACGATTCAGCCTCAACCACCTTCGATCACCTCCATAAACTCCCCGTCACAGTCCCCACCATCCCAAATTGCCGAGCACAGTGAACCAGAAATTTCTGCCCCTGTTCAACCACTCCAAAATCTCCATGATATGCGAACCCGAGCCAAAAATCAGATTAAAAAGCCCAAGAAAATCTTTAATCTACATGCTGCAGGTCGATGCAACTCAAAAGAGCCAACGACAGTCGCTCAAGCAATGAAAGATGATTAATGGCGTGGCTCTATGTGCGAAGAGTACAATGCTCAAATGGTTAATCACACATGGGATTTGGTTCCTTCTCATCCGTCTCAGAATGTAATTGGTTGTCGTTGGGTCTTCACCACGAAATATCATCCTAATGGTGATCTCAATAGATACAAGTCCAGACTTGTAGCAAAAAGATTTCATCAAAAATATGGAATTGATCATGCCGAGATGTTTAGCCCGGCTATCAAGTTTACCACCATCCGTCTAGTGCTTGATATTGCCGTTACTCATTCTTGGTCAATCAAGCAATTAGATGTCAACAATGCTTTTCTCCAAGGGGAACTCAAGGAAGTTGTTTACATGCATCAACCACAAGGCTTTGTTGACAAGGATCGGCCAGATTATGTGTGTTTGCTCCGGAAGCCCATATATGGTCTTAAACAAGCACCTCGTGCATGGTATATGGCTCTTAAACAACATCTTCTTGACACGGGATTTGTGAATTCACTTGCTGATGCTTCCCTCTTTATCAAACAAGATGGGAAGACTTTCACCTATGTTCTCATGTATGTTGATGATATTCTCGTCACCGGAAATAGTCATCTTATTGTTGCCTCGGTTCTACGATCCTTTGCAGAACGGTTTTCGATCAAAGATCCCATTGATCTTACATATTTTCTTTGCATAGAAGCAACGCGTTCAGCGGCCGGTCTCCACCTCATGCAACGGAAATATATTGTTGACCTCCTGGTTAAAAACAATATGTCTGATACAAAACCAGTAGCAACGCCTCTACCTGCTTCACCCAAGCTTACCTTATGTAGCGGTACTGTCCATTCTGATCCGTCTCAATACCGTTCTGTGGTTGGGAGTCTACAATATCTAGCGTTTACACGTCCCGATATATCCTACGCTGCGAACCGTCTCACCCAATTTATGCATTTACCAACGACAGAGCATTGGCAAGCGGCCAAACGGGTTCTTCGTTACCTTGCGGGTACACTCACACATGGTATATTTCTAAAAGCCTCCTCGCCCCTCACGCTACATGGTTTTAGTGACGCTGATTGGGCAGGGGACATTGATGACTTTGTGTCTACTAATGCGTATGTTATCTATCTCGGCTGTAATCCTATCTCATGGAGCTCTAAAAAGCAACGTAGCGTTGCTCGATCTTCCACCGAAGCAGAATATAGATCCGTTGCCAACACCGCCTTTGAGGTACGATGGCTCTGTTCCATGCTCACTGAACTTGGACTTACATTTCCAAAAGCTCCAGTGATATATTGTGATAACATTGGTGCAACATACTTGTGTGCGAACCCCGTCTTTCATTCACGTATGAAACATCTAGCTCTTGACTATCACTTCATTCGAAACCTCATTCAAGCGGGAATGTTACGTGTTTCTCATGTCTCCACCAAAGACCAACTTGCGGATGCACTCACCAAGCCTTTTCCTCGTCCACAGTTTCAGAATGCGTGTTCCAAGATTGGAGTCACCAAGGTTCCTCCATCTTTAGGGGGCGTATAAGAGATATATGTATATTAGATGTATAAAGGACTTAAGTGTCATTAGCTAAACCCTACTCTCTCATTAGTGTCTGTATAAATACGTTTACGTAACTCTTAATAACATATACATTTTCAACATCTATAGGATCTAGATAGTAGTAAATGATGATAGACATGATTACAATTAACTGACACCATCATTTTCTGTCCGGTTTACAGACATTGATCCGGTTAAAAAAACACATTGAATAACTCTCCGATGCCGAACATTGTCGTTGATTGGGATTCTAATTTTTGAAGGCCCTTCTTGACCTATCTGGTTTACGTTTTACGACGGTGCCTCTGAGGCTATTTCGGTAATTTCAACGGCTCATTTCCTCGATCCTCAAGCATTCAGAGTCATCCACAAGACAAAAACTCTGTCGTCGTCGTCCGCAAGAAGAAGAACAAAACTCTCCGTCTTCGCCGACAATATATATCCTCTGTTTCATCTGGAAACCCTAGTCTCTGGGCTATTTAGGGTTTTTTCTTTTATAAGATAAGATCCTCTGTAATTGAAAGGCTGTTGTTGTCGGGAGAAAAGATATGGGTGGTTCGTCGGAGACAAAGATCTTACAAGAACTTATACTTTACGCAGCGAGCGCTGCTATCAGCTGCTTGGTTCTATTCGCGGGACTCAAGCATCTCGACCCTAATCGTGAAGCGACTAAAAAAGCTCTCGAGCATAAGAAGGAAATCTCCAAGCGTTTAGGTCGTCCTCTTATTCACACCGATCCATATGAGGTCATTCTTTAAATTCCCTATGCTTCTTTGTTGATCAAAGAATTGGATTTATATGGTTCGTGGAAGTTTAATTCACTGGTCTCTCTGTTTTCACCATTATAAACAGTACAAGTTTGGACATTTTTGAGTTCCAATTGTTGTGCGCAAGTCATTTGTTTCTATTTTTTGTAAACAGGATGTAATTGCTTGTGATGTGATAAATCCAGACCATATTGATGTGGAGTTTGGGTCTATTGGTGGATTAGAGACCATCAAGGAGGCTTTGTATGAGCTTGTGATTTTACCATTGAAGAGACCTGAGCTTTTTGCTTACGGGAAGCTGCTTGGACCTCAAAAAGGTGTCTTGCTTTATGGCCCTCCTGGTACTGGAAAGACAATGCTTGCTAAGGCTATCGCAAAAGAATCAGGAGCTGTTTTTATTAATGTTAGGGTTTCGAATCTGATGAGCAAGTGGTTTGGAGATGCTCAGAAGCTTGGTAAGTGCAGACTTTTATTTTGTAGCAAAGTAACTCACTTTGTGCTCTTGTGTTCTAGTTTTTCTGTTGTTTTGAATTAAACATTTGACGACAAATTTGTTCAAATTTATTGGCCATTCTTCCTTTTGATTGTTTGTTTGTTATTATCCCCATCACTGCTTTCTTTGATTTATTGATGGTGCTTCCAATCTATGAGCTGCTCTGTTCTGTTCCGTTCTTTCAGTTGCTGCTGTATTCAGCTTGGCGTACAAACTCCAACCTGCTATCATTTTTATTGATGAGGTTGACAGCTTTCTTGGTCAGCGCCGTTCAACAGATCATGAAGCAATGGCGAACATGAAGACTGAGTTTATGGCTTTGTGGGATGGATTTTCTACTGATCGTAAGTTGAAATTTTCACCTTTTGGCTTACTTTAACATGTAGGGTAGTGCAGTATGGAGTATGCTCTACATGGGTGTGTGGTTATTGATGAATAGAATGGTTGCTTTGTAGCGAATGCAAGGGTTATGGTTCTTGCTGCAACTAACAGACCATCAGAGCTTGATGAAGCAATATTGAGGCGTCTTCCTCAGGCCTTTGAGATTGGAATGCCTGATCGACGTGAGAGAGCTGAGATATTGAAAGTGACTCTGAAAGATGAGAATGTGGAACCCGATATTGACTTTGATCACGTAGCTCGTTTATGCGAAGGCTATACCGGATCAGACATTTTTGAGCTCTGCAAGAAAGCAGCTTACTTCCCTATCAGAGAAATCCTAGAGCAAGAGAGAAAAGGGAGACCATGTTCGGTAAGTTTAAAAGGAAATGATTGGTCAAAGGAATGTTGCATCCACCATATTACAGAGCTGTACTGATGTTGTAAGTTGCTCACATTACAGGTCCCTAGGCCATTATCACAGTTGGATTTGGAGAAGGTTCTTGGTACGTCAAAGAAGACACAAGTTGCAGCAGGCGAGTACTCTGGATTGAGCTCGCAGTCCTCAGCTTGGAGAAGCTCAAGGGATCCAGATGACGTCCAAGCAGCTATAAGTGGAATCTCGAAGCTTCTAGTCTCTCAGTTCATTAACCTTCAGCAGTCAGATTCTCAGGATTCATGGCAGCGTGATCCCGAAGAAGATTCCCGATGAAATTTCGGATCTCTTTTATAAATGTTCTGGTTTCATGGGAAGTTTGGAATTTGCCACATTTCACTTTGTTCTCTGCTACTTGTGGTTTTTAATACAGAGGATCAGTTTGGCTGTATTAAAAAGCTTTGATATTCTGCTCTACTACCTAATCTCTCTATTGTTCATAGTCTTAACTGAAATAATCAATATATGAATCCGTGGACCCTAACCCTAAAAATCCAAGCTTTGAAATTAGCCAATGGTGTCATCTGGGCTTTGATTGGTACTGGGCTTGTATCAGTCAACTAGAGAGATAAAGTGTCTTCCTTTTTTTTCTATTTCATTTTCTTCTCCTAAACAAGAATCAGAGGAGATTAGATCATCGATTCGATTGACACTCTTGGAAGGTAACAAACTGCTCCTGCAATTATTCGTAGTTTTGGGTCTCAGTTTGATCCAACCAACTTGATTTCTCTCGATTCGAGTCTTGTTCTAATCACTCAACCTTCCATTACATCAGATTCTGGGCTTTCGTGTGCTTGTTTTGGTTTCACGAATTGGAAACATGGGTTTGCTTCGTTTTCGTTTTCGTTTTTTTCATAGCTGAACTCGAGTTCTGTCTCTCCACAAATTCGAATCAGCTCGAGCTTTTAACCGTACGCATTGGGTGTATTACAATCGGAAATGATGCTGATTTTGTTCCCTTTTCTCGAATTGAACAGGTTATTGTGATTGAGATCTAGTCTTCTAATCATGGTAAGTGCTCTTAATTACTACAACAAATTTGCATTCTTTGCTTCTTGTTGATGCGTCTCAAAACACAGGCTTTGCGTAGTAAATGCTTAAAAGCTTTTTTTGATTCAGAATTATCTTCTTGGAGCCCTCAAGCCCGCTTGTAATATCTCAATCGCTTTCTCTGATGGTAAAAATCGTAAGCAGGTATCTAATTTTTCTTCTCTCTTTTGTTGTAGTGGAAACAATTAACCATTGTCTTACTAGGATCAGAGTCACGCTTTTGGATTTTCTTATTCTCCTCTTTAATCTCCATTACTTCCTTAGGTACCCATAAAGAAAGAAAATGGACAAACTGCTATGGTGCCACTTTTCCAGAGTCAAGAAACAATTTCCGGGAAGGTACTTGGTTTCTTGCTCAATCTAGATGAATTTCAGCTGTTCCATTTATGGTTTTGTGATGCTTTGATGTACTTTGTCCTTAACGTCTTTGTTAGGTTTGCATTGAACCATATCAAGGGAAAAAGGTGGAGCATAATGGTGTAAAAGTTGAGCTTCTTGGTCAGATAGGTGTGCAATTGCCATGACTTGTAGATCTACCACCAAAAGAGTCTTAAGGGATTAATTATCTTAAGGGTTTCTAAATTATATATCAATATATGCTTATTGATGGCATTTGTGTTCTTGACAGAACTGTACTTTGACAGAGGAAACTTCTACGACTTCACTTCCTTGGGTGAGTAAAGACTCAGGATTTCGTTTTCCTTTTAAATAGTTACAATGTGATTCTGATAATTGATCATTATCACTTACATTCATGTTCCAACACTACTAGATATTTTTGATTGAGCCAAGTATATCTCTAATTCATTTTTATGTTTCTCCTTAATTTCAGTTCGTGAACTCGATGTCCCTGGTGATATATATGAAAGAAAGACATACCCTTTTGAATTTCCAACTGTCGAGATGCCATATGAGACATACAATGGTGTGAATGTGCGGCTAAGGTAATATCATATGTTTCTCTTTTTGTAAGGTTGCTACACTTGTGTTCCTCAATACAGTTCTAGTACAATTTACTGCTTTCGTTGTTACTTCAGATATGTCCTCAAAGTAACCATCACTCGTGGCTACGCTGGAAGCATCTTGGAATACCAGGAGTTTATGGTATGTTTCTTCCTTTTTGCTGCGTGTCAATGTTCCGAAATAGTAAATTGTGTTATGGCTGATGATTTTCCAATCAATTTCACCAGAATTATTTTAATCGTGATATTGTTGATGTCGTTTGATTAGGTCCGGAACTACGCTCCATTACCTGCAATTAATAACAGCATCAAGGTGAGTTCTGATAGTTGTAGGATCCAAGTTTGAAACTTTATAAGAAAAAATAGGAACTGTAGCACTTTTCAAGAAGGCCTAAAAACTCGACCAAACTCATTCTTAATTTCTAGGCTCTTACTACAATCACTTATGAGTTATGATATTGAATCCTCTTTCGCTCAAGCTTGCATATGTTGAGCTCCTTTTTCGCTACTTGTTCAAAAGATGCCAGTAGGTTTCTCTTTGCTGCTTGGAGCGTTATTAGGCAAGGCTTAAATCATTAGCACTATTTGAGGCATAATTCAGTTGGATCTTACTTATTGTACAGATGGAAGTTGGAATTGAGGATTGCCTGCACATCGAGTTTGAATACAATAAAAGCAAGTAAGACGAAATTTGTTTTTCACCAATCAAGGATCTGAGTGACTGATCTATGCCTCTGGATGCAGATATCACCTAAAAGATGTTATCCTTGGGAAAATATATTTTCTTCTCGTGAGAATCAAGATGAAGAATATGGATCTTGAGATCAGACGACGGGAATCAACTGGTGCAGGTGCTAATACTCATGTCGAGACAGAAACACTTGCGAAATTTGAGCTGATGGATGGAACTCCTGTTAGAGGTAAACGCCTAGATTTGAAAATCTGGTGTTTAATTGCCTTTAAGAAGTTGAATAACTGAGTGAAGATCTTGCAGGTGAATCAATACCTGTAAGACTGTTCCTGGCCCCATACGACCTTACACCAACGCATCGAAACATCAACAACAAATTCAGCGTCAAGTATTATCTGAACCTTGTACTGGTAGATGAAGAGGACCGCCGATACTTCAAGCAGCAAGAAATCACGTTGTACAGGTTGAAGGAAGACACATCTTCTTAATGACAATAACAGTGAGGATTCTCAATATCCTTTTGAAACCTTTTGTAAAGCCTTATACTTTGTGTACTCAGATTTAGTGAAAGATTGTTATTTGGATCGGAACTTAGAATGAAGTTTAAATGGTAGTATTTGTTTAGTTTGTTCATCTATCAAGTTCCTTTTGTCTTGGATTCTGCTTGAGTTTGATTGATTTCATGATAAAACCTGAAGTTCTACATCGCAAACCTTAAAAGTTAAAACACTCTGAAAAGCCAAATCTCTAGATGCAACTACCTGAAATTCGACAGATATACAAAACTGAACAACTCTCAGAGTGCAGAAGTTTGTTAGTCTTCGTCTTCGGTTTCAACAGGAAGGCCTTCCTTGCTCCATGCGTAGATTCCACCTTCAAGGTGAAATACATTCTTATAGCCGTTCAGGACGAGAACATAAGCAGCTATGAGAGACCTGCAAGAACAATTCTATTCATATCAAGCATTGAAACAAACCACACAGAGTTGCAGACTTTTGATAATACCTCGATTGCTGTCCTTCAGGGAGATTCTGGGTTGGCTTCATTGTACCAGCGGATGAACAAGCTACTATAATCTTGGCATCTTTGTCAAGCTTAGCTTCTACACCTGCAACAATCAAATATGTCAAAATCATCCCAACGCCATTGTGGAAACGGTCTAAAGCGTTTTATCTCGTTTCAGTGCATACTTTGAACGAACTCAGGATTCTCTTCTGTGCCAGAGAAGATACCGAAGAAAGCAAATCCAAGACGACGAGCTATATCCCATGCTGTCCATTCCCTTATCAGTCTGTACATCTCCACATTGATAGCTCCCGGAGGATGACCCTTTTAGAACCAAACAACATAACACAATCTCACTCACACGAACTTGCCATTAAATCTACAAGGGATCATCAACATCAGAAGACATATTATCACTGTTACTCACCGCCTTGTACTCTGCCTCTGGTCTTACGTCAAGAATCACAAAGTTATTCTCATTCTGTAACCGTAGAGCTTCCTTCACGTCCACACTTCTCACCTAACAACAAACAGGTCAATTAGCTAAGCCAAAAACCTTCCTCTGTTAACATTTTCAATCCTCAAAATCTTATCTCTGACCAATTTATCAGATTATTACAATCTTGATGATGAAAATGTGACATACCCTTTTCTCCAACAGAAGCTCTCTCTTCTGTCTCCAATCGACTTCAGCTAAACCCTCCAAGAGACACAAGCAGAAGAAGAAGAGCATTCAATCTAACCGACTTGTATTCACATTTTAAAAATCGATACAGGAAGCTCTCGCTCAACGAGTTGTATTGTATACCTGCTGGTTTCGCAGGTTTCGTCGAGGCGCATCGAATCTTCACAAGTGATGATGATGAAGTCGTATGGGTTTTTTGACCGGAACACATTGTTACCGATCTAACTCCGGCAGAGAAAAAAGTGGACTTCACTCGCGATGAAGATGGGTAAGGCGTGGCGACGGAAGAAAGTGAAGCCATTTCTTCTTGTGGTGGGTTTCTCAGATATTTTTCCTGGAAAATTAATTGCAGGAATAGTAGCAGAGAGAAAGAGACAGAGATGAACAGTTCGGCTTCTTTCTTCTAGTTAAGAAGAAATCTGAACATGTGGTTCTTGTTTTCTCTTATCGATTTTCATTGTGTCGATTCTATCTTTTTTTGAAATCAAAATGATAATCTTCACTTATCTTCTTGTATAGTTTTCCTTCAATGTGCCATTCTTGAGTTTTGATTGGATCGATTAGATTTCGTTCACCTGTTTTCTTTTCTTTTTTCTTTTTTAATTGGACCGGTTAGATTTGGTTAACCTAGTTTATTTATTTGTTTTTCTTTTCTTTTCTCTTTATATCATCGGTTCCTTTTATTAACTGTTAACAGTATTCTAAAAAACGTTCTACACGTTCGTCTAGGTGGCGCTTAGGCACTAGACCCATATACACTGTGGCGATTACCATTTTTACCATCTAAAATATTATAGTATTATAATAATAAAATAATATAAATTTTATTTTACATAAATCATAAAATTTTATATATTTGGCTATAAAATTATGAAAATAAATACAATATAAATTTGTTAGTTATAAATTATGGTTTTTTATATATTTATTATATATATATATATCTAATATATTATGTATTTTTATAAAACACTTATACTGCCTATTAAATCGCCTAGGATCCGATTAAGCATTCTAGGCACTAGGCATTGGGTTACCGCCTGCTTAGCGCCTAACGCTTTCTTGAACATTGACTGTGAACAACATGGGTAGGATACAAAGATAGGATACTAGGATAAAATCCACATAGCTGGATCTTCCAGAAACAAAATCCAACGGACAATAGAGAAGTCCACAGACCTAAATTAAAACAAGAGCAATCACCAAGAACACATGCTTCAAGAACACATGCTTCAAGAACAAAGCCGAAAGGCAAAAACTAAGTGAATCTACATAGGAATAATGGTACTTGAGAAACAAAACGCTAAAACCGTTGGAACCAGGGATAGCTTTTCCGAAGAAAATACCAAACAAACGAAACCTGCTTAACACCAAACCCGAGAAGAGTGCCTCCAACCGCAATCGAATGGGCGAGGGAAAGCTGCCTCGAACTCAAACTCTTCACCATCAAAAACAAAATAGGGTTTGGAATCCACAAAGATACCGCCGCAAGAATCAACGCTTTGAACAAACACAACAACATTCCTAAGTAGACAAAGCACAATGATGATCAAAGGGATAAATACTAGTCGCGGGTGACAAAGGCTGAGGAAGTCAAATAAGAGGAGGTAACCAGAAGCTTCAAGCTTGTTCAGAGCCAAAGCACCACCACAAAGCAAAGGAAGCCAAATCCAATCAACATCACATTGGAATTGAACAAAACCAGAACTAGAGTTGAACAAAGATAAGCGAACTCGAAACGAGAGCAGCTATGCTGCACCGTCAAACAAACCCCAAAGATTTGCGATCTGGCGCTAGCGACCTCACAAATCCTAACTCTCTGAACCAGAATTGAAACAATAACCGAGAAAAAACCAGACACATCTTCAAACATCCATAGCCTAGGGGATAAAGCGGAGCCTACGCCTGAAACCACCACCTATAGAACAAACCGCGACGGAAAAATCATAGAATAGAACACAAGACAAATACCCTTAAAACCGATCAATTCGAACTACACTGGCCAACAGCATACAAAGAGGAGAAGAAGATTGGACAAACATATTCGAACAGATGGCTCAAACAAAGGGACGAAGCCCATGAACCCAACCCAAAATCAGGTCCCATAATGAGCCCGAAGAGCACTCCGTCGCACCAACCAGCCACACGGAGATCTCAGAACTCAAAACTCACCACTGAATAATTAATTTGTTTCGTACAAAAACATATATCATTATAATAATTATAATATCTCGCTTTAAGTATCTATCATTTGCGTGTTTTTTTATATTTCGTTAGAAACCTTGTCCTAGAAAAACCCTCTCGGATAAAATTTATGATAAGGGAAAAAGAGTACATCCATGCATATCATTATATTTCTCCCCCTCATAAATATCTTCATCATGAAATGAATTCTGATCAAATATATTATCTTTTGGAATTATTATAAACATAGTTTTAAGTAACAAACTCGTATAATTGTCATATGATCTCTCATATCATTGGACTTTGGCCCATACCATTTTTTCTCGTAGAAGGTCATATTCTGGTCTATTTGGACTTCAAACCTAAATTTCTTTATGTACAATCTTCTAAATATTTGTCTTGTACATGTTGTTCATGTTCTTCTGTCATACACATATTTTAATCATGAAATAAATCAGTAAATTCTTTAATCGCATTTTATGTATAGTACTTCAGGAGTACTATACATAAAATGCGATTAAAATCTTTAAGTATGATACATAATATGCGATTAAAGATTTTACTGATGTATTTCATGATTGAAATATGTGTATGACAAGAAGAACATGAACAACATGTAAGCTTTTGGTAGTTTAATTCCTTATGGAACTTTCATATAATATTATTATACAATGATTTTTATCATATCTTATTGCCATCAATAACTCTGCTGAAGTTTCGTTGATGTTCATTATAAGTTTCTCTTATCTTTTTGATTAATCTACATGGGTACACATTTACAAAGTTATACCCTATGTTGCATGGAAACTCCAAGCAAAGTGCGTTTCGCATTTCGGAAACGTTTCGGAAACGAAAACGCGATGAAAACGTGGGTAAACGCGATGGAAACGCGTTTCGGGAATATTCCATTTTGGAAACGTTTTGGAAACGCGTTTCCAGCACTGGAAACGTGGTTGGAAACGTAATTTTTTGTTTTGGAAACAAATTGGATAATAGATTGAAAATATTTATTTGATGGAGCGAATGAAAATGAGAATGAAGATGATAGTTAAAATATTTAACTTTAAATGTTGTTTTCTTATTTTTAGTTAAACTATTTATAATATTTTTTGTATTGGATTTGTGTTGTTTGAAATATTTTAATACCACTGATAATTTTTGTTTGTGATATATATTTTGTTACATTATATATATATATACGTTTCCAAAACGTTTCTGTTTCCTGTTTTTTAAAGAAAAATCGTTTCCGTGTTTCCTAACGTTTCGCTTCCGTGTTTCCATTTCCGTTTCCATGCAGCTTAGGTTATACCTCATGCTACGTATTTTCTTTCCATTCGATTTAGTAGAGTTTAAGGGAATATAATTCTGATATCATTAATTCTTCAGAGATTATATATTTCATATTTATCCTTAAACGGTTGCATATAACCGTCATTATCCAGTGTTTTATCTCTTCTTGCCAGACTTATAAGATATCTAAAAGTAATTTCATCCACCACAAGAGACTATATCTTTCATAATACATTCCTTTACTTTGTGACAATCATTGTCCAACCAAATGTGTTTTATATTTCATAATTTCGCTTTTTTATTATTTTTTTACACAAAGACTTATTTATCTTTCACTGGCTAAGTTTCAGGTGCACAGACTAGTGGTCACAATATTTCTCTTCAAGAGATTATAATTATACGTCTATTTCTTCCTTTCTATTTTGGCCAATCATTACTTTGTGTATACTTTTCAATAAACTTTCTTTCATGATCTCGAATCACTCAGCTCAAATTTTGTGGTCAGAGAAATCGCGAAGAGCGTCACCCATGATGGAAGCTCGCCATTGGAAGTCCGCCTTGGCTCCACGATCGTCTTTCTCGAGAGGCAATCTTCTAACATCTTTTTTGACACTTCTTTTGGGTGTATGATGTTTTTACATTTTGATTTTTGATAATTTTTATGAACTTTTTTGACATAGTCAAGCACCTTAATACAATCCAGACGTTTAAGAAAAAGAATTAGAATTAATATAGTTAATAATATACGTGACTTCCAATAGCAGCCAGACTTCCAATACTTTTTATGAAAACACGACAACAATTCTCTTAATTTAGATAAATCTTCTTTTTTTTATTACCTTTGTCAATTTTGTTTTGGAGTTAGCTTTGGTGAAGCTACCGTTGAACAACTTTGAACTGTAAAACTACTTAAATCATATAGATAGCAAAAATTGACTAGAAACAAAATATTTAAATCCAACTATAGATCTTATAAGAGGGAAAACAAACCTCCTTAAAACTTTGCCGTAAAAAAAAAAAATTGAACCCAAACAAAAGAATCATAATTACTCATAAAAAATCAGATGGCGTAAAACATTGCATCATCTTCTGACCAGAAATTCCAAAACACCCTATAGACTTCATGTCTAATGTAAAAACTACTAGTTTACAAATCTTTCACAATATCGGCAATCAAAGAGGGAGAAAAAGCAAATCACCCCTTTTTTTTTCCTCTGCTTACGAAAATCATGTAACATGCTTAGGGAAATATGACATAAAGTAATAAGATTTCAATATCAAAAAAATAATGCATGTGTCAATCCATTAAACAATAATTTCTGAAAGGCAATTAGGTATCAACCGAATAACAAAACAAAAACCACATCCATGTGGGAAGTTTGGACTTGGGCTTTGGCCTAGGCAGTGTACCCGATAGTCCGGTAATATGCGATCGAGCTACCTTTGGCATTAGTCGGAATACATTTCAAACTCGGGTCAGCCAATACGTGTGGTGACCCTTCGGGGAGAAGTCCACTCTGTAGCACTTCGATACGTTTTTACCGAGGCTGACCGGATCAGCCAATAAGATATATAAAAAAAAAAATTTGCAAAAATATCATTTTTTCAAAATTAATTATTCATTATATTATTTATATTTGGGTTAACTATGTTGTATTATGTTTAGTTTTGAGGGTTTATGGTTTGTTAGGGGTCAAAACATTTTTTAGGGTTTAGAATTTTAAGATTTAAGCTTTAAAAATCCATAATTAGTAATATTTTTGTAAATGGACAACCCATTGTGGCATTTTTGAAAAGTGGCACACCAAAAGTAAAATAGATAAATATTTGATATAATTTTCTAAAAGTAGTTTTGTATTGACATTCTCAATTTTATTTTATCATTTCATGGGATGACCTAATTTTGTTTTCCGTTTTTTTTCGTATTTGATTTATTTTACAGGGTTATAAAATATTTAGAAAGTAAAATAATTCGAATACAAATATAGAAATAAATTTATCAACATTTTAAAAACACATAATTGAGTAGTAAAATAGAAAAATAAAAGTAAAAAGGTACACCTAATTTATATTTCATGTTAATTAAGCAATCCTCAATTTATATTAAAGAAAAAGGAGAAAAACAAAATAAACAAACTCTCGAGATGGACGGAAACGGCACCGCCCGTGTTTGTGCCTGAGGTGGAAGTAATTTCTGTTCCAGACATGGTAGAAATAAAGCAATAGAAGAATTTAGAAGAAGATTTTGTTGAAGAAGTTCTTGCGGTTTCTCGAGACAAGCAACGGCGGTGAAGAAAGATAGAAACGAGAGAAGAGCGGCGGCGGTTGCTTAAGAACAACGGCTGCGGCGTGTAGAAAAAATTAGGTCACAGAATTTTTATGCTCTGATACCATGAAATATAATGTAATCGGATGATCTTATTGAATAAGAGGTTCAAGTATTTATACACACATAGTTTTCTTATTATGATAAGAACGTATCTAGCTAATATCTCGGTAAATATCTTTTGTAGTTAGCTTATGCCTAATATAACACACACACACAAGTTTGTCTCTGATATTTGTTAGGAGAAACATTTCTATATTGGAATGGAACGAAACCGACAATATACATCTCAGATCATGAACTTGGGAAACAGATTTTGTCGAGCAAGTTTGGTTTCTCTCTTCAATCAAAGAAACGACCCGAGGTCTTCATACTTTTCGGTAAAGGACTTCCCTTAATTGAGGGTGATGATTGGGTTCGCCATAGACGAATCTTGAACCCTGCTTTTTCCAGGGACCGACTCAAGGTCTTTCATCTTCTTGTTTATTTACATCTTCTTGTTCATTTATTTGAACAAATCTAATTAACCACTTGCTAAAATTGTCAGGCCATGACGAAACTGATGGTGGATTGCCCCTTGAGAATGTTCGACGATTGGAGAAAGCAGAGGAATGGTTATGTGGTGATAAAGATGGAGATGAGCAAAGAGTTCCATAGATTGACCGCGGATGTTATAGCGACCACTGCGTTTGGAAGCAGTTACGCGGAAGGAATCGAATTGTGTAGATCACAGGAAGAGCTTGAGAAATATTATATTACTTCTCTCACTAAAGCTTTCATTCCCGGAACCCAGTAAGTATAAATTGTCACCACTATGCAACTTTCAGTTAATTCGTTCAGACAAATATATTTTTTTTTTTTTGAGAAATGAAGATTGTTGCTTCTTGTGTTCCAAGATATATTCCTACGCCTACCAACCTTCAACTATGGAAACTCGATAGCAAAGTGAAGAACTCGATCAAAAGAATCATAGATACAAGGCTAAAATCAAAATCCAAGAACTACGGAGACGATCTTTTGGGAATCATGTTGAAAGCTGCAACATCTGACAAGCCTGAGAGAAAGATGAGTATTGATGAGATAATAGACGAATGCAAGACTTTTTACTTCTCCGGGGAAGGAACTACTTCGATTCTATTGACATGGACTACGATGTTACTGAGCTTGCACCAAGATTGGCAAGAGAAACTCAGAGAAGAGGTTTTCAATGAATGTGGTAAAGATAAGATACCAGACTCAGACACCTTATCCAAACTCAAACTGGTAATTCATTTTCAAAAGGGTTTTCTTTTCTTGCGGTTGCAAGGAAATGGGTTTCTTGTGATTTGAGAAACCTATTTATCTTGCAGATGAACATGGTGTTGATGGAGTCGCTTCGTCTGTACGGACCCGTGATTAAAATGTACCGAGAAGCAACACAAGATATGAAGGTAGGACACTTGGAGATCCCCAAGGGCACAAGCATTATCCTCCCGTTTCTGAAGATGCACAGTGACAAGGCCATATGGGGAGAAGACGCCGAACAATTCAACCCTCTGCGATTTGAAAACGGCGTTTCTCAAGCCACCACACACTCAAACGCTCTCCTCGCGTTCTCAGTCGGACCAAGAGCTTGCATTGCCCAAAACTTTGCCATGATCGAAGCCAAGACTGTGATCACTATGATCCTTCAACGATTCCGGCTTAGTCTCTCACGCGAGTATAAGCACGCGCCGGTTGATCTCTTCAATCTCTATCCACAATACGGCCTACCCGTAATGCTTCATCCTGTCGATAGCAGTTCTCAACGGTGAGAAAATGAACAAAATAACGGTCTCAACGGATTTGGTCGAGTTATGTTCTTGAATTGGATTTGATCACATATAAAGGTTTTTTTTTTTTTTAAACTTCACAAATAAAAGTTAAGATGACGTACTTAAATAAAGTGGATATATATGATTATTTTGTCCAAAATTAATTCGAACGAATCAGTAATATATTAGTATATATTTTATTATATAAAAATTTGAATCGTAAAATTGGCATTAACATGATCGTGTCAGTTAATTAATAAAATTTTGACATGAGTCAAAAAAGTTTATCTATTTAAAAAAAATATTATTATCATTATATTTTTGAATTAGATACAAAAAAAAAGGAAAAATTAATATTATCGTATTTATGTGTAATGCATATTGTAAATTTTTATGCAATGGGTGCGGTGCCTGTCATTTATAACTACCTTTAATTAATAAAACTATAGTTTTCATAACTATTATTATAAGAAAAACGCTATTTAGTGGTTACCCAAAAAGAAAACGTTAATCAGATTATTAATTAAGTTATTTTGTAACATACATAAAACACATATATAAATATGATACCATCCAATCTTAATATATAACTCCACGATTAAATTTAGACATTAATCACAAAACATCAATCTTGAAAGTTCTAAAACAAAGAAAATGAAAACATTTATCTTCTTTTTAATTTTTTTTTATTTTTGTATCAACATGTAAGTTTATCATCAATAATTTTTTTTTGTGATATGTATATCACATTTTAATATAATATTAATTTAATTGTGTAATACTTATATATGATTTTTTTATAGGTGCATCTAATATTATGGAGAATCGTGATTTTAAAACAAAGACAGTTTTTTCTAATCAAGGAGAAAGTCAACAAAATCTTCCACATGTGCATTTTCGAAACCCCTGGTCTGGTCCTGAAATCTGTTTTGAGTGTGCACACGATTGTCTTAGGGAAAACAAGCGTATGATTTTGTGTAGATACCGTGGTTCTCCCAAATGTCTTTGTTCTCCCAAAGAAATTCCTCATGATATTGCTGCACCTTCACATTAACATTTTATATTAAAAACAACATTATACTTTTTATCTGATTTTCTTGTTCTATTTGATTTTTTTTTTCTTTGTACCCATACATTAAATCTAAATAATATACTCCTATAAATTAGGTGAGAGACGATATAATAGTTTCACCGCCACATTTGTTCAGAATTCCGTGTAATGTAAATGCATAACCGAAAAATATAACGACAGACTAGTTAACAAATATATTAATACTCCTTCCATTTCATTATAATTGACAGCCACATTTGTTTAGAAAATTTTGTTTGTTTCATTTTAAGTGATGTTTTCAAGTTTCTATGCAAAATTAAATGTATTTTTGTTGTGTTTTTACTCCCTCTGTTTCATATTACATGATATTTAAGGTTTTTACACATAAATTAAGAAATCATTTAATTTTCTATTTTTTAATATAAAATTATCAATTCTAATACAATTCAACCAATAAAAAAATAATCTACAGAATTTAAACAGTCAAAAATAACAAAAACACAATTAATTTGATATTGAAAACTGAAAAAATCATCTAATTTGAGACCAAAAAAAATCTTTAAAACATCATCTATTATAATACGGAGGGGGTATTGTTTAAATTTTACATATTGTTTTGTTATTAGTTGAATTGTTTTAGAATTGATTATAAAACATGTCTTATTTTAAAAATAGAAATTAAATAATTTCTTAATCTATGTGAAAAACATTAAACATCAACTAATATGAAATGCATGGAGTATATTATAGAACAAATAAAACGTATACTTCCAAGTTTACTACATATATTATTTATTTTAAAGATTATTCTATACGTCTTTGTAAACAATATTACAAAATATATATTGTCAGCGTCTTTGTTTCTTTGGGTTTGAATTTTTTATAAACCTTTCCATAAAATGACCTTACACTATACAACATACATTTGTTCATGGCTGAAAATCGGATTAGCGAAAAAATAATCCTACTTTTATTTCTTTTTCTAAAACATCTATACTATATAAAAGTTGAAGCTATTAGCTCCTAAAGGCGTCCACATAAGATTTAAATCAACCTATAGTGACATGACACGTCAAATATTTAGAATTATGTTAATTTTGTTTTTGTTGATAATAATTGAAAAATAAGACATGATTTCCTTATATCATTAGCTCATAACTCCAAATAATTTTCAAATTTTTGTGGATTTAATTTTCTATTTCAACTTTAGATTAGGAAATTTTCTTAATTTAAAAGTCTTAAATATTAAAAAAAAATTATTATTTCAAGTTTACGAAAAATTTAGGAAAAGTATAGATATCCTGGTGTAAAGGCAAAATTAATATCACATTCTAATCAATTATTATCCCAATAGAATGGGATATTACATTCATTCTCAATTAACTACAAAAGATATTAGGAAAAATTCCCAACGATCCACGGAAAATAATATAATTACAATAGAGATTAGGAAATTTTACAAGAAACTGAAAAAGATGGAATGTAATAAAGATGAAGTTAGAAGGGCAATTGATACTACAGAGAAGAACTTTATAGTGATATAGAATGATTACATTGGAGCAAAAAAAATCGTTAACAAGACTAAGAATTAGTATCCTAAGCTTGATGGTTCAAACAATTATTGATAATGATCAATGTTTATATCTCTGCATCAAAGAACTAAAAATCTATACTATATAAAAGTTGAAGCTATAAGCTTTTGAGGCCGTCCACCTAGGATTTAATTCAACCTATAGTAGCATGCCACGTCAAATATATAGAATTATGTTAATTTTGTTTTGTTGATAATAACTGAAAAAGAAGACATGATTTCCTTCTATCATTAGCTCATAAGTCCAAGTAATTTCCAAATTTTTGTGGATTTAATTTCTTATTTCAACTTTAGATTAGAAAATTTTCTTAATTTAAAAGTCTTAAATATTTTAAAAAAACGTTTATTATTTCAAGTTTACGAAAAATTTAGGAAAAGTATAGATATTCTGTTATAAAGGCAAAATTAATATCACATTCTAATCAATTATTATCCCCATAGAATAGGATATTACATTCATTCTCAATTATCTACAAAAGAGATTAGGAAAAATTCCCAATGATCCACAAAAAATAATATAATTACAATAGAGATTAAGAAATTTTACAAGAAACTGAAAAAGATGGAATATAATAAAGATGAAGCTAGAAGGCAATTGATATTGCAGAGAAGAACTTTTATAGTGATATAGAATGATTACGTTGGAGCGAAAAAAATCGTTAACAAGACTAAGAATTAGTATCCTAAGCTAGATGGTTCAAACAATTATTGATAATGACATCAATGTTTATATCTGCATCAAAGAAAGAAAAAGGAGAAGCTATTGGTATGGAGTTCTCGGTGTTGATCCTTTAACTGATGATGACACAATAAAAAAAATACAAAAATTTAACTCTTTTACTTCATTCGGACAAGAACAAGTGTAAAAGCGCAGAAGATGCGTTTAAATTGGTTTTAGAGTATTATAAAAAAAAAGTGGTTGAATTTAGAATTATGGTATTTGTTGCTTGATAAGGCCAAAAGAATGTGCTTATGATCATAAAAAGAAATCGAAGACCAGGATGCAGAAACCACCAAACGCTCATTAACCAGTTTCTACTAATGGGAATCGAAATTCAAAAGACGGTGTTGATCTGAGTGCTAGGCTAGAAGTAATAAGCCTATGCCTCCACCATCTCCATTTTCCAATGGACTCCATCTCTTATCTCTGCTCCTTCTCTAACGTCCGTTTCCGTTTTGGATCGAGGTAAGTAATCTCATGATTTATAATTAACTGATTTGTGCTTAATAAAGTCATGACAAATTTACGGTGCTTTAATGATGCTTCAATATTCAATTGACTTTGCTTGGTCTGTTTTTGCATGTTTATAATTGTAACGCCCGTGAACCAAAAAGTGGATTTTGGTTGGGTGTGTCGATCGACAGAGGTGAGTATGTCGATCGACACAGGTAGTGTGTGTCGATCGACACGAATTGGGATTTGGACCGACAGGTTCAGTTTAATTGCCCGGTTTGGTGGGGCGGTTTAGGGAACCTAGGGTTCGTATTTAAAGGGGAACAGACGCGTTTTGTCTCTCTTTTGGCCGTAATCAGAAGAGTTTGAGAGAAAAATCTGAAATCAGAAGTGTTGAGTGATTTTGAGTGTTCTTGAGGCTGGGGATTGCGTGGGAGGCTTTTGGGAACGAGGAAGGATTGTTGCTGGGTTGATTCGGGTCTGGGAAAGACGAATCAGAGGATGTTCTTCGTGTTCTTCGTCGTTCTTCATCTTTTCAATCCGAAATCGAGGTGAGTGCGTGACCGTAGGCTTACATAAGTGTAAGGAATGGGTAGAATGCGATTGCTTGTTGGATTTCGTGTGTTCTGTGAATGAAATTGTGCAGGAGACTCGATGAATCGCGATGGATTCGAGCCATGAGAGGATATGCTCGATTCTGGGTTCTGCGATGTCGTGTCGATCGACACCAGGGTGGTGTGTCGATCGACACAGGGCTGTATGTCGATCGACACCTAGTGGTTGTGTCGATCGACACGGGCTGTGTATCGATCAACACCTAGAGGTTGTGTCGATCGACACAGAGTTCCTGGATTGGTTTGTGTTTGATTGTTTCGTGAATGCTTGTGTATGCTCATCCTGGTATTGTATCTATTGTTTATGCTTGTGTATAAATAGCCTGTAGAAGGGATGACTGCGTCGTTGAGTATTTGTGATAATACTCACGCAACTCTTTTGCCATGTGTTGCAGGTAAAGAGAAAATGTGATCGTGGAATCATGACCGGGAAGAAAAGATGGTCTAGTGTCTCGTCTGAGTGGTTGTAGCGTTAGAATTGCTAGGTTGCGAGTAGATTCTGAAATTGTTGTCATTGGATTTTTCAGGAATTGATTGAGTTAAATATTGTTCTTATTGAATTGAACGGTTTAGAGAATTAATAAAGTATGGGATTTATTGATTTGGTTGTTATTGTTGATTTTAATTGTTTCCGCGTTGCTAGTGTTGGCCCAGTTGAGGATTATGATCGGTGATGATCATAATCTGAAGAGAAATTTTTTAAATTTTTGGGTCGGATCGTTTCAATAATATGTTGATTTTTGCTTCATTAATTAGTCTCTTCTCATGCTTTACGAGTCATGCTTTTTTTTTATATGGTATTGTTCTATCTTATGATATATCGACACAAGTTTATTGCTTTATTACATGTATCAAGTAAAGTATTTGTTTCACCGTGCGATGATTTATTTGCTTCGTTTGATGGATTTTGCGATTAATAGGGTCACATGTACTTCTAATTATTTGAGGCGAGGTTTTTCTAAGCATGTGATGTTATTTACATGATCTTCAAGTTCCTTAATTAGTTAGCCATCAAATTATTCATCAAATCTTTGTTCATGCTATATTTTGTTCTTTAAGACAATAACATATCCTTAGTTTGCAGGAAAATGAGACCTTAGAAACAAGGTTTTACACAAGGGATGTATGAAATTTAATAGAATACATAATATATAGATATCTTTTTTTCTATGATACTCAATTTCTTTTCTACCGAAATTGAGTTGTGTAATAAAGCAAGATCCGCATAAAGAAGCATATGCAAGTTCATTCAAAGAAAGCATGGATGCTTGAATGAGAGGAATATAAACCTTTTTGACTTTGGTTTCTGAATATATGCAATTTTGAAGTTCGTGTTGTTTTTTTTTTTTTTGTGGATTTTACAAGGAGAAAATCCATTTTTCTCCCACCACAATCTATCTCAGAAACTACATTTTTAAAAAGTCATTTTGGAACAACAATGTGTTATGTCTATTTAGATTTTGTTTTAAACGATTTTTTCTACTACTAAGTATGAATGGTAGTTAACTATACTTTTGTGTAGCCATTTGAACATTGAAATTGAAGGTACATGTTTGTACAAAAATGAAAACTTTGGAAAAAATTCTCTTGAAAGACGATGACTTTCCAAACTTGAAAGAAGAAGATTCTTAGCTGTCATCAATTTTTTACAAGTATAAAAAAATTGGTCATGAAAAAGAACTGAGAGAGCGTTTGGATAAACATTTAGCCCATGATTATTTAAAAACAAACTGCTGAATTTCTAGCAAATTGGAGATTGTAAAAGAGTGGAAAGCAGCTCAAGATGAGCTGCCAAAGAGAAGTGTCTTCGTTCTTTCAAACTACAATGGAAATATGCTAGGGAACGGTACGATCTCCTTTACTGATGCCGCTTAGAGAAAGAAAGTGCACAAGGGGACTTAGGATGGTTTTTCAAGAATTAAGCTTAGAACATTAATGAGGAATATGTCGACTCCATATCAAATGTTTCATAGGTCTTCGCAGCCGAATCATGGGCTGTGATCAATGCACTACAGAAGGCTCGAGAAAAAGGTTTTGAGACCTTACACGTATGCTCCGATTCTCAGGTTTTGTTTAACCTCCTTCGAAAGAAGAAATCACATACGGAGATACATAACCTTCTTTTCGAGATTAGTATGTAAGCTACCCATTTTAGGCAACTTTTGTTTCTTTTTGTTTCACGAAAATCCAATATGTTGACGGATTCGTTATCTAAAAGAGCGTTTTCAGCTCTTGATTGTCATCTCCTTAACCAACCAAAAAAAAAAGTGGGTGACAAACAAAACTTGGCAATAAAAAGAAAAATTGAGGTTGGTTTCAGTGAAACACATACACATCTCTCTCTATCACGAGGCCTCTCTAATAAACCATTTTTAAAATCGTTATATTTAACGAGGTTTTCAAGTCTATTTGGTTGCATTTTGGTAAAATCATTACTTTTTCAACATTTTTTTCTCTCATTGATTTTGATTGATGTATTTTGTCATCGATGCTAACTTAGCAGCAACATCGTTTTGTGACAAGTTGTATGGTGTCTGTAAATAGAATCATATGGCTGCAATAATTGGAAGATTAGTACTACCGCTTTATTATACTACCTAGAGGTGAAAATTCAGTTTTATATGACCACAATCATGAGAGGTGAACCCTTACGTAAAAATATTATTTTTGGTGTGTACATTTGTAAAAATACCATTTTGGGTTGTCTATTTGCAAAAATACCACTAATTATGGATTTTAAAAGATTAAATCTTCCGACAAAAAAAAAAGAATAAATCTTAAAATTCTAAACCCTAAAAATGTTTTTACCCCTGTACCATCAAAACTAAACTCTAATACAACATAATTAACATAAACACAAATAATATAATGAATATATAGTTTTAAAAAAGTGGCATTTTTGCAAATATTTTGAAAATGTGGCATTTTTAAAAATTTCTTTTAATTTTTATGGTAAACTAATTAATTAATTATCTACGATTGTTTCACTTTTTACCATAACACTTTTGTATTCATAAATGTTTACGTCTACCTAATTTAAAAATTAGCAAGTCTAAATATATATATTAAACGCGTATATTGGTAACACAAACCCACTCGTAGCATGGGTATAAAATCTAGTATATATATACTATATAAAAGTTGAAACTATTAGCTCCTAAAGGCGTCCATATAGGATTTAAATTAACCTATAGTGACATGACACGTCAAATATTTAGAATTATGTTAATTTTGTTTTTGTTGATAATAATTGAAAAATAAGACATGATTTCCTTATATCATTAGCTCATAATTTCAAATAATTTCCAAATTTTTGTGGATTTAATTTCTTATTTCAACTTTATATTAGGAAATTTCCTTAATTTAAAAGTCTTGAATATTTAAAAAAAGTTATTATTTCAAGTTTACGAAAAATTTAGGAAAAGTATAGATATCCTGTTATAAAAGCAAAATTAATATCACATTCTAATCAATTATTATCCTAATAGAATAGGATATTACATTCGTTCTCAATTAACTACAAAAGAGATTAGGAAAATTTTCCAACGATCCACAAAAAATAATAGAATTACAATAGAGATTTGGAAATTTTACAAGAAACTGAAAAAGATAGAATGTAATAAAGATGAAGCTATAAGGGCAATTGATATTGCAGAGAAGAACTTTATAATGATATAGAATGATTACGTTGGAGCGAAAAAAATCGTTAACAAGACTAAGAATTAGTAATTATTGATAATGATCAATGTTTATATATCTGCATCAAAGAACGAAAAAGAAGAAGCTAATTGGTACGGAGTTCTCGGTGTTGATCATTTAACTGATGATGAAACAGTGGAAAAAATAGAAAAATTTAACTCTTTTACTTCATTCGGACAAGAACAAGTGTAAAAGCGCAGAAGATGCTTTTGAGTTGGTTTTAAAGTATTATAAAAAAAAATGGTTGAATTTAGAATTATGGTGTTTGTTGCCTAATAAGGCTAAGAGAATGTGCTTATGATCATAAGAGGCTATAAGCTGCTAAAGGCGTCCACATAGGATTTAAATCAACCTATAGTGACATGCTACGTCAAATATTTAGAATTATGTTAATTTTATTTTTGTTGATAATAATTGAAAAATAAGACATGATTTCCTTATATCATTAGCTCATAATTTCAAGTAATTTCTAAATTTTTGTGGATTTAATTTTATATTTCAACTTTAGATTAGGAAATTTCCTTAATTTAAAAGTCTTAAATATTTAAAAAACGTTATTATTTCAAGTTTACGAAAAATTTAGGAAAATTATAGATATCCTGTTATAAAGGCAAAATTAATATCACATTCTAATCAATTATTATCCTAATAGAATAGGATATTACATTCGTTCTCAATTAACTACAAAAGAGATTAGGAAAATTTTCCAACGATCCACAAAAAATAATAGAATTACAATAAAGATTAGGAAATTTTACAAGAAACTGAAAAAGATGGGATGTAATATATGCGAGTCATGCTTTTTTTTATATGGTATTGTTCTATCTTATGATATATGACACAAGTTTATTGTTTTATTACATGTATCAAGTAAAGTATTTGTTTCACCACGCGATTATTTATTTGATTCGTTTGATAGATTTTGCGATTAATAGGGTCACATGTACTTCTAATTATTTGAGGCGAGGTTTGTCTAAGCATGTGATTTATTTACATGATCTTCAAGTTCCTTAATTAGTTAGCCATCAAATTATTCATCAAATCTTTTTTCATGTTATATTTTGTTCTTTAAGACAATAATATATCTTTACATCGCAGGAAAATGTGACCTTAGAAACAAGGTTTTATACAAGGGATGTATGAAATTTAATAGAATACATAATATATAGATATCTTTTTTCTATGATACTAAATTTCTTTTGTACTGAAATTGATTTGTGTACTAAAGCAAGATCCGCATAAAGAAGCATATGCAAGTTCAGTCAAAGAAAGCATGGATGCTTGAATGAGAGGAATATAAATCTTTTTGACTTTGGTTTCTGAATATATGCAATCTTGAAGTTCGTGTTGTTTTTTTCTTTTTTTTTCTTTGGATTTTACAAAGAGCAAATCCATTTTTCTCCCACCACAGTCTATCTCAGAAACTACATTTTAAGAAAGTCATTTTGGAACAACATTGTATTATGTCTATTTAGATTTTGTTTTAAACGATTTTTTCTACTACTAAGTATGAATGGTAATTAACTATACTTTTGTGTAGTCATTTGAACATGAAAACTGAAGGTACATGTTTGTACAAAAATGAGAACTTTGGAAAAAAATTTCTTCAAAGACGATGACTTTACAAGCTTGAAAGAAGAAGATTATTAACTGTCATCAACTTCTTACAAGTATAAAAAAAATTGGTGATGACGAGGAACTGAGAGAGCGTTTGGATAAATATTTAGCCCATGATTATTTAAAAATAAACTGCTAAATTTCCAGCAAATTGCAGATTGTAAAAAAGTGGCAAGCTGCTCAAGATGAGCTGCCAAAGAGAAGTGTCTCCGTGCTTTCAAACTACAATGAGAATATGCTAGGGAATGGTATGGTCTCCTTTACTGATGTTGCTTAGAGAAAGAAAATGCAGACTTAGGATGGTTTTTCAAGAATGAAGCTTAGAACATTAATGAGGAATATGTCGACTCCATATCAAATGTTCCATCGATCTTCGCAGCCGAATCATGGGCTGTGATCAATGCACTACAGAAGGCTTGAGAAAAAGGTTTCAAGACTTTACACGTATGCTCCGATTCTCAGGTTTTGTTTAACCTCCTTCGAAAGAAAAAATCACATATGGAGATACATAATCTTCTTTTCGAGATTAGTATATAAGCTACCAATTTTAGGCAACTTTTGTTTCTTTTTGTTCCACGAAAATCCATTATGTTGACAGATTCGTTATCTAAAAGAGTGATTTCAGCTCTTGATTGGCGACGGGTTTGATGTAATAATAAAATATCATCTTCTTAACCAACCAAAAAAAAAGAGGGGTGACAAACAAAACTTGGCAATAAAAAGAAAAATTGAGGTTGGTTTCAGTGAAACACATACATCTTTTTCTCTATCACAAGGCCTCTCTAATAAATCATTTTTAAAACCGTTATATTTAACGAGGTTTTCGAGTCTATTTGGTTAGATTTTGATAAAATCATTACTTTTTCAATATTTTTTTCTCTCATTGATTGATGTATTTTGTCATTGATACTAACTTAGCAGGAACATCATTTTGTAACAGATTGTATGATGTCTGTAAATAGAATCCTATGGCTGCAATAACTGGAAGATTAGTACTACCTCTTTATTATACTATCTAGCGGTGAAAATTCAGTTTTATATGTCCACAATCATGAGAGGTGAACCCTTACGTAAAAATACCACTTTTGGTGTGTAGATTTGTAAAAATACCATTTTGGGTTGTTCATTTGCAAAAATGCCACTAATTATGGATTTTAAAAGATTAAATCTTCCGACCAAAAAAAACAAAAAAGATTAAATCTTAAAATTCTAAACCCTAAAAACGTTTTTATCCCTATACCATCAAAACTAAACTCTAATACAACATAATTAACCGAAACACAAATAATTATATAGTTTTTTAAAAAGTGGCATTTTTGCAAATATTTTAAAAATATGGCATTTTTTAAAAGCGGCACTTGAAAAGTGGCATTTCTTAAAAAACTTTTTAATTTTTATGGTAAATTAATTAATTAATTATTTACGATTGTTTCACTTTTTACCATAACACTTTTGTATACGTAAATGTCTACGTCTACCTATTTTAAAAATTAGCAAGTCCAAATATATATATTAAACGCGTATATTGGTAACACAAACCCACGCGTAGCATGGGTACAAAACCTAGTACTTTATTAATAACGGTAACCACCTACAACCGAAGTCATACAATTTTTAAAAGATTTTTTCAAAGAGATGAATAGCTTAGATTACATGTAATGTAATAGAAATAACCAAATATTCCGTTTCGATTGATTTTATTAGCAAATACAAGAAGATATCTACCCACGTCCTCTGTTCTCGCGTCCACCAGAAGATTATTGCATCTCCATAGCTTTGATAGACAATTTCACCGGTCTCTCACGAAAGAATTTTTGCCCAAATGGAGTCATAAGATCTAACGTGTCTGAATCTTCACCATGATCTTTGATGAGGGAATGAGTTTTACCCTAAATAAAACAACCTAGACTACAAGTGCACAGCCAATCGATCGTAGTACTTAGGGATCGAATCCACTGAGATTTAGAGGACAAATAAACAATGTGAACCAAGGAATTACGCTAGGTGAAACAAGATTTGTGGTTTTAAATAACCAAGCAAGTATTAAATTCGATGTAAATAATAAGAGAAAAATATTGGGTTTTCAGGAATTCATTAGTTAAAACGTTAGATCTTATGTTAAAACGTTTTTCTTGGCCTATGTTTAATGTCATTGCATAACAATTTCTATTTGGAATTTGCTTCTTCCGGATAAGTACTGGCATCTTACCACCATTTTAACATAATACAATTTTGGGAATACGTTCTTGATCGCCTGCATTTATTCCAAAAATTACCGTTGCCTCAATCACTATATGACCCGAATAAAGAACAATCAAACAACTATCATTACAAAGCACATTTCATTGGAAAATATTTTGGTTAAGCACAATTAGTGTATTTACTTTGAGGTATAATTTGTGTTGGAAAACATGTTAAATTTCGAGTGTAAATATCCAATAGGATAATTCAAGGAAATCAGCATTTGAATTCATTATTGTTGATCGAATTTGCACTTGTGTACATCTTTGTGTTGCCATGAAGCCATTCTAACATAACATTGTTGATTTCATCTACAATTTCATTTCTTCGAGTAAGATTAGCTCTTTCCTTAAAAAAAAAAATTCCTTCCGTTTCAAAATATAAGTTGTTTTGGAGGTTTTTTATGTTTCAAAATATATGTTGTTTTGATAATCCTAGGTAGTTTCTAACTTTATTGACTATTGTGTGACCAATAGTATTTTGCAATTTTTTTTTATTGGTTAAATTATTTTTATTATATATATAAAATGATATTTTTTACAAGAAAAATAGTTTCTTAATATTCGTAGTTTTAGTCAAAACAACTTACATTTTGAAACGGAAGTAGTATGATTTAACATACTTCTTCCGTTTCAAAATATATGATGTTTTGGATAAAAGTGCGGAATTTAAGGAATAATTTTTCTTCTAAAAATATTATATAATATATATAATAAAAATAATTTATGTAATGATAAAAAAAATACAAAATATTAGTAGTTACACAATATTCAATAAAGTTAAAAGTTACACAGGATTGTCAAAACAAAAAAAAATTCCAAAACATCTTATAATTTGAAATAGAGGAAGTAGTTTTTATCGTGTGTAAACGTGTTATGCAATGACTGAATATTGTCATCTTTACCGTTAACCAACAAACTACCATCCACAAAAACTTGATCAACTCATGAATATTCACTTGTGTATAATTTTTTTTTTTTGGCTGTACCATCTTCAATTTCCAAAATTTAGTTAGCCAATTCAAAATTTTAAATTTTTTATACGCATATGGTCATAAATAATGAAAATGTGGCAAGATTTCCAAAGATAAGAGAGTTTAATTGAGGTTGGAAGACAATATTTGTCTACTCCTTTGGCGAATAATAGGTAATATTTGACGTAAAATCACCGTCCAAAAAGACAGTTTGGCCACCAAAAGGTCAATATTATATCTTTCAAAGATTTATTTAGAGCTTTAATGTGGATTTTCTAAAACATGAAATATAAGTGATATGTAATATTTCATTAGATATTTTATAGGGTTAATTACTAGAATAACCTTAACAAATTGACTAATTACTACGATAACCTTCACAAGTTTCAAAATACTAAAAATGGTTTATAAGACATAAAAACTAGGGTTATGTTTTGTTATTACAAAAATGTCATTACCATTTTTGACTTAAAAAAAAAAAATTCAAAAACACAAAAACACGAGCGCGACCGCGGAGGCTGCGGAAGCACCGGAGACGCGTTCGACGGAGGTGTGCCACCGGATTTAGATAAAATCGGATTAAAAATCACAAGCTAAGAAAAAAAAACTTGAAATCTTTTGATTTTTGATTAGAAAAGGGATATATGATGTTAGATCTACTAGTTTTAGGCCAAATCCAGTTGAAAACAAGTTAAAATACAGTAAATACGAGTTAAATACAGGTTGACCGCCATTGTTAGGGTTTGACAGCTTCTGAGTTGGTGAAGAAGATGAAGGGTAAATTACAATTTTATCCTTCTTGAATAAGTCTACCACTACTATAAATAAGTCTACCACATATTATAAATCTACCACTAATACAAATAAGTCTACCACATATCGTAAATCTACCACTACCACGACTATAAATAAGTCTACCACATATTATAAATCTACCACTACTATAAATAAGTTTGTCATCGCTAACAATCAATAAGTCTACCGATCAACAAATATAAATCTACCAATGAAAGTAATAAGTCTACTACATAATATAAATCTACCATCGCTAACAATCAATAAGTCTATCGATCAACAAATATAAATCTACCAAGGAAAGTAATAAGTCTACTACATAATATAAATCTACTGCCACTATAAAAAGTCTACGATAGCAAACCATCAATAAGTCTACCAATCACAAAATTAACTCTACCACTACAATAAACAAGTCTACCGATCACAAATTAACTCTACCACTACTATAAATAAGTCTACCACATATTATAAATCTACCACTACTATAAATAAGTCTACGATCGCGCGAACTATAATAAGTCTACCGATCACAAAATTAACTCTACCACTACTACTAATAAGTCTATCACTCAACAATAAATCTACCACTACTATAAATAAGTCTACAATTGCGCGAACCATCAATAAGTCTACCGATCACAAAATTAAATCTACCACTACTACTAATAAGTCTGTCATTCAAAAATAAATCTACCACTACTATAAATAAGTCTACGACTGCACGAACCATCAATAAATCTACCGATCACAAAATTAAATCTACCACTACTAGAAATAAGTCTACCGATCACAAAATGAACTCTACCCCTACTAGAAATAAGTCTACCACATTTTATAAATCTACCACCACTATAAATAAGTCTACCATTGCGCGAACATCAATAAGTCTATCAACCACTTAATAAATCTACCATCGTAAAATAGATCTACCATCACATGAACGGTAGACTTATTCGCTTTTGGCGGAAAAATCTTTGCTGCTCATTAATGGCAGTTTCGTAAATACGTTTTTTGTTTTCAAAGGAAATAAGGGTAAAACGGGGTTAATAAAACTTTCAAGGTTGTTTGAGTAATTATAAAAGATTAGGACTAAAATTGTCAAAAAACCATTTATTAAAGCTATTTTAGTAAATCTTCCTATTTTATATAAACTAAGGACCATGTCACAACGGTAACAAGCCGTTTGTCGCTCAAATAAATCTAGATATTTTCAAATTATTCTATGTGTTTCTTCCAAGTCTCAATCTTTAGGTAAAAATCTAATTTGTTTATCCTTGCATTCGTAATCAAGTGTGATGATTAACGCACTTCTTCCTTATTGATGAGGACATCCAAACTGACTTCATTGCCCTAGGAGATTCTCCAAGTGTTTGGATCAGAAATCTTAAGAACATGGAACACAGAGTACAACAAGATGTACTACACGAAGTACGACAAGAAGAACCGAAAGCTTTACAAGCTCATCTCAAGAACTTTCAAGTGAATCCCTTTGGTGTATCAACTCAAGCTGAACCAAGGACCTTCCCAAGAGGTAATACAAGCCCACAACACGTCAAGATTAGTCCAAATCAGCTCACGAACTTGCAGTCTACCCGAGAGATACTAAACCGGCAAAATAAAGACCTTTCTTTATACGGATCATTGAAGACATGATTTTGGTGACCATGAGAGACTCTAAGTCAGCAAGAGACTACTAGAGACGCCCAAATATTCATCCACAACAAGATAATTACAAAGATCAAGCAAAGACGGCACTTTCCATATCTGGATGCAATTACATTTAAGGTTTTAACTTCCCAACGGCTAATCCTTTTTGAGCAAGACTTTGAAACCCTCCATATCATAAA
Organism: Arabis hirsuta; assembly: GCA_964056655.1. NCBI lineage: Eukaryota > Viridiplantae > Streptophyta > Magnoliopsida > Brassicales > Brassicaceae > Arabis > Arabis hirsuta. Next base: position 19,070,519 of record OZ053303.1, read on the forward strand.
GAGACTTCTAAACGAACCAGGATTAACGTCCAAAATATCAAGGTACAAGGGAGATAAGACTTACCATAATTGGTCGCGTTCACACCTAGCTTTAAAAGTCCAACAGCTAGTGCATTCAACTCTGATGAGAGGAGCCTCATTCCTTACCATATTCAGATCATGTGCAGCTCTTCTTCTCATTCATTTCGAACGTTCACTTTTCCCCATTTATGTTGAAAATCTTATTTTCCTCTTTTATTACTTTTCTAGCCGTTAGCTATTTTAATCATTGAGTGGATTATAAGCTCTTCATTCCTTTGTAATTATTCACCAATCTTTTAGAAATCAATCAAATATTATTCAGTTTATAAAAGTCTTTTCTTTTGTGTTGTTCATTAGAATTTTAGGTGGATTCCTTACTCTTGTGTTCTTGTCTTTAGAGTCTAGTGTGGAATCACTTTTCTCTACTGAATTCCAGATAAGATTACTTGTGGAATCAAGCCTTCTTGTTCGTGTGTAATTGTGGAATCAATCGCAAGCTCCATCTCCATCTCTATCAACGTCCATCTTTCGTAACAAAGCTTGATCATCTTGTGAATATAAATTTGGAGGATTCCGATCTTATATCACTTATGGTGTGTCCATCAATTTTTCAAGAACAAATCTGATTCGAGCGATTGACGATTATAACTTACAGTAAATAAAAAAAAGAACAATAAAATGACACAGTAAACAAAATATATAATAAAAAAATTTGTTACACTTTTCGTCTTTGTGAGATTCCTTACGGCATTATGCAGATTTTGTTCTATGGTTTTTGGTGCTATGAAATTCTTTTCGCTTTCTTTCTGGCAAGTCAAAAGAAATGTTGATATGGTCATTTTCCAGTGAATTTGAATTGTTTAGGAATGAATTGTCTTCACTTCTCTGTTATGAAACTTGTTTCCCAAGGTTCTCATTTCTTTTGAGTGGTCTCGTTGCAAGGAGTATTGTAGCGAAGATTATAGAAACTTTGATTCTCATCATGTTCAAAGGTTAAGCAAGCATTGTAATTGAAACAACCCGATCTGTTTTTTTTTTGTTTTTTTTAACTAATTTAAATTCGAAATAATATTCCCATAAATATTAATTCTCAATACTAAGCAAAACCAACAACAACCAGCAGAAAATCATAAATCAACCAATTAATATCTATTAACCAATTCCACATAATCCAAACATGTTTTCAATTCAGCAATTCCAGAATAACCAGCAACCTAACCAGCAATTCTAAACAACATCAAACACAAATAAACGGAGACGCTAGATCATCCTCTTCTTCATTGCCATGATCCCACGGTTATGTCAAACCTGCATCACATGGAAAAACGAGATGTGTGACTATTATCATAAATAATCAGTGAGACGGTCATCCCATCTACCGACTATACACACAAGCACGATGAATTATCAAGACACACAATAAATCAACTCATCAAACAAAACACATAAACACATCAAGTATCTACAAGGGAAAAATCCCCAAACCAATCATTCATCCAATTCCACACAAACAACGACATATCTTAACAATCCATCCACCCAGATAAGTCATGGTCACGCACTCACCATAGCGATCACGTCCAAAAACTGAGTTCGGAAGAAAAAGTGGTTGAAACTAGCGTCTCAAATCTGCGTTCATGAAATAAAGTTTAATATTTCATTATCAAACTTTCTACAATGGTTAACCGGTTCGGCCAGTTTATACCAGTCAGACTTAAACATAGATAACTTCTTACGTAGACCTCAGATTAAACCGAACTCAGCGTCTCTGGAAAGCCAAGACTCGGGGCTTTCCAATGATATCTATATCGTCTCATGGGTCCTTACAGATTGACGGAAAATAAGCCTGCAAGTTCGCTGATGGATTAGGAAAAAAAAATTCCAGTTCAGAAACAATTATTTTCCTCAATATTGAAACACGATTTGCGAGCAGGCGATACCTCGTAATTCAAATCTGAAAGAACCTACAGAAACTATAATTCGTGATCTTTCCAGAGACACAAAGATCACGATCTAGGTCCTTCTGAGCCATCAGGAAGCTGCCCCACAAAATAGCAACTCGGAACTGGAATTTCAGAAGGAAATGACAGATATAGCGAAAACGGCAGGGCTTCGCTAGCAATATAACTTTGATCTTTCTCCTCTCTTTCGTGGCCATATATATCGGGAGATAGGGAGAGTCTAGGTTAGGGTTTTAATTAAACTTGGGCCATACGTAACGGCTTTTTAAATTAAATCATTCGGTCTAATTCGATTCTCATTTTTGAATTTTTTGTTCACGAGCGTTACAACTCTCCCCACTTACCTGGATTCGTCTTTGAATCACGCACTATAGTCTCAACCACCTGATCCACCCGGCCAGCACCACTCGAGATCAACATTCCTGACCTCGGAGGTCCACATCTAGCCTTATGCTTATAGCCACGTTTTAGACATCAATTGCTCCCAACTCATAACCACACCTCTCACACACTCAGAAAAAACATTAATTTTATAGAAGATTTATAAAATGAAAATTTAGAGTTACAAATTGTTCGATAAAGAAATTGCTATACATATGATTTTGATCCCATAGCAACAAAAAAAAAATTTGAAAATCGTGGAAACAAAAAAAAAATCGTTACCTTAATAATTACTAGATATTAAATAACTTTAAAATTTTGTATTTGCAACCTAATATTTACGTTGACAAAAAAAAAAAAATGAAGTAGTTTAAATGCTATACAAAAACACATCGAATAAATTGCATATGGTACTATTTACCATAATTCATAGATAAATTAATTCTAGATCTGTTATATTAAAACAAACATATAAAAACTTAATCATAAACATTAAAAAAGTTTTAAACTCTACAAAGAAACTAAAATTCAAAATGGCTTATATCTTAGTTTTGAAAAGACTAGTATATTATATAATTTTTATGTAAACGAGTATAAATCTAAAATACTGACGTGTGTCTAGTTTTACTTCAGTGACACAATGATCTAGTTGCAAGTGCACAATGATCTAGTTGCAAGTGCACAACGATCAACTGCAGTACCTAAGGATCGAATCCACTGAGGACTGAGAGAGAACTATAAGTTTACGGGTGTCAAGTTAAGCTAGGAAAATATGACTGGTTTTTGGGGTTTTGAGTCACTAAAATCAGAATGCAAACGATGAAATCAAATAAAACAAGCGTTGGATTTCAGAGAATTTTCTAGGGTTCATGGATTAAACTATTCAGGAATTAAGAACGTACATCTAGTTAAGTATGCAATCCAGTCTTAAATTAATCATAATATTCTCATATCAATGATTAATCATGTCTAACATCCTAATTCATTCAACTAACACGAAGGTGAAAAGGTAAATATGTTGTAGAAGTTGATACATAGCTTATCTAATATCTATTCATATCGATTTAATCAAGTTGTCAACAAGACGAGATCAATATATAAAACATCACTAAGTTTGTCAATCAAAGTAATCATGTATAGATAAGTTCCAAATCCTAATCAATTCCTGTTTGTCAAGCCATGAAATCCTCTTTAAAAATCCCTTAAACCTAACAAGAAATCTACTCAGTCATGATATAGTAAATCCAAGCAAAAGCAATAGATAAATTCATAATCACTTCTCAATGGAAATACAAAGAGGCGAGAAGAGCCTTGGAAGCCTTCAGGGCCTTGGAAACTACGAAAGCGTACTGATTTTTCTGGCCTCTATGATTGTTTTAAAGGTAGAGAAATCGGTTAGGATATATGCCAAAAGATTTAGGAGATACTTTCCAAAAAATGAAGAATTCCTCTTTTCTTGGATTGGGTGATCGATCGATTAACACCTATGCTCGGTCGATGGCCTTGAAAACTTGAATCCGGAGCAAAACTGTGGGTAAGTGACCAGTCGATCACTGGTCGATCATTGATATCTTCTCGAATCTTCTAGGATCAGTTTTTACTAAATCCAAATACTAAATCGTAAATGCAAAATGTTAAACCTAAATCTAAAAAAATAGTTTTTATACTTTATAAATAAACTTAATGTACCTTTTTAATTTTGATAGAGTTAGTCTATTTTATGGATTTAACAAGTTTGCGTTTAGCTACGTATTCGTTTTGAGTAATTGTTGTTCGTTTGAAAAAAAATTAAAATCGTAGCATGTTTCGAAAAAAAACATTTTTTAAAAAAACTGAAATAAAAAAACAGAGAGAAAAGGAAAAAAATAGCAGCTCTGTGTCTTTCTCCGGCGTCCGGCGCGCCGTTGCCGGCTTTGCGAGAATTTTGTAGTATAAAAGCTTTGTTTATTCTTTGTCTTGCCAGTTAACCTTGCGGTGTTGATCTATGTGGCTAAGTGATTTTGGGGGTGCCGACGGGATGTTGAGATCTTCATATTTGGTTTCGCCGGGCTTGTCGCCGGCAGATCTGACGAACGCTCACTGTTTTTTCGTCTACAGAAAGTCCAATTTGAGTTTTCCAGCCGATCCTCTTCTTGCAGTGTCTTTCTTTTAAGGAGTGTGAAGAAGCAAGTAGTTTTTAGGTTAACGGCAAATCTGGTGAAAGGTTGTGACGAAGGTGTTTTGGTGTCTGTCGTGGGTGGTTTAATCTCTCTCTCTTTATCTTTGTCTCTCGATTTTGTTGGTTAGTTCTTTCTCCTGTAGGGTATGGTCTTTGGTCTTTAGGTTTAGATCTTGTGCTTGGAAGTTGATGAAGACTTGTCTCGGTGTTTTTGTGGCTCTAGATCTCGTCATGTGTTTACCTTCTTTGTTTTTGCATCTTTGGTTGATTCCTTTTGCCTTGATGCTAGGGTTTAGTGTTAGTTGATTTACGGTGGATTTGGCTGGATTGTTAATAGTTGTTATTGGTTGAAGCTTTAGTTCTCGTCATTTGTTATGGTCTTTGTGTTGAGGCAGATGCCAATTGCAAGTCATCTGATTTGTTGGCATTGTGGTTTTGATGCGCTCGCTCTCGGCTTCGTTATTCGCTTGCCGTTTTGCTACTTCTTTCAACTTTGTGATGGTTATTTCGTATGGAGCTTCAGTTGCGTGTTATTGCCAACAAAATCGGGGTTCAATTCTGTTATCAGTCCTCATTTTTTGGGTGTTTGGCTTGGTTACATTGTCTGGGTTAGTGGCTCCTATACTTCTATCGATGATTGGGGTTCATGTAGTGCCTTATGTTTCCGGTTTTCACGTTTGTTTCAAGACAATGTGTGTCTTCGCGTCACTGTTGATCCTATCTTATCCATTCTCCGCCGTTATCTTCTAGTGGTCAGTTTAGTTTTTTGGTATTTGGATTGTCTCGAGTTTCTATCTTATGTTTAGTTTCACGTTAATGTTCTCTTTTGGGCTTTAGGCTAAGGAGTTATATCATTTACCGTTGGCTTGTGGCTTCAAGGACACTTGGTGGTTCGTCAGATTATGGCTTTTGGCTCTTGTAGTTCTCTTTCGAGTTTTACTTCAATAACACCAGATGACATAAAAAAATAAAAATTCAAACTTAAATGATGGCAAATAACAAAAAAGGGGAGAAAATTTTGTCTAACAGAAACAAAAAAACAGAAAATGAAGAAAATAAAAGAAAATAAAAACAAATAAATAAATGGACGTGAGTGAGATAGGACATACCTGTCATGTTATATATTATACACAAAATATCATATCACTGTTTAAAATAAATATTTAACCAATAATAATTTTTTTTGTTAGCTAGGGTTTTTAATTTCCCTTATATAATTTCTTGAATCAAGACTATACAAAAAAACTAAACTAAAGAAACCATTACAGTGGAAGTCCCTTTGGCCCAGTGGTAAAAGATTCAAAGTTTCTACATTATGAGATATGAGGTTCGAATTTTAGGAAATGCGATTTATTGATATTTAATGTCAGATTAATAGAGGCTAACTTACAGTAGATCTTCAGCGTGGAGCAAGTTAGAATCGTCTGGCGTGAATCAAGATGAAAAACTTATCCGTTGTAAAATGGTCGATATAATAATTTTCATAATTTGTAATAGAATAATAATAAAATTGTAGCGTTACAAAAAAAAAACCTATGAACTTAAATATGTATTATATAGATACTTTAAACAAAATTGATTATATTGGTAATTGTTTTCATCGTGGTAAATATTTAAGTATGTGTGACAAACAAAATTTGTATTTCAATATTTTACTTGATATGAGTTTTTGTGTGATTTTGCGCAGATTGAAAACCGATTTCTTCATAATGAGATTTGAAATAACAAATAACGATAAGAAAAAAAATCGTCGAGTACATTACTATAATTTTACATTGTTTGGACAAATGAGTACATAGATTAGGCCTAACATAGATACTTTAAACAAAATTTGTCCATAATTTTGATTGGTAGCACACTTTGTACTGCTTATGGCCACTTTACAATTTCTAACATTTTAGATTGTACCAATCACAAAAAATACGAAAAATAAAGTTTATTCTTACAGTTGCTTCTTACCGTTTAGTACTATATTGTAATGCTTACTGCTCTAACTTATACCTAAAAAAGTTGTACCGGTTTAAATTACCAATCAAACCTTCAACATTAACATATTCCGAAATGCATAAAAATTACAAAAGAAAAGTTTGAAGAAGTCAAAGAATTGAAGACGACATTTTTGTTCTGTCAATAGACAGACAATACAGTGTCTCCTATCTAGTAGTGGATTGAACCCATCTCTTGTGCTGTCCCATTCCCACTAATGAAAATTAATCAAACTTAAATAGCACAAGTAAATCAATGGATCAAATCAACACAGCTAAATCATCGGACGGCTTTAGATGAATCATCGGACGGCTTCACTCCCTTCACCGTATGGGGTCCAGTGCACATCAAATGGCTCCTCTGTGTCTCTCTCTCCACCGACACTCTATTTACCGTCGATTACTCCAAAGCAACGTCAAGATCTTGCCACGTAGGTCTTCTCTTATCCTCTGCATCTAACACACAGTAGACTATCTACTCCCACGCTGCTCCAAACTGTACAGACAGTGTAAAGGTAATGGCATTTACGCGTCTCTGCAGTGTTCTTAAGAGTGGAGTATAAAACAAGGATCTGAAAGAAGCAGTTGGAGACAATACATACAGATTCCGAAAAAAACCTTTTCTTCTTTGTCTGGATCGAACAACAATGGAGGTTTTCTACTACGTTGTGTTTGGGGTTCTGGGCCTCGTCGTCGCGGCATTGGAGCTTAGCAAGAACAATAAGGATCGGATCAACACTTCTTCAGCTTTCAATTCTTTCAAGAACAACTATCTCCTCGTTTATTCGCTCATGATGGGTACGAATACGATTCTTTTCTCTTTCCCTCTGTCTGATTATGTCTATAAAAGCATGTTTCGATCCGATCTGGTTGTTGGGAAGAGGTTAATTAGTGGGTTTGTCTGGAGATTTAGATCCATTGCCAAGTATTGTCTTCTAGAGAGAGTTTGTTTTCACATTGAGAGAAATGTACAAGTAAGATATAGGTTGATAATAATGCTACTCTGAGGAAGAGATTGTTGTTAAAGTTTTGGTTTTTGTTTAACATCATTGATCCGACCGGAGTTGCTGACTCTGTTTGTTTTGTGACTGCAGCGGGTGACTGGTTGCAGGGTCCATATGTGTACTATCTTTATAGTACTTACGGATTTAGTAAAGGGGAGATTGGACAGCTTTTCATTGCTGGTTTTGGTTCCTCTATGTTGTTTGGTACAATCGTTGGATCTCTAGCCGACAAACAGTGAAATTTCTATCTTATGCTTTCAATTATGTTTGAGTAAATGACGCATCAACTCTCTTACTAATTGCATAATGGTGTGTTCTGTATCAGGGGTCGTAAGAGGGCATGTGTTACGTATTGTATTACGTACATATTGAGCTGCATCACCAAGCATTCTCCTCAATATAAGGTTTTGATGGTAGGCCGTGTGTTGGGAGGCATCGCTACTTCCCTTCTCTTTTCATCATTTGAATCATGGCTAGTTGCCGAGCACAATAAGGTAAAGCAAGGCTTTTTCCTGTATTGAGCTGTTTGCTGAATTAAAAATGTCATTGTTAGATATAAACAGTATGTGTTTAATTTGTGATGTGTGTAGAGGGGCTTTGAGCAACAATGGCTGTCTGTTACATTTTCAAAGGCGGTATTTTTTGGAAATGGTCTTGTTGCAATTATCGCTGGATTGTTTGGGAACTTGTTAGTGCATTCCTTCTCTCTTGGGCCAGTTGCACCATTTGACGCTGCTGCGTGCTTTCTTGCTATTGGAATGGCTGTCATTCTATCATCATGGACAGAAAACTATGGAGATCCTTCAGACAACAAGGACTTGCTTACCCAGTTCAGAGGTGCTGCAGTGGCCATTGCCTCTGGTGAGTTGAAAATCTTGTTGCCTCCATTTGGATTTGCTTCTCTCTCTATTGTGATGATTTTCTGTCTTGTTTCTGCTCTCTCATTGTCCTCATTCCCGTCTTAAGTCTTGAAGAATGTTTGATGATTTAGAAAGTAAGAGAATTTTTCTATATCATTCTTTAGATGAAAAGATTGCACTGTTGGGTGCCATCCAGTCTCTTTTTGAAGGATCTATGTATACTTTTGTATTCCTATGGACTCCTGCTCTAAGCCCGAACGATGAGGAGATTCCCCATGGTTTCATCTTTGCAACATTTATGCTGGCTTCGATGCTCGGCAGTTCCCTTGCATCTCGTCTGTTGGCTCGCTCATCTCCCAAAGTAGAGAGCTACATGCAGATCGTCTTCCTGATTTCTGCTGCTTCACTATTACTTCCAATATTAATGGCTGTGAGTTCAAATACGCTTCTTGTGAATCCTTCTTTGCATGCTGTCTTTACTTCTATTATGTGACTTATTGTTTGCAATTGGATGTTTGACTCAGTCATTCATCGCACCTTCCAAGGTTAAAGGTGGAGGAATCTCTTTCTCGGGTTGCTTTCAGCTCCTTGGGTTTTGTATATTTGAGGCGTGTGTAGGATTGTTTTGGCCATCCATAATGAAGATGAGATCCCAATACATCCCTGAAGAAGCCAGAAGCACAATCATGAACTTTTTCCGCATTCCTCTGAATATCTTTGTCTGCGTTGTCTTGTACAATGTAAGTCCCCCAAAATTCCTTTTATGCATTATAGTAGCTGGGATTTCTTATCCCATGAATCTGTGTCTTGGTACTGACTAGTTTTATGTGCTCTAAAGGTGAATGCATTCCCTATCACGGTCATGTTTGGAATGTGCTCGATCTTCCTCTTTGTTGCAAGTCTCCTGCAAAGGCGGCTAATGATGATTGTTGACAAGCCAAGTATGTTCTCTCTATGTTCATTTGGATCGAGACTATCTATCTGCTCTAGTACGCTTTCCACTTACAATCCCTATAACGCTTATGTTTCTGCAGAGACAAATGATTGGACTCCTCTAAATGAAAGAAATACAGAAGAAGATCCCCTCAACATTTGATGAATAAACTATACATACGCACATTCTGGATTCAGTAACGGAAACAGATAGAAGAAGACGACTTTAAGGTATAAGGTATATTATATAGCACGCAACAATGCGAACAAAAAGATCACAACGGTATTAGATTCAAATGCAGTAGTTCGATTGTTTATTTTTGTTGGCTATTACTGTTGATGTTTAGATTCAAAGACAAGTTTAATTTCTATGCAACCAATATGTTATTCTTTCTTTCTATGCAAGGCCCTACTTCTACCATGTTGTTTAAGCCATGTTCCTGTTATATCATTTCGACAAAACACATCCACAGATCATTATCAGCTTTTAAGAGACCATAAAAATCAGTATAAGAAGACACAACAAATATAGCATTTGTTGGTCGTAAAACATTACAGTTCCTAGTTATAGCTATTACGAAGATCTAGTTCTTCAAGTAAAGACATTTTCCCAGATTACAATAATCTGTGTTGCTGCGTTTTCTGTACAAAGCATTTGTTGTATATTTTTGTCTGATGAGCTAGAAAACGGGACAGCCAGCAATGACAACGCCTTTGGCGGTTGGACAGGAAGCGTAGGGACATGTATCACGGTCGCCAGAATTTCCCCACCACTGCACTTCAATGCCTTTTCTTCCGAGTGCTAGAAACAGAAGTATGGTCATAAACGCCGAGCCAGCATCTAAACCACCTGACAACACATAGTTATACTTCTTCCACCACTCTGTCCTGTACTTGAAAATGAAGTGGCCAAAAACGAATGCGACAATGAGCCAGCTGGTGAAGTTAACCGCTGTTGCAGGTGGCATCATTGCGGTAGCTCCCACAAGGACAGGGATATGAATCTTGGAGATCCATGTCTGAGCTGGGAATGTTTTTGTCGCTAGCCAGACCAAGAGTGGAGCTATGGCTCCTACAAGGAAGAACCAGTTGACATTTGAGTATTCTCCAAGGTCTCCAAACATCCTACGTGGTCCCACTAGTCCCCAAATGACAGAGGCGTCAAAGAAGACGCGGTCCATAGGACAAGTCCATTGGCTGTCTGAAGGAAGCAAGGCTGTGTCACAGAGATGAGGAATCTCTTCCATTAACCACCAAGCTGTTCCTGTGTACACCACAACTGCCACAAGCGTCCCTACCACCTGCACTTGTTACACGATTTGGTTAGTTTTGTTTTTCTTATGGACTTCTATCTCAAAACCAATTGATAACGTACCTGAGCCATAAACATGCTTCTAGGCGGGATCTTCATGTAGTGACCGAGCTTGAAGTCGGAAATGAAAGTTAGAGCTTGAGTCATACTGATGTATCCATAGACCTTGAAACACATGTTGGCAACAGGACGTTCCGGGTAGATATACCCAATAACATACTCGGTTATTATGTTCAAACCCGGAGCTTGGTTAGTGGTGGCGGCTATGACACCGATCAAAGGAGTGAAAGTGATAGCAATGGCACAAGCAAGCAACACTCCCCACCAAGGAAGCTGCACTGTCGCGTTGTAGTGCACAGAGATAAACATGATGAGCGCGATATTCAGTAAGAGGATGACCAAAAACCACCACATCGGAACTCCTCTGTAGTTTTTCTTCATGATTCTCGTATGTATATCCATTTTCTTGTTCTTCTGAAACGCCCCTCTTGTCTGCTTCCACAAGTCACTGTGAACAAGTAGAGATTACTCTGAGTTTTGGTCCAGAATTTACCCGATTAGTCGTAAAATATAACTATATAAATTTGTACCTTCCGTTGAAGACTAAGACATGGACAATGGTGGCGGACAATGTAGCAAACCCGAGACCATAAGTAACAGCAAAGAAGGTGCTCATGTTGATAGAGCCGGTCCTAGAGTAAACCACGCGGTCGAGATGGAATTTGCTATCAATAATGCTCAAAACATCATAGCGTGAGCCATTAGCCATAAAGAGCTGGCTGGAGAAGATAGGGAAGGTCTTGGCTTCGTAAATGTTAAGCCAGTAACAAATAGGCGTGACGACATACATGACTAGCACAAAACCAATGGCTACATTGATGGAAGCAAACAAGGGACTAGCTAAAGGGCTACCAAGATAAGCACTAATAGTGACCCAATCAAAACCAATAGATCCAATACCAAGACCGTGTTCACCTGAACCGAGTTGGTTAACAAGAATTGATTTGGGATTAAGCCAGCAGACCCATGAGATTGATGTTAACATGGTGAATAGATAACCGGGAAGGATGTAGTAAGCGAAGCTAGAAACGAGGACGATTAAGAAGAATTGTGTTCGACTCATATCACCTTTAGATTTCTTCTCTCTCTCGTGTAATGCACCAAAGAGAGAGACTTGAACAAGATTGCTTGGCCACCACATTTCACCTGGCTCAACCAGGTGTTTCCTGAAGAGACCGGCCCACCCAAATCCTAGAATCTAAAAGCACAGAGAAACAAACTTCAAGATTCAAGGAAGTTACAAAAATTGACAGAACAAGAAACAGAGGAAGTCAAAACGAACCTGAGTGGTGATCATAACGAGAAACGCAGGTAAGAAAGGAAGAGAGCGTTTGTAATAAAGCTTAATAGCACTGAGAATATGAGTGGCGTAAACGGAACCGGCGCCGGAATTCGCAAAGATTGTAATCAGAACATGTTCCTTGACGTTGAAGTCACCGGGGTTTAAGGTGAACTCGTAGCCCCTACCTTGAAAGAATCTCCTTGTCGGAAGCACCCTAGCCATGAGATGTCCAAGCGGCACGACGGCGATCTGAGCTGAGATTCCGGTGATGCTCAAGGGCATCGTTCTGTACCAGAAAAACTGGTTGATGAAGGAGAGTACAATGCACGCGCCGATACCAAGAACCCACATCCGGAATGTGAGAACCGGTAAAGACGGGTCGTCGGTTTTGGGTACAGTGAGCTCAACCTCCGGTACAACGCACCGGTCATCATCCTCCATAACCACCGTGAACTCTTCTGCTATCTCTCCCATTTCTTATTGTAAATATGTGTTTCCGATCTTCGAGGGATGAATCTAATCTTCTTTTTCTTTTATGTGTAATCTCTTGAATTATTGAATTGATTTATATATCCACTTACTTATTTCTCGTCTGTATCCATTAAGGAAGTCTGTCTTTTCCACTGAAATCTTTATCTTTTCTTTTTTCTCACTCACATGTTATTATTCAAACTTATATTTAATGGATGGACAAATTATTATTTTATATGAATTTTGAGAAGAAAGAGAACAAATATGAGTGGAAAACGACAAGCGATGGGTCAAGAGTGGGAGTGAAAAAAAACAGCTAAGACGAAATATATAAAACCAGGGAGGTTTGGTTTGATAATCTAATAATATTATCTAATTTGAAAACTAATCTATGTTTTTAAGTTTTTAAAAATAATATTTTTAAAAACAATTTTTGCATAAAATTTGAAAATTTATAAATAAAAAAATATAATTTAAAATAAATTAGATAAACGTTTGACCAATACTATTTTAAATGACTCTTAAATTAGCACAATTGTATTGTTCTTATCGTTGATTCAAATAGCTGCAACATATTGAAATATAATCTAAATTCAATCGAGTCTGTAATTTTTTTTTAAACATTCTATAGCAGTTTATACGTCAAGTTGAGATAGTAATGTACAAGCTTTTCCATCAACAAATATTACATCAGTTGACCATAAAAGAAATCTGATGCATTTGTCAAAATCACCAAGGACTCATGTTATGATTGTGCATGAGTTCCACAATCACTTTAACTATATGTTGGTTAATGTTTCACATTTTATGATATTTTTATTATTCTATGACTCATTCTCTCAGCTTGTAAAGAACCCGAGAGCATTTTTATACTAAACCATAAAAGTAAATGTTTCAATCGATTATTATTGTGTAAAATATATGAATTTTGATAGGTCAAAAACTGTCAGCTTATGTATTTTATAATCAACTTAATCAAATGAACTAAACATAATATATCTTGAACACAAACCATAAATTTATGGAATTTACCATTCTTAATTTTTTCAAATATGTAATTTTTTATTTTATTTTATGTGCAATCTATATTTTTTTCCTTTTTTAATTGATCACGTTAAATGATATCTTTTTTATTTTGTAAATTATTTTATAATAGAAGTAATTATAAAATGATAACAAAACTTGATTTAGAAGTTATTTTATATATTCGATTTATTTGAAATATTGTTGGTAATTTCCATTATAAAAAGATTAATTTTTAAATTTTTGGAAACATGGGTTAGTTTTCAAAATACATAAAATTTTTGTATTATTTTTACAAATTTCCTCATAAAACTATTTGTTTTGTAAATTTAAAACCTAACAAGGAATGCCAACAAAAAAAAAGAAGTCAGATTTTGAAACATTTTTTTCTAACCAGATATTAAAATGTTAATACAGAAGCAAAGATATACATGTACTACGTCGAAAACAATATGTATATACAAATTATTTCCATGGTGGCAACTGGCAAGGAAATTAAATACGTAAATTTGGTCTACTTGTCTTCCCTGCAAGTAGATAACTAAATAATGCATCTTGTTTCGAAGGGTAACGAAATTCACGGCACAAAAGTGGTGAGTACTTGAATAGACCAATATGATTCACGTCTATGGTAAAACCCTAAATCTAAATGCAACAAATTAAATTATTTCGATGATCGGTTCCACTACAGCTGTGCATGCTCACTATGGCACTACGCACCAACCCTTGTAACTTTTTAAAAATATTAAAATGTATATATAACACACAAACCCGTGTGGAGGAACAACCCAATTGCATATAGAGTTATAGAACGTGAATCCGGTACAATTTCAAGTTTGAATTTTATTGTGTGTTAAGTTTATATGTTTAACATTAAGTCATTTGGAATTTGGTGGTGTTTATCCGTGGTGAACGATATTTGATAATGTGGTTAAATTTAAATTCAAAAATTGTAATCTATAGATTTAAAAAAAAAAATTATTCAATAAAGGATAATTTATATTCAATATTTTTTAGTAATAAATGGTTAATTATATCAAAATTAAATAATAAATTTTTCTTATTAAAACACTATTTATTATTTAAAAAATTGAGAAAAAACACTATTTATAAGATTGTGTGCATATCTTCATCGTTTTGGATAATGTGAATAGGTTAAATGTGACTATAAAGTAAAAAACTTATCCATTAATATATAAAATATAAAATTAAATGAGTTTGAAAGATTATGCGTGTGTCCACACCCCTCAAACACACTTGACGAGGACATATTTTGGCTTATCCTTAATTAATTTGCGAGATCTGAGCTCGGCTGGGAGTTTTAGAGTGCACAAGCTAGTGTTTGGCTTAGGGTCTTAGAGTGCGAAAGCTAGTGTTTGGCTTGGGGTCTTAGAGTGCGAAAGCTAGTGTTCGGCTTATCTTATCGTTTTGTCCTAGGTCGTACACAAATATGCGATAGTAGGTCGGCATTTTGTTACTTGGCTGAACTAACATTACAAGAAAACACGCGAGTTTCCAACTGAAAAAAATTTCGTCGAAAATTTCCGACGGCTTTCCATCGAAATCCCGACAAAACACGACAGTCTGAAATCCGTCGGAAATTTCCAACTGAAACACGTCCATCGGAAAATCATTGGAAAATTCCGACATATTAGTATCCAATTCCCGACGGATACAACCGTTTGAAAATTTTTAATTTCCGACGGATTTCTGACGGAAATCTGTTGGAAAATATAGCAGTTAAAAATTAATTTCCGTTAGAAAATTAGTAACATTCACTTATAAATATAAATTCTAATCCACTCTCATTAACAACATTGCACACAAACAAAACAATAGATATGTCTTCTTCAAATTATTTTCGCTCATGGATGGACAAACCTAGATTTGATCCGGAGACAACGCTACTTGTTCAAGAATATGCAGAAGGAATTGTCGATTTTGTGAATTTGGCGAAGGCGCAACCACAAACAAAGAAAATCCGTAAATGTAAGTGTCCATGTTCTAATTGTCAGAATGTGAGAAATATTAAGATTGATGAAGGCATAAGTCAGTTATATCTTAATGGGTTTATGTCGGGCTATAAGATTTGGTATCTACATGGGGAACGACCGAATTATGCTAGTACTAGCGAACCTTATACCGTGAATAGTTTAGAAGAATGTAGAAGGGATGTAGATTTTGGTGTAGGTACTGTTGAGATGGTTAATGATGCGTATAGGGAACCTATGCAGTTTGTTGGTGAAGATCGAGTTGAGGAACCCAATTTAGAAGCACGTTGGTTCTTCGATATTTTAGATGCACCTAAGAAGCTGTTGTACAAAGGTTGTAGAGAAGGTCATTCGGCTTTATCATCTGCTAGTCGATTAATGACCATAAAAACGAATTGGAACTTGTCGGAGGAGTGTGTAGATGCGATAGCAGAGTTTGTGAAAGATATATTACCTGAAGATAATCTCTCACCCGCATCATACTACGAGGTACAAAAGTTGGTATCGGGTCTTAGCTTGACGTATCAAGTGATAGATGTTTGTATTGACAATTGTATGATCTACTGGAGAGAAGACGAGAACGTTTTGGAATGTCGATATTGTCGCCAACCACGGTTTCAGAAAAGTAGTGGTAGAGTTCTAGTTCTTTATAAAAAATTGTGGTATTTGCCGTTATCAGAGAGGCTGAAGAGGTTATTTCAATATGAACGGACAGCAGGTCCAATGAGATGGCATGCTAAACATACTACAAAAGAGAGTGAGATTACGCATCCTTTTGATGCAAAAGCTTGGAAACATTTCCAGTTATTGTATCCAGATTTTGCTTATGAGAGGAGAAATGTCTACCTTGGTTTGTGTACAGATGGTTTCAACCCATTTGGGAAGCATAGGAGGCAATATTCGTTATGGCCAGTAATCAAGACACCTTATAACTTGCCACCATCTATGTGCATGCGTTGAGAATTTCTATTTTCTCAGCATTCTTGTTCCCGGCCCAGAACACCCTAAAAGATCCATTGATGTATTCCTCCAGTCATTGATCTACGAGTTATAGATCTTATGGGAGCATGGAGTTCAAGCGTATGATGTTTCTTGCAGACAAAATTTTCAGATGCATGCGGTCCTTATGTGGACCATAAGTGATTTTCCAGCATATGAAATGCTATCGGGATGGACAACTCATGGAAAGTTAGCGTGTCCGTATTGCTCGGACAACACTGATGCATTTCAATTGAAGCACGGAAAGAAAACATCATGGTTTGATTGTCACAAGAGATTTCTACCGAATGGGCATCCATATTGCGAGAGTGTATCATTATCTAGAAAGAAGAAGAAAGTGTTTGATGGTCCCCCCCCCCCCAGAATTAAGTGACACATATTTACTGGATCAGTTAAGAGATTTTAGTGTGGAGCGGACAAACGATGACTTGGTCGGGGGTAATGGGCATACTCCAATACTATGTTGTGGCGAGTATCACAACTGGCATAAGAAGAGTATTTTTTGGGATTTGCCATATTGGAAAGACCATCTTTTAAGGCATAATCTTTATGTCATGCACATTGAGAAGAACTTCTTTGACAATATCATGAACACTCTTCTAAATGTTCAAGGGAAGACGAAAGACAATTTGAAGTCTAGGTTGGATTTGCTTGATATTTGTTCTCGAAGTCACCTTCATATTCTTCAGGACGGCAAAGGTCCAATACCCAATTACCGACTAGATAAGCTTTCAAAGGAAGAATTCTTCACTTGGATTATGCATTCCGTCAAATTCCCAAATGGGTACGCATCAAATCTGCGGAATTGTGTTGATCGAGGCGAAGACAAATTTACTGGGATAAAAAGTCATGATTGTCATGTTGTGATGCAGCGCCTCTTACCATTTGCATTTTCCGGACTTCTACCTCGTACACTACATCAAGCAATTGTAGGTACATTTATACTAATTTCTATTAATTTTTTAGATGCAGATTTAGATAATTGAATTTATTTTATATGTTATTATTTAAAATAATTATTAAATATATTTTGAAAAATATATTCATAATTTAATTAATTTTTATATTGCTAAATAATTAAGTAAATTCATAATTTTTGTGTTTTTGTGTAATAATTATGTGGGGATGGGTGCTTTCTTCCGGGATATATGCACGAGATCACTTACATGGACGGTATTCACAATCTTCAGAAAAATATACCAATTATCCTTTGCAATTTGGAGAAGATTTACCCACCATCTTTTTTTGATGTAATGGAACATCTTCCAGTCCATCTCCCACGAGAAGCAGTACTAGGTGGCCCCGTTCAGTACCGATGGATGTATCCTTTTGAGCGGTATATGTATCATCTGAAGAAAAAAGTAACAAATTTAAGCAAAGTCGAGGGATCTATCGTCGCACAGAGCATAAATGAAGAAACCTCAACCTTTGCTGAATACTATTTTCCTCACAAGTCCGTACCAAAAGCAGAAGACCTTCTCGACATGATGATGGAGGTGAAAGACCAAATTATCCCGTGTATGTCCCAGACATATTCACACATATAGGAAGACTAAGTGAAAAATCGAAGAAGCGGAGACTAACAGAGGACGAATATAATCACTTGCATATGTATATTCTCACCAACTGCGATAAAATTCAAGAGTTTGAAAGGTAAATTTAAAATTTAAATATTTAATAATAATTTTTAATTATTACTTTTAGATAAACTAACATTTTTTATGTGTTTAATATTTAAAGGATTTACATGGCTCAAATTCGTACTCATTATCCAGAATCCACAAAGGATGATCTTCATATTCTCAAACAGAGCGAGTTTGCGGAATGGTTGCAATTTCGTGTAAGTTTTAAATAATTTGCTTATTAATATTTACATATATTAACCAAGTTTCAAATTAAAATAATTATAATTATAATTATTTTATATATTTATTAGGTTTCGACAGACGAGTCTAGAGGACAATCATTTCCATCATGGTTAATAGAGGTTGCGAGTGGACCAATTTATGATGTCAGATCATACCCGAGATACGCCAAACGAGGTTATGCTTTTAAAATTCATCAAGATGAGAGTTCAAGGATGACTTCAGATTATGGTGTTTCTTCTCAATCTGGTGAAAATGTGTACTATGGTGTTCTCCGTGAAATTTTAGAAATTCACTATCCGGGAATGATTGGGTTGAAGTGTGTTGCATTTAATTGCGATTGGTATGATCCTTCCCCGGGGCGAGGTACACGAACGGACAAATTTGGAGTTACATCGGTACATTCCAAAAGGAGACTTCAGAATTATGATCCATTCATCCTTGCTTCACAAGCTGATCAGGTATATTTGAAATTAGTTAACATAAGTTATAACAATTAAATTTTTATCTCCCAATATTTAATTTCTTATATTGAATTATAGGTCTGCTATATTCGCTATCCTCGGATTAAGAAGCGTGAAGACCCTTGGATCACAGTGACTTCAATAAACCCAAGAGGACGGTGTTTCTGAGCATGATCCACTCCAACCAAGCGGAAGTGGTAACATGGGTTCGATTGAGTGTTCACTTGACATTGACATTGTCATTGACTTTACCGGATTTGAAGACATCGTGGTGCATTCAGAATCAGAAGAAATAATTGGAGAATTTGATAACGATACAGATTCAATTTCATCAAATTATTCATCGTCGGACTCGGATTAGTTTTTTCTACTTAATTATATTGTTGTTATTTTAATTATATTAAATTAATTATATTATGTAACTCTTTCTACCAAATATTAAATATTATTTAGGATTAGAAAAATTAATTTCATTTTAAATTTTGATATTAACTAAATTTTAAATTAGATTAAATGATAATTAATTACATAGTTTGTCGGAAATCCGCCGGAAATTTCTGACGAATTTCCGACCACTTAGGGTATAAAATTATAAAATTTTAACAAAATTATTTAAGATGTTCCCCATTAGATGCACATTATGATTTTGAACTCTTAAACTTAAATATTAAGAATTAAATGTGAATAAAAAAGTTTTTTATGAATCAAATATCATTTGTAAATAAAAGGTTTCTACTTACTTATAACATGTCATATACTCTTATGAACATTTTAGAGATTTCAAACCTTGAAAATGTAAAATGTTGATTTTTTGGAGATTTTTAATAAGTTCAAGTGTTTTAATTTATAAAACCTTATTGTACAATATTTTTGGATCATATTAGTTTATTTTTTCACATTTTGTATCTATATCCTAACTCGTCGGAAATTTATGACGGATTATCAACGGTTTGATTGTGTCCATCGAAAATCCGTCGGAAGGCAAGAATTAATGCTTTGACCAAAAAATTAATAAAATATATTCCGACGGAATATTCCGTAATAATGGCTTTGACTGGTCCACCAAAACGCATGCAAAATATTATGTCTGTCAGAAATTCATTGAAAATTTTCGACGGAATTAAAAATTACCCGCCCAACTTCCCAAAATATTTCGTTACGCGCGTCAATTTAGGTTCCAATTTTTTCGGTTCCAACGGATTTCCGAGGACTATATCCGTCGGAAATCGGGATATAAAAAAACCCAATCGGTTCCTTCTTCTCCACTTCGCCCCATTTGCTTTCTCTCTCTAAAAACCCAATCTTCTTCTCCGACGAAGCTACGCATTCTCTCTCCGTTTTTTCCAAAAAATGTATGTTTTCTTTTTCTTTTAACTTAATTTTTAGTTTAGGATGATGGAATTTAGTTTTTAGAATGTTTTTTTTATTGATTAGGTGGTCAGATAGGAAAACTAATGGAGAATTAGTTCTGGTTTTGGGTAATCACTTGGAATTGTTAGATTTACTTGTAGATTTTCTTGAATATGGTTGCTAAATTTTGTTTCTAATTTATTTGATTTATTTCGTTTTTTATAATTTTTTTAAATTTATTATAAATTTTCATAATATGTTATGAGTTTAAATATAGTTGGTAAAAATTGTTTCACATTTTTTTGGATTTATTCGTTTTTTTTATTAATTATAAATTTCCAAAACATGTTATATATGGGATTAATATGGTTGATAAATATTGTTTCTAATTTTTTTGGGTTTATTTTTATTTATTAAATTGTTGTAAATTTATTATTATTTTCCAAAACATGGTACGAGGTTAAAATGTTTGCTTAATTACTATTTATAATTATGTTTGGATAAATTTTATTTTTTTTGTAATTTTTGTAAATTATTTTTATCCAGTATAAATTTGTTTACAATTCTTTTTAAAATATATTGTTTTCTTACATTGTGTATTTATTATTTTTTTTGTAAGGAACGACGAATACGACGCATTCCAACGTAGACGTAGTCGTTCTACTCAAGGTCGTAGAGTTTCAGGATCTTCGGATCAAATACGGTCCCCTTCCGTTCATGAGTCTGAGATATCTCCATCTATGCCTCGTCCCATTCCCGTTAGAACGACCATTCAAGAGTTGATCGCACAACTCGGTCGGGAGCTTATGAAGAAGCTTCACCCCCAGCTTCTTGATGATGCTTCATGGTAAGTAAAATTAAATTGGTACTCCCTCTGTTTCAAAATGTAAGTTGTTTTAGCTAAAAACACATATATTAAGAAACTATTTTTCTACTAAAAAGTATTATTTAATATATTTAATAAAAATAATTTGACCAATCACACAAAAGACTACAAAATACTAGTGGTCACACAATATTCAATAAAGTTAAAAGTATCTAAGATTGTCAAAACAACTTACATTTTGAAACAAAAAAAACTTTCAAAACAACTTACATTTTGAAACGGAGGGATTATATTTTATAAATTTCATTTCAATTTAATTATTTAATTTCTTCTAATTTTTTTTTTGCAGGTTTGGGTATTCCCATAATGGGAGTAGCAAATCCATTTTATAGATGCTTCACGGACTTTTGAAGAAACCATACCCAATATACTATGATATACCCCAAGAAGACCGTAAGATGTGGTTTCGACAATTCGCGGTTAGTAATTACTTCTCTTATTTTGCATAAAATTTTAATTTTAATTATAAATTGTACTTTAACTTTTTCTTTATTTTTTTCTAGCAAGAGTTTACTTGGTCATCCCAAATTACACCCATGGTTGAAGAACATTTCCATGCGTATGCTAGTACCCAATATTCACGCAACGTCAACGAATGGAAGCAAAAATGGGTAGAAGGGGATCAACCAAAGTATGTGCACCCAAATGTTTTTGAAGGGTTGAAGATACACTGGGAGAAGCCGGACACTCAAGCAACATCTACAACAAACTCGAACAACCGATGGAGCCAGCGGAAAGGGAAGGTTATGGCGGTCCACAATGCCGGAGCTACAAGTTTCTTATCTCGTGAGCAACAATTGATATGTTTTTTGTTTTTATTTATTTTATTTATTAATTTTAAAATTCAAAATATATTTCTAACTTCATATTATAGATTGAACAAAATGGTGGCGAGCCGGTCGATTATTTGTTCTTCATGGAGGATACTCATACCAACAAGAAGACGGGCCAAATTCAAGACGGTGTCGCAGCTGAGGTCATTGGGTCAGTGAATTCGCAGAAGGAGGTCCCCCTTACCCAACTCTCTCAAGATGGATCTTCAGCTTCAAATCCATTAACTCGGGAAGAAATCAACCAAATGGTTATTGATGTAAGTTTTAGTACTCAATTTTATTAACATATGTTTTTAAGTTTATAAACTTAGTACTCAATTTTATTATTTAACTTGTAGACCACTCTAACTAGCAAGGGTCGTCTTTTCGGGTTTGGCAACAAAATATCCCGAAAAACGAAGACTTCTTTGATTTCCCATCCCACCGACCCGCAAATCGTTGAAGAACTCAAAGAAAAAGATATTCAGATCAAAGAATTACAGAAGACAAACAAATGGATCTTGGAGCAGAATGTTCAGATTAAGGAGCAAAATGAAGAAAACAAGCGTTTGATTGAGGCTAATTCCCGGCAAATGGCGGAGTATTCCCTTATGTTGGAGCAGAACAACAAGTAGATGGAAGCAATAAAGGCAAAATTTGGAGATGTTTAGTTTTTTATTAGTTTTAAAAATAATTTTAATTTTGTATTGAATTTCTCAAATACATTTCTTTTTATTTTAATGAAATTTCTCATTTTATAAAATTAATTAGTATTTTAATTATATATAATAAATTTAATATTTAATTAAATTTTAAAATAATTCAAAATAATTTTCTTAGGAAAACTGTCAAGACTAATTCCGTCACAATTACTCAGCCGTCGAAAATCAGTCGAAAACGGCTTGACGGAAAATCGTCGGAACTTTTTTGACGTATTTCCGACGGACATTTGCGACGGTATTCCGACGGACGTTTTTCCGATGACTTTTCTGACGTCGTCTTCCGTTGGTAAGTCGTCTGTAAAACGTCCGTCGTAAACCCGTCTTAATAAACCAACGGAATCTCGATTTTCGACCGTTTTGTCCATCGGTAAATGCTTGTTTTCTTGTAGTGTAAGACTATGCGGAACTAGGACCGACTTAATATTAGTTTATGGATTATTTTACCACAACACTTATGAGAAGCACGTAAAATATCGATCACCTGGGTAGAGTGACGATATGTAAAAATAAATCACGGATGATTTGTAAGACTGGACGAGATGATCGTGTCGAGTTATTATTTTTTTTTATGTGTAAAGAGGTTGTTAATAGGTTAACGAATTTGATAGTTCGTTTGTATTTAATTTAAACGTGTCAAAGATAAAACAAACTTAATTTTTTTAATCGTCAAGATTTATTATTATTCTATTACAAATTATGAGAACTGTTACATCGACGATTCTACAATGGATAAGTTTTCCGCCTCGATCCATGCCTAACGATTATATCTTGCTCCACGCTGAAAATCTCTTGTAAGGTTGTCTCCATTAATTGTATCAATTATAATAAATCGAATTTTCTGGGATTCGAACTCTAGATCTAAAAACATTAATAAACCCTTGATCAAACCTCTAGAGCAAGAGAGTTTCCACAAATAAAACAAACTTTAAACTTTATTATTGTACCACTATATATTGCAGTAATAACTAATAACGATAGTGAACGAATTTTACCCAAAAAAAAAAAAACGATAGTGAACGAACTAACTGCACAGCTTCATCTATCAAAATATCAGATCTGAACTACACAAAGGTTAGGACTTTATTTCTTTTACGACCAGACTGTTAAAGATAGCAATATTAAATTGCATCATTGATCGTTAAAAAATGTCAATGATAGTTTGATTAGTGATCACATAAAAGCCATAAGGAACCATAAATGATGATATGAAATTCAAAGGAAAGACTTTTGGGTCAGTCAGAGAATCCGTCGTCTTCAGGGTTTTAAATGAAACACCAAAATATTCTGGGAAAAACAAATGGAAACAGCAACTCGTGGGAACTAGTCCAAATTGCAAGTTGTTATTTGAATATTTTGGAGCCACTTGATTTTATTTGGAGCCTCGCAGGTCCATTCTTAACTATTTTGCTGATGATCTCATCTATATATATCGAAACTTTCAAAATTGATATTTCTTGGATGAATCAGATACATGCAAAATATATTAAAAAAACATAAATCCTACTATATATAATAGTTAAGTTGCCTCTCACAAGAACATGACACTTCAACATTCATTCTTTTGCCACATTAGCATTGCTTAAATCACATGATAAAATCATATTTAATTTTTTTATACAAAATATAATACTATTGATTATTGAACGACTACCCATATAAAATATGAATTCAGGAATTGAAATTAATAGAATTCATGCAACAGTCACACTTCCAAAAATATTTAAGAAATATTTGCTTCAAGATACTCTCTCCACTTCTAAATATTTGATGTTTTGGAAAAAAAATTTGTTTATAGGATATTGATGTTTTATATTTTCTATGCAATTTTTTTTATTAAATAATGATGATGAATTGTGAATTTTAAAACATATTAATTGATTTTATTTAATTATTATTGGTTAAAAATTATAAAAAATTGTTTAACAAAAAAAATAATACATTTATAGTTAAAATTTAATATGTTTTTTTAATATGTATAAAAATTCTAAAAAATCAATTATTCAAAAACAAAGGAAATATAAAATTGGTGATTTCAAGACAAAATATGTATATTCTTTATGCAATTGAAGACTTTTTCCCATTGGTCATTTTGCCTATTCATCTTCTTCGTCAAGTTAAAGGTGGACAATT
Organism: Arabis hirsuta; assembly: GCA_964056655.1. Taxonomy (NCBI): domain Eukaryota; kingdom Viridiplantae; phylum Streptophyta; class Magnoliopsida; order Brassicales; family Brassicaceae; genus Arabis; species Arabis hirsuta. Next base: position 19,095,189 of record OZ053303.1, read on the forward strand.
TCCCTTCTCAATTGTAGTCCTTCTTGATCGAGAAAGGTCGTTCGGTGAAAAAAGAGAATGTCAAGAGATTTAGCATCAAATCTCTCTCTCTTTTTCATTTTTGGGTGAGCTTTTGGTGTGGTAGTTGAAGATTTTTCTTTTGCTTAATTCGGAAAAAAACCTAACTTAAATGCTCTGAAATTTATCAAATTTAAAGGGGAGCAGATTAAGGGATTTGAAGTTTTCAAGAGCTCAAAAATGCATATGTTGAAGCCTTGAAGGTAATAGAATAGTAGTATAATTACAAAACGTAAAACATGAGATTTTTAGAATCACACTTTTTTTGGAGGATGGAGGCTATGTTTTTGTTAATCAATCACAACATTAACACTCAAAACAAAACACTACAAGATTTTACGAAATTTTTCAATTTTGTATAAAAGAAACGAATTAAATATGCCCCCAAAAGAAGATGAAGTCACTAATTTATGAAGATATTGAAAAAAAAAATCCCGCGTATATACGCAGGTATTCATCTAATTCTTTATTAATAAAGTACTATCTTTCCTAATTTCTTAAACCACGTTAAAAACAAGAATCGACTATAACTAAAAGGCATCTTAAAATAAATATATACTACCTTTAGATTTAAAATAAATCAACTATACTCTGAACGTCTAATTAATGTTAATATGGATCCAAAAGAATGCAGGAACTATATACGGCTTTTTGGAGCTTGGGTTATTCTAAAGACGTTACTTCAAATTAAATAAGTATGTCGATGATTAGATAAGAACTGTCTGGTTATGATATGTAGGGACAAGGAAACAAAAACACAATGTGAATCTTAAGACTTGAATATACATATTAAACGAAGAAGTTGTCATTTAGATTCAAAAAGATGCTTGTTTGTATTAGTGAAAATGATGACGACTGCGACTTTGGAAAATGGACAAGTGCGATCTCACTACATAAACCTAACCTAATGACCAAATAATGGCTCTTTATACGGGTTAACTAAGCAAATAATTGTCCCAACTAGCCTTTCAAAAAAGTACTTAACCATGATGTTTTGATCAAATATTATTAATCATTTCAATTTCAAAACCTAAAAACTAATTTACGTATACGTATGCATAATTCAGACAGTCGAGTTTAGAAAACTTAAGTTAGGTAACAAAAGATGTAAGGTTAGCAAATAGCAACTTTACATAATAATATAATCATATATGGATATGGTAAATGACTAAATGCGATGTGTGTGGATCACAAGAAGTGAATGTACTTTTCTACTTTTTAAATGATGAATATGAGAACGGCCAACTCTCGCTATCCTATTTAATGTGACCACTGTTTAGCTGGAAATCACTTGGAGACAACTTTAAAACCATGTACATCATTTAAGATTAAACAAATAAAAAAAAATAAAAACTGAGGAGAGAGAAATTGGTTCTCAAACTTCTCAATTGAGAAATTTTGGAAAGACTATTAAAACCTCAATTGCCACAATCAAGATTTTTTATTGGTTCAAATTTTTAGATTTAATTTTTGAATTTATTTATATTAAACAAAAACAATATTATATTTATTAGATACTCTCTACCAATTCTCTATCAATGTACATGCTCTAAGGTATGTTTTATAGACAAAAGTCTTTCTATTTTATTTATAAGAGATGTTTTTTTAATACTATCATAGTTATTGTTTTTGAATTGAATACTTCTACACAGTGCTGGTCCAATGATATTGGATGCCTAAAGCAAATGAGAAAATTGATGCCCCAAAATTTTAATCCATTATCATTGATGCAAACAAAATAACATAATATTTTTGAAATTTAGTTGGCCAAATACAAAAGTGTTAATAAAAAAAAAAACATAAACATCATACTCCATTATCACGAAAAATAATCCTTTTTGCTTTCATTCCTGCAAATCATTCATTAATTTTTGATAATCAAGCTTCTGAAGGAGATCTTGTTCTATAAATATCATCGCCAAACCATTCAAGCGCTCCATTTTTTTCAAAAATTCCAAAACAAGGTGACCTTCATAGCCACATGACATATGAGAGATTCACTGACATTCATATCCCACCTATTAACATTACAGTCATTTCATTAAGGCAAAACAACTCCTTAAATCAACAATCAGAGTTTTCTAGTAAGGTGACCTATCAAAATCTCTTCACAAAACAAGGAATGAATCCCACTAATTAGCTGATGAGATTCACAGCTATAACAATGACACAAATTCTTAAAAGGTTACTCAAGAAATGTGCAAAATAAACACACAAGCTTACCAATGGTGGGAACAGTTGACAAAACTTCTCCAATGTGAAGTTATTAGAGCATAGTTGTTTTGCCAGCTGCATCCAGCCCCAGCATAACGACCTGACATCATCACAAAATTGAAAAAGCAATTAAAAAATCGATTTCTTCAATTTGGTTCATACAACAAATCTATATGATTAGTAAGAGAAAAAGAATCAACCATATCAAAAAGTAATAATGGGTCTTCAAGATTTGAAACACACAAGAAACAAGAAGAAGCAAGACAACACAAGATTAACTCTTTTTCCAAACCCTAAATTCCAAACATGAAGATCAGACATGGGCGGGGCGATTAATTTAAAGTTACGACTAAAAACCCAACAAATCATGGACAAAATTACACGAGATCCCCATTAAGCAAAACCCATAAAATGATTGGAAAAGAAAAGGAAATCGAGAGATGATGAATTATTTACCCTCATTTCTTGATTGCCGAAGAAAGAATCGAATAGCTTACCCATCGCTCCTCACATTGGAAAAGCTTGACCCATCGCTCCGAAAATTTGAACTTTTGGAAAAATTGAAATCGCAGAGAAAATGAGGACACACGATCGATTGGAGGAGGACTACTTAAAATGATGCCCTTAAATTTTCTTTTAACATCGGCTGCCTAAAGCAGTTGCTTGCTGGGCTTCTGCATCTGGCCGGACCTGCTTCTAAAGTTCTAATAATACACGAAGAGAATAGGGAATGAAAATGAAACTAAGAAGATTGGAGCAAAAAAGAAAGAAAGATATTTGCCCAATTTAATCCGACCTCAATCTTCTGCCTGCATTTGTATTTCTTCACATTTACCCAAAAAAAGAAGAAGATATTTTCTCGTTATATGAAATACTGACCAAAAACATTAACTACTCTATATTTTCCCACATATTATATATATATATACAAACTGCAAATTGAATCTATGATTCTGTTTACTTATTTTATTTACGTATAAATATAGTTTGATTTTGTTCACAAAACTCAAACGAAAACAATCACACGTAATATTTTGTGAAGTAAACTGGGATATATATTGAATATAAACAAATGTAATAAAAAAAATCAAAATGTCTATTAATTGCGAAATTATAAATTCAAAAAAATCAGGTTGAATTTCAGTTTAAACATTTTTCAAATTTTTCTTTTAACGATAACTATTTTTTTTAAATGATCATGATGTATTATATTGTAGTAATTTGTGTAGTGTCTTTTTAACGTTAGCATTTGATTCAAATCCGTATAATACTATAATGTATTGATGTTATAAAAAATACTAGTAGAAAAGAAGAAAATGATAAGAGGTATAGCAATTGTACATGTGAACATGCAACAGTAAATGCATTATCATGTATATTAATGTGTATATATAATAGGACCAAGATTCCAAGCTGCGTGGGAAAGCTACACCGATGCGTGTGCAAGTCACAGTGTGTAAACATGGACACAGTCACAGTCGGCCACCGCTAAACAAGGATCCCACATATGAGCCCATCAATATATCAATAAAGGAGCCCCATCTCATATATCCCTTATTTGTTTTTTTCAAAAGAAAACAAAAATTGTTTGTGTCACTGCGATTTTCTTTTCTTTATATATAGAAAAGTGTATATGAGACTCACGAGACCATAGAGGAGGAAGTAATGGTCTAAATTTTCTGACAAGCAAAGAAACAAATATACAAATGGCCTTTTGTTTAAACACCCGGCCCATTAGAAGAAGGTCCATTATCTCAAAAACACAAACATTTGCCTTGCCATACAATAATGCAAGTTAGACGATCGAGATGAGTCAACGCACTATAAATTCCACAAGACTAAACGATAAGAACGAATAATCTTCTTCTTTCTTTTTTTTTGTTGTCACCTGCTAAAAAGAAGGAAAACGAAGAGTGGAATTTATAGTCACTTTTATAAACTCTCCAATCTCCTTTCAATAAAGTCATCGACCAATGGGAGAAGGCAAAACTCTTCCTACGTATTTTTGCAGAAACTGCGAAAACCCACTAGCTCTCGGTGAAGATCTCATCTCCAAAAAATTCGTGGTAAAAAGATTGTTTGTACCAAAACAATTGATCTTTCATTTCTTAATTATTCAACGTTTTTCTAGAGATTGAGTCTCATCTCTTAATCTCTATTGGTTACAACAAATACAAAACGTTTGTTTTTTTAGTATGTTAAACTGGATTTAATTAGGGAGTTTCGGGGCCAGCGTTTATGTTTGCGCACGCAATGAATGTGGTGGTTGGACCGAAGATTGGGAGAAAATTGCTAACCGGATCGTACGTGGTGGCAGATGTGATGTGTAGTAAGTGTGGTGAGACGTTGGGTTGGAAGTATGTTGAGACCTTCGATCTCAAACAGAGGTATAAGGAAGGCATGTTTGTGATCGAGAAGCTCAAGTTGACGAAGAAATATTGAAACTACTCAAGAATTGTACTCTTTGGAAGGTTTTATTAATAAAGTTATACTAGATTCTCACCCGGATTATGCGTGGGAACATTCGTTTTATATGATGTAAACTAAACTTGGTTTTCATATTGTATTGGAATATTAATATCACCTTAACAATTTTGAATTAGGGGTTTAGCCAAAGAGTGTCAAAATGGGTAACTCGACCCGATCCAAACCCACATGGATTTGATATTTAATGGGAGTTTGATCCGGATCTATATGTTATATGAGTTGAATTTACATATCCAAATCTAAGAATATAAAACTCATTAATGAGTTATATGGATTATTCACATATAAATTAAAATATAAAAATAAATTAATAGATAAATCAAAACAATCCATATTATTATAAATCGGACCAACGTTTTCAATTTTTAAACTAACAAATTAAATTAAAATGTGTATGTATCTTAAAATAAAAATCATAAACCTAATAAAATCAATAAAGCAATAAAAGCAATAAACTATTGATAAGTTTTAAAAGATACTTCGATCTTAGTTGGATGATGATAAAAAAAAAACATATCTGTTAATTTTTTAAAAAACACTTGATAATCTTTTAGAGTAATTTACATATATATTATTATTTTATTTTTGATAAATTTTGTGATAAATTAATCGGTAATTCATGATCCTAATGAGTTTATCTACTAAATTCATAAACCCAGTAACCCACCGAAGACTCATTTATTTATATGGGTAAAAAATATAATCCTAACTCACTTAAATTATGGACGGGTTTGGATAACCCATGAGTATTGACCTATTTTGATACATCTACATGTAGGTTCATATGAGTTTATTTTTTTTTTCTTTAGACAAAAATTGAGTAGTTTCCAATAAAAATTTATTGTGTATGTTTCAATGTTTTCTATTATTTCAAATATAGTTTATAAAATAGTTTTATTGATATAAATAATACTCATATTTATCACAATAAATATATTAAAAATTGACAAAATTTATGAATTTAAAAAATATTAGATGTTTGTATAATTTGCAATTATTTATTTCATGTGATCTAATTTTTTGGTTAAATGAAAATAATTTTTTCCTATAAATTTTTTTAGTTTAATGAGAAGCACGACCACTTTCTCCATTTTAAAAATATTAGATGGATTTAATTTTCTACATCCTCTTGACAATATTATGGGAGATGCACAACCGTTTTTCCTATTTTTTTATATTTTTTGCCATTTCATAGTTTTATTTTAAAGATGAACTGTTTGGCATGTTCTGCCAGTTCTAGAACTGTAGATTTTTTTTTTGCAAACAACTTTCTACCTAATTGGATTAATGTGTAGTTGACAAAAAAAAAACTTCATTTTTTAACTTTTGTTGTTCCTGTCAATTTTACACTCGCTGGTAACTTCTCAAAACCAAAAACCAAGTTTATAAGCAATACAAAGTATACAACTTATTTATATTTATTTATGTTTAATATAATTAAGATATGTATGTGCTAACCCGTCTAATACTTGTTTGAAAGTGTATGTACATCTCTAAAACAATTCTTCAATAGCTTGTGTTTTTTGTGAAACTTTTATAAAATCCCACACATGCTTCTAGTGATAGGATCCATGTATGTTGTCTACAATCCATGTACTAAAACACCATCTTAATGTCATTTGTACGTATATTTATGAACACAAAAATTTACATACCGTGTCATTTTAAAAAATTAGCTTGGGATCACTACTGAGTGTTACCGCAACATTGAGTATCAGAACATTCCTTAAAATTATGAGAAACTTGCTGCACAATCTTAATAAACCAATCTCAACAAAATCTTCAAAACATATGAAGATTCCTTAAAACTATCATTAAATACCATTTAATCGATTTTATTTAGTTAGTTGTAAATATAAAAAATAGATTTCTTCATTTAAATTATTTTTTATTGTTATTATTTTGACTTTGAATATTCATTTATTGTTTACATATCTCGTTAAGATTAGTATAGGAAATCACTATTAATGCTACTGAAATATTTAAATAAATTAAAAATAATAAGAAACTAATGTAGAAAATATATAAACAAAATTAAAATATTTGTTATATAACTAATAGGATTATTTTGTTTCTTTAAATATTTTAAATAACCTAATTTATCAAATTAAAGTTTTGCTAGAGTTATTTCTATTATTCGATTTAAATATGCGGTTTAACTTAATAACCGAATTAAAAAAATTAAATTATTAGTTTTGGATGCTTAGTATATTAGGCTTTCTACCCTTACCGTTTTTCATAAAATTGTTATTCTTTTATAGTATTTCTTTATATCCAAATTCATTTGCATATCCGATGTCGGACTTTAAAAAACATTGTTTTTCATATGTTAAATAGTTTATGTCTTAGAATTAAATTAGGTTTTTAGGCATCTTTTCAAAGAATAATAATAAATGAGATTCTAAAGATTTTATGAGATTATCTTTATTTTTAATATCTATTTGTTGTTTAGATTTATTATTAAGAATAATTTAGGAAATCTCTATTGAATTAAATAAAATAAAAATACAAAAAAATAAAAATAAATACGATTAAAGGATCCCTAAGATGGCAGAGTAGTTTCTTTGAAGATGAAAGTGCCAATACCGGTGTGTAGGAGGCACTGTCACTTCAGCCTTGTTATCTCTCTATGTTATGGGCTAATTGTTAAGCTTGTCTAGTTTTGTTGGTTCTTTGTAGTTTTGATTCTCTGTTTTTATGAGCATAACGTTACTCTACTTTTGGTTTAGATTGATTGTAGAACATACATATTTCATTTAATGAAAGCCACATCTTTTAGCGAAAAAGAAAAAAGATAATAATAACTTTTTAATCAAATTAAATTTTTGAAAAGTTATCTCTATAATATTAAACGAGGAGTACATTTAGTAGAACGCCCAAAATTGAAAAGAATATTACTGAAATTGCCACTCTATTATAACTAAATTGATTTAATTGAAAAAGAGTAATTTTGGAATGATTCAATGACAATTTCAATAATTTTTAGGTCAATTTCGGATATTTTTCAGACTGGATCCGACTACATATATGCGGATCCTATAGGACCCAGTTCATGACCCGTTTTTCATTAATGACAATTCTGTAATTATCTATTGTATCGGATCGATCGATCCTATGAACTATATATGCGTATTAATAACAATATTTGTTTGGGCCTAAGTGGGCTTTTTTACTAAAAGTATCAAATTGAAATCCCAGTAAATGTGTCGTATCGGTTCGTGGATGTATTCGAGAGAGGTCTCATTGAAGTCAATAATTATAAAAAGAACATAAATCACTTGGTTAAAGCAAAGAGTGGATTAACATGGCTCAAAAATATTTTTCTAAAGAGATTGGGATTGTTTTTTTTTTTTGGGGTCAAATTCAGAATATTACATATGATTTTCTTATTGAATCACAAAAAAAAAAAAAAAAATTGTAAGCCCATTCGAAACTCTTGGTTTTATATAATTATTTGTCCCACATCGTTTTTATAAATTGTTTTTGATCTAGATTCTTAGTATAAATACGATCAACCATGATTCACAAAAACTTAAATCGGAAACCTAACATAGGCGGGAAAATTTGGGGTTTTATTTGGTTTAATACTAATTCGGTTATTCGATTAACACAGATAGTTGTATCAAATGAAAGTTTGAGCCCGCACATATATATATGTTCAATCTAGAGTAAAATATTATACTAATTCGGTTATTCGATTAAAATATTTTTATCCGTATTAGCAAAGGGATGAAAAGTTTTAAAAGCAATGAAATGAGTTAATTTTTCCTAAAAACATAATAAACATTAATCAAAGAAAATCCTCATTCATAGGAAAATCTTAGTCGGCGAGGTTATCAAAGATTACGATTTGGACCTAATATTTTATCCAAAGAATATTCTTGCTATGAATGAGGATTTTCTTAAGATCTAGAATCTCAACTAAGGATTTTTCTTAATTTGACATTGTTGGCTAGAAATCTTAGTCTAAACTCATATAGCACAAATTGAGATCTTATTACGATAATTGCCACTCAAAATTAAATTTTCTAAAAACATTTCTCAAATTGAAAAAAGCAAAATAGGCTAACCATATTTGAGGATCCATTAAAAAAACACGGATCCTACTGCGACCTGGTTCACGACCCAGATTTCATTAATGATATTTTCGTAATTTATGAAGAGTTTTAGTCATCTGAATGATTAATGGATCAACCCAAAAGAAATCAAAACCCAATCATAATTAATTTTAAATGAAAGATATTTTGACTCTAAGCCCATTTTGTAAGCCCATACGAAAAATTTAAATGAATCAAAGAACTTTTGTCCCACATCGGAAATGAAGATTAGTTTTAGCTCAGATTCATGTTAAAAAAATGATCAAAATAATGAAAAATAAGTTAGATTCGGAAGCCCAATTTAGTAGGCGTCCAAATTTAAAAGTTTATTTGGTTTAATAAAAATCAGGTTATTAAGTTAAACCGGATAATTATTCGTTGTATATGTTGTAAACTATATTTAGACGCCTATTCTAAAAGTTAAACCGGATCATTTAACTAAGTTTAAATGTTATAAAGTTTCAATATATTGAAATATTTATAGTATTATGCCTTCATTAAAATATTTATAATATTTTTACTCAATGACAATCTCAAGAATTTAAATCCGGGAAAATGTTGCTTAGAGTTTAAAATATTTACTACATTTATGATATTAAAATTTTTTAATTATGTAAATTTGTAATAAATTGATAATTGATTATGCTATAATTGTACATTCGAAAATCTTTCAATTGAAGATATTCAAAGATTTTCTTTACTTATATTTGATCAAAATATCTCTCCTTTAATTTTCATTTAAAAAAACTTTAATTATGTAAATTTATAATAAATTGATAACTGATTAAGCTAAGATTGTGTACTCTAAATCTTTCAATTGAAGATTCTGAAAATTAAAGAAGATTGAGTAAAAATATGCATGTATAAATTTTTTAAATTCAAAGATTTTTCAGATTTAGAAACCAACATTTATATTTTCGATTTTGTCGCTATTTGTTATTTATTATCGCAAGATTGAGTAAATCTTAGATTCTTGGTACATAAAAATATGCCGATATTATCTTTTAAATTTTAAGATTTCCAGTTTTAGAAACAAACATTAATAAACCATTCTTATTCAAGTAATTTTAAATCTCGATCTCAATCATTCGTACTGACGTGAGAGAAGAGAAACCACCTAAATAATTTGTTTTTAGTTCTTCTGTATTTTTATTATGTTTCAGTATGAATTTGGTTATTGTATTTTTTCAAGCATAACAACAATTTTTTTCCTAATAGCTTTTGATATCTAATTATATTTAGATATCATGCAAGGTAAGATCATTCGTAAAATAGTTAAATTAAGATAACATATTTTAGATATTCAAATTATTCAATAAGTAAATACGACATACATACGTACATGCACAAAACTAAATAATTGACATGACAGACATACATACATGCACAAAACTAAATATTTTAATTTATGTATACCAACTCCAATGACTATTTATTATAAAATTCAGTACTTAACAAACTTATTAACTACCTTCAAACTAAAAAAAACCATCATATTTTTTCAAACTAATCGATTCTATATACAAACTAAAACAATACATATCTAATCTTATAACATATTATATACAACAAAATACGAAAGCTAAATATAGTTTACAACATATACAACGAATATTCCCGCACAAAGTGCGGGTGAGAATCTAGTTTTTATTATTCAATTTAATTATGCAGTTTAACTTAGTAACCGAATTAAAACGAATTAAATACTTTGTTTTGGCTGCCTATTAGATTAGATTCCGTACTCTTACCGCTCTTGATTATTTTGTTTCTTTTTATAGTATGTCTTTTTATTCCAATTCATTTTCGTATCCGATGTGGCACTTTGACAAACATTATTTTTTTTTTGAAAAATTCAAATCATAACATATGCAGAAAAAATCTATGTTTTTTAATCATATAAATTATTTTATTATTTAATTTGTATATAAAAAATATCATCAAACAAAAATGAATGGGGGATCTAATTCTTAAAATTGATTATATGTTGATATAAACGGATATTAAATATTTTTTAAAAAATTTGATTGGTAATTAAATATTTGTGAATTAATGCTGATTTTACAAATGTTTCCTAAAATAACGAAAATGCCATTAATGTGCCACAAAAATAAAAACAAAAAATACAATTAATTCGTAACCGGATCGGATCGTGCAGGATCTGCGCCTTTTGCAGTTGGATCCAGTTTAAAAATAGCCGAAATTGTACTCAAAATTACTGAAATTGCCATTGGATTAGTTCAAAATTACCTTTTTCAATTTAATCAATTTAATTTTAAGTCAATGACAATTTCAGTAATATTGGAATCAATTTTGGACATTCTCTTAAATATACTTCTCTTTTAATATTATAGAGATTACCGTTGTTGTATAAATCAATATATAGGTTGTTGTAAATTAAAAGGTTTGAAAAATACGGAAAGGTTTGGAAATGCCTCACAATCGACACATACAGTTGGTTATGTCATTTTAATATTAAACTCTCTGTTTTGCGCCAAAATATATACCAACTTCTTAATAAGTCATGAAATACACAAACTTATGTTGATTCGACCAAATTAGGTATAAAATTAGTCAATTTTAACAATTGTTTAATAAACGTTAACTATCGTTTACTGCAACCGTTAAGTTGGTCGTTTTGAGATAAGAAAAAAGAAAAATCCCAGAAAAAAATGGTCATTTTAATACCGAACTATCCGTTTTGCGCCAAAGTAAATACCAAATTCTTAATGAGTAAAAAAATACATATTTAGAGCATGCAACAACATCAAGACACCAGAAGGATTCGACTAAGATTTCAAGAAAGAAAAAGCAAAGAACGGGCATATTAAAGAAGACAGATCGTCGAAAACTCCAGCTAAGTAATTACCACTCTGCTTCGGGTTGTTAGTCTGGCCCCTTGCTTCATTTAGATGAACCTGCGCTGCGTCAAGACTCGCCGCCAAGTCAATGGCCGAAACCCGAGCATGACCAGTTGGTGAAGCCATCGTGTCAAGAGTGGAAGACATGTTTGCTGCATCATATGATACCATGAACCCCTTTAGCGCCTGAATGACACTCGATAGCTGCTCTTGCAAAACATTCACTTGTCGCTCGAGTGTGAGTCTCGTTGCACCCATGTTTGAACTTTCTCCACGCTTGCGCATAGTCTGCTGTCCACCAACTCCATAAATATGACCAGATCGGCTTGGGCTTACAACCTACAAAAATGGCAACTATATCCATTAAACAATGTCGATCTAAAAATGGTAGACTCTACATAACATATGTGCAGATTTATTTGTAATCATATATGCAACATAAAACACATAAATAATGATTGTAAACAATATGATTATTGAAGTGAAGATAAGTAAATTAGAAAAAAGAAAATAATGGATTATATGTAAGTAAGAGATATAGGCATATTATAAAAGATATAATTAAGCACATTATAAGAGGAAATGGAGACATATATATCATTCAAGAGATATAAGCAAACTATAAAACCATTATAGGTGCAAACCAAACAGATTATTAAGGCAAAAAAATGGATTCAGAGAGTAACGTACCTTCAAGTATATGTCATCCTCCTCAGCCTGAGTCAATCCAGTGACACCCGTTCCGTCCAAATTATGGGTTTCAGACCCAAGGGCAATTCGTCTATGAATTTCATCATCAATCCTCTGAGCTTTGCCATTAACATACATCCCGTCTGCTTTTCGATGCGTCTCCCTGAGAAGTCGAAGCATTGATGGCTCTATCCCTTCCCTTTGCCTCTGCAATTAAAAGAGAAAGCTTTGTAAAATCATCCACAAGTTTAAATATCAGAATTACTTGAAGAACATAATAGACATACTATGTCAACATCTAATATAATTAATCAATACTTAAATATTGCTTAACATTGAAAGTCAAGTAATATTTTGAAATGTACTTACAATAAGTTCTCTGACTTGGTTAAATGAACGTGCCCCTAACGTGCGTGCGTGACGACCATATCCATTACGAGGTGACATCCAGTTAGTAGTAGCTTGCAGACTCTTCTTCTTTCCTTCTTCGTTATTCCAATAGATCCACATAGTGTTCCATATTGTTTGACTGATCCATTCAGGTCTCTCCGGTGCTTTGTTTGCCTTAGAGACCATGTCTCTTAGTCTTGCTGCAGTTATGTTGTGCCAGAATGTGTACACCATATTAACATGCTCAGCCTCCTAGTAGAAAGATTGCTGGATATTGAAAGAAAAAATTAAAAAGCAATATCATTGTATAATTAGATAATCTTACATAACATGAAGTAGGCTACTCGAATAAGTGCAACATGGTAGAGAGGGTATCACTTACAATGAATTCACCCCACCATTAAATGAGAGTTTCATTTGGCACAGAACTGATGTTGAACCAAGGGCCATCGAAAGGCCTCCTAATGGAAGCCATAATAACACTCCGTGGAGAGTTATCGACTCCAAACCTGTAAGTATAAAAATGGTTAATTAACCATGTAAATTATAACTTTATTATTAACCAAATTGATTGCTACTTGCATTACCCATTGATATGAAGATTCATAGCATGTTGTGTATAATACACTTTTCTCATTCAATAAACACTTAACGTGAGCAAATTACTATGTAGTAAACAAATATAATCTATCTTCACCATTTAATAGATTAATAACAGAAAAAAAAAAAAACAAAATTGCTTACCATAATCTCCATTTTGTCTATTTGGATCCAGAACTGGCGTTAATCTTCTTGCATCACTTGCAAGGAGAGTATCAATGGACATGTGGCCATAGGCAACCCCATGCCCTTGTCCACGACCTCTTCCACGCCTACCATCTGCATTGCCACGGCCAGCACCAGCAACAAAAGACATGTTAGGACCACCAAGTACAGGCCCAAAACCAACTCCACCTACACCTCCACGACCACCACCAAGTACAAACCCAAAACCAACTCCACCTACACCAACACGACCACCACCAAATACACCACGACCATCACCAAGTACAAGCCCGTTACCCACTCCCCTACACTACCACGACCATCACCAAGTACAGGCCCGTTAGCAACTCTCCCTACACCACCACGACCACCACAAACTACAGGCCCGTTACCAACTCCCCCTACACCACCACGGCCACCACCAACTAAAGGCTCGTTACCAACTCCACCTAGAACACCACCTACAAGCCTAACGCCACAGCCTGCAACATCTACACGAACATTTCCACCAGCAGGTAAAGGGTTGTTACCAACTCCAAGTATAGGCCCAACACAACGTTCTTGGCCACCACCATTTCGACCACCAACTCGACCATGGCCTCTTCCACTAGCTCGTCCACCGCTGGTTCCACCACCTGATCCATCCCCAGAACCTTGAGGTTGCATCTGAGACACATGTGAGATAATCAATACAAAGGGTGGAAAGTTTAGTAAGAGAAATGGGTTAACACATATATAATCTTAGTAGAAAAGAATGAAACCCTGGTTTACCAAAAAAAAATAACGAAACCCTAACATGAGTTGTGGTACATCAGATATAAAAATCCAATAAATAAACTGCAAAACCCTTATTATCCGAAGATAAATAAAACTCATACCCCAAACACTTTTCGTTCCGTAGAACAAAAACACCCTGATGATACAACATTCAAAACCTTACCTTTGTTTTTCGAACTGAAAAGATCGACACAGCGTCAGAAGTGTAGACTATGTGAAATACAGATTGTAACTTGGAAAAATCGAACCAAAAGCAGACTGATGAGATGATTTTGTTTACAAAATCCTATATCTATGAGAGTGGAAGCGGCAATGAGAAAGATGAAGGGTTGAAGATATTTGTGTGCTCATCTTATACTTGTGTTAAAATTAATATATTTACCTACATGCTCTGAATCACCAAGTTGTAAAAATAGACTAGGGCAAAAAACCCAAGAAGTTTTGAAAGCGCAGGGTCACGAAAGTCTTCGAGCAGGTGAAGAGCAAAAAGGACGATTATTGGTCACTGTTTTGGTGACTTTCTCTGCGAATTTTCTTCGTCTTCTTTCGTCGCTATTCGGCGACTGTCGGTGGAAGTGACGGCCATTATCCCTCCATGTCATCGCCGATGACAGTGGGCGATACTCCGGCACCTACAGCAGCAACACTTGATCAACATCCAATGTATTCTTGGTCTTTAATAGTACAAAACCGCTCCACTCTACGACAACATACGCTTAACTTCTCGGAGGATGAAGGTTCTCCGGTGGTGGAGATTCCGGACGATATCATCGTAGACTCACCCCCTCTGTGGGAAGACTTTCTTATTGGCAAGTTCCTTTCAAAGGCTCCTCATGTCGGTAAGGTCCACGTGATTACCAACAAGATTTGGCCTCTTGGTGACAAGTCGGTGAAAATTGACACTTTTGTTGTCAATGAATTCACCATCAAATTTCGCATCAGAGATTGTGCGACACGTTCAAGGGTTCTCCATAGACACATGTGGAACATAGCAGGGATTCCAATGTATGTATCAAAGTGGTCGCCGGTGGTGGAAGAGGCGCAACCGACGATGACTTCCGTACCATTGTGGGTGGTTATGAAGAATGTTCCTCATAAGATGTTCTCTTGGAAAGGCCTTGGTTTTCTTGCTAGCGCCGTGGGGAATCCTAAAAAAATCCATCAAGATACGGAAACTTGCAAAAGCTTTGAAGAAGCAAAAGTCTCCGTCATCGCAGATTTATCAAAAGAACTACCCAAATCTTTTCGGTTTAAATCGGCAAGAGGAGTGGACTCGGTGGTGGAGTTCAAATACCCTTGGTTGCCGGCGCGATGTGCTTCGTGCTCAAACTGGGGACATAAATTGGAGGACTGTGCAACTAGGGGCATGAGAATTTTGGTAAAAAACTCAGGGATGGAAGCGGCTTCGAAAAATATACTTGAAGAAGAGACAGGACAAGAGCAAACACGACCAATGGAGGTTGTCTCCTTGATTCCGGAAACACAAGTCGAGGAGCAGAGCAGGACACTTGAGGTCATGCGTGTACCCGAAACAGAGGAGGGGGAGATAGAGCATGAAGCGATACTTCACACAGCCCCAGAAAGTACAGGCGAAAAATAGAGTACCGATGAAGGGGAGGAAAAACAATGGCAAATAGTTTCCCCAACAAAAAAGGAAAGACAAGCAACACCGATTACGGTGAACAATGAAACTATTTTTACCGTCTCAAAATACTTTGTTCTCGCTGAGGCAGAGGAGAAAGAGAATGAGGTCAACGAAGGAACTCATGTAGACATCGACAGGGAAAGTTCTCAGGACTCAGGGGGAATTGTTGGGGCCGAGGATACAACAATCCTTCAATGTAATCCTAAATACTTACCGCTAAATACTCAGTCGTTCGACGTAATCCCGAGGTATTGGTAACTTCGGATGCGCCAAGCATTTGCATTATCTATTTTGTTTTTATTAAAAAGAGAGGAAAGAGATAACGAGATTTTTTATAGGAAAGAAAAAACAATCACAATTGTCGAGATCAGTGACCTAGTCTCCCAACACCTGCCAGCAACACCTGCCAGCAAAATAGAATTATGAATTAACACTTAAGCTAAGTTGAAACAGTTATTTTGGTGAGCAATTGAAGCAAGCAAATAATCGATTCGGTTGTAAGCAATAAAAGAAAAATGTTAGGCTTTCAGGAATTCTCAGGGATACATAGTTTGAATTATTCACGTATTTTTTTAGGGGCAATTGATTCGATCTGATTCTACCATAGCACATGAACTCTACAGCAAGTCAACCATACTCTCGCAACAATGACTGCTAGATAAGATCTTATCTTATCAATCAACTTTCGTATGCTAGATGATAAACAAGTTCAATTGTTCATCTAACACAATGACTCAACTCTCGCATGCTAGATGATTAGATTTGTCAAACACCATGTTCAAGAGAATAAATGAAGTGATGGTCAAACAGTTATGTCTAAGATTAATTTCAAGGAGATCAATCTAAAAACATGCACTAAAAGTAGATCTAGATGAAGGATTTCTTATAAATCTATCAAAGACACCATTCTAGTTACAAATCCTATCTACCGAATCATGAGATTCCTATCGAATTACCCCTAATAACCCAAATAGAAAACTACTTAGTCATGATCAAAGAAACCATAACGAAAGCAATAAATAAGCTTGATATCATTCAGAGCAGTAAAGAGTTCAAAGAACTTCTATATGGAATAAAAAAATGTGAGATTCTTTTCCCTTATCGAACAAATCAAAGAAAAAACAAAGTTTTGGAGTGAAAAGAGAGATGAATGACTTTTGTGATTTCTTCTAAGTTTGGAAACATGAATTGTTCTTTTCTCTTGTGGTTGCTACTGTGTTTTTGTAGAAAAAAGTCTTATCGAAGGTGTATCCCTTGAAGAATTGGAAATAAGCTTGAAAAATTAAAAAATCCCACTTTCTCGGATTGGACGATCGGTCGATCGCTTTGATAATTCAAATCTTTGGCCAAAACATCGGATGTGGTATCGGTCTATCGTTGGGGTGGTGATAGGTCGATCACTGGCCTTTCATCAGGGCTGCTTCATTCTTGAATATTCTTCGAACATATTTCAGTAGTATCTTAAGATCTAACCGTTGGATTTCCATGATCGAATATACTATTTGAAGCTGAGAGTCTCGTCTATCTCGTAGTATAATGTGGGCTCGATCCAACGGTGGGATAATTTTCATTTGAGGTAAAGTATGTAACGGTCAGGATCTGTCATGTCTTGAAAATGCTTGTTTTCCGCTTTTTTGGTCTAATAATTTCTAATTTTCTGAAAAGACTCTAAAATCCACAAATACAATCAAAGTAACAATTAAATGTCAAAACCAAGTTGTTTCTTTGTTAAAAACCTAACAAAAACATAGTAAAAAGTAGTACATAGTAAATATGACTTTTATTAGCACCCGACCACACCAAGCCATATCTCAAAATCTCGAACCAAGGTTTGAGTTTCGACCGACCATCGAAACAGAACCATATATATAGCAAATTACAAAGATAACTGAGACAAGGGTCCAACGACGTACAAACGACCAATTGCCGATCTAGTACTGCAAATTCCGATCTAGACTTGAGAGACAGCTTCATTTTTTGGCCTGGTTACAAAAAATGACCCTAAAATTGATTTAAAATATAAATGTAACCCATATATCCTATGTTTGAGAAAAATAACCCAAAGAGGTAGTGAAATTACAACTACGTCCTTTATGACCAAACAATAAAACGGAGGCATAATGACTGTTTTAACCTAGGGAAGTCTACTAAGTAATGTAGAAGTCTACCAGTAGACTTCTGTTAGGAAATCAACTCGTAGACTCCATGAGAAGTCTACTGGAGGGGGTTTAGTAGACTTCTCATGGAGTCTACTATATAATTATATATTAAAAGTAAATTTATAAATTAACAAAAAATATTTTGATAAAAAATTTTGATTGATGACCTTACTATAAATAATTGTGAAGTATGAAAAATAAAATTTCACAAAATTAAACATATTTAAACCTACTTAGACAAATTAGGTTATGAAGACTACTTTTGTGGTTTAGTAGACTACTACAGCAGTCTACTATATAATTATATTTTAAATTTAAATTTATAAATTAACAAAAAATATTTTGATAATAAATTTTGATTGATGACCCTACTATAAACAATTGTGATGTGTGAAAAATAAAATTTCACAAAATTAAACATACTTAGACAAATTATGTTATGAATGAAATACATATTATACTAAACAAAGGGTTACCAAATAAGGTACATCATAGGTTGCAAACATGTTTTTACACTTAGGGTTAAAGTTAGGGTTTATCATTTTTATATTTAAAATGTCAAATTTGCATAAAAGTGTTAACTTTTGAGTGAATATATTATACGTTTTGAAAGTTTTGGTATAGGGTTTCGAATAATCATTGAAAATAATCGATTTATGTGAAGTAGACTTAATTTAGAGGATGTGTATTTGTTTGCATCATCGAAGCCCAGTAGGTTTGTGAGAGGATGTGTTTTTGTTTGCATCTCTCAATATGTTTAGTAATCAAAGGTTTCCAAATCGAAGGTCTTCACTATGTTTCTGTGCTTTTATTTTCTTATACGATGTTTGGTTTTGGATACAGCAGACTTCTCTAGTAGACTTCTGCAGTAGACTCTCCAGTAGACTTCTTCAGTAGACTTTCCCGTAGACTCTTCCATTGGATTTCTCCAGTAGACTTCTGCAGTAGACTTCTGCAGTAGACTTCTGCAGTAGACTTCTCCAGTAGACTTCTCCAGTAGACTTCTCCAGTAGATTTAAATCGCATTTAGAAGTCTACTAAACATGAGGAGGCAAATTTGAATTTTTTTAAAAACATTTTAAAAATTTGAATTTCTTAAACATTCATCAAATCGTGTAGTTAAGCTGAACCAAATTGAACCAATTTTTTTACCCATCCAAATTAACCGAACTTAACCAATGTATTTACCCTACCTATAAAACCACAAAAATGCGGTTTAGTTGGAAAAAAATTTACAACCTAAAGTTACAACCTTTCGTCTCCATCATCACAGTCGGACACTTCATGCCTTCTTTTCATTCTCTCAACTCTTTTTGATTTTACTATCTCTTACTCGCTATTTCTCTATCTGATTCGAGCTTTGACTTTCTTTTTTCAGTCTTCTTTGCCGATCTACCGCCGTCGGAAAGTACGAATTCGGTTTAATTTCATCGAAATACAGTGGATATGGATGCGATGATGGATATGGATGCAAGAAGTTTTCCGTCAAGGCTTTATTCCAAAGGAGATGAGCCTAAAGAGGGTAAAAGCATACACTACTATGCTGGAAATACAAAATTGTTTGAATCTCTACGCAACGTCTTAAGGAAAGATGAGTGGGAAGAGCTTTTATTTTCTCCATTAGGTGTGGTGCTACGGTTCCATGCTCTCGAGTTTGGCTGGGCATCGAGGATGGTTCATTATATACTAACTGCTCAGCTAGAGTGCAAGAAACCCCATGAGATATGGAGTCTGATTGGTAACAAGCCGTTGAGGTTTTCATTGCTTGAGTTTGAGGAGATTACCGATCTGAATTGCCGCGATGTTTCGAACTTGGATAACCCAGATGTAGAGGTCACTGAAGAAACGTGGCAATTTTGGACCCTTCTGGAAGTTGATCTGGACAGGGGTCCAACTGTGAACGAGTTAATAGAAGCTTGTGGTTTATGTGCAGAGTGGACACGGTTGGACCGCATCAGGTTGGGATATCTATGCATATACGCCGGTTACATTGAAGCTAAAAAGGAGACAACACCCATCAATGTTAACCTTGTTAGGCTTGTGATGGATATCACTGCCTTCCAGAACTACCCATGGGGTAGGGTTGCATTGAAGTTACTCATCAAGTTAGTGAAGGAGAAAGACTTGGCAAAGTTATCATATACACTAGAAGGCTTCGTACATGTTCTCCAAATATGGGTGTATTATTCTCTACCGGATTATGCAGCCCAATATGGTGGTCCCTTTCCACATAAACCTACTCCACCTCTACTGGCTTTCAAGGGATCCAGAGGCAAGAGATACATGAAAGAGAACATGTACAAACAGGTCTTTGTAGACTTCTCATTCTCTTCGTAGACTTCTCATTCTCTTCGTAGACTTCTCCTTCTCCAGTAGACTTCTATACTATACTTCTCTTCTCCAGTAGACTTCTATTGTAGACTTCTACTGGAGAAGTCTCCAGTAGACTTCTATTGTAGACTTCTCCAGTAGACTTCTCCAGTAGACTTCTCTACTAGACTTCTCTTATCTAGTAGACTTCTCTGGTTAATCGGTCTACGTCTTATATGCCTATTTTGTAGGTGAATGTCCTAAGCTGTGTGATGAAGGATGAGTACGAAGATATGTTCCCAAGGTGGGATGATGATGTTTACGACCAGAAGATAGTTAACATAATCTCAGCTATTTCTGAACCAGGCTGGAGATGGACCCATGATCACTGGCAAGTGACGGGTGTGATTGATTCCGCTAATGATACAAGAAAGCAGGGTGTGAAGTCAAGGGTGAAGCCTGGTGTGAAAAATGAAAGCAGCATGAGCCTTAACCTTGTTAGCTTACCGGAGAAGAGGAGTCGAGAAGAATTTGAGTCTGGTTACACGGCGGAACTACCTTCATTGGTGCAGAGCATACAAGCACACTTTGACATGCATTTTAAGGACTTGTCAGAGAAGGTTGATGCTGGTTTTAAACGCTGTGAAAACAATATCAAACTCCTTGGTGATAAGGTCAACAATATTGAGGAACGCTTGGAACGCATTAAGGCTGTGAAAGAGGGAAAAGAAGAAGCTGTGAAGACTGGAAAGGAAGAACAAACCAAATCCAACCAAATTGCCCCAGCTCTTCATGTGGGGGTCTCCAATGAACCGGTTGCTGATGAGAACAAGACTGTTCCTGATATTGGGGTCAGTGTGTAATCTTGTTTAGATTCTGTAATCTCTTTTGACATTTTAACATTTCTTTCCTTTCTTGTTTGGATGATATATTCTATTTGGTATATGATTCAACTTTGATCCTCTACTTGCAGAGTAAAATGTTTAACAAGGAAATCCTTCAAGATGGCCAGAGTGCGAGTGTCACTGGTGCGGATCCGAGTGTTATGATACCACCTCCTCAAAAACCACAACCGAATTTACCACTTCAGAAAGCTAAACAAGAGGAGAAAAAGACAGCCAAGGAAACACTTAAGAATGATGGTCAGAGTGCGAGTGTCACTTGTGTGGATAAGAGCCTTATCATTCTGTCTCCTCAGAATCTACCTGCGAATTATGCTGAGATTACGAAATCTAAACAAGAGGAGAAAAAGCAGGCGGTTTTGAGACGAGCAAGGAGTGATAGGCTGAAGAAGCCGGCCATGGCAAATAAGTCACCTTACGAAAAGAAACTTGTTAATTCAAAGGTAGGAAAAGGATATGATCCTTTTGCTACCATTGATGAACAAATGACGAGGAGACTTGATGTGTGGCTGAAGCAACAGCCGTAAGTATAAAAAAGACCTTAACTCATTGTTTAAGTTTATCAATTGCTGAAATTTCCTTGCTAAACAGGGATTATGGCGAAGAGATCATTCCGTTCACTAATGTAGAGTGGTTTTGGACTCTTCGAATGCCACAACAATGGCTAAGAAACACGGTAAGCCTTCTCTTCTCTTCTCTCCAGTAGACTTCTCTTGTAGACAGACTTCTCCAGTAGACTTCTCTTCTCAAGTAGACTTCTCTTCTCAAGTCGACTTCTCTTGTAGACAGACTTCTCCGGTAGACTTCTCTATGAAGTCTTCTTCAGTAGACTTTTCTTGTAGACTTCTCTTCTCAAGTAGACTTCTCTTGTAGACAGACTTCTCCAGTTGACTTCTCTATGAAGTCTTCTTCAGTAGACTTCTTTAGTAGACTTCTCTAGTAGACTTCTCTAGTAGACTTCTCCAGTAGACTTCTCTTGTAGACTTCTCCAGTAGACTTCTCTATAAAGTTTTTTATGTTTAACCTTGATTCTTTTGGTTGTTTTGTCGCATCACCTGGATGCTGCGTTGAATATGCTGAGGAAACGGTACAAGGAACATCCAGAGTGGTTTAGGAGTGACAAAATTTGCATCCTCGACTCTACTCTAGGCAACATATGGCCTACTCGGTACAATGACTTTAAAAACTCAGAACCCAATCCTGACAGGAGTGGAAAAACGCTACCAGGTGGGGCGTGGGATTACTATGCAGGTCAACTCCCCCAGTATGCAAAAGTACAAAAGACGTGGGGGACTGAAGTGGAGGACATTTATTTACCTTTAAATGTCAAAGAAGACCATTGGGTGGCTTTGTGGATATCACTTCCACAGAGACACATTGTGGTGTGGGACTCTATAGTAACCCATACAACGCTCGCACAACTCAAAGACTTGGTCGAGCCCATTGCCGTTATGGTACCTTATCTAATGCATACAACATGTTCAGTAGAAGATAGACCCAAGTGGCCAATCACCAAATTCACGCATGAAAGGTGGCCAGCATCTAAAGTACCACAAAACAAGAAAGTTGGGGATTGTGGAGTGTATTGTGTGAAGTACATTGAATGCCATGCTCTCGGCATTCCATTTAGTTCGACTGTATTGTCTAATGCGAAGATAAAGCGTATTAGAGAGAAGCTTGCGGCTGAGATATTCGCCGAGACTGAATTTTGTGGGTCAGACAAAAATACATATACTGGATTGGATGTTTATGACTAATATAAGACCTCACAATTTCAATATTGTAGATATCTTGCCTATATATTGTAGTTGTGAGAAAAACTCATCCTTATTTTTTGGCTACTATGGCGGGATGTGATATGTACAAACTAATGTACATTAACGTAATTTGATATGTTATTAACTTCTCTCTAACAACTTCTCTTGTATACTTAAATAGTAGACATTTGTTTCTGTACATGAATCTTCTCTCATAGACTTCTCCGGTAGACTTCTCTTGTAGACAGACTTCTCTAGTAGACTTCTCTTGTAGACATCTGCTTCTGTACATAAATCTTCTCATGTACGCTTCTCTTGTAGACTTCTCTCGTAGACTTCTCATGTAGACAAACTTCTCTTGTAGACAGACTTCTCCGGTAGACTTCTCTTGTAGACATCTGCTTCTCTAACCATTAATGTTCTCCAGTAGACTTCTCTTGTAGACAGACTTCTCCGGTAGACTTCTCCAGTAGACTTCTCTTGTAGACATCTGCTTCTGTACATAAATCTTCTCGTGTACGCTTCTCTTGTAGACTTCTCTCGTAGACTTCTCTTGTAGACAGACATCTCTTGTAGACTTCTCCGGTAGACTTCTCTTGTAGACAGACTTCTCCGGTAGACTTCTCTTGTAGACATCTGCTTCTCTAAACATTAATGTTCTCCAGTAGATTTCTCTTGCAGACAGACTTCTCCGGTAGACTTCTCCAGTAGACTTCTCTTGTAGACATCTGCTTCTGTACATAAATCTTCTCGTGTACGCTTCTCTTGTAAACTTCTCTCGTAGACTTCTCTGGTAGACTTCTCTTGTAGACAGATTTCTCCGGTAGACTTCTCTTGTAGACATCTGCTTCTCTAAACATTAATGTTCTCTTGTAGACAGACTTCTCCAGTAGACTTCTATAGTAGATAAAACCAAATATCACGGTTCCTCTCTCCTTTATCTGAACCAAAAAAACCGTCTACAATTCCTTTATCTGAAAACCCTAGGTTCCTCACTTTCTCCTCTCTTGCGGAATAAAAACTTAAAATCTCAAGCAATCACCTATAATGGCCTCTCCGTCACAATCCCCAAATCTGCAACCGGATTCTTCCTCTGCTACCTCTGAAACTCGGTTCCCTAGACGCGAGAGGGTTGGATATACCATTAACTGCGAGGTAGATGCATGTAAGTCTCTTCGACTTCCCATGTTCAAGATCTTCATGGTTCTGACTTACTTCTTAGTGTCTGACCCCTTTTCTCTTTCCCTTTTCTCTACGAACCAACAACAACCACTAAAGCCCCTCAGGAGATCGCTGACTACACGATAATGGGAGAAAATATCTTGTAAGTTCCATGAACCAACCCTGTTTCTCGCCATTACAAACCTACATACTTCTAACTGCGTACATGTCGATTCAAACACCAATCTCGACAGGGCCATCGACAACTATGCCCGAAAGATGACAGGAAACAGATCGAGTTTTGTGTTGTATGAGGCAATTCTCGAAAGAGTTTTCAGGTAAACTCTTAGTCAACATGTGTATTGTATTGAATGTCGAATTCTGTCATTATGTGTATCTAACATCTATGAAATGTCGAATTCTTTACAAGTCAAATTTTCGTTGTTTTCAACCTGGTGAAATTAATACTGTGAGTGAAATTTTCCTTCTATTTTGAACATTTCTCGTTGTGCAGGTACTACCAGAACTTTCTCGCTCAAAGGAACAGAGCTCGGTTCGAAGAGGAGATGCCGAAAACTGGAGATGAAGGCGAATCATCTCGCCGGAGTCCAAATCAACCACCAAATCAGAAGAAACACAGAACCGATACCTCGCCGTAGCAAACTAATGTACATTAATGTAATTTGATATGTTATTAACTTCTCTCTAAAAACTTCTCTTGTAGAATTAAATAGTAGACATTTGTTTCTGTATTGATCAGAATCTTGTAGACTTCTCTTGTAGACTTCACCGGTAGACATCTGCTTCTGTACATTAATGTTCTCGTGTACGCTTCTCTAGTAGACTTCTCTAGTAGACTTCTCCGGTAGACTTCTCTAGTAGACATCTGCTGCTGTACGTGAATGTTCTCGTGTATTCATCTCTTGTAGACTTCTCCGGTAGACTTCTCTAGTAGACTTCTCCGGTAGACATCTACTTCTGTACATGAATCTTCTCGTGTATGCTTCCCTTGTAGACTTCTCTTGTAGACTTCTCCGGTAGACTTCTCTACTAGATTTCATCAAATATCACGGTTTCTCTATTTACCTTTATCTGAACAAAAAAGAACCGTCAACAATTCCTTTATCTGAAAACCCTAGGTTCCGAACCAACGAAGCTCCTCACTTTCTCCTCTCTTGCGAAACAAAAACTTAAAATCTCAATCAATCACCTATCATGGCATCTCCGTATCGATCCCCAAATCTGCAACCGGATTCTTCCTCTGCTACATCTGAAATTTGGTTCCCTAGACGCGAGAGGGTTGGATATAGCATTGACTTCTCCTCAGATCCATGTAAGTATATTCGACTTCCTCTGTCCAAGATGTTCCCTTTCTGACTTCTAACTCACTGTCTGACTCCTTTTCTCTTTCCCTTTCTGTATGAACCAACTACAACCACTGAAGCCCCTCAGGAGATCGCTGACTACATGATAATGGGAGGAAATCTCTTGGAAGTTCCATGAACCAACCCTGTTTCTCTTGAGGAGCGTATAGATCATTGTTACAAACCCACATACTTCTAACTGCATACATGTCGATTCAAACACCAATCTAAAATTTTGCAGCACTAATCTGAAATCTGTTTCTCTGTTGCGAGATGACCAATCGACAGGGCCATCGATAACTATGCCCGGAAAAATTCACAAAACGGAGAGAACTTTTTGTTGTATGAGGCAGTTGTCGAGAGAATTTTCAGGTAAACTCTTAGTCAACATCTCTGCTGCATTGTCGTATGTCGAATTCTAAGTAACTCTTATTCAACATGTTTGTTTCTCGTTGTGCAGGTACTACCAGAACTTTCTCACTCAAAGGAACAGAGCTCGGTTCGAAGAGGAGATGCCGAAAACTGGAGATGAAGACGAATCATCTCGCGGAGTCCAAATCAACCACCAAATCCGAGAATACCCAGAGCCGATGCCTCGCCGTAGCAAACCGGAACACCAATTCAACTTCTTACTCAAGCTTTCTCTCTCTACTTTTTTTCCCTCTCTGTAAAAGATTGAAGTTTTTAAGTTTTGTATGAGAAGTCTGCTACAATATCTCATGTTTGAAGATTAAAGTTTTTATTTCCCACAGAAGTATGCTAGTATATTTGACAGAGAAGTCTCCTGTATTCTCTAGTAGACTTCTCTTGTAACAAACTTATTTGACAGAGAAGTCTGCTAGAATGGACTTCTCTGTAGTAGACTTCTCCTGTATTACCTAGTAGACTTCTCTTGTAACAAACTTATTTCATTGGCTAATTAATGAAGGTGAGGATCATCTAATTCTTTACATAGGCCGTTGATTAGAAACAATCTAACGGTCATAAACAATATACGGATACAATCTTTCGTATCCCTCCGCGTCTGCTGTATATATCTCTTTCGTCTCCTCGCTATCTCTCTCGTGTCTCTAAAAACCTCTTACTCTTTAGTCTGCTAGAATAAACAGGTTTGAAACTTAATTTGTAGATTTGTTATTTGTTGTTTCTTATTTGTTATTTGACTTGCACTTTATCAATGGCAGCAAGGCAATGGCAGCAAGGAAAATCGTACTCGCCCTCCCCGCATTGAGAGCCAACCCAACAGTCCGACAGCCGCCACAACAGCCACAACAACCATTTGGGAGACAAGAACAAGCAAATGACAATCAAGGAAGTGCTACGGATGTTGATGTGGAGGAGATCACTAAACTAGAGTACAGACGATCTCTCGCTCACCTTGACTACTTAATACGCATCGAGGAAGACGAAGAAGACATTGATCCAGTGATCAGGAATGCTATTCGTCTCATGCAAAACAATTCACGCAACTCCACACCAAAGTCTACTAAATAGGATTTCATTGTATTTATTTGTTAAAAAATATCATTATGGAGTTTGTTTTCACTTGTATTGACGTTATTTGGTACTTCTCATAATGGAATATTTTTATAAATAAGTTTGAAATGCTACCATAAGAAAATTAAATCAGTAGACTTCTCTATGAAGTCTACTGGTAGACTTGTTTAGAGAAGTCTACCAGTCGACTTCATGGAGAAGTTTACTAACAACATATAAGTACTATTGAAAACAGGAAATTTGATTTATACAATAAATATTGAACCTAAATATGTCAAAATGATACAGGAGGCAAACAATTATATAACACACATTTGGGAGAAAAGAAAACTAAAAAATTCATTATAAATAAGTTTAGAACGATACCATAAGAAAATTAAATCAGTAGACTTCTCTATGAAGTCTACTGGTAGACTTGTTTAGAGAAGTCTACCAGTCGACTTCATGGAGAAGTCTACTAACAACATGTAAGTACTACTGAAAACATGAAATTTGATTTATACAATAAATATTGAACCTAAATATGGCAAAATCATACAGGAGGCAAACAATTATATAACACACATTTAGGAGAAAAGAAAACTAAAAAATTCATTATAAATAAGTTTGGAATGCTACCATAAGAAAATTAAATCAGTAGACTTCTCTATGAAGTCTACAGCTAGACTTGTTTAGAGAAGTCTACCAGTCGACTTCATGGAGAAGTCTACTAACAACATGTAAGTACTACTGAAAACAGGAAATTTGATTTATATAATAAATATTGAACCTAAATATGTCAAAATCATATAGGAGGCAAACAATTATATAACACACATTTGGGAGAAAGGAAAACTAAAAAATTCATTATAAATAAGTTTGAAATGCTACCATAAGAAAATTAAATCAGTAGACTTCTCTATGAAGTCTACTGGTAGACTTGTTTATGTAATTACTACTGAAAATATTGAACCTAAATATGTCAAAATCATACAAGAGGCAAACAATTATATAACACACATTTGGGAAAAAGGAAAACTAAAAAATTCATTATAAATAAGTTTGAAATGCTACCATAAGAAAATTAAATCAGTAGACTTCTCTATGAAGTCTACTTGAAACGACCCGACCCAAAATTTCAAAAAATTTCCCTCCAGATTATTATCATCACAGATAATAATCCTCAATGGGTCATCAACCAAGCAATGCGGAACAATAAAACATCAACGACACATTCCAATTTAACAAATCCTATACTTTATTAAATATCAACCAATAGGAATGAACAATATCCAATGACTAACAACCTAACAATTCCATAGAAATACAATCCAAGTGAGACCCTAAATCATCTCTTCTTCCTCGCCACGATTCCACGATCATAATCTCTCTTTACCTGCAACACATGGCAAAAAGAGTTGCGTGAGTATTATCACAAATACTCAGCGACGCGGTCATCCCGTCTACAGGCTATTTAAATACAAGTATAAACAACCAACACAATACCAGGATGATCACAGAACAAGCATACACAACCAAGCAACAAAACCAGTCCAAATACACCGTGTCGATCGACATGACTCACTGTGTCGATCGACACAACCACTAGGTGTCGATGATCAGTGATCCATGTCGATCGACCGGATCCGCTGTGTCGATCGACACAACCACTAGGTGTCGAAGAACACAGGCCCCGTGTCGATCGACACACCACCCCGGTGTCGATCGACACGACGTCGCAGGACCCAGAATCGAGTCAATCCTCACACGACTCGAATCTGAGGCGATCTGTCGAGTCTCCTGCACAAATCCACACACAAACACACGGAAACCACCAAGCAATCATATTCCATTGGTCCCCTATACTCATACGAGCCTACGGTCACGCACTCACCTTGATTGGGATTGACAAAAGGATGAAGAACGCGAAGAACGAGCGAAGAACACCAAGACAGCCTCTGATTCCGTCCACACAGACTCGAAATCAGCATAGCAACAACCTCTTTCTCGTTCTATCTCCACTCACGATCAATTCTCCTCCAGGAAATCTCTCGAAAGCCCCAAAATCCCTGATTTCAGAACTTCTCCCCAAAATCTCTCCGAAAAGTCTGATTCTCTAGAACAAAACGGCCAGAACTTCTGATTCTGCCTTTTATATCGAACCCTAGGGTTTCCCTAAACCGGCCCACCAAACCGGCCAATTGGAACCAAACCCGACGGTCTGATTTCAACACGTGTCGATCGACATACACCACCCGTGTCGATCGACATAACGCCCCAAACCCGACTTCTCCTAAGTCCAAAAACATACATGTCGATCGATACACCACACCTGTGTCGATCGACACCACCAAAAATCCACTTTTTGGTTCACGGGCGTTACAATTCTCCCCCACTAACATGGATTCAACCTCGAATCACGCGACACCGCCACACTACAGTCTCAACCACCTGACCCGCACCCGGCCAGTATCCTTCGAGATCACACTCGAATCCCATAACCTGTCCTGCAAAGGCTAACACTCTCGCCTAAAATTCGACCAGATTCATCCGGAACACCAACGATGCATGCCCCATGGTCCGGATTAGGGCTGCCCGATTGACCGTCCAACAATCAAACAAGAACATGTCCGACCAACCGTTGACCCCGCATTGGACCAAATGATCGTACAACAATCAAACAAGAACATGTACGACCATCGGCGTAACATATGCTACCAGGATTGTCCGAACCGAATCCAGACTCCAGAATAACCCTAGACTCGACGTCCACAACACATCCATGGCCCTTAGCCAGCACCACTCGTGATCACACCTAATCCCCGAGCTCTACCAGGCTCATACTAGCCACATTGCACCGTCTCCCCATGGCTGCAATCCTGACCCCACCTGGTCAGCACCACCTGGGATCCACTCCCGATCCCCGAAGCTCATCCAGTCTCATACTCACGACCACGCTCAGACGCTACTGCTCCTAACTTATACTCATAACTCATAAACATATACACCACACATATGCTCGCAGGATCGTCACCCCTTGAGCGACAGTGTGCAGGAGACCCACCCGTCCCCTGGAGAGACCCACTATCCCTCCATGTATATATATATAGGGAACCCACCCATCCCCTAGAGAGAACCACTAACTCTCGAGTATATGCAGAGAACCCACCCGTCCTCTGGAGAGATCCACTATCTCTCAGTATACAGGAACCCACCCGTTCCCTGGAGAAATACTCTGAAACGTGCATCATAAGCACCTGTCGACCAGAATCACCTTCCGTGGTCATCCGAAACAACCCAATCACCAGTGTGTTTCACAGAGTCCCTGGAAAAGACGATTCTAACTCACATAAAACCTCTTTTCCAGACTCTCCCTAGGAAATAGACAAGTTCTAACGCGCGTAGAGCTTACATTTCCAACCACTCCTGGAACCTGTACAGTCTCATTTCCAGCCACTCCTGGAACATGAACGATCTCTAAGCCGCGTAAAACTTCTATTCCTAGCCATCCTAGCCGATAGGCAAGCTCTACTCACATAGAACTCTATCGCTAGACCTCCACATGACCTACCAGTCATCACAAATCCATGACATCACCAGTCATACCATAAGAACTCACATCTTATAACACATTTAATAAGGCAAAACTCATCTTATTAAATCTCAAATTGTATATTCGTTACATCCACCACGAAATACAAATATCACAATCATAGCAACATGCTAATACAGACTCTGAAAACCAAAAAAAGAGCTCAAGCCACCGCTTGCTTCTCGAACCACTTCGAGAACTTCGTCTTCATCAACGCCTCTGGTTTCCAAGTCTCCTCCTCAATACCGTCACAGTCCCACACGACTCTCACCAACGGTATACTCTTCTGGCGCAGCACCTTGATCCTCCTCTCGAGAATCCTCACAGGCCTCGCCGCCAACGTCATGTTGGGCTGAAGATCCTCCGGAATCCTCGCCAACACCTCCTCAGACTCATGCAGACACTTCCGCAGCATCGAAACATGGAAGACCTTGTGAAAAGCCTTCATACTCTGAGGTAACTTCAATCTATAAGCTACCGATCCGACCCGCTCTACCACTCTGAACGGACCCATAAACCTCGGACTCAGCTTACTCTCTGAAATGGATCTGTTAGGACCCCTCAACATAGCTGCCTTGAGATACACCATATCTCCCAGCTCAAACTCCAGCTCCTTCCGTCTCCTATCGGCGTAACTCTTCTGCCGAACCTGAGCCTCTCTCATGTTCAGCCTCAAGACACGGATCTTCTCCGTCGTCTCCTGAACAAAGTCTGCACCGAACATGCTCCTCTCCCCCACTTGAGTCCAGCATAATGGTGTCCTACACGGCCTCCCATACAGAGCCTCATATGGAGCCATCCCAATACTCGCCTGATAGCTGTTGTTGTACGCAAACTCTACCAGGTTCAGATGATCCGCCCAATGACCACCATAATCCAGTACACACATCCTCAGCAAATCCTCCAATGTCTGAATCATCCTCTCTGACTGCCCATCCGTCTGAGGATGATACGCGGTACTCATATGCAGTGCCCATCTCTGCCTGGAATGCCCTCCAGAACTCTGAAGTGAATCTCGGATCCCTGTCTGACACAATACTTGCTGGCACACCGTGCAGCCTCACTATCTCACGTACATACTTCCTAGCCAACACCACCGCTCCGTCGGTCTTCTTGATGGCCAGAAAATGTGTTGACTTGGTCAGACGATCCACAATAACCCATATCGCATCATAGGTCGACGACACTGGCAATCCTGTCACGAAATCCATCGTAATCATATCCCACTTCCACTCTGGAATAGGCAAACTCTGCAATAATCCGCTCGGAACCTGATGCTCAGCCTTCACCCGCTGACACACGTTGCACGCTGCAACCCAGCTAGCTACATCCCTCTTCATCTCGACCCAGTGATAATACCGCTTCAAGTCACGGTACATCTTGGTCGCTCCCGGATGAATCGATAACATGCTCGAATGAGCCTCCCTCAGGATCTCCCGCCGCAGATCCTCATCCTTGGGTACACAAACCCGCCCGTTCACCAGTATCATCCCACTTGCTGAGACCACATACTCTGAACCGGCCGCCTGAGAAGCATCAATCAAACCTTGATCCTTCTCCTGTGCAACCCGAATCCTGCTCAACAGATCTGCCTGGTTAGCTGCCTCTAACCCCAACGGCTCCTGTGAGATCACACACAGCCTCAACGTGCTGATCTCGCCCACCAGAGCTTCCATATCTCGCTCCTGATCTGAAGCTGTCCTCTTCCGACTCAACGCGTCTGCAACCAGATTAGCCTTACCCGGATGGTCCCCAATCTCCAGGTCATTGTCTGCAACTAACTTCATCCAGCGCCTCTGTCCCTGGTTTAGCTCCGGCTGAGTGAAGAAATACTTCAGACTCTTGTGGTGTGTGAATATCTACACCTTCCCGCCATACAGGTAGGACCTCCAGATCTTAAGTGCAAAGATAACTGCAGCCAACTCCAAGTCATGGGTAAGATAATTGCACTCGTGCTTCCTCAACTGCCTTGAAGCATACGCAATAACCTTCCCCTGCTGTATCAGCACACAACCCAGACCAACTCCCGAAGCGTCTGTATACACCACATAAGGCTCACCCGGCTCAGGTAACGCCAAAACAGGTGTACTGGTCAGCATCTCCTTCAGCTTCCCGAAACTCTCCTCACAAGCTGAAGACCAAACAAAAGGGACATCCTTCCCTGTTAGCTTTGTCATCGACTGCGCCATACTCGCGAATCCCTTGATGAACCTCCGGTAATAACCTGCCAACCCAAGAAAACTCCTGATCTCGGTGGAGTTCCTCGGTCTAGGCCACCCTCTGATAGCCTCTATCTTAGCCGGATCCACAGACACTCCCTCTGCAGACACGACGTAGCCAAGAAAGCTCATCTCTCGCTGCCAGAAACTGCACTTACTCAGCTTCGCGTACAGCTTCTGCTCCCGCAGCTTCTCCAACACCAACCTCAAATGCACCTCGTGCTCTTCCGGACTCCTCGAGTATACCAGGATATCATCTATGAAGATGATCACGAACACGTCCAGATGCTCCTGCAACACCCCGTTCATCAACCGCATGAACGCTGCTGGGGCATTCGTCAACCCAAACGGCATCACTACAAACTCATAGTGTCCGTACCTCGTTCGAAAGGCCGTCTTCCTGACGTTCGCCTCATCGATCGGAATCTGGTGGTAACCCGACGCCAAGTCTATCTTGGAGAACCAAGTAGCCCCTCGCAACTGATCCAACAACTCATCAATGCGCGGCAGAGGATATACCTGTTCTTCACAGTGACTCGGTTAAGCCCCCGGTAGTCGATACACAACCGGAAACTCCCATCCTTCTTCTTCACAAACAACACCGGTGCTCCCCACGGTGAAACACTAGGCCGGATGAAACCCTTCCCCAACAGATCATCCAGCTGCTTCTTCAGCTCTGCCATCTCTGCTGGAGCCATACGGTAAAGTGCCTTGGATATCGGAGCTGTTCCGGGTTCTAACTCAATCGTAAATGGATCCGACCGCGACGGTGGCAAACCCAACAACGATTAGAACACATCCTAGAAATCCCGAACGACCTGGATATCCCCAACTGCAACCTCTCTAACAGTCTCTGGCATCACTATCGTCGCCAGATACGCCTCACAGCCTTTCTCAATCAACTGCTCGGCCTGTATTGCTGAAATCATAAGACTTCCGGAAGTCGGTCTCACCCCCTGAAACACCAACCTCCCAGCCTCCCGTTCAAACACTACACGTCCTCGATAATAATCCAGATGGACCCTGTACCGATCCAGCCAATCCATCCCCAGGATGACATCGTACAGCTCCACCGGACTAATAACCAGGTCTGCTGGCATCAACTCTCATGCCACCAGAACGTCTACACCTCGAGCCCGCCCGAAAGTAATTAACGTCCTCCCACCAGCAACCTTAACTACTCCCGGCTGCTCACCAGAATCGCTCCGGATCCCGCTGTCCTCCGCACACTCCGGAGTGATGAAGCTATTCGTAGCTCCCGAATCAAACAACACGTGGGACTCACATCCGCCCATAACTAAGGTCCCTGCACAATCCCATGTGCTTTAAGACCCGACACTCTAACGTAGACAGACAATCCAACCAGACTAAAATAAATTACCACAAGAATTTAAAAGACAAGTCTGAATTAGTACCTGTGATCGGTCTGGCGCTAGAACCGCCCGCTTCAGCCACCGTGAAAACCCGCGGCGTCGCTGCAATCTGAGCCAAAGGCTGCACTGCCAACGGCTGCACTGGCGCCACAGCCATCTGCTGCAACTTCGGACACTTGGGCTTAATGTGCCCGGGCTCCCTGTAGTGAAAGCACACCAGTGCTGCCCGAGTCTCTCTCCTCGTCGGACAGTCTGCCACCTTGTGGCCCATGTTACCACACCCATAGCATCTTGAACCACCCTGTCCACCCAGACTGGCCCCGGAAGTACTCTCCCACTTCCTCTTTTGTCCCCGAGCCTGCTTGCCGCCCCTGCTCAAACCACTCTGCTGCTGAGATCTCCTCGGCTGCTGCTGCTGCTGCACCGGTGGACTAACCACCACAACCTGCTCCCTGAGATCCTCCTCAATCGCAGCCGCAGTCTCAACCAGCTCCGCCCTCGTGGCAAACCTACTCGCCCTGCAGCGAGTCCTCAACTCAGCTCGAAGTCCCCCGAGGAACCTCCTCACCTGGGCCTGCTCGCCCTCCATGCCTCTACCAGCATGCACCAGGAGTCTACTGAACTCCAAATCGAACTCCCTCACTGTCCGATCTCCCTGAGTCAGGTTCAGAAACCTCGACTCCATCCTGTCCACCGCCTCCTGCGGAAAATACTTGGCATTAAACTCAGCCAAGAAATCCTCCCAGACCATCTCGGCCTGCACCCTCCTAGCCTCAACGCCTCTCCACCAGAGATGCGCATCACCATCCAAATAGTGCACTGCTAGGTCTACTCTGTATCCCTCTTGACACCTAATCGAGCGAAAGTTACTCTCCAATCTCCGCCGCCACTCGTCGGCCTCCTCCGGCTTGGCACCAATCCACTGCATCTGCTCCATCATCCTAAGGTAGGATGGGAGCTCCTCTGCAACCGCCACAACCGGCTGCACCCCAGCCACACCTGGCTGAACACCCGCCACTACTGGCTGACCACCAGCCACTACTGGCTGACCACCAGCCACTCCCGACTGAACCCCAGCCTCCACTGGCTGTATTCCTGGAGCCTGACCCGGAGCCGGTACCCCACCTAGTAACCGTTCAAGGATCAACTGCAGCAAAATCGCCAGGCGATCATCTCGGTCCTGAGCCACACCTACGGGAGCACCCCCACCTGGGCCTGCCGCACCAGCAACTACACCGGGACCCACACTAGCCCCATCAGCCCTCACACTGACACTCGTAGAAGCCGGACCCACGGACCCCTCCTGAAACGCCTGAGAGTCTGCCACCTGCTCCTGCGTGGTCTCCTGGGCCACACTCGCGGCTACCGACTCACTCTCGAGCCCTCGCCCGCGCCCACGACCAGCCTGACCTCCACGGCCCCCACGACCTCTGCCTCTAGCACCTCTAGCCATAACTCTGCACTCACCAGCAGATTACTAAGTATTAGAACAAAACAGAAATCATACAACACTTACCGTGGAATCTCATTGAAGGCTCGGAAGAGATGATCTAAGACTCCATTTCCACACAACAATCAATCAATTAACTTCCTAATCAATCAATTGCACCCGCCCTAGAACCGTTAGGGCTCTGATACCAAACTGAAACGACAAGACCCAAAATTTCAAAAATTTTCCCTCCAGATTATTATTATCACAGATAATAATCCTCGATGGGTCATCAACCAAGCAATGCGGAACAATAAAACATCAACGACACATTCCAATTTAACAAATCCCATACTTTATTAAATATCAACCAATAGGAATAAACAATATCCAATGACTAACAACCTAACAATTCCATAGAAATACAATCCAAGTGAGACCCTAAATCATCTCTTCTTCCTCGCCACGATTTCACGATCATAATTTCTCTTTACCTGCAACACATGGCAAAAAGAGTTGCGTGAGTATTATCACAAATACTCAGCGACGCGGTCATCCCGTCTACAGGCTATTTAAATACAAGTATAAACAACCAACACAATACCAGGATGATCACAGAACAAGCATACACAACCAAGCAACAAAACCAGTCCAAATACACCGTGTCGATCGACATGACTCACTGTGTCGATCGACACAACCACTAGGTGTCGATGATCAGTGATCCATGTCGATCGACCGGATCCGCTGTGTCGATCGACACAACCACTAGGTGTCGAAGAACACAGGCCCCGTGTCGATCGACACACCACCCCGGTGTCGATCGACACGACGTCGCAGGACCCAGAATCGAGTCAATCCTCACACGACTCGAATCTGAGGCGATCTGTCGAGTCTCCTGCACAAATCCACACACAAACACACGGAAACCACCAAGCAATCATATTCCATTGGTCCCCTATACTCATACGAGCCTACGGTCACGCACTCACCTTGATTGGGATTGACAAAAGGATGAAGAACGCGAAGAACGAGCGAAGAACACCAAGACAGCCTCTGATTCCGTCCACACAGACTCGAAATCAGCATAGCAACAACCTCTTTCTCGTTCTATCTCCACTCACGATCAATTCTCCTCCAGGAAATCTCTCGAAAGCCCCAAAATCCCTGATTTCGGAACTTCTCCCCAAAATCTCTCCGAAAAGTCTGATTCTCTAGAACAAAACGGCCAGAACTTCTGATTCTGCCTTTTATATCGAACCCTAGGGTTTCCCATAACCGGCCCACCAAACTGGCCAATTGGAACCAAACCTGACGGTCTGATTTCAACACGTGTCGATCGACATAACGCCCCAAACCCGACTTCTCCTAAGTCCAAAAACACACATGTCGATCGATACACCACACCTGTGTCGATCGACACCACCAAAAATCCATTTTTTGTTCACGGGCGTTACACTACTGGTAGACTTGTTTATTGAAGTCTACCAGTCGACTTCATGGAGAAGTCTACTAACAACATGTAAGTACTACTGAAAATAGGAAA
The DNA here is from genome assembly GCA_964056655.1 of Arabis hirsuta. Classification (NCBI taxonomy): domain Eukaryota; kingdom Viridiplantae; phylum Streptophyta; class Magnoliopsida; order Brassicales; family Brassicaceae; genus Arabis; species Arabis hirsuta. The sequence goes on from OZ053303.1 coordinate 19,132,457, forward strand.
TTTGATTTATACAATAAATATTGAACCTAAATATGTCAAAATCATACAGGAGGCAAACAATTATATAACACACATTTGGGAGAAAGGAAAACTAAAAAATTCATTATAAATAAGTTTGAAATGCTACCATAAGAAAATTAAATCAGTAGACTTCTCTATGAAGTCTACTGGTAGACTTGTTTAGAGACTACCAGTCGACTTCATGGAGAAGTGAACGAACAACATGTAAGTACTACTGAAAATAGCTAAGTACCACAATTCGGCTTTGTATGCCCCGGTTGCTTGCACTTTGAACAATTATATTGAGCATGAATCTTCCGTTGTTTAGTACCTTTCATCCTTGCGATTTCTAACCAAGTTTGCCACCTTGATTTCTTCTTTCGACCCGGACGCATCTTCACGTCAGGAGGCAGACATGGGGTTGAAGCTATACATTCACCGACTGGGTTTGTCGGGAAAATGCTTTCCGCATAGGCCCAGTACAAAGAATCCCTTCCATAAGTCGGGCAAACACCGGTACCGACATCTTGTTTACTCTCTACCAAAGCGGCAATAGCATGCGAGCAAGGTATCTTTTCGATGTTGAAGACACCACATGTACATTTGTTTTGGCCCAAATCAACAATACAGTCACGTGCTCCTCCCTTCACATGAAACTGAAGATTATTAATGCGTCCCACTTTCATCTGAGACGCGTTATCATCACGAACCGCCAACAAGTATTCAACTGCCCGAGTATGGCGTGTTGTTAGACGTAGAGCATCTTCTCGCCTTATACGAAACCACCTTCCTAGCTTCTCACGGATAAATTCCAAAAGAAATGTTATGGGAAATCCTCGAGCTACCTTAAGTGCGGCATTGATAGATTCAGCAATGTTGCTTGTCTTTATGTTATATCTATCTCCCTCGAAGTGAACTCGTGACCATAGCTTTGGATCCGCTTCCTCCAAGTATGTTGCAATTTTTGGCTTCACACTTCGTATCAAATCCATGTATCGGTCATACTCATCAAGCGTATACGCATACGCAGCACCTTTGACCAAGTACATGAGCTGTTTTCCCCTAAATTTTATGACAATGTTACACTGAAGATGGTAGTAACATATACCTCGGGTTGCCCAAGGGAAAACCGTCTCGCATGCCTTTTTAATGGACGCGTGCCTGTCTGAAACTATGCTCAACAAGTATTGATCAGAAATACAACCTCTCAATTTGGTAAAAAACCATTGTCATGAAGCATCATTCTCAGCATCTACAATTCCAAACGCCAAAGGGAAAATCTAAAAATTACCATCTTGGGCGGCCGCCACTAGCAAAACACCTTCATACTTTCCACTTAAATGAGTCCCATCGACCACGATTACTCGTCTAAGATACTGAAAACCACCTCTGGAGGCTCCGAACGATATAAATAGATATTTAAATCTATTGTGAGCATCAACCTCAAGAGCGGTCAATGTTCCCGGATTTGCTTTCTTGATCATATGTAATAAGATGAGAGATTTTCATATCCATGTTCAGCAGTTCCCCTCACCATTTCTTGGGCGTATAACAATGATCTGTATGAAGTGGAATAATCCAGATTCATACCAAACATCACCTTCATTGAATCTTGTATATGCTTTGGCGTAACTCCATCAATTATTCCGACGCGCTCGATAAATAACCTACCAATATACTTTGGAGTAGAGCATTTCCTGTGAGCGACTCTATCCGGTAGTGAACATGTATGCTTTTTAATATACTTTGTCATCCAAAAACGGTTTGGTTCATTCGTCACGGCAGCTCTGACTTTCCACTTGCATCCTTTAACACGACACATAACGACTAACAGAGTTTTAGTAGACTTGTATGTTTTGAATGCAAATCTTGACATCACGGCCGTCAATCGCAACTCTCTAAACAGCTCATCCTTGCTACCAAAACTCTTTCCGACAAGTATACCATCAAACCATGTCGTTTTTTATCCTAATCCTTCGCCAAAACAACGCTCACTCCCACCAACACCATCAAATGAGATATCATCTTCATCCTCATCTTTGACTTTCCCGTATGCACTGTAATCTTCATTGATACCAACACCATCAATTTTTATATCCTCGTCTTGCCCATCACCATCTTCAACGTCTTGCTCATCACCATATTCACTACCATGATCTTCTTCATTGACATCATTTCCCGTATCATCCCCATAGTGGTCACCATCTCCTTCCTCGCATTCCTCAGCATCTACGTCTGTATGTTCTTCACCACCACTGGCCAAAATTCCATCACAATCATTGTTGACATCATCATCCTTCTCTAACCGACTCGAGACACAAAGACGTATAACATGCGTTTTACTTAGCTCAATCAAATTTTTAACTTTTCTATCATTTGTGACATGCATTGGAGGAGTATCCATATGTTGCAACATTGATTCCGGTAGTGAATAAGTGATCTCCACCAAGTCTGATTCCAGCTTATATTCATCTTTGGCCATCTCAAGAAGATCACAATGGGTGCAATCATCACTCAAAAAGAACAGTCTTCCTCCTTTTGGATTATCAACCACAAATTGCCACGCCTTATCTTGAATAGCCCATTCTCCATAGACAACAACTAAATGAACCATTCTCTGTAAAAAAAAAACAATAGAAAACACATTAGGTCTCGAACATCTGCTGTAGACTTCGTACTGAAGTCTACTAAGTGACTACTAGTAGACTTCACAGAGAAGTCTACGAACAACATGTAGGTACTACTCAAACAAGAAATTTGATTTATACAATAAATATTGAACCTAAATATGTCAAATTAACACAGAAGGAAACACATTATATAACACACATGTGGGAGAAAGAAAATCTAAAAAATTCATTATAAATAAGTTTTAAATGCAATTATAAGAAAATTAAATCAGTAGACTTCTCTCTGAAGTCTACTAGACTTCTCTATGAAGTTAGAGAAGTCTACCAGTAGACTTCATCGAGAAGTCTACGTAATGGGTTATTTTTGCAATTACGACAAACGCTAGTAGACTTCAACAGCAGTCTATTAGGTTACTTTTGCATTTGACCAGAATTTGACTAGAATTTGACTTTTTCAAATAGACTTCTTAGAGAAGTCTACTGAATAAAAAGGTTATTTCTGCAATTGACTAAAGTTTGACTTTATTTAGTAGACTTCTATTGCAGTCTACTGGTAGACTTCTCTTGGGGAGTCTACCAGTAGACTGCAATAGAAGTCTGCTGAAATGTGTAGACTTCATTCTGAAGTCTACTCAAAAGGCCGGGTTACATTTGCAGTTGACCATATTGTTGACTTCTTGAGTAGACTTCTCCAGAAGTCTACTCTAAAAAAGGTTAGTTTTGTGTTTGACCAAACATTTATCGGCAGACTTCTCATGCAGTCTACTACTAATTTAAGAAGTCTACTGATTTATTTAAGAAGTCTACTGATTTATTTAATAAGTAGTAGACTGCATAAGAAGTCTACTGATAAATGTTTTTCTTGGTCAATGTCTGAGATTTTGGTCAAACGCAAAACTAACCCGTCCGTACATAACAGACTTCTGATGCAGTCTACACAAAAAGTCAACAATGTGGTCAATGGCAGAAATAACCTTGCAGTAGACTCTATTTGCAGTCTACTGGAGAAGTCTACTGGAGAAGTCTACGGAGAAATCTACTCTTTAAAGCCAAAGTTTTCGTCAAATACAAAACTTACTCATTTTCAAGTAGATTGCACATGAAGTCTACGAGTGTTTTTTTTTTTATCAAAGGAAAACAGGTAGACTTCACGAGCAGTCTACTTTGAATATTTTTAAAAAAGGTCAATTGCAAATATAACATTTCGTTGACTAGTAGACTTCTGGTGCAGTCTACAAAATCGGAAAACACGGTTTTTTGTTCTTTTTCACACGTAGAGCTCGGTTTTCAGCTCTTTCAAGCACCTGAAACTTCTAATATAACCGTTAATAAAGAAGCCCAACCGTCATTTATGAAACAACCATTAAAAATCGATAGATTATGAGAGAAAGAATTTTGAAAACCAAATTTAGTTAGTTTTTTAGATGAAATTGGAGAGGAAATGGGTAAGGAAGAAGTTATGAGCTCACAAATGAAGCTGTTATCCTTTCCTAATTAGTTGGGGAAGCATTTAGAGCTTCATTTTGGTTGTTCATAGTGGTTGGAAATATTGATGATAATGGCATTTTCGTAAATAAGTTAATATATCTGGTTGTTTATTTTATAGTTTAGAATGTCTGATTTAAAAAAAAAAATTAATTCAAATATAATGGCATTTCCTGAATAAGTTGAATTTTATGGTTGGTTATTTCAAATTTTGAAGAAAGAGAAAGAAAGGGTTACATTTGCAATTGACCTCAAATTTGAGGTTATTTCAACAACCTTCTCTCATTTTTTTAGGATTTCACCGACAATTCAAGTTACAAGTTATAACTTTTTACATAATTATAATGAGAATGATTTATAAATAAAATTCATTTAATATTTTACAATCGACAAAATTATTAATAAATTTTAAGAGATTTTACAACGAAAAAAAGTATTTAAGAATGATAAAAGTTTGGAAAAATATGAAGAGACAGTTTTGTTTAACATTTCCATTTTCCATCACGGGCTGCTCTACTTTTCTCAATTTCCCAGTCATAAATCAAAACGCAGAAAAAGAAAGTCGCTGCTGCACGGCGTGATCAGAGAGAGGACTAATAATAAAGATCAAAACTTTGATCCAAACTTAAAATCTCTCTACAATTTTCTTCCTTCCTTGTTCGCTCCGTTAAACCCTAGTAAGATCCCTTCCAAAATTCCTCAGAAAAGCTCTACATCAAGATCAAAAATCGAATCTTTCCTCTGATTTTTCTCCATTTTCGTTGTGAGAAAACTGATGCGTAATTTTCTCTCCGGGAATATCTCATTTCGTTTCCCATACCCTACCAATCTATAATATTATATTCCTTGTGTCTTGTATTATAGTTTGGTTTCTTATTTGTTTATTGAAATTTTGAGGCAATATCGTGTACAAAGTAGAATCTCTAATCTTGCACGCTACCATCTGCTCACTGTTCTTATCCTCTATTTTTTTCAGACATTTCAGTTTTGGAGCTTGGTTGAATTACAAGATTCTACAAAGGTTTTTCTCTAATCTTCTCTTGTCTTTTAAAACCCTGATTTCTTGTTTCCTGTTTGGGGATCTGGATATATATATATATATTTATGGATTTATTTATTTATATAATTTCTGGTGAAAAGGGCTTGATTTGTTTGGCGCAATTGATCACGCCCTGAAAGTGTTTGATAAAATGGCTCAGTCGATTGGACCAAGACTGTATAGTTGCTGCAACTGCAGGAACCATGTAGGACTTCACGATGATATCATCTCTAAGGCTTTTCAGGTGAATCAGCTTCATCATCTCTTTTGCTTTGCTTGTGTCCTATTTGATAGATCATAGAGGTAGAGAGTTAAGTGGAGAATCTCACTAAGCCTAGCTTGAGCTGGAAATCTTATCGTCTTTCATATTTTAGGAAAACACTCGACTTTATTATCCTTCATACTCAGAATTTGGAACGATCGATGCTTCCACCTGTTTACTGGCGTTAGAGTAAAATCAAGACTTGGAAACAAAACATTTGACTGATGAAATGTTTATAAACAAAAAGACTAGTCATTTATTGAAAAGCTTATGTTAGAAAGACACTCCCGGTATTTGTGTTTCTTGATTGTGAAAACCATTTACGATTGAATTCCTAATCCGTGGTTCTCAATTACTAGGGAAGAACTGGGCGAGCCTTCCTCTTCTCCCACGCAATGAACATTGTGGTAGGCCCTAAAGAAGACCGACATCTTCTAACGGGTCTCCATACTGTAGCTGATATATCTTGTGCTGACTGCAATGAACCGTTGGGTTGGAAGTACGAGCGAGCTTACGAGACTTCACAAAAGTACAAGGAGGGCAAGTTCATATTCGAAAAGGCTAAGATTGTCAAGGAGGATTGGTAGCAAAGAAACATGTTGAATTCATTATTGGATTGCCTCAAAAACTGTAAATAGATAAATTTGGCTTTGTCGATTCCGATCTTCATGGATTCTCACAAGTCATGATCATCCATTTTTCAGTTCTTCATTGCCTCTCTGCGTGTTAATTATGTCGTCTTTTGTGTTCAACTATGGATGTGTTCGTACAAGGTTTCTTTGTTAATAAAAGGGTTGATAATAGTTTCTCTTATGTTTTAGCTCAGGTCTTGCTTTGTACTGAGTACATATAAGATTAGTTGATACCAAAACTCAGGAGGGAAAGACATGCCTGCCGTTTTCCGTTTTTCCATCAAGACAACGTGCTGTTCATATTTGTCAAAGCCAAGTGGTCGTCGTTTTGTTACTTTTAGGAAATTGATTACCAGAGGAAAGAGAGATACAGAAGAGGGAAAGAGATGTATCTGAAGAAGCCAATATGGAGCGATGGTGCATCAGCGACGCCGGAGAATCCGTCGGAATCGGAGAACGGTGAGGATTCAGACGCGGCGGCGATGGTAGTTGAAGAGCTGGTGACTTCTCTCAATACACAGAGACTTTACAGGGAGCTGACACTATCCCTCCGGACAGGATTACGCGATGCTTGTGCTGAATTCTCTTTCCTTCGCATCCGTGGTCTTCGATCTCTTCTCAAAACTCTCCGATCTGTCGCCGATTCAGATTCCACCATTCGCCTCTTCTCTCACACCCAAACCATTACCGATCTCCAACGTCTGATTATCTCGATCTTGTCGTTTTTCCCTTTGTAATCTTGTTCTCTGATGATGTAACCCTTGTGATTTCGCAGTGGTTCCTGTGCTTTTCCAACATTCATTGAAAGAAACGGAGGATGATAGAGTGACGAGCTTGGATCACATATTCAGCGTCGAGCCGATGAAGATAACGAGTCCTTCTACAGATGCTGAGGTTGCGGTTGCACTTAGGGTTCTTGAAGGATGTTGCCTTCTCCATCCTCAGAGCACTGTTATTGCTCATAAGCACGGTGCAGTTCAAGTAAGATTCTCAGTTTGTTACTTACTTGTAGTCTATTTTGAAACATTTGGTCAGATTCATAGCGATCAGGTTGATACTGTTGATGTGATTCAGATGCTCTTAAGTGGTTCAGGTAATGATGAATGTATTATCAACACGAGGAGTGCTTGAGCAAGGTGCTTGCTTGGATGCATTAATCTCAATATTGCTGGATTCATCAGCAAATCAGGTGGTAAGTCTTCATTTTCTCTCTAAAAGTGACAAGTTCTGTAATCAGAAAAGAAATAGAAAGCAGGTTCTTTTGCTATTTTTTCTGTCAGTGGTATATCAATGGAACAACTACCTGATTTTTTAATGTTTTTTCGTTCTTCTTTTTGGTAACAGGACTTTGGAGCCTGCAATGGCATTGAGGAGGTTGCAATGCTCATGCGAGACAAACAAGCTGATGAAAACCTCAGGTGAATTTCCTTAGCAAGTTTCGTTCTCAGTTCTCCAATGAACCACCCTGTCCCTCTATTTTGAACGATTAGAGTAGCTTGTGGAATTTTGCATTAGGCTTTATTGCAGTATCTACACTATACAAATTGCTGTCTACAAAGTTTCTTGTCCTTTCTGTTTCTTTTTAATTTTGATGTTTCAGTAGATTTGAGATCGATTTCCTTGTCAAAATCGTAGAATAGCCTTTGCATTGTCAAGTAAGACCTTACCATCTCAAGGTTGATCTCATGTATTGGCAATAGGTCCAACTCTAAGGTTACCCTCAATCACAATATGGTCATGCATCAACAATGGCATTCCCTTTGTGTTTTGATTGTCATGGTTTAGGCCTTTTGGTCATGTTGAATTCTTACTGATTTACAGGTTACGATGCGGAGAGTTCTTACTACTGTTAGTTGGACATGTGAATGGGAAGGATCATTCTCCCATTTCAAGTGTAAATGAAGACCTCAGGCGCCTTCTGGGTGAAAAATCCGCTTCTTTAATATGGGCAGCGAGTCAATTTGGTTCAACACGTGACCCTGAACAAAGAATCACTGCTCTTCACATCCAGGCCGGTAGAGTGCTCGAGTCCCTTGACTTGTACTAATTGTCAATCTCCTTTTGTGTGTGTGTGTTTATAACATAATACAAAGTTATTATTCTGTAAGACTTACCAAAATGGAAATATAGTTCTTCAGCAGAATCTCTGGTAACTGCACTCCATGGAAATAGAGTTCTTAGTTGATGTTCCATTTTTAGAATAGGCAAATCAGTCTTTAGCGTTAAATCAAACTCTAGGTAGCCTTTACGAAGAATACTATAAATGAAGAAGGAAGACTCGGAGACAAGCTTAAGCATAGTACAAAGGGTTCATCATACTACCTAAGAACCAAACACATTTTTTGTTTGAAGATGATGGTTTATAACATTGAATTTATCTCTCTTTTTCTTGAATGTGGGTCAAATGACTCAAATGTCCCAGGTTCGGAGAATCTCTTTTATTAGTCTCTCTATCATATTTCTCTGCATCCTCAGTTCCTGATTACATGTATATATCAAATCTCCCTATGAATTCTCGAGTAAGCAATCGATCGATCAAACCATCATTCATCTTGTAAACGTGCTATATGTAACGAAATGCATCTATTAATAATGTACATTTTACATGTTTGGATCCGGATAGTGACACCATACAACATGTTGTGGTATGTCATTCATATTCATACCTACAAACTAGAAATAAACACTAGACAATGTGTAATAGTTTTTTTTTTTTGGCATCTGAAAGATAATATATACCACAACCCCGAGAAATATGTTTCTGAAATACAATGCAACCACAGCCCAGAACCTAAAAACCGAGAGCCAACAACCAAAATATTACAAGCTTTGAAATGACAAAAAAGAGAAACTTTACAAAACTATCAACGGTTGACAGAACTCTCAGAATCAAAAAACTGTGAGAGCCACCTCGGAGAACCTACAGAAACGTAGGAATGTATCCTCTGTTGTCGTGTCACACTCTGAGTTATGAGGAAAGCACCTCGATTGGTAGAACACACTTCATTAACCATCTTCCACTGAGCAAAAGCATTAAGCTTAAGGCGAATCTCTCCCACCTGATAGTGAAAATAAGGCCAAGCTCTTGGTCTATTGATTGCCCCTACAAGATCAAATGCTTCAACACCAAAAACTATCTTATCAACCATATGAAATTTCAAGCAATCCATAGCCCAAAGGATGCTGAAAAGTTGTGCATCCGCCAAAGAGCTAATTTGAGTGAAACTTTGTCGACTGTGTAGTTTAACGGTTCCTTCTGCATCTCTCAAAACCCATCCTGCACCAGCCAGCCTATTATATTGTGACCAAGAGTAACCAATGTTGCATTTGAGCCATGGATTAGGGGGAAGCTTCCAATTAAGCTTTGGAAGTGGTGGAACCTTCGCAAGAGAGAGAGCAAAGAACCAATTATCCGCTTCTAACATAATCTTTTCTGTTGTACCAGAAGCTAAGGAGAGATTACCATTGAACTATAAATTGTTTATCTTCTTCCAAAGAAACCATAAAATCCAAGGGTAACAACGTTTCAAAACCGCTGGAATGTGTTTTCTGAACTAGTTCTCTGTGAGGTAATGCATATTTGCAAAAACAGAAGTTTGATCAAAACCACCATTAGGACAGGGATAAGAAGATAAAGCCCAAATTTGTCGAGCTAAAGAGCAGGTGAAAAGGACATAATTCACTGATTCCCCATCCAAACCACAAATATGACATCTATCATCCACAATCATCCCTCTAGAGATGATTACATCCGCTACTGGAATAATACCACTAAGAACCCTCCAAAGAAAATTGCGAATTTTGGGAGAGGTGTTGATGGACCAAACCTGAGCTCTTAAGGAGTTAAGCGAAGGCTGCATTTCCGCTTTAAGGATTAGGTCTGCTCCTTTTGTTTGCTAAGCAAGCTGATAAGCCGTTTTAACAGAGAAATCACCACTCGCATTGAGAGACTAAACCCAACCATCATCTTTCCACACAACCGGTTGGTTCTGGAGAATGATATGCGCATCATCAGGAAAAAATCATTCATTGATCATTGTTGTTTTCCAGCGTCTGCAAGCCGTGTCAATGAGATCACACACTTTTAGATTCAAATTGATTTGATCATTTTTCTGATAAAGAGCCCTCATTCCAATATCAGAGATCCAAGCATCCGCCCAAACATAAGTAGACCTCCCATTCCCAATTGATTTTCTGAGGCCCTGCAAAAGTAAATCCCTCCCAAATAAAATACTTCTTCAGGCATAAGAAGGTCGTTTTCCAATTTTTGCTTCCAGGAAGGATGACATATTAAAATATCGGCTCTTCAACACTCTTGAGAATAGACTGTCTGGGAAGTGCAAAGTTCTCCAAGCTTGTTTGGCAAGAAGGGCTTGGTTAAAACATTGGATATCACGAAACTCCAAACCACCTTGCCCTTTTAAAAGACATAACTTGTCCCAACTTTTCCAGTGAGTTTTCCTTTTATGCTCTAAAGAGTTTTACCAGTAGCTTGCCATTGCCTTTGTTATATTTTCATAAGTAGAAACCGGAAGCTTGAAGCAAGACATAGCATAAACAGGTAAAGCCATAGCGACTGCCTTAAGGAGAACTTCCTTACCACCCATTGAAAGAGTCCTATCAAACCAACCAGAAAACCGATGCTTGAGCTTGTGTTGAATGTAACTTAGAAGGTCCCTCTTTAAACCACTGAAATACTCTGGTAAACCTAAATATTTGCCTGCACCCCCTTCAGCAAAGATCCCAGAAAGTCATTGAATCTGTCCTTTTGTATCAACATCAATCTTTGAACCAAATGAAATAGAAGATTTTTCCGGATTTATAACCTGTCCCGAAGCCAGACCATAGACCTTGAAAATTTGCATAAGATTCTCACATTGATCCTTGGATGCTTTGCACACAAACAAACTGTCATCAGCGAATAGGAGATGTGTTATTGAAGGACCATCAATAGAAAACCGTAAAGCAGTGATCAAACCATCTAATTCAGCTGATTTCAAAAGATGAATTAAGCCCTCCGTACATAGAATAAAAAGAAAAGGAGAAAGAGGATCTCCTTGTCTCAATCCCCTAGTAGGTTTGATCATCCCATAAGGTTGGTTGTTGATAAGAACTGAGAATGTGACTGTAGAGACACATTCCATGATCCACCTCACCCACGATGGTGGAATCCTAAGCCCAAAAGAAGGGCATGTAGATAACCCCACTCCGCACGATCAAAAGCCTTGGACATATCAGATTTGAAGGCAATGTAATCGTTAGAATGTGAAGGATGAGTTCGAATAGCATGAATCAACTCATGAGCAATGAGGATATTATTTGAAATCAAACGTTCCGGTACGAAGGCAGATTGTGTAGGAGAAATGATTTAAGATAAAAGAGGCTGCAATCTCTTGACCATAACCTTGGAAAGAATCTTGTAAAGCACCGAACACAAACTGATAGGACGTAAATCCGACATCTTGATTGGCTTTAAAATCTTGGGAAGGAGACAAAGTTGAGTGTAGTTCCATTCAGCTGGAAAGGAACCTGTTTCAAAAAATTCCTGAACCTCCTTTGTAACCTGTGTTCCCACAACTTCCCAATATCTTTGGTAAAAAAGGCCAGTCATACCGTCTGAACCTGGAGCACTAGAACCTTTGATGGAGAAAACAGCTTCCTCCACTTCTTCTTTTGAGACCGGTTGTATAAGCTGCTCATTCATTGTAGGTGTTACTTTTGCCTGGAACCCATGAAAGAACTGGTGGAAATCATCAGTGTTTGATGTTTTATACAAGTCCGAGAAATAGGCCACTGCAACCTCACCCATATATGCCTCTGCTCTTTGAACAGTTCCATTAACGTCAAGCAACTTATCTATGCGCTTGATATTTCTGTTTGATTTTACATAATCATGGAAGAATTTGGAATTATGGTCGCCTTCCACAACCCAGCGTTCCTTACTCTTTTGACTCCAATAAGCTTCTTCATCTTTGTAGGCTTTAACCAAGTCTCTCCAAAGAAGATTAATCCTTTGAGAAGAGGGTAATGCAGCCGATTGTTCCAATTCTAAAGCCACCTGTAATTGAGAGAGCCTATCTAGAGAGTTCAAATTATTTTCTTTCATCCAAATGCTTAGAGCTTTTCTACAACCTCTAATCTTATCATCCACCAAACCCGGTTGATTCCAAGCCTGAAAGATAGCTTCATTAACCAATGGCTTATCCAAAAACCTTTTGTCAAATCTGAAACTACCCTTGAACGTGTTCGCAGCAGAGAGCAATCTAACCAAAACTCGCCTATGATCAGAACCCCTTTTTGCCATAAAAACCTGATTAGATGCTGGAAAAAGCTTAACCCACTGTTTATTTGTAAAACACTGATCCAGTTTGCACTGGATCCATAACTTGTAACGTCAACCACCCCAAGTGAAACTATAGACAATGTGTAATGGTTAAAAAAAGAAAAAAAGACAATGTGTAATAGTTAAAAAAGAAAAGAAAAGACAATCTGTAATAGTCCATATGACTGGTCAAAATTAAATGTTTAGTCTATAAAATATCCTTGTGGGTCACAAACAAATTTGCAAGTAATCGGCCCATATTCCCTTCCACGACTTACGGTTGCTTTAGTGAAGCCTAGATTTTGACGAAATACACTTTTTGTCTTTTCTCAATTCTCACTGTGTCACAGATCCAACTCCCCAAGGAAGAAGAAGAAGAAGAAGAAGAAGATGAGTGACGAAACGGCGTCGTCTCCGTCTCCGGCGAAGAAGAAGGAGAGTTTGGGGTGGATGGAGTGGATGAGAGGATGGAGCAGTGTTTTCCAGGAGATTCTCTTCCAGAGGATCACTGCGTCTCATTTGCAGAACCCTCTCCCTCTTCCTCCCGTCAACGACCTCACTTGCGTTGTCACTGGCTCCACCAGCGGCATTGGCCGCGAGACCGCTAGGTTTTTCTTCCGATTCGCTACATCAATTGCGAGTTTTATCTCCTACTCGACCAAGTTGCTTTTCAATTGGGACTCGAATCCTTTCAAACTTTTCCTAAGAGTTTAGCTTCTTTTGCTCGCAGGCAGCTTGCAGAGGCTGGTGCTCATGTCGTGATGGCTGTGAGGAACACAAAGGCGGCTCAGGAGCTGATACAGCAATGGCAGAACGAGTGGTCTGGTAGAGGTCTCCCACTTGATATCGAGGTAATCTCATTCTTTGCTACATGATTCTCTCTTCTTATATTCATGATATAGTATTGTTTATGTGGCTAAGATTGTGTATTGCTCGGACTGTGAAACTACAAACCATATCTGATCTACTTTAGTGTGAGGCTGAGTCATTTCCTTGTATGTTAGATAGAGTATTGGTTTGTTACATCTAGATGGCTGGCTGATGATGATACTCTGATTGATTTTGTAAAGGCAATGGAACTTGATCTTCTTTCACTGGATTCTGTCGTGAGATTTGCCGAGGCTTGGAATGCTCGGTTAGGACCTTTGCATGTTCTGATTAACAATGCCGGCATATTTGCTATGGGAGGTTGGTTTTATTGTCCGTTTAGCTATAAGTCATTCAGCCTTTCTCCCCCTTTTCCTGCTTCAATCTTCATCATTTGCTTGTTATGCTAAGAAGAACTCAAAGTCATACTTTTGCACCACTCATCATCATCAATATTCCAACTTGATAGCACCTTACTGGTGAGAACTGGCATGTCTAGCGATGATTGAAAACCTAGACTATTACGAATTAGATCTAAATGTCTACTATTATTGCAGTTTATAGAACTCTGTCCGATGGATTTCTATTTTAATATGATTGGTCGTGTGATGACTACATTTGCTGCAGTATATGTTGAGGAAATAAACCAACTAAAGTGCTAGGTCTCTAATTTTTGCAGAGGCGCAAAAATTCTCAGAGGATGGATACGAGCATCACATGCAAGTAAATCATTTAGCTCCAGCGCTACTCTCTGTACTCCTTTTGCCATCTCTGATCCGAGGCTCTCCTAGCCGAATCATTAATGTGAATTCCGTTGTAAGTTCTATGATCACTTACTCTGCAGGCTCCAAGTTTGTGCTCTCTGGTTTTCTATTCTTTTTGGTATGAGTAATGATGTTGAAAGTTCAGATTTGTTTGTATATTTTGTAAATTGAAAAGCTCTGGTCTTGTTAACTAATTGCGGAAGATATAGATGACTAGTATAGGTTCTCCCTAAAACACTGAACTACATATGCATATTATCGATATCATGTCAGCAGAGTCTTGATACTGAGAAATGAAACAAACCCAAGCTTGTTGAAAGTTTTGACCCAAAATAAACTACCATGACTGGATTCTAGCACCTGCATTAGGTCATACTCTGGCATGAAAACTGAAAACTGAAACAGTTTATACTTTTATTGTCTGTAGTAGTATTTTTTTCATGCAAGATAATGGGCTGTGGGATCCACTTTTGTAGATGCATTCTGTTGGTTTTGTTGACCCGGATGACATGAACGTTGTTTCTGGTAGACGTAAGTACTCAAGCCTTTTAGGATACTCGAGCAGCAAGCTTGCCCAGGTGAGCTTACAGTAACGGTATTTAGTTTTTTTTCATCTGAGGCAGCTTTCATTTTCTTGGAATATTATCAGAAACTGGTGAGTTAAGTTTGTTTCCTTTCATCTTCCAGATAATGTTTAGTAGCATTCTTTTCAAAAAGCTGCCTCTGGAAACAGGAGTTAGCGTCGTATGTTTATCCCCCGGTGTTGTCCTAACGAATGTTGTGAGTATTAGATTCACTCCATTTAATTACAAATGCATGAGGCACACATAGTCTGTTTTCTCAGAACTTGATTGCATAAAATTGCCTTTCCGACCGAATTTGACAGGCCAGGGATATACCCAGGATTCTTCAAGTTCTTTACGCATTGATACCTTATTTCATATTTTCACCCCAAGAAGGTTGTAGAAGTTCTCTATTCTCGGCCACAGACCCTCAGATTCCAGAGTACTGGGAAACACTAAAAACCGATGATTGGCCTGTTTGCCCATTCATCTCTCAAGATTGCCGCCCTACAAATCCTTCCGAAGAAGCACACAACACAGAAACTGCACAGAGAGTGTGGGGAAAGACGTTAGAGCTGGTGGGTCTTCCTACCGATGCAGTAGAGAAGCTCATAGAAGGGGAAAATATCAAATGCCGTTATGGAGCTCAACACGAATAGGCTGTCAAATTGCTTGAAGGACCCCTTACAAAATCAAAGGGTAAGTATTGAGAAATAGTTTTTCTTCTTTGTTTCTTTGTTTAAATTTACTATACAGTGGGGAATGAATCCTCTCAGGGCATGTGGTTTGCTTGAGAAAAGACAAGGAGCTTTGAAGAATGTTTGATTGTTGGTTAAAAAGTCATGTTTGAGCTGCCATTCCATGACTTACTTACAAGTCTTTAGCTACTGTGTCTGAGTTTTAGTATGGTGGAGGCATGGTGTGGTGTGGTCTGGTCTGGTCTGGTCTGGTGGGTAGTTTTCCTGTTTGAGAGGAGGGATATTTTAGTAAATATCTCCTTAGTATGTGGAGTCACGTTGCTCATATATTTATATCAATGTAGGCATCTCTCTTAAGTCTTAACACTCATGGAAAAAAGTGATAAATCTCCATTTCCTCTTTCGAATGTTTCTTGCTTAAATGAGTATTCCATGGAAGTAAATTCACTACCATAAGTGTGTGATGTCTCTTTCCCTGAGATGCTCATTTGAGCAAGCAATGTTTGAGAGTGGAACAATTTAATATTATGTATGTATCAGTTTTGTCTTTTGTTATAAACTTTGGAAAAAAAAAGCAAAAGAGTTTGGATTTCATTTTCACGCCAACTTCACGTGAATCTAATGCGTTCAAGTATGTGGACTACCTACCTTTTCAATTGCTCATGGATACATTTCATTTTTACGTGTCGTATACTTCAAGCTTTCAAATCTTCCACACCATGCACATCTTTCTAACCACAAAACAAAAATTCACATTTTTTAGATCAATTTGAAACAAATTTTACGTGTAATATTTTTGGCTGGTTAATCAGAGAAAAAAATTAGGGCATAACACGTCGGAGCACTTGTTCCCCCAAAATTAGACTCTTTTATATGATCTGTCTCCAAGATTTGTCTCTGTCGTCGTCATTAACTTGAATTCAACTTCCCAAAAATAAAAGTCTTAACGCCCACAAGGAAAAAAAAAAGAAATAAAAAAAAGGCAACTTCCTCTTTTTTTTTTTTGTTGGGTGAATCAAAATCGCATCTTTTTTTTGCGTCTCTACAGATCCCTAAGGTTCTTCCCTCTACTTCTTCCTCCTCGCCTCGTGTTTTGATTTTCGTCTAGGGTTTTGATAAGTCTTTTTGTTCTCTAAATCCCTGTGAGGACTGCGAGAATTCGATTTCGGCATGGGTGATTGGGCTCAACTTGCTCAGTCTGTGATCTTGGGTTTGATTTTCTCTTACCTTTTGGCTAAGCTCATCTCGATCGTCGTCACCTTCAAAGAAGACAATCTCTCCCTTACTCGTGGCACCGAGCCTCAATCGGAGATTAAACCTGAGTTTGATTCCCGCCGCATCGATTCTTCTACCGGAGGCTGCGGTGGTGGCGAGGCGGATTCGCTCGTGGCGGAGCAAGGCAGCTCGAGGGGTGGTGATAGCGTCGGTGGTGACAGCGATGAAGACGATGATTGGGAAGGCGTCGAGAGCACGGAACTCGATGAGGCTTTTAGCGCCGCTACTCTCTTCGTCACTACCGCCGCTTCAGATCGGCTTTCGCAAAAGGTAGCTAGCGATGTACAGCAAAAGCTTTATGGATTGTATAAGATTGCTACGGAAGGACCTTGTACTGCTCCTCAGCCTTCACCTCTCAAAATGACTGCTCGTGCCAAGTGGTATCTCTCTCTCTCTCTCTCTCTCCCCTTGAATCTGCTTTCCCATTCATTACCTTCGGTACAAGTCTTTGAGATTGATTACTTTGATGTAGAAAATTTTGATGTTTTAGTTAGTTTCTTCTTGGCTTGTGAAAGTGTTGGAGATGTTCTGGCTTCGTTGTTATAATTGTTTGGTTATGGTTTGAGCTTGTGGTTTTAATTGTAAGACTGTAATTTCATTGATTGGGAATTGGGATCATGATCTTCTTCTATTTACAGGCAAGCATGGCACAAACTCGGTGCTATGCCCCCTGAAGAAGCAATGGAGAAGTATATTGAGATTGTTACTCAGCTATACCCAACTTGGTTAGACGGTGGCGTGGTAGAAAGCCTCTCTTCTTTATCATCATTTTATTGCTTCGGTTTTTTTTTGCTCTGGATTGTTTATGTGATCCTCTCTGCTCGCTTTGTGACGCACCAGAAAGCGGGAAGTCAGGGTGGGGATGATGCAGCATCCAACTCAAGGGGAGGGACTATGGGGCCAGTTTTTAGCTCTTTGGTTTATGAAGAGGAATCTGAAAATGAGTTGTAAGGTTCTCTTCTTGTATTCTCATGTGTTTTACTTCCTTTTTCCTTTAGTTCTCTCCATTTGATTGCTCAGTGTCTAGATCAGATATAGATATCGTGATTATTTCACTTCTGTGAAATCAAAGGTTCATGAACTCGGTGAATAATGTAACTCTAGTGTCTTGTGTTAGCTGCAACAATTTTTGTTGGTGAAATGGCTCTACTTTTCTTCCCCTCTTTCTATCTGACTAGAACACGAAGATATCGAATGGAAAGCCTCTGCTCATTCATTCTTGCTTTTCTCTTTTATTTCTTCTCTCAGGAAGATTGATGCCATCCACACATTTGCTAGAGAAGGAGAAGTTGAGAATTTGCTTAAATGCATTGAAAGTGGCATTCCTGTAAATGCAAGGGGTTAGTCTCTGTTTGTATATACCAGTTTTTTGGGAAACTCATTCTCTTGATGTTGGATTGTTTCCAATTTCATGTAAATTTCAGATAGTGAAGGTCGCACACCGTTGCACTGGGCTATAGACCGTGGCCACCTCAACATTGTGAAAGTTCTGGTCGATAAGAACGCCGATGTGAATGCTAAGGTGAAGAAAGAGAAATTCTTACCCAATAATTATCTGCAAAAGTACCACAATTTCTTCATTCATTTGTTTTTGGTTATTGTGTTGAACAGGACAACGAAGGCCAAACCCCTTTGCATTACGCTGTTGTGTGCGACAGGGAAGCCATCGCTGAGTTTCTCGTGAAGCAGAAAGCTAACCCAGCCTCTAAAGATGAGGACGGAAACTCCCCGCTCGATCTCTGTGAATCAGACTGGCCCTGGATTCGAGATTCCGCAAAGCAGACAGACTAAACAAATACTAACCACAAAGATGCCGTGTCTTGCGGAGTAAATGATGAAATGACTTAGTAAGAAGCTTTCCTTTGCTGAAAACTTACCTCTCATCTCAATCCAACAGCAATTGACTTGGGTGTTTCAAAGTCTTGTTCTTTAATTTCTTTCGTTTCAAAGATCTTTTGTGCCCTCAGGTTAATGAGATACACATCGTAACCGTTTTTATTGGTTTGCTATATACTAAATAGAGAGAGGAAGAGAGAGAGAGAGAAACTTTTCTTGTCATTGGATTGTCAACAAATGAATAACCGACTTTGGCGGTAAAAATTGGTTGGTAGAAGAACATAAATGAATGATTTCTGGAGAACCTAAATAAAGCAAAAACAAAAGCAAAAGCAAAATTAGCAATTTTCGTGGCCTTTCATCTTATCTCCTCCATAGAACACTGCCTTCGGCTACTGGAAAATGGCCAAGGCGGTGGTTTGGATGCTACTAACCACCACCATCATCGTCTTCTGCTTCCTTGTTCCTAAGACACAAAACGGGACTCAATCCATTGAGGGTCTCATAAGCCGCCGCCTCGGACACAGGCTTGAAATGCCCGTGTTTGACCCTCTTGTGACCCGAGTCGAGAGGTTGTCTCATGAAAAAGAAGCCAATACGAAGACCGCGAAGGCTGCAAAGGAGGAGCAAGCTGATATGTTTGAGGAATATTTTGCGCAGGAGAGGAGGGTTAACACGAAGTTGAGGATAAAGTTCTTGTTTCCTCTGCTCGACGCATCACCAAGAGATGGGTTCGTGAGCTTGAAAGAGCTTCAGACATGGATGATGCAGCAAACAGAGGACAACATGGGTTACAGAACCGCCAATGAGCTCGAGTTACAAGATAAGGACAAGGATGGTGTCGTAACTTTTGAAGAGTACTTGCCTCAATTCTCTAAGCAAGACATTGGTAATTAATTTGTATTTGATTGAATTAAACACCTTTTCGAGATCTTTCTTCTTTATTATGCAAAGAAAAATGGAAACAGAGAAAAACGAGAAGGGTCACGGTGAAGCTGGTTGGTGGATGGAGCAATTCAACAATTCCGATTTTGATCATAATGGCTATCTCGACATTGAAGAGTTCAACAAGTAACTAATGTCTCATTTTTTTTTAATCAATTTCGTTAAATATACGAAATTAAACTTTTTTTTATTTCAGTTTCTTGCACCCGGAAGACAGCCGAAACGGAGACATTCAAAGATGGGTTCTAAGGGAGCGAATGACGTAAGCATTTCATGGGTTGTTAAGAGTTAATATGTAATCGACAACATTCATTGCGAATTCGTTTTGAAAGGGAAATTCGTATGATTTCTACTTATTTGTAATAGTGGGCCGTATCTCCTAGATGACAGAGTTGTTTCCACCCTCATCTCAGAAAAAGGCGTGTTAGAATTTCCCACTGCATGATTCTAACATAATTCAGTCCACTTGTTATTGGTTTTGAGCAGGAAGTCCATGATTCTCTAGAATGATTCATTTTAATTTGATGAATTTAGAAAACGATTCCGTGTTTGTTTGATATATGCAGGGGCATGGACACGAACGGGGATGGGAAGCTAGAGTACAAAGAGTTTGTAGAGAACGCATACGAAATGTACAAAGAGTTTGCTAAGTTTGAGACGGAGGATGAGGGTGTGCCGATGGCTCAGCTTCTGTTTGCAGAGTTGGACAAAGACAAAGACAGGTCCCTCGTCGCCGATGAGCTTCGACCCATTTTGCATTATCTTCAACCTGGTGAGCTGAGTTACGCCAAATACTACTCTACTTTCCTTTGCCATGAGGTCAGTCTCTCCCTACCTAAAATGTTAATTAACCCTTTCTCTGAATTCTTAACGCTTAATATTCATTTTATTATTAAGATCTATAGATTGATTAATATAGAGAATGAATTCATTTTTTTTAGTTTAGTTTAATGTTTACACCTCTCCTTCGTTTGTTCTTTTTCCACTTTTTGTTTTTACTAAATTAATTGCTTTAAGTTTATCTATTCTTCTTATAAGAAGAACATTATTTGAAATACAATTTCCCACGAAAGATATATATATATATATATATATATATATATATATATATATATGACTATTTATTTAGTAGCATAATTTCAAAAGTTCCACAAAAGAATGCACATAGAGTTTTCATTTTGATCCTATCTTTTGTTTCTTCAAATATAGGAAAATACTGAATATAAATTTTCTTATTTATTTTGAATATTAGTAGTTTTTTTTTTGGGAACTTAATATTAGTAGTTTGGAACTCGAAAGAGAGTTTTTTTTTTCTCTTTATTTACTGTTTAATGTGATTGTCAATAAAACAAAGCAAAAACAATATCCAACAAAGAGATTTTTGTTGGAAATTTCTGTGTTGAAATTTCTATGTATAGAAGAACTCGATGGATCATTTTTTGTTTTGTCTAGGTAGGGAAACAAAAATTAGAAATATGTAAAACTTCATAGTATATATGTTGTTTAAACCGTTTTAAAGAAAAATGGTAATGTTTCTTGCTAAATTTCCTACTTCCAATTAATATCTATTTAACAGGCCGATGATGATAAAGATGGTAAGCTATATCACTTGAAGAGATGTTGAACCACGAAGATGTATTTTACAAGGCAGTTCATCACGAAGACTTAGACGACGAAGACTATTTTGATCATGATGAACTCTAACTTGTTCTCATTTTTTGTGTGTGTTTTCCTTTAAATTTCAATCACAATTTTTTTCTTTAACTCACTTTCTTCGCCTCTTTTAGATTGCTTTTGATGATTAATTTTGTTGATAGTTTTTATACATTGATAGTCATATAGTTATAACTAATGTATAGTTACATTCAACAACCTGATTCTGATCATAATTGATCTATTAAAATTTGAGGGCAAATAGATATTGCTTTTTTTTTTGGGTAGTTGATATGTAAAACATTCATTGGGACCATCTCCATCCATGGTATCTCATAAAGTCTCTCAATAAATTATATAATATGAATAATAATACTCTTTCCGTTTCAAAATATAAGTTGTTTTGGAAGTTTTTTTATATTTCAAAATATAAGTTGTTTTGATAATCCTATGTACTTTTTAACTTTATTGACTATTATGTTACCAATAGTATTTTGCAGTCGCTTTTTTCATTGGTTAAATTATTTTTATTATATATATAAGTTGATACTTTTGAGA
This sequence comes from Arabis hirsuta, assembly GCA_964056655.1. Taxonomy (NCBI): domain Eukaryota; kingdom Viridiplantae; phylum Streptophyta; class Magnoliopsida; order Brassicales; family Brassicaceae; genus Arabis; species Arabis hirsuta. The sequence goes on from OZ053303.1 coordinate 19,153,986, forward strand.
AAAAAAGTAGTTTCTTAATATTCGCATTTTAACCAAAACAACTTACATTTTAAAACAGAGGGAATATAAATTAAGTGATTCTCTCAAAACTTAAAAAATTCACTCAAAATTTTTTAAAATGAGATATTTTGATATAGATTTGAGATACTTTGATATAGATTTCTCAACTTTTGAAAAATCCATTTAATTTTATATTATTATTTCTATTGTATTTATAATATTATATTATTGTTTGAAAGATTCATGTAGATCATAGATGACATCATCACTATGGTCACTAGGCCTGGGCGTTCGGGTTCGGGTTTTCATTTTTTTGGGTACCCATTTTAGTAATTTAAAGCCCATTCGGGTTTTTGGCGTTTCGGGTTCGGGTTCGGGCCGGGTTTTGGCATTTCGGGTTCGGGTTTTAGAAACAAAAAAAAAGTGACAGAAAACAAGTTCAAAGATGCAAAGGTTAGGAAATTACACACATGGCCACGGTTTTCTTACTTGACAAAACGTCAAAGCTTCTTTAAGTTCAAAAGAAATAGTTACTTGGCCAATACGAAAGGAAGATACAAAACACTTAACCCACTACGAACACCTCTGCCCTTTCTCCTTTCCCCCTCGTTTTTTGAAATTGTGATGAATCCATTTGGAAAAAAAAATGACAGAGAAACAAAGATTAGTTGGCTCTAATCCAACAACGCATACTCATGTGACAGTCATTAATGCCTTGCAGGATCCACACACTAATTGAACATAACATAATATAAAAATCACCAAATAAAACGAATACTTGAATCACCAATGCAAAAGAATTCAGGGAGTGCAAACAAGAAATTAACCAAAATCTTAAACAGGTCGAAGACAACTAAAACTTGATAAATCCAAAAAGAAAGAAAGAACAATGGAAATATAGCTCTTCTGTTGTGATCTTAAGTAGTTCATATTTTTTTTTTCCCTCAGAATAACCAAAATGAAATGAAAAACTTCAAAGCAATAAGCTTTATAGCTTCAATGGTAGAAGAAACGGATCATTAAAGAAACCGATATCCGATTAAACTCAGTCCTAAGATCCCCTAAACATCATAAACACAATGTATCACTTGACCTCCAGTGACTACACAATCACACGTCTCAAGCTTCCTCCACTGCATTTCAAGATAAACTGATCCTAAGACCAACTAAGACAGAGTTTAAACTCCATAGAAAACACACGTCCTAAACCTAAATTCTTGTTCTCACAGAACCAAACACATAAAGGAATTGTCTTTGAATCCACAACGCAACTAAAGGGCAAAACCTAAAAACCCAGATCGAGAAATTGAACAATAAGATCAAAACGGAAGAAAAAGTCAACCTACGAGTAGCGAACTCAACACCAATCGTGGATTTAGACTCGAGGCTAAACTCGTTCCTTGTGAATCGTGAAAGCAAATTGGATTTACCAACACCTGAATCACCGATTAGAACCACCTTGAATAGGTAATCGTAATCATCATCTGCTCTGTAACCAGCCATTAACGCCGCTTACTCACAAAATCAAAAGCTTCACACTTTAAACGAAACAAAGAAGGAAGAGGGAAGAGGGAAGAAGGAAGAGGGAAGATGGAAGAAGAAGATTGGGTTTCTGGAAGAGGGAAGAAGAAGATCGCGTTTGGGATTCTGCAATCGAACCCAATATTATTTCTGCAATCGGGTTTTCATTTCTGCAATCAAACAATATATCTGCAATCGGGCTTTCATTTCGGGTTTCGGGTTTTCGGGTAATACCCGAACCCGAAATTTCAGAATTTAAAACACGATCGGGTATTTTTCATATTCGGGTCGGGTTTCGGATCGGATTTTCGGGTCGGGTTTCGGATCGGGTTTCGGGTCCCGGGTTCTGTGTCCAGGCCTAATGGTCACAAAGCACTTACAAGAGGCACCTAACATGAAGAAATGTTTTGGCTACCAAAGTCTTTTTGCTCCGCGAACATGAATTCAATTTTGTTAGGTGCGTCGTTAGGACCAAGCTAATTCTAAAATTTATTCAGTTCGCAAGGATCTTTGAACATCGAACAGAACACTGAATTACAACAAACCGTGTATAACACTAATCAAACATTGAACTAACCAAAGCTGTTGCAGAATAAGTAGTCAAAGAAACCCTTTTCGCGATAGATTCAGAAAAACTTATTTATTCTTCCGAGGTGGTTTCATTGGACAAGGTTTTAAGAAAATCACATAAGTTTTAAAGCTGTTTTGAACAATAGCGTATTTTTAATCCAATACACACTATTACACTGTTTGAACAATGTTTAAAACTCGCGAGAAAATAACATTTATTTATTTACGATTTTATTATCCCATTATATTTGCGAAAAAGCTCTAAAGACGGGCTAACCTAATTAGCCTAAAGAAAATGTCAAGAAAGTTTTGTGTGATATGATAATATTATGTCAAAAGCATATTGCCTATGGACAAAACTTTGGAACCACCAAGACACCAACTGTGGCATGAGCCATGCCGTTCTACTCGATTACATTTAAGTAGATATATATATATATATATACTTATATTTAAAAGTATTGAATTGATAATAACTAATATTTCATTTTTTTTAACTAATATTTTATTGTCATCAACGACATTTACGTCTCACCACTCTAATTTAAAATTATGAGGTGGGTAAATTATAAACACAAAAAAACAAAAACTCACAACAATATTCAGACTGCAGAGTACGAATATATAATCCCGTAAATGCTACTCCTTTTTTAGTATAAATATAACTCAACCCCAGTTCTCATTCCTCACCCAACACCTCATCCTCAAAACAGAGACCAAAACCGTTTAAAAAGGCGGGAAAGAGACAAAACAGAGTAACAATAACAAAACAGAGAGAGTCATAATGGGATCTTTGGCTGAAACACAGATCACTCCGGCTAAAATCTCCGACGAAGAAGCTAATCTCTTTGCTATGCAGCTCGCCGGTGCCACCGTGCTTCCGATGGTTCTGACATCAGCCTTAGAGCTCGACCTGCTCGAGATCATATCCAAGAATGCCGGTCTCGCTGGCGGTCAACTCTCACCGACCGAGATAGCTTTCCATCTTCCGACCAAGAACCCTGATGCTCCAGTCATGGTCGACCGGATCCTCAGGTTGCTTGCGGCTTACTCCATCTTGACCTGCTCTGTCCGTAAGCTTCCCGATGACAGCGCAGAGCATCTGTACGGACTGGGACCGGTATGCAAGTACTTGACTAAGAACGAAGATGGAGTCTCACTCGCTGCACTATGTCACTTGAACAGAGACAGGGTCTTCATGGAGAGTTGGTAATAAAATGTTGTCACCTTTCAAAATTCTAACTTAATTGTATATTTTATAATAGCACACTAATTGAGAAACATGTTTATTAATGATATGAGTTCAGGTACCATTTGAAAGATGCAGTTCTTGAAGGTGGGATTCCATTCAACATGGCATTTGGTATGGACGCTTTCGAGTACCAGGGGGCCGATCCGAGATTCAACAAAGTGTTCAACAATGGAATGTCGAACCACACGACCATCGTCATGACCAAGATTCTAGAGACATACAAAGGCTTTGAGGGATTGTCTTCGTTGGTAGATGTTGGTGGTGGCATTGGAGTCACTCTCCGTATGATTGTCTCCAAGCACCCACACATCAAAGGCATCCTTTATGATCTCTCTCATGTCATTCAGGAAGCTGTATCTTATCCCGGTATTTATACTTCTACGGATTGAATCCCAGGCAGTAATTTTCCATGGATGTTTCAATGTCTTAGTTTGCGTTTTGTTGAATGATTCAGGTATTGAACATATTGGGGGAGATATGTTTGTGAATGTCCCTAAAGCAGATGCCATCTTCATGAAGGTTAGTAAACTAGTCCTTTTATGATTCTTGGCAACAAGTTAATGCATATATATCTCAAAAATGTGGTTTTTAACATTTCTAAACATGTGACAGTGGATATGTCATGATTGGAGCGACCAACACTGTTTGAAATTTTTGAAAAACTGCTATGAAGCGCTCCCAGACAACGGGAAAGTGATAGTGGCGGAATCTATACTTCCGGTAGTGCCAGACTCAAGCCTCCTGACAAAAGAAGTTGTCCACATGGACTGCCTCATGCTGGCTCACAACCCCGGAGGCAAAGAGCGGACAGAGAAGGAGTTTGAGGCCTTGGCTAAAGGTTCTGGCTTCCAAGGATTCCAAATTGTCTGCAAAGCCTATGGAACTCACATCATGGAATTCCTCAAGAAGATTTGAATGTGTGAAAGATACAACACGACTGTATCCTTTGGCTCCTTTTCGCTTCTAAGTTTTGGTTATATCTCCATTGTTAATTATCCTCTCTCTCTTTGGTTTTCATATCACTATGGTTGTGGTTGTTGTTGGAAGATGCATTTCTTTGTAAATGTACTTTCATCTCTTGTAAAATTGGAAATAAAATATAAAGTTGGTTTTGTTTGTGCCTTGATTTACCTTTTCTTGACGGAATTTGATAGTCCAAATGACATTTCCTCCATATCATCAAGCCCCACCATGTGAATTCAAATTTCCATGTACAGGAAGATTTAAACCTGTGTATTTACTTTTTATGTTGTAGTGAATTTGTTATCTACACACTAGGCATAGGTAGTTTCTAAATGTAATCAACTCCAAAGATTTTACATGTACTTTGATGAGTTCCCAACTGTGAGGTATCATCATATCTATGGGAAGACTAGAGAGTTAGACATATAGTTACATATTTTATATACACTAATGGAAGGAGATTGGATGTTCGTTTTTTACTCAAGAGAGAAACGAAGTCATCCATATGCCAACAGTAACTATACCGACAGTCGCTGCTGCCTGAACCAGTTCAATCACCGTGTTTTGTCGCTGCACCGGGAGATTCTTCCACTCTGTTCTTCTGTAATTATCGAAACCAAGGAACGTCAAGAGTGTATGAATTGGATACTTAATAAGTTACGTATTGGAAGAGCTTTTAGATGAATATGAATACTAAAATATCTAAGACCTACCCTAGATCAGCAATGATGATGCTGATATTGTCCTCTGATCTCCGGTCCTGAAATATAAAAGGGATGTCAGTTTCAAATTCCTGATTAAGGAAAGCTTGAAAGGAGGGTTTCTCGTTATTTTACCAAAGCTACTTGCGCAAGAGCTTCACAAGCAAGCTGTTTCAAAGGAACATTTAGAAAACAAGTTAGGCTAGAAGCCATATATGCGTTGTAGAAACTAATTGGAAAAGGCATGAAAGAAAAGCTTGCCTGGACATTTCCATGTTTCCGGAGCTGTTCCCTTACGAAACTAACAACGTCTGAGCTGCATCAGCAAAACATTGATTACTGTGTAAGTTCTGTACTTATCACTGATAAAAGCATATGATTGAATGGGTAAAGAGGGTAAAAAAGGAAACCTCTTCATGTAGTCCCATAATCCATCAGAAGCTAAAATAATGAATTCCACATCTGATGTAAGAGGTACTTGGTAGATATCTGGAGTTGCGACAACCATGTCCCCTTTAAACTCGATTCTGCATCATCAGACAAATCAGGACATAAATCCTTGAAAAATGCAACAGAAGAGAGAGAGAGACAATGACAAGTAGAACATAGCTTTCGAATAGTTGAGTACCTCGAAACAAACTTCTCGGACCATCTACCTTCATTGACACCCTTGTTTAACATCCTGTGTGTATTGAACATTTATGAGCAACGAGGTACCATCCAAAAGAAAGAAGAGCTATTGTAAGAAGAGAGAAAGAACCCAACTCAGTCTTCTTTGTCTTGAACCGGATATCACCAAAAGCACGAGAAACAGCTATGTCTCCGCAAATCCTTCCATTGACAATCTGATTGAAGGAAGAGCACGAAATCGGTTTTTAGCTAAATCCAGAGTTAAACACAAGCCAATTTCAGTGATAGTTGAGAAGTTTTGAACATGAAAGAATTAGGAAGACACACCCATCCACCTGCTTCTTTGATTCTCTTCATTTCTTGAACGGCTGCCTTACTGCTTCCATATGGACGATGAGAATCAGTCAATTCCTCGATTTTCCCAGATCGAGATAGGACCTGTTGTAATGCATTCATAGACTTCACACATGACCAAGTACAACGATATAAAACTCTTAAATAACAAGGCTTACTGCGCACGAATCACCGATATGTGCAAAGTAGGAAATGTCATTTCTGATTAACATTACAGTAGCCGTTGAGCCCGATTCGTCTTCTTCATCGTTTTTCTCTAGCCTGCAATGAATCCAAATCATATAGAGAACAATGGTGAATCCACTTCACCCAAATCAAAAGAAATTACAAAGCTAATTTCACCATTTGAGCAAATTCTGATCCACGCTTTCAAAGGCCTTAATCAAAGCTTCCTTGATCGCAGAGAAATCACCACCGCTCAACAACGATCCAACTTGCAATGCCCCAACACACTCCTTGTACAGCTCTTCCCTATTACAATCATCATCATCAACAATTCATAAATACCCTAGAAATCTGAGCTTACATGAGAACGAAACACAAAAGCACCTGAGGAATTTGACAGATGACGATCCAGCGTGGCCGTCGAAAACCGCGGCGAAGGAGAAGCTATCAAGAGCATCCGTACGGATCACGATGTCGTCCTCCATCTCGTCCCGGAATCCTTGAAGGCTCGTGTATCCCCATCGAATCGGCGTCACGCCAGTCAGAGACGACGGCGCGTCGATCGCAATCGCGGAGCAACGGTGACGCCGGCCGTACGTGGGATAGACAACAAGGCCACCGCTAGAGTCGGCGGTTGTTTTGGATTGGCGAAGACTGTTGGAGGAGTGAAAGCGATGAAGGTGCGGACTCAGAAGCGCCATGACTCAGTGAGTCAGGCAAACGAGTTAACTAGAAGAAAGAGAAGAAGCAAAGAGACTAATGGTTTAGTGGTGGTGGTTAAAACATGGTTGATACTACCGAAGATAAGAGAATCAACGAGGGCCTCTTAACTGATATAACGGTCCATTTTTATTATATATGGGTTCGGGCCCGAACTGGAATCAATGATCTTTGCGAGATACATAAAATTATTCTAAAAGCTAATATCAGGCACTAAGCATGTTGGTGTTGGAATAATTTGCTATAAAGAAAACCAAATCTCGATTCCATGTTTTTCAGATCCAAACCAACTTGAAGCTTCGCTAGAAAAGCATACGGACTAGGCCCACGACATACGAGTTCAGCCCAAGCTCATGATGTTCAATCGACCTAGTATGCTTCGAGTAAGGAGGAAGTAGGGGTGGACATAATTCCCGTCCCATTCCGATTTGTCCCGTATCCGTACCCGTTCCCGAGTTCTCATCCTATATATTTCTCGTATTTCCATATGGGACAAGTTTCTAATTCCCAAATGGAACGGGACGGGATTGGGAATCCCGAAATTCCCGAAGTCGACTATTATAAGTATTAAACTATATAATTATAGGGGTGGGCGTTCGGGAATTTGAATATAGCACATTAAAATAATCTTCATCTTTAATTTATTATATTTTACATAATCGTGAATAAACTGGGTGACACCTTCAACCGAAGATTCATCATCTTATTAATCGTGATCTTCATCCGAAGGTTATGAATATCTATATCTTCTTCTAGATTAAAATAGTTCTAGATTAATTATATCTAATAATTTCATCAACTTTAACTATATTAATAAATTTTAAATTTTGACAGAATTTGAGTATAGCACATTAAAATAGATTAAATATACTTTAGTTGCATGTTATTTTTAAATTTTGAGATAATTATTTTAAAATGGGAATTCCCGTTTTCGTCCCGCTCCCGTTCCGCTTTATCCCGATCCCATCCCAAATTTTAAATGGGACATAAATGGGACAAGTTTTTTATTCCCAAAATTCTCGATCCCGAAAAATCCCGTCCCAAATTCCCAACGCCCACTCCTAGGAGGAAGACAAGTTTTAGTCACATTTCATAACCAGAGACACATGGAATCATATTTGGACAACAACGCCTAAAGTTACTTGGTATAAGAAGAGTTTGGTTCACTCATGCGATACCAAAATACTTCTTTTGTATTTAGCTAAAGATGCATAATCGTTTATCGACGGGGGACTGTATGAATGTGTGGAATGCTGGAGCTAATTCGACTTGTGCTCTATGCTCGGATCTCATTGAGATGAGAGATTATTTGTTTTTCTCTTGTAGGTTCTCTTCTAAAATCCGGTCCAACTTAGCAAGGAAGCTACTTAACACTCGATAATCAATGGACTGGGAGACAATTGTTAGCTACCTAATTGACAAAAGTCTTTCCCATATTCAAAGTTTCTTAGTTCGGTGTGTCTTTCAAACATCGATTCATACTATTTGGCGAGAACGAAATGCGCGGCGACATGGTGAGATGCCAACTCTTCCAAACCGCATCATCAAATTCATCGACAAACAAGTGAGAAACCAACTCGTCACGATCCGAGTAGACCGACGATATGAGGAGGGGCTTCAAACGTGGTTTGCTGTTTTAGGCTAGATTTTTCAAAAAAATTTACTTTCTTAATTAAAAACTCTGAACAAAAAGAAGCATGTGATGTAAAAAAGTTTTTTTTCCAATTAATTTAACTTATAATTCAAAAAAAGAGAGGAAAAGATTAACATCAATGAAAAATCACTTAGAATAAGAAAATTTTTCATATTTTTTAGGGATTATTCGTCCGACTTATATAATTGTATAAATATGCAATGTATTTCTCTTTGAAAAAGATCCACAACTTAAATCAACACAAAGACATATTTCATATTATCTTCATCATTTTTAATATTCTTAAGTTTTTACTTAAAAATTCTAGTTGCTCAATTATTTGGAAAGGATTCAAATAACTTACGCAATCCAAATTCACAATACTTATCTTTCATCTCGCATGGTTTATTTTTTTAACCATCATCAGCTTCATTATATATTTAAATGAACTGTTATAATCCTCATGAATGATCGGTACCATTAAATCAGGAACAAAGAACATAGATACAAAAGAAATATTTGGAGAAAGTTCTTTTGACAACCGATCGGTGATCTTATTGTTTGAAAGTGATGTCCATTGAAATCTGATATACTGAAACTTGGAACTCCATAATTTGATTTCAGTTATCCAATTGTACAATCTAAAGTTTTTGGAGTCGTCTCAGATGATTAAGATATGAGTAAGACAACTAATAATATTAGCTTATTTATTTTGATAGTTCTAGACATTTTTTATTTTATTTTTCTTCGTCTCAATTTTATATTTTAATCTTAGGTTATATATTTGTAGACTACAACTAAATTAACTAGTCCCATTATTTGAGCTAACGGAGAAAATATACAACAAATATTATACTTTTAGATTTATTTTGGAATTGTTATGATGTCAATGTTTTGACAACAATCTTTAAAAAACTTAATCGGATTTAGTCATAATGTCACTAGTTCTCCCGATGTGTGTATCTTGTCGAGATGTATGTTCTTGAATACAATGTACTTTGAACGCAAATAGAAAATTCAGTTATTCGCTAAATGAATAACGTTCTAGTTATCACATAGCAATATATAGTTATATAACTCCATATTCAAATCACACAAGATTTTTATTTATTTTTGGCATAATTTTTGGTGACTGCAATGTACTTTGCTGCGATGGAGGACAAAGCACCACGCTTATAGTTTTGACTACTAGGAATCAAACCCCTGGAAAGGTAGTTATATATCGTGATGTTGATTTCCTTGAATATTTGCCATAACGGTCTTATATACATGTTTAAGTTGTGTCTCGTAGAGAACGAAGCACATATTTAATTGTAGTATTTCTTCCATGAATTGTCGAGAGACCGACTCACGACGATATCATGCATGGTACAAAATATAAAATACGTAAGGCAATCTATTGATGCATTTTTTTTCCAAAAAAAAAAAAATCTATTGATGCATATGGATACTTCTCCTTTTCACTTGTTGACTCTGTTTCGAGAGTAACTTAAAAAGGTCTATCAAATAGCTAACCTATGTTTAATCTTCTTACCATTTTTTAAATTTTAACATATCAATCTTGGGATGATCATAAGCAATTTTAATTTTGCTTCAATAGAATTTTAAATATTTTAAAAAATCAAACATATTTTGAATTTTGAATTTTGTTGCCGCATATTATTCTAGATTTTTTATAGAGTAGATAGCAAAAAATATCATTTTACCGAGGAAAAATTATTTTAATTCAAACAGATATAATAATATTAAATTTTAGAGGAATCAAATAAATCAATAATTTAACTCGCCTTTGTTTCTCCAAGATGTTAATCATTAACACCCAATAAGAAATCCAAATACTTTAGTAGGGTGAGACGGATTTGGAATGCACTCGGAAGGAGTGTATTAAATCTATAATTTGAAATGATTTGTATTAAAATGATAAATTCTATGTTACTCAAATATGAATTAAGACAAAAAAAAAAATTAAATTGGAGTTATTAAACTAGTAATTTGAAAATGTATCTAAAAAGTTTTCTCTCTCTAAAAAGCTTTGCTTTGCCTTCTTTCAAAAACTAGTCGGTTTGTGTCTGCCCAGCGACCAACGTTGGCCGGCATCGTGGCTGTATATATATGTTTATATAGGCTAGTTTGTTGTTTCCGGTTAAAACCGGATTTAGTTTCCATTCGTTTCGGAGTATTTTCCGGCAAGATCCGGATTAATTTTGTTTCTTTTTGCAGATTAAATGACTTTCTTATGTGTTCTTCAATCTAATATGTGCTTTTGCACCTGAAAGTCTATAAATCCCAATAACCTTTGTCTGTTTCATTTTCTTCTTCCATCTTATGTCCAAACCTTTTTTTCAATGAAGGAGTAAATTCTATCTTCGCTTTTTCTTTCATGGCTCTTAAATTTAGCCAGTGGGGAAAAGAAGGCGTAGGAATGATTTAACTTGAAGAAGAAGAGGAAGATTCAATCAATTTGGATGATGATTTAGATATGCATAGGATGTCTGGTGGAGATTGGATGTGCCTGATGAAGCTTGACGGTGGACGGCGGTGAAGTTTTGAGAAGATAGGTTTTTTGGTGTGTGGAAGAAAATCAATCCACGTGTCAAAAATAAAATACAAAATACTTTCAAGCTAATCTATTCATTTGGGTCCAATCGTTTTGGATTTTTAGAATGATATTTTAATTTCCACTTTGTAATAGTCTTACTTGGACTTTTGTTTCAATAAAATGTGTTTGCCGACAAAAGAAAAGAAAATGTATCTCTAAATCTACGGACTACTATTGTTAAAAATATTTTAAACAATGCTTTTAAGAGATTGAGTGGTTTTGAAATGTTTTGTTTTTTATCATCTCAAAATAATTAATAGTGAAAGGTACAAGAGTTATACAGAGGACCAAGACCGGTAGGGGATTAACATATCTGTAGCCATATGGCACGGATATGAATTTGTCAAGAGTCAAAAGCCCAAAAAAGGAAAACAAGGCCCAAAACAACTACCGAAAAACAATGGAACCAAATCGAAGAAAACAAACCAAACTCAAACCGGAATGTAAAGCCAATAACTCAGCATAAACGGAACACAACAATGATGCAACCACTAGAGAACCACAACCTCCAAATCCACAAGGGATTGAGGCAAGAGCTAAGCGCGGATCGGCATATGGAACGATGAAAGCGTAGAAGAAAACGAAAAAGAGGAGTTTTTGTTGCAACGAGATACGAGCTGTTGGAACACATGCAGAGCTGTTCCAACACGAGAACAAAAGTGACGTGGCAAAAAGAGCTGATGTGGATCATGCACCAAGATGGCGGATCTATTAAAAAAGGAAGAAAAAATAGCAGAAGAAACTTGATACGTTCGAATCAAGGAAAAGGCAACATAGAAGATTTACTTATCCGACGAATATAAAAAGGATTGAAGTCGAATTTTTAGGGTTAGCTGTTTCAAGAGAAAGAAAAGTTGCAGAGCTTTTCTATTGAGAGAGTTGTGATAACTCTATAAGCGGAGGCAAGAATGTATACAAGGCAAATGATTTGTCTTTGATTTTGCTTAGAGTAGGAATTTGGGTGACAAACTAAGAGTAGGCTTAGGGTTGTGTAAAACCAACAAGAGAGTGTGTAAACTTCTTGTAAGATTTCAAATAAAGTGAAAACTCGGTGCGACCGAGCTTTGGGCTATTGATCTTGTGTTCATCCGCTTTTTTAATTGGTATCAGAGCGGGCATCTGAACCAAGTTGTAACTTACAACAGGTAAAGATCCTGCGGAAAGGATGGACTCAAAAGAGTTTATAGCTGTGCAACGGGTTTCTATTCTGGAAAAAAGGAAACTATGGACATTGGAAGATGAAGATGAGAGCTATTATTCGAGGAATCACTGAGGATGCGTGGACTGCCGTAGAATCTGGATGGAGTCCACCTACGGCCATAGGAGATGATAAGTGATGCAACCTCAGTAGCAGAAGATGAGGCGGCCGCAGATCGGTGGCCGCGGTGACGGTGGCAGGATAGCCGCAGTGCGGTGGCCGCGTGATCTGAGGTGAAAACAGCCGCGGGGGCTAAGGCTAACGGGTGGTTGATGGTGGATTAGGTCCGGCCGTACGGCTCCTGACTTTAATCTGATAGAAAGGAAGTGTGGAAGCATTGGGGATGATGGGATCCGATTGCTAGCCGTACGACACTTTCAATGCGGACCGAGAGATGATCGAGTGAGTGAAGGGTTTTGTTGTTGAATCTCACAATAATAAACAAACTAGATTGTTGAATCTCACAAATAACCTAGGAACGCAGTCATACAAGGCAATGGAATCACACCAAAGCTTGAAATAACAAGAACACAAAAGACACGCTTTTGTAAAAAGAAAACTTAACGTTTCTATTGAATAATTCTATATCAAGGGTTCCTTTACAATGAGGAATGAACTGAGTTTATATAGGCTCATATAACAACATATCTAAGGCCTAAAACAAGAAACAAATCCTGAAAATTAAATACAAAGTAGCCGTTGGAGAATTGATGACCAAATCGTCCAAATAAGGCAAGTGGAAGGCTCCTTGTATCTTGACAGCTTGGGGAGGAAGTGATGAGCCGTTGGAATATTCTGGATGATGTAGAGAGACTACAAATGCGTACAAGTTGATAGCAATGTGACCGTTGGTGTTTAATGCTCCAAAGTTCCAAATAAGGCAAGTCGGAGATCTTCTGGTTTAGAAAGTTAATATCTTCTAAACCAAATGTGGTCTTGAGATGAATCCAATTCTTGGGGCTTCTACATTGGCCCAAGATTCCATACCAAGTGAAATCATAGCTTGACTCCTCCTGGTTTGGTCGGGATATTCTATTCAATGCGCAGATGTCCAAATAAGGCAAGTCGGGGATCTTCCGGTTTAGGAAATTAATATCTTCCAAAAAAAATATGGTCTTGGGCTGAATCTAAGTCTCTAAGCTTCTATGTTGGCCCAAAATTCCATAACAAGTGGAATCGTAGCTTGACTCCTCCTGGTTTGGTTGGAATACTCTTTTCAATGCACAATTGTCCAACCCGGTTATGTTCGGTATCACCCGATTTGGAAAATAAATAACTCCTTCGTGTTAACTCCGATTGAGCTGATTCAACTTCTAGGCAGGCTCTAGATGAGCTGAAAATGTTGTAAAATTGGCCTCATGCTATGATTCTTCGTGATTGATCCGGAAGACGTCGGACAGTGGACCTAGGTCTGCATAAGCTTCACTAGCAAGGTGGTCTGGAATCACCATGATTGTAAAATTAATCCCAGCTTGGTCCAAACTCCTATAGACCCAAATCCAGCTGCTTAACTCCTTCTGGTTGGTTTGGTAGGCTCCTTGAAGTGCACATGTGTCCTTATCAAATCCTGTGTGGCTTGAGTGGTAAGGTTGAGGAAGCTCCAATTCAGCTACTGGAACAATGACCTCATAGTTGAGGCTGTCTTGTAAGGGTTGCATGCTTGATCAGGTCATGGGCAGCGACCGCATGGTAGGAATGGTATGCGGTGGGGCGGTTGGTGCGGTGAGGGTTTTGAGGGATGCAACATACTCTCCCTTTTGAGAAGGTTCTGACCTCAGAACCGTTCATCTTGGATTTGGCCAGGTGGTGATGTATCCGGTGGTTCTTCTTTGATTAGCATGGCCTCTCCAACACTTTGAATTCCTTGAGAAGCGGGTGTGATTTTTGCGGTTGCTGGTGCTCCTTGGGTTTGAATTTGATCCGAGAGTGTCTCCTCCTTTGGTGGAACGTTCTCTTGATCCGAGTGCTCCACATTTGTACCTGCATTCTTTTCAACACTTTTGGCAAGAGACAAGTGCGTTATGAGAGTCATGGTAATATTAGAAACAAGGAAAGATGTTTCAGGTTGGACCATTTCATTAGCCTTATGCGATGCAACAGGTTTATTGTGTTGTTGTTCAAGAAAAGAAATGGTTCTCGCATTTTTCTCACACGTTTCAAGGTTTAGTAAATTCATTATCATAGTTTTAGAATCATTAGATGAGAAAAACAGGTTACTTACCTGGTCAAAGTTTTCCATGGGTGTTGTTTCCTTTGTTGCCACATCATACGTATTTAACATGGAATCCGATGGCTTTTCTTGGGTTAGAACAAAGCTCGGGGCGACTTAATCTTTCAAAGTGTCTACTTCCGTGTGCTCCATGCCTTGATCTAGACCTGAATCATTAACCCTTGGCAAAGACAAGTACATTATACTAGAATTTAAAATTTCAAAACTTGCTTGAACTTGACAATCACCTAAATTAGTTAACGTCGTTTTCGGTTCTGGTGATGTTAATTTTACTACTGGTATACTAGGACACGTTGTAGCAAAATGTCTTCTCTTATGACATCTATAACATGTCGGTTCATTAAAATTTAAAGAACTTGAATTAGAGAACTTACCTTGAAGTGATCTGCCTTGCGGTTCAAGTAAGGATGTAGAGATTGATTTTGGTTGAGCCTCCTTTACCCGAACTGCTTGCTTAGCTCTTGTTTGGTTTGTCAAGGTGCTTGGGATCACCTTCTTAGGCTCAGAACCATAGGGTAACTTCTGATTACGAATAGGATGCGAGCTTGGTGTAGACATCCATCTTTTTGTAGTGGTTTGGAGCATAAGCCTCTTGGGAGTGTAGCTTCGGTTGTGGCACTTTAGTACAAACTCCTTGTACATACGCTATTTGAGATCACCCCAAGTAATGACCGGATTATGGTAGTAGGTCAGAACTTGCTCATCTATCCACCATGTAGAAGCTTCTTCGACTAGTGTGTTAATGGCGTAAGCTAGCCTCTTCTCTTTTGGAATGTTGTGGATCCTGAACGAGTAGTCCATTTCTTTCTCCCACAGCAGATAAGCCTCTGGTCCCTGCTTATGACCGGAAAAAGCTATGAGTTGGAAATCAAATCGACCAACACTATTACCTCGTTTTCTTTCGGATTGGTGGATGTAACCGTGTGACGTCTGATCTGGTGGCTCCATGTACCCACGTTCTGGTTCATCTTCTTCCCATGTCTCAGCTACGTTGGTGTCTTCTTGTTCCCATGAGTGTTGGCTACAACTCTCTTCACACTCAAGTTCATCTTCGTTACTGGTTTCCGAATCAGTCCACGATTTTTCTTCGACTTCTTCATCGTAAGGTTCCACGAACTGGTTTTCCTCTTCTCCATTATTGAACTCTCCATGTATTGGTTCACCTTCGTGGTCTCCTTCTTCTGGACTGATTTGAGATTCAATCTCTTGATGCCACGAGTCTTCATGGTCTTCTCCTTGGTCGGTGTCTTCGCTGGACCAATCGTATTGGCTTGTATCGCCTCGACTCCAATCTGGTGGTTTTGGTTCCATTTCTTCTCCGTTTGGTTCATCTTCAAAATCCGAACTGGAGTAGTCATCATCATGCCATGACTCCTCTTCGTAGTCACTCACAGCGTCTTCTTCACTTTCATAGAACTCCATTGTTGATCTCCGAATTTCGTACCTGCCAATTCAAACAAGGTGTATGAAAGTTCGAAAATAAAAAGATGCAAATAAGGAAATATGCGATATGGAAATGATCGATTTATGGAGATGACCATTGGCGGATGATACGATTTAAATGACAAATATATATATATATATATATATATTTTTTTTTTTTTTGAATTATGCGAATCAAATAAATGATAAACAAAGAACAAATGATAGATATATTTTTGTGATTTTAAATGAGATGAATTCGAAACAAAATGCAAGAAATGGATTTTTATGATTTTTTTTTTTAAATGGCAATGACCGGCAATACTAGGATGAGCATTGCAATGATCAATGCGAATGACAGATGGTGCTAACGAGTAAATAAAATGCAACAAGAACGAGATGCTTAAACAATTGAAGAATGGACTATGATAAGAAACGAGGTAACCGAGTTTTGGGATAGGTTTGTGCGATGAACAAATCGATCCTTTGCTTCGGCTTTCTACTTTATTCCTGTCACAAAATTAGACAAAGTGAATGCTCTTTTAATTTTTTTTTTTTTAATTATGAAACCAAATGAAAGAAAACAAGAACACTTTTTATGATTTTCGGTTTTATGAAATGAAACAAAATCAAACGCAAAACAATTATATTTTTTTTTTATTTTAATGAAACAAAATTTTTTATGGATTTTCTCAATTGAAATGAAAGAAAACATATTCAAAACAATTTTTATAGATTTTTTTGATTTTATGGAAATTAAATAACAAAATAGAAACAAAACAATTTTTATTTGGTTTTCGATTTTATGGAAATTAAATAACAAAACGAATTTGAAACAAAAGTTGAAGTAAATAATTTTCTTTTCTTTTCTCTTTTAAAGGTGATGATGGTGCGGAAGTAAAATAAGCAAAAACAAAATGCAAGAAACAATTTTTATGAGTTTTTTTTCGATTTATAGGAAATGAAATACCAAAACGGAAAGGATAGAGATAAAGGTTGAAAAAATACAACCTAGTGGTTAGGAGCTTTTGAAGCTCTGATACCAGATGATGCAACCTCGGTAGCGGAAGATGAGGCGGCCGCAGATCGGTGGCCGCAGTGACGGTGGCAGGATAGCCGCAGTGCGGTGGCCGCGTGATCTGAGGTGAAAACAGCCGCGGGGGCTGAGGCTAACGGGTGGTTGATGGTGGATTAGGTCTAGCCGTACGGCTCTCAACTTTAATCTGATAGAAAGGAAGTGTGGAAGCGTTGGGGATGATGGGATCCGATTGCTGGCCATACGACACTTTCAATGCGGACCGAGAGATGATCGAGTGAGTGAAGGGTTTTGTTGTTGAATCTCACAACAACACACGAACTAGATTGTTGAATCTCACAAACAACCTAGGAACGCAGTCATACAAGGCAATGGAATCACACCAAAGCTTGAAATGACAATGATGTGCGATAAAGCTACTATGTAGGGTTTATGCAATTAGGTCTTTAAATTTATAACCCTAGGGAACTGCAAGTGCACAGTTAAGACAATTTTAGTACTTAGGGATCGTTCCGCTGAGGACTTAGTGATGAATGCACTACAAACCTATATGATTCGGATGAAGCTAAGGGAACATATTTTTGGGTTTTTGGGGTTTTATGGAAGCAAATAACAAAGCAATAAAAGTATAGGGATAGATATCAATTAAGATTAGAAATCAAGTAGTTCACAAAACATATGCAAAACACAAGCAATCGATTTAGGATTTTAAGACTAGTTGTTCTAGAACTCATATCACTAAGGTAAGGTCATCCCACTATCGTGATGTAACTAACCATCTACGTTTTGCACCCTAATAGACTCAACTATCGCAGGTTATTACAAGGTGAAAACATGCTTTATGCTCAAGATTGATTGTTCACTAAACTCCTTAACTAACCTATCGAATTGTTAAGGTTTCTAGCTCATCGAATACTAGGTCCGGAGATATAACAAGCTTTTGGAGAGTATATCAACCTAAGATCACTCCTTGGGTAGCTAGGCCAGTTCGTGCTTTGAGTATAAATAAAGATGAAGAATCAATTCTAGAATAAATCTCTAAACGATTAAATACGTAAAAACATAGAATTAAGAAAGTGCTTAGAAATCAAATCAAAGCTAATACTCTAACATGTTTTGCAACACGTAGCAGCAAGAGTAAAGCACATAGACAGTATAATTCGTTTATCTATCTAAGCGTAAGGAATTAGATCTCATCTCTTTGCAATAGGGCAAAGATCAATCTATCCTTAAAGGCTTCTAGAATCAAATAAACATAAAGAACAAGAGAAAAACGAAATACATTGTTTAGGTATTGATTTAGGCTGTTAAGGCCGGCTACTTGAGTTCCTAGAGAGGCTAAAAGCAAGTATATATAGGGGTTTAAGGAGGCTTAAGTCGGCTAGGGTTCCGCCGGGAAAATACGTCTTTTCCGTCAAAAACTGAGGAAATTTCGGTCATGATAAGGGTCAGCCTTCGTGACTGGTATTGGAAGCTTCCATGCCTCTTCTAGAAGGTTGGAAAAAGGTCTGGATATCGGCCCATGGGCTGGCCCGGTGCTTGGCTCCATTTTGCACTAACTTCATTTCGAAGGCAGTTTAACATGTCCTCAGTGTTTCGGGTGTATCTTCTAAATTACAGCTCTAATTGATAAAATTCCAACTCTATTGGAAAGCTAACTCAAAGGGCTATCTCCAAACAAAGTTTCATTAAATTCCCAACTGATTTGATCCTCCGTTTGTCAGCAAACTTCTGGCATATACGTTCTGTCCAGTAGGAGAATGTGCATTATCTTCAAGATAAAATGACTTGGCTTGGTTCCTTTGACTTGGATAAGTAGCTGGATCATATATGACACTCCTTTTGCTCCTTTTTACATCTTTTTGATGATAAAACCTGTTAAGTCCTTAAAATCTACATATACGAGAAAACTACCTCTTTTGGTCCAAAAGCTTTATTAATATATATAAAAACCATACTAAAATAGATAGAAAAAGTGGTAAAATATAGGGTATATCAGACAAGAACACAAAAGACACGATTTTGTAAAAAGAAAACTTAACGTTTCTATTGAATAATTCTATATCAAGGGTTCTTTTACAATGAGGAATGAACTGAGCTTATATAGGCTCATATAACAATATATCTAAGGCCTAAAACATGAAACAAATCGTGAAAATTAAATACAAAACTAGCCGTTGGAAAATTGATGACCAAATCGTCCAAATAAGGCAAGTGGAAGGCTCCTTGTATCTTGACAGCTTGGGGAGGAAGTGATGAGCCGTTGGAACATTCTGGATGATGTAGAGAGACTCCAAAATGGTCACCGTTGATAGCAATGTGACCGTTGGGGTTTAATGCTCTAAGGTTTCAAATAAGGCAAGTCGGGGATCTTCTGGTTTAGAAAGTTAATATCTTCTAAACCAAATGTGCTCTTGGGCTGAATCCAATTCTCGGGGCTTCTACGTTGGCCCAAGATTCCATAGCAAGTGAAATCGTAGCTTGACTCCTCCTGGTTTGGTCGGAATACTCTTTTCAATGCGCAGCTGTTCAACCCGGTTATGTTCGGTATCACCCAATTTGGAAAATCAATAACTCCTTCGTCTGAACTCCGATTGAGCTAATTCAACTTCTAGGCAGGCTCTAGATGAGCTGAAAATGTTGTAAAATTGGCCTAATGCTATGATTCTTCGTGATTGATCCGGAAGACGTCGGACAGTGGACCTAGGTCTGCATAAGCTTCACTAGCAAGGTGGTCTGGAATCACCATGATTGTAAAATTAATCCCAGATTGGTCCAAACTCCTATAGACCCAACTTCAGTTGGTAATGAACCTCTGATGAGTCACGTTTCTGGGAAACATTGACTTGCTACTTAACTCCTTCTGGTTGGTTCGGTAGGCTCCTTGAAGTGCACATGTGTCCTTATCAAATCCTGTGCGGCTCGAGTGGTAAGGTTGATGAAGCTCCAATTCAGCTACTGGAACGATGACCGCATAGTTGAGGCTGTCTTGTAAGGGTTGCGTGCTTGATCGGGTCATGGGCGGTGACCGCACGGTAGGAATGGTCTGCGGTGGGGCGGTTGGTGCGGTGAGGGTTTTGAGGGATTCAACAATAAGCTTGAAATTCCTAAGACGAAGTCTCTATGGACCGATCAAGATAAGCAATTGGCTAGACTCAACGTTAAATCTCTATCTGCCATCTTTGGTGCAGTAAACGAAAATTAGTTTAAGCAAATTCATTGCTGCGAATCCGCTAAAGAAGCTTGGGATAAGCTGAAAACGATGTATGAAGGAACTACGAACATGAAACAATCCAGATTGGATATGCTAGCCTCAACGTTTGAAACAATCAGAATGGAGGAAAATGAAACCATCGAAGAATTCAGTGGAAAACTTAGTTCAATCGCTAACAAAGCTCAAAATATGGGTAAAAAGTACAAAGATAAGAAGCTCATGAAGAAGTTGTTGAGAAGTTTGTCGGCCAAGTTTGAAATTAAGAAAACAGTGATGGGTATGGCTCTTGATACTGACACAATTGATTTTGATGAA
Organism: Arabis hirsuta; assembly: GCA_964056655.1. Classification (NCBI taxonomy): domain Eukaryota; kingdom Viridiplantae; phylum Streptophyta; class Magnoliopsida; order Brassicales; family Brassicaceae; genus Arabis; species Arabis hirsuta. The sequence continues at coordinate 19,174,509 of OZ053303.1, forward strand.
ATGGTTGGTCATCTTCAAGCTTATGAGATGGAGATATCTAACACTAAAAGCAACACGTCACGAGGGATAGCAATTGGCTCTGAAAAACAACAAGATATTCGTGAGCTCAAGAAGACAATTAGTTCAGTTGATAAAGGAATAAGTAGAGATAAAGATCGTGAACATGGTACCAAGAAGAATGAGCAACAATGCCATAAATGTCAAGGTTGTGGGCATTTCAAAGTTGAGTGTCCTATTGCTAAAAGTAGAGTTTAAATGCGTTGAATGCAAGGGGATTGGTCACACAAAATCAGAGTGTATGAATGGTCAAGCTAGGAAGAAAAAGTCTTACACCAGAATGAGCGAGTGATTTGGATGAAAGCTCGGATGGGTCTGAGGCTGTAACAGGTTATTGTGCTTACATCGCAAGGATAGAAGAAGTCTTAGAGGGTGAAGATTGTGAAGAAAGTGACAAGGAAAAGGAAGATAGTTTCGAGAGTGATTCAGAGGATGATATGTCAGAGAAGATGCAAAATTAAACATGAAGATTGAATTTCATAAGCTTTATGACAGCTGGTTGGGACTAAGTACAGAGAAGGTATCATGGGCAGAAGATAAGTTATCTCTGCAAGTTTTGAACAAAGTTGAATGAAGAACTGAACGCTGAACTTGAGAAGAATGAAATGTTGAATCAAGAACTTGTGGAAACAAGGAAGAGAATTCATATGTTGAACAGTGGTACCAAGGATCTAAACAAGATTCTCTCAGTTGGAAGAGTTGGGAAATCAAATTTTGGGTTGGGTTACAATGGTGAACAAACCAGTGGACATACCAATTTCGTCTATGGGAACACAACATAGCCTGTTCCAGCAGCAATTAGCAAAGTCAAAAACAATTATTAAAGAAGATCTGGGTGTTGGTTTTGTGGTAAATTTGGACATATAAAGAGGTATTGCTATCGGTTTGCTGAGAAAATTGAGAAGATTATGAGACACGGAAGATTTTATCCAAATTTAAAAAAACAGTCACAAGTTTGGATAGCTAAATCTGATCTATACCAAAGTGTAAGAAGACAACAACCTCAAGCTTGTTATGTTGCCCACAATTCCACAATTAAGTCTCGGAATCAGCCCTACTTTGATAGTGGTGCGTCAAGACATATAACTCGGAGTAAGAACCATCTTGATAGGTATGACGTTGTGAAGGAAAGTAAGGCCACGTTTGGAGGAGGAGCTCATGGGAAAATCGAAGGAAAAGGGATAGGGTCAGGCAACCATTGCTACATGTGGGAACAAGCATATCTGTGTTCCAGAACAGAAAAAGATAATCCAAAAGTGTGGCATCCAAACCTTGGACACATGAATGCTCAGAGTATGTCTAAGTTGATAAATAAAGAACTGGTTAGAGGAGTCCTAGAACTGGAATATGTTGACCAAATAACGTGTGGTGTTTATGAGATTAAGAGGAATTAAAGAGAGATTATAGAGATTGAGAGAACTTTCATTCTATTCAAGTTAATCAAGCTTTACAAACAGGTTCACATATTTATATACAAGCAATATCAGACCTTAAACGGTCACATAGAGCAACGGTCAAGATATATTGGCCATTCAGATTGTGAAATGTAATCTCAGCCCTTGAAGAGCTCCCAACGGTCTGATCATTTGAATTCAAAGTGGCAAAGTGGTCCAAGGTCCAAGTGGTCCCACATAAGTGATAAGGATAGGCGGCCACTTGCTGATATGAGTTTGGGCTGATATGTCCACCCACTTGGTGATAATGACGGCTGTACGTGGTGTTCCTGAGTGTACTTAACGTCCTTTGATGTACAATTTGTACCACACGTATATGGCCGTACCTTGAGAGGTTACCGCATTCGTGTAGCTGCTGCCGCATCTGGGGTGAGGCTACCGCATCTGGGTTGAGGCTGCCGCATCAGTAGCTACTGCCGCACATATTCCAACACTCCCACTTAATCTAAACATGACATGTTTAGATTGGCATCATGATCACCACCACATTAAAACCTTATTGGGAAAACTACATGAGATAAAACCCAATGAAGGAAAAAGAGTACGATGATCACAACGAGGGGATCTTCATGAGCCCAAGTCTTGGATGTATGGACTCTAACACCTTTAGGCTTGCTGCCTTTGTGAAAATATCCGCCAACGATATGAGCTTCGAGTGTAACACGGTAAGATTACTCCATCTTCTACGGCTTGTCTCACCTTGTGGCAATCCACTTCAATGTGTTTGGTTCTTTCGTGGAATACCGAATTCAATGCAATGTGAATAGCAGCTTGGTTGTCACAATGCATAGTGATGGGTTCTTGATCTTCAACTCCAAGGTCCTTAAGAAGCGCCTTAAGCCATATGAGCTCAGTTGTGAGCTTCTTCATGGCCCGATACTCCGCTTCTGCACTTGAGCAAGATACCACCTCCTGCTTATTTGTCTTCCACGTAAGTAGATTGCCTCCAATGAATGTACAATACCCGGTAGTTGATCTTTTATCCTTCTTATCACCTGCCCAATCTGCATCACAATAACCTACGATCTTGGTGCTTTGAATGCATCCCATCCATACGCCTTGATCATGTGTTCCTTGGATGTATCTCAAGATGCGGCTGACCATGTTCCAATGATGTAGTGTTGGGGCCTTCATGTGTTGACTAACCTGGTTCACAGCAAAACACAAATCTGGTCGAGTTATGGTTAGATAGATCATCTTACCAACCAATCTCCTATAGAGGGTAACGTCTTCAAATGGTTGATCATCATGCTCCCTCTCTCGTTCCACCTTGTATCCATCTTCAAGCAGGGTTTTAACTGGTTGTCCTCCTAGATCACCTGCATCTTTCAACATATCTAGTGCATATTTCCTTTGAGATAAGTATAGACCTTCCTTTGATCTACATACTTCTATCCCAAGGAAATACTTTAGTTCACCAAGATCTTTTATATCAAAGACAGATTTTAGGTAATCCTTAGTTGATTTAACACTTACCTTGTCATTCCCCGTGATGATTATATCATCAACGTAGATGAGAATGACCACAATACCTTCCCAGCTTTGTAATGTGAAGAGGGTATGATCTGATTCTGATCATTTGAAGCTGCGATCCCTTAGAGTGACACTCAGCTTGTGGTACCAAGCTCTTGGCGATTGTTTGAGCCCATAAATAGCTTTCCTAAGTCTCAAGACTTTTCCCGGAGCTATTATGTCCTTAAGACCCGGAGGAGGAGTCATATACACCTCATCTTCAAGTTCTCCTTGGAGGAATGCATTCCTGACATCCATTTGCCAAAGATCCCATTCCTAATTGGTTGCCATGGAGAGAACCACTCTGATCGTGTGTAGCTTTGCAACTGGAGCGAACTTGTCATTGTAATCTTCTCCATATGTTTGCGTGAACCCTCTAGCAACCAGTCTTGCTTTGTACCTTTCAATCTCCCTATTGCTTTGGTATTTGATGGTGAATATCCACATAGAACTCACAACCTTCTTCCCTTGTGGTAGATCAGCTTCATCCCATGTGTGATTCACTTCCATAGCTGTTATTTCATTCCCAACATCATCTCTCTATACTTTCAGCTGTATTGCCTCTTCGTAATCTCTTGGTATGGCATTCTTTGGTTTTCCGAAGATCCGCTTGTTCCGTCTTTAACTGCTCAATCTCCGCATTAGTAGCGGTCAACTGCATTAGCAACTGCGGCTCAGAAGAACTCTGAGTATACGTATACCGAGCAGTCAAAAAAGCTGCTGGAACTTCCTTGATGGATTCAACACCCATCGTCCGTCCTCTCTTCTTCGGTGCAACCTATAAAATGAAAATGTTATACAATCAAATTGTTAAAATTGTAATAAAAAATAGGTTATCATATCATATAGAAACCAAAAAAATTACCTCGTCATAAATTCTATCCAAATCTTCGAGATCCAATGTAGACTGGACAGAATTACCACTCGAAGATAACTGTGTCTCTAGCTCTGCCACTCGTGCATTGTAGTCGTTGAACGTTTGTTCCGCTTGAACGGTAACAAACGTCCCACCCTTGCATCGATGAGTTATCTCCATCACTTTAATAATCAGAGGAAGGTCACCTCCAGTAGCCTGTTAAACATAAATAAACATATATAAAAATAAAATATAGAGTGAATAAATATATAAAATACATAAATCAAATAATCTAATAAACTAATTTAATTATGATAATACCATATCCAATCGTATTGTGGCATATGATGACTGATCCACACAATACTTAGAAGGTCCATCTCCTTCAGCCACAGGCGGAAGACGGGATGCTGAACACTTCTCCGAAATAACCACCAAACGGGGATCTTCCCAATACCGTACTAGACCCGACCAAACATCGGGATCATCCCTAAAGGCTTCGCATCATCGCCTTTCACGCGCCAAGCTTTCTTCCAGTTACTGTCGGTGCCGTTGGGACGCTTTGTGGCCTTTTTCTCGAAGGCCTCTCTTACTTCGTGTGAACGAAAATCATTCCAGTGCCACTTTTGCTACAAAAATATGAATAATAATATTAATATCTCTAAAATCAAATAATTTAATAAATAAAAATAAATAATATAATATGACTTACCACCCATGACTCAAACCAAATATCCCGAACAGACTGCGACGTCTGCCTCCAATTAGCATTCGACATAGAGAAATGGGCCATGATGGTTTTGGTGACCGAACGAAAAACACAGTTATCGCTAAACCAATAAAACAAAATATTTCGATGTTAAAAATTTATTTATAACTTGTAATTAAAAATTAATTAGCAAAAAAAAAATTAATTAGTAATATTGCAAAAAATTAATCATACCAAAAAGTGCATGGAGGCTTAAGTGGATGGAGGACCCTAACCCGTTGCTCACGACCAGGTTGGCGGAGAAGCTCACTAATCCGCATCATAAGAGGTGGGTTTGGTGGTGGAGGCGGCTGATGGTCATCATCGGGATGGTCATCATCGTCTGGTTGTGGCTGAGCTGGTGGCAGTGGCGGTGGTGGAGCCCGTGGACGATAGTTCGCAGTCGATTGCGAACCCGACCCTGATCCTGATCCGCGACAAGCCTCCATAGATCCGAGAATCGTAGAATCCTCGCCAAACAACTGTCCGTATGAAGGTCGATCCGCCTATAAAATAAAAACAAATTTATTAAATTAAAATATGTAAAGTATAAATATTAAATAAAATGACAGTTTATTTAACTTGTAAAATTTCTTAATAGAGCAATTAATAAATTCATATATAAATCAATTACTAAATACCATATGAAATCTAAACTTTTTTTTCTACAATTCCATCCCTAGATTCCATTCCTAATAATCTAAAAAAAAATCTCTATTAACTATTTATAAACATAAATGATGAAATGAAAACAAATTTATTAAATTAAAATATATACAGTATAAATATTAAATAAGATGACAATTTATTTAACATATATAAATCAATTACTAAATCTAAAAACGAATTTATTAAACTCATATATAATTTAATAGTCAAATAAAAACGAATTTATTAAACTAAAAAATGCAAACTATAAATATGGCAATTTATTTAACTTGTAAAAAATCTAATAAAGCAATATATAAAATCATATATAATCTAAATTTCATTCAGTTCTACCATATCAAATCTAAATTCCTTATCAAATATGAATTTCCTCTCCTACAATTCCATTTTCTATAGATTCATCCCTAAATTCTATTCTTAATAATCCATAACACTAACATAAATGATAATACATGAGACGACCCAACCCGTAAAAATTTAAATTTTTCTAGATTTAGATTATTATTATCATAAATAATAATTTTTAACGATCAACAATACAAACTGCGGAAACAATACAAGCAATAACCAATAACACCATTCAATAAATCTCATACTTTATCGAACACAATCCAAATTCTAATTCAATTCAACAATTCCAATACGATTAACAACCAATCCAATAAACCCATTTAACTCAGTTCCAGAATCACTAACATCCTAGCAATTCTCATAACAATGAGCAATCAATCGAGCCCCTAGATCATCTCCTCTTCCCGGCCACGATTACACCTTGTCTTTACCTGCATCACATGGTTATACGAGATGCATGACTATTATCACAAATACTCAGTGAGACGGTCATCCCATCTACAAGGCTATACACACAGACATAAGGAAATGATATGATACCAGGGTGAACAATCAACAAAGCAAAGCACGAACAATCAACACAAGAATCACACAACCACCCTGTGTCGATCGATGCACATTGTGTCGATCGACATAGAGCAACTGCGTCGATCGATGCAACGCCACATATCGTAGAATCGAACCTATCCTCTCATGGTTCGATTCTAGATCACATCACAATCGATTCCCTGCACAAATCCACTCAAAACCACACGACATACACCCAATAACAACAATCAAACGCATCCTATCAATCTCTTTACCCAGATAAGCCATGGTCATGCACTCACCTCAGATCTGGAAAGAAAAAGGATGAAAAGCACGAAGAACAAGAAGAACACTCCCCAAAGATCCAAAATCCCCTCTTGATTCGCGAAGAACAAGCACCACCAACGATCTCCAGAACCTCCCAAACGATTCTCCTTCTCTCAAACTCTCTGAAAAACTCTCTAGAACTTTCTGGAAATCTCTGAAACTCTAAAAACCCTCAAAAACGCGGCCACCCTCTATTTATAGGGAAACCCTAGGATTTTCCCTTAAACCGGCCCGCAAACCGATAACTTAAATCGAACCAACCAGTTCAATTGAACCTCATGCTCCTTAAGACTCCTCGAATACACCAGAATATCATCGATAAAGTTGATCACAAACTCATCCAGATACTCCTGGAATACTCCGTTCATCAGCCTCATGAACGCTGCTGGCGCATTCGTCGACCCGAAAGGCATCACCACGAACTCATAATGCCCATACCTCGTCTTGAAAGCAGTCTTCCTCACATTTACCTCGTCGATAGGAATCTGATGGTAACCCGAGGCCAAATCGATCTTGGAAAACCAAGTAGCCCCTCGCAACTGATCCAACAACTCATCAATACGCGACAGAGGATACTTGTTCTTCACAGTGACTCGGTTAAGTCTCCGGTAATAGATGCATAACTGGAAACTCCCATCCTTCTTCTTCACAAAAAACACTGGCGCTCCCCACGGTGAAACACTAGGGCGAATAAATCCTTTCCCCAAAAGATCATCCAGTTAATTCTTCAGTTCTGCCATCTCTGCTAGAGTCATACGGTAAGGCGCCTTGGATATGGGAGTCATCCCAGGCTCCAACTCAATCGTGAAAAGATCAGACCGAAAATACGGTAATCCCTGTAACGACTGGAAAACATCCTGGAAGTCCTGAACCACTCGAATATCCCAAACTGCAACCACTCGAAACATCCTTTGGCACCACAATCATCGCTAAATACGCCTCGCAACCCTTTTCAATCAACTGCTTAGCCTGAATAGCCGAAATCATGAGACTCCCAGAAGTCGGCCTCACTCCCTGATAAACCAACCTCTCCGCCTCTCGCTCATACACAACTCGTCACCGATGACAATCCAAATGGACCCTGTACCGATCCAGCCAATCCATACCCAGAATGACATCGTACAGCTCCACCGGACTAATAATCAAATCAGCTGGCATCAACTCTCCCGCCACCAGAATATCCACATCACGAGCCCTCCCAAAAGTAGCCAAAGACTTGCCACCAACAACCTTAACTACTCCCGGCAACTCATCGGAAATGCTCTGGATTCCGTGCCCTCCGTACACTCCGGAGTAATGAATCAATTCGTCACTCCAGAATCAAATAAAACATGGGACTAACACCCGCCCACTACTAATGTCCCTCTACAAATCCCATGTGCCTAAGAACCCTAACATTCTAGCATAGACTCAAAGATTCCAAAACAGACTAAATTCAACAACAACAGAATTTAACAAGTCAAGTTCTGAAATTACCTGTGATCGGTTTGGCGCTAGAACCACCCGCCTATTTCGAAGTGAACACCCGTGATGCTGCTGCAATCTGAGCCACCGGCTGTACTGCCACCACCGCCATTTGCTGCAGCTTGGTACACTTAGGCTTGATATGCCCTGGCTCCCTGCAGTGAAAGCACACTTGCGCACCCCAAGACTCACTCCTCTCTGGATAACTCGCCACTCGGTGATCCGTGCTCCCACACCCGAAGCATTTCGAACCATCCTGACAGCCCTGACTCGGTCCGAAAGTGCTCCCCAACTTCCTCTTCTGTCCCTGCGCAGGCTTGCCGCCCCTGCTCGGATCCACCTGCTGCTGCGACCTCCTCTGTTGCTGAACCGATAGACTAACCACCACCAGAACCTGCTCTCTGAGGTCATCCTCTATCGCAACAGCTGTCTCAACTAGCTCCGCCCTCGTGGCGAACCTACTTGCTCTACAGCGAGTCCTCAAATCTGGTCGAAGTCCCCTTAGGAACCTCTTCACCTCGGCCTGCTCGCCCTCCAGATCTCTACCGGCATGAACCAAAAGCCGACCGAACTCTTCATCGAACTCTTGGAACGACCGGTCACCCTCAGTCAACTCCAAGAATCATAACTCCAAGCAATCCGCCACCTCCTGCGAAAAGTACTTGGCGTTTAGCTCAGCCACAAAGTCCTCCTAGGCCATACCCGCCTGAGCGATCCTAGCCACCACACCTCGCCACCAGAGATGTGCATCACCATCAAGGTAATGTACTGCCAGGTCCACCCGGTATCCTTTTGGACACCTGAGAGATTGGAAATTATGCTCCAATCTACTCCTCCACAAATTCTGTCTCCTCCGGCTTTGCACCACCCGAGAAAAATCCGGTGCCAATCCTCTGCATCTGCTCTATCATCTTAAGGTAGGATAGGAGCTCCTCAGCAACCGCCACACCCGGCTCCATGCCAGCCATACCCGGCTGAACCCCAGCCACACCCGACTGCACACTAGCCACACCCGGCTGCACACCAGCCACTCCTGGCTGCATACCAGCCACACCCGGCTGCATACCAGCCACACCCGGCTGCACACCAGCCACACTTGGCTGCACACTAGCCACTCTCGGCTGCACTCTCGGAGCCTAACCCAGAGCTGGCACCCTGCCTGGTAACCGCTCCAGAATCATTTATAGCAGACCCGCCAAACGATCATCTCGATCCTGGGCTCCACCTGCAGCAGCACCCCCACCTGGGCCCATTGCACCAGGACCTACACCTGTCCCACCAGTCCTCACACTGGCACTCACAGTGGCCACACACACGGACCCCTCCTGATACGCCTGCGAATCGGCTACCTGCTCCCACGTGGTTTCCTGGGCCACACTGGCGGCAACATACTCACCTCGGCTTCCACGGCCCCCACGACCTCTGCCTCTAGTACCTCTCGCGATCTCACTCTGCACTACCCAGCAAAGCACTAAGCATACTAGAAAAACAGAAAGGTTAAACAACACTTACTTTGGAATCTTATTGAAGGCTCGGAGAAGATGATCTAGGACTCCAAACCCACACAATAATCAATCGACTAACTCACATAATCAATCAATCACTACACCCGCCCTACAACCATAAGGGCTATGATACCAAAATAAGACGACCCAACCCGTAAAAGTTTATAATTTTCCAGATTCGGATTATTATTATCATAAATAATAATCCTTAACGGTCAACAACACAAACTGCATAAACAATACAAGAAATAACCAATAACACCATTAAATAAATCCCATATTTTATCGAACACAATCCAAATTCCAATTCAATTCAACAATTCCAATACGATTAACAACCAATCCAATAAACCCATTTAAATCAGTTTTAGAATCACTAACATCCTAGCAATTCTCATAACAACGAGCAATCAATCGAGCCCCTAGATCATCTCCTCTTCCTGGCCACGATTCCACGATCACACCTTGTTTTTACTTGCATCACATGGTTATACGAGATAGGTGAGTATTATCACAAATACTCAATGAGATGGTCATCCCATCTACAAGGTATACATACACACATGCATAAAAAAAATAATATAATACCAGGGTGAACAATCAACAAAGCAAGCACGAACAATCAACACAAGAATCACACAACTGCACATGCGTCGATCGACACAACCACCCTGTGTCGATCGATGCACACTGTGTCAATCGACACAGAGCAACTGCGTCGATTAACGCAATGTCACAGATCGTAGAATCGAACCTATCCTCTCATGGTTTGATTCTAGATCACATCACAATCGATTCCCTGCACAAATCCACTCAAAACCACACGACATACACCCAATAACAACAATCAAACGCATCCTATCAATCTCTTTACCCAGATAAGCCATGGTCATGCACTCACCTCAGATCTGGAAAGAAAAAGGATGAAAAGCACGAAGAACAAGAAGAACACTCCCCAAAGATCCAAAATCCCCTCTTGATTCGCGAAGAACAAGCACCAGCAACGATCTCCAGAACCTCCCAAACAATTCTCCTCCTCTCAAACTCTCTGAAAAACTCTCTAGAACTTTGTGGAAATCTCTGGAACTCTAAAAGCCCTGAAAAATGCGGCCACCCTCTGTTTATAGGGAAGCCCTAGGGTTTTTCTTTAAATTGGCCCGCAAACCGACAACTTAAATCGAACCAACCGATTCAATTAAACCTTGCGTTGATCAACGCACACCACCTGCGTCGATCAACGCACGACCAAAAATCACAATTTTTGGTTCGCGGTCGTTACAATACACATAATAAAATGCAAAAAAAAAACACTTACCATTTTTTGGTAGAGAGAGAAACGGGAGAGAGCGTCGGTAGAGAGAGAGAGAGATTTTTTTTGTGAAAACTAAGAAAGTAGAAACTGAGGGAGAAGGCTCGTGATGACCAATATATAGGACCGCTTGCCGACGCAAAATTGACGCTTAGCGTCGATTTTGCGTCGGCTATTAAAGAACCGATGCTAATTCGACGCAAAGCATTAAATATTTTTTTGTTTTCCCACCAAATAAATCTATTGGCCGTAAAACCAAAAAATTCTAAAATAGCGTCGAATTAGCGTCGATTCTAATGTATCCGACGCAAAACTGACGCTAATTTGAATTTTTGGTTTATCGGGAACAGATTAACCATATTAATTTGAAATTTGTTTGTTAACCACCGAGATTAAACCACATTAATTGAATATAGCGTCGGTTCTGTTCTTTACCCTAAACCTTCAAACATCACATCTTTCAATTAGCATCGACATAGCGTCGATTTAATTGGTATCCGACGCTAAATCGTCGCTATTAGCATCGATTTAACGTCGATTGCAGATGATTCTGATGCTAATTTGCGGCTATGGCAACAATTAACCAAGTTCGGGGTATAGGGTAAAAAAACCGCAACGGATACGAAAAAAATCTTAACCTCATCGATCTTTGTTATAACGGAATAATTTTAAAATTTGAAATTTTTTGTACATACATATTTTGTTCATATAAGTTAATGATGATACATGTAAAACTATATAGGTTTTTTGAAATCTTTATTCATTACATTTGTTTTAAATTTTGAATACATACTTATACATTCACAATTAAGATACATTATAGATAACATTTATGCTTCATTGTCTGAATAATCATTTGAATTATCATCATCCTCATCGGTACTTTCAGCACTCTCGTTTGTAAACTCGTCTTTTGGGTTTTCTGCATCGGTAGCATCTGGAAGTATTTCAACTTCTCAATTTTGCGGATCTATAAGAATGATGTTGTCTATATCTTGTTCTGGAGTTGTTAGATTCACGGCAGTTTCATATTGCATAGGCGCGTCGTCGGATTCAACTATAATTTCTCTCGAAGCTATTTTCAGCACATATAACTATGAAATCTCTGTTTTTCTGAGCCGTGGATAAGGAATGAAACAAACTTGATCCGCTTGTGATGCAAGGACAAATGGATCATACTTTTCATAAGAACGCAATCCATTAACGTCGATGATACCAAACTTTCCTACTCGAACCCCTCGACCGACAACTAGATCAAACCACTGACATTTGAAAAGTGTGCACTTTAAGTTAACCAAACCAAGATATTGTAATTCAACAATGTCTTGTTTGATGCCATAAAAATCAGTGTCTCCGTCTCGAACGACCACAGCGTAGTTCACAGTTGCTCTATTTTTGCCACGTTCGAACATATGGAATACATAACCTCGTGTAAAACACATTGGGGATGACGTAACTTTCCTCAATAGACCTTGGATCAACTCTCTGAACCATACATGGTATGACGTGTCTCCATAATCAACCTGGCATATATAGTATAGAAATTGTAAATATAGTATACACATTGTATATATATATATATATATAGGTTTTCATGGAAACCATATATATAAAACTTTTAACTTACTTGAATCCTCACCATTTAGCAAAGTGTTGGTCCTTATGTTTTTCAATCTCATCGGGTGATGCATTTGGGAAAGCCTCATTAACCTGGTGAATGAATTCACTAATAGAAAATATAGTTATAACAGATGTTAATTTTCAAAGCATATATATGGTAAAAATAACCTTTTTGACCTCAATCCCTAGTTTGTAATAATATGTACCTCATAAATGGGTTAACTTCGTCGAATTGTAAGAGAATATATGTGTGTGCACAAAAAGGCGGTTGGTCTATGGTCGATTCAGTAAAAGAAATTGTAGTCTTCGTGCGAGGACCAATCTTCTTCTCTGATGATTCCGGCATGCCTACCAACTGCACAGAATAAATCTGGGACATTAGAAAATGGATACGTTTGTGCGAAGCCACCATCGTTGTACCTACGTGGAGCTTTTTTTCGTGTCCGGACAGTTTGAAAGAAGTAATATGAGCTGAAATGAGAGGTTTTTTCGGTTAAACTTCCTGCAACAATTGATTCCTCAACCCTAGCAATGTTTTTTGCCTTTTCTTTTAAGTTTTTCATGAATCTCTCGAAAGGATAAATTCAACAAAATTGAACGGGTCCTCCTAAATCGGCTTCGTAAGGAAGATAGACAGGAAGATGCTCCATCACATCAAAGAAAAATGGAAGGAATATCTTCTCTAAATTGCACATCAATATCCCGATGTTATTATTTAGTTTATGAATTCCATCTTGAGTTAGAGTTCGCACACAGCGGTCCCAAAAAATGCCCCAACACCTAAAATCAAAGTCCAAATATCCAATATCAACCAAAAAGAAATGTAATTACACACATGATTTGTTTATATATTTATATATCGTCATAGAAAATATACCTGCAAGTGATTCATGCACGTTCGTTGGCAAAAACTCTGCAAAGATGAAAGGCAATAATCTCTGCGTAAACACATGACAATCATGACTCTTCAGACCAGAGAATTTTTTCCCTTGCTCCACAGACTTCGAGAGTTTTGACACGTATCCATCTGGGAACTTTATTCGGTGGAAACCCAGTTGAAGAATGTTGATTTGCCTTCGCTTGACAATCTAAAGATAGGCACTGGAGCTCTCCCATCTCCCGTGAGATGTAACTCAAATCTAGAGCATATAAGAGGCAAATCCAGTCTAGACTTCAAGTTGTATTTAGACCTGCCTTGAACATTTCAGATGGTGTGCATGATGTTAGCGAAAAAGTTTTTCTCAATGTGCATGACATCAAGATTGTGGCGCAATAAATGATCTTTCCAGTACGGTAGATTCCAGAAAATGCTCTTCTTATGCCAATTATGTTCTTCAAGGTATCCATCTGGGAGATTGGTCAGAATATTAAGCCAGTTACCACCACGTGTTGCTGTGTCCTGAGCTCCATAATAATCAAGTTGACTTTTAATTTGTTCTCTTGAAAGATATGGAGGGGGGATACGTAGACGTTTGTCCTTTGTAACAACCTCCTGTTCCCCCGGTACAGATGGTTCATAGGGAGAAACCTCCGGTGATATTCAAACCAACAAGATCTTCTACCATTTCTTAGTTGGAAGGCATATGTCTCATTTTGGCAATACGGACATGATAATCTACAATGTGTTGTCTAACTAGATAACATTTCGTAGGCTGGAAAATCGCTTATCGTCCACATAAGCACAGCTCGCATGGTAAAATTCTTTTTCCTATAGTAATCAAAAGTACGAATCCCATGAAACTACAACATGTTCAACTCGTAAATCAATGGCTGTAAAAACACATCAATAGATCTTTTTGGATGCTTCAGACTAGGGACTAAAATACTCAAAAACAAAAATTCCCTATGCATGCACATATCAGGCGGAAGGTTATAAGGTGCCAATATAACCGGCCACAAAGAATATTGTCTGCGAGACATACCGAACGGACTAAAACCATCTGTACATAGGCCAAGATAAACATTGCGGTTCTCTTTAGCAAAATTATAGTGTACCAATTTGAAGTCTTTCCAAGCTTTTGCATCAGAAGGATGATGAACTTCTTATTCAATAGTTGAATGTTTCACATGCCACCTCATTGATGCAGCTGTTCTGATTGGTATAGCCTTTGTAGCCTATCTGTTATGGGCAGGTACCACATTCTCTAGTATGACATTTTACTTCTACTAGCTCCTTGGGGCTTAAATCTTGGTTTGTGGCAAAATTGACATTCCTATAGATCTTCATCATCTTTCCAAAATATCATGCAATTGTCAATGCAAACATCTATCATCTGCGAGGGCAAACCTAAACTAGAGACTAGTTTATGTATGTCATAATACGACTCAGCAACTTGATTACCCTCTGGCAAATACTCTTTTATAAGAGTTGCCCAATCATCCATGCAACTCTTAGATTGATTATGATTAGACTTTATTGTCATCATCCTAGATGCCAATACTAATTTAGAGAGACCTTCCCTACAACCTTCATAAATTGGTTGTTTTGCAGAATCAAGCATATAATAAAAAAATTTAGCATCTACATTGGGTTCCTTAGCAACATCATCAGGAGTAGACATAACTCCAGGAAATGCATCGGTTACCATTTCTTCAAACCTATTATGTTCTAACTCGACATCATGATCATTAACATTAACAAATTTATGCTGATCATATTGCTCATTCGAATAACCTGATCCATAGAGGTTGGTAACTAGTACTACCCAAAGTTTCATCTCCATATCCCTCTCCATGATTAAACCAAATATAATATTAAGTTGTGAACCCTCTATTAAATAAATGCGTACCAACTATATCAATTTTCTGCGGCTTCGAATTTTTGCACTTCCGACACGGGCACACCATCACTCCGGTCCGTTGAATTGTAGGCACACTACTCGCTTGAGCCATGAAAATTTCAAGCCTGTTGAGGAACTCTTCTGAAATCCCTCCATTTTCATCTCTATGTAGATACATCCAACTTCTTAGTTCGTATATATCGCCCATCTTATTCAGAAAGTATAACTAAGAAAATTTGGTAGAAAGATTTTTTTGTTTAGAAAGATTTTTTTATGCAATGATTTTTGGTTAAGGTGGCGTGGACTGGTGAAGTATTTATAAGAACTTTTAGCAGCGATTTTGCAGTGATTTTGCATCGAATTTTGAATCGAATTAGCATCGCATTAGCATCAAACACGTTTGCGTCGACTTTGCTTCGAATTTGTGTCACTTTTGCGTCAGTTTTAGGCGCCGCTATAAAAGTAGGTGAACCCATTAAAAACGTTTTACCTACCTACCAACTTCGACGCAATATTCGATGCTATATCCAACGCTATTTGAGGCGATGCTAAATCGACGCAATTTTAGCATCGATTTAGCGTCGAATGAGATTTTCCGACAGTGTATCGACGCTAAAAATCGATGCTAAATCGATGCTAAAATTGCGTCGATTTAGAGTCGAATTGATTCGTTCCTAATTTGCGTCGGTTTTGCGTCGAATGTTGTTATCGACACAAAGACGACGCAAAGTCGGCGCTATATTTGCGTCGGACAATATTCAACGCTAATTTAATGTTTTCTTGTAGTGAGAGTCGGCCGTTTCAACCCGACAACCGAGTTGAATATTGAATTTTTATACCCTTCGGCTG
This sequence comes from Arabis hirsuta, assembly GCA_964056655.1. Lineage (NCBI taxonomy): Eukaryota > Viridiplantae > Streptophyta > Magnoliopsida > Brassicales > Brassicaceae > Arabis > Arabis hirsuta. The sequence continues at coordinate 19,190,538 of OZ053303.1, forward strand.
AGGTCGGTGATGGCCTATTTGGTTCTTTGTTGATTTGGTCCAATCCGCTTAAGTTTTTTATTTTTTTATCTTCTTGGGTTTTCAATGTTATCTCTGTTTGTCTTCGATTCGTAATCCTCCATTCATAATCTCTTTCGAATCCACAACTACTTGATCCAAAGTGCATCCACATCTAATAAAATACACGAAAGGGGCCAAAGTATACACAGGGACTATATGCACAAGTCTAAATGCATCAAATCTGAAAAGAACATATGAACAATACAAACAAACGGTTTAAAATAAATGACTTAAAACGATAAAATATGATAATATCAAATGTCATAGTTTATATGGCAGTGAACCAAATGGGTATTTTTCTAAGGTTTCAAGAGCAGATGATACCGGACAAAATAGAGGTAACAAGGGTGTAGAATTAAAATAATTTCACTAAAGAATGAGAAGAAGAGACACAATATTTCTTCTGTAGTTTCATACTTTACCTATCTTCCGGAACTCTCTTTTTGTGTTAATCATACTGAACTTGTACGATTATCATATGGCAAAAGAGCTCATGAAATTTAGGGATCTTATAGTTGAAACGAACGATAAAGGTGTATAGGACTTATGAATCTTAGTTACAAATAAGCTTTTAATGATATTGTGCTCTGTCAAGAATCTTTATAAGTTGTAAAGAGGATTCTTATTAATCTTAGAAGAAGGCAATACCTAATATACAAGTTACAACTCTTAACCTAATATTAACATATGTAATTTACGTTAATCATAGGCCTAATAGACCCCAATAACCCCCTCAAGGTGGAGTGTGTATGCTAATAGCGCCCATCTTGAAAAAAAACTCCGTAAACTTCTTTCGACCCAAAGCCTTGGTCATAATATCCGCTAGTTGTGTCTTTGTTGACACATGTTTGGTAGTGATAGTGCCACGAATGATCTCGTCACGAATGAAATGACAATTCTTTTCTATGTGTTTCGTTCGAGCATGAAAAACAGGATTTGCAGCAAGTTAAATTGTAGAAAGACTGTCAGAGTGAAGAGTAGTCGAATCAGAACAAGCAATACCAAGTGTTGGAAGACGCTCACGTAACCACATAAGTTCCTGAACTGTATTAGCCATGGCGCGATATCCTGCTTCAGCGGAAGAAACAGAAACCACGTCTTGCTTACGTGTTTTCCAAGACAATGGAGAGCCACCAAGTTGAATAAACCAATCAGTTAGAGAATGACGAGTCAAAGGAAATCCAGTCCAATCAGAATCATACCACGCAGTAAGAGTCAAATCCGAGTAAGAACTTAGAAGAATACCTTGACCAGGATCATTTTTTAAGTAACGGACGACTCGAAGTGCAGCATCCCAATGTGCAAACTTTGGATTTGCCATAAACTGAGAGAGTATGTGTATGACATAGGACAACTCCGGACGTGTCGTAGAAAGATATATCAGTTTTCCAATCAATCGACGATAGCTAGACGGATCAGAGAGTGGTTCACCTTTTGCCAACGCCAACTTGTGATTTTGCTCCAATGGAAAAGAAGTCGGTTTAACTCTCATCAGGCCAGTTTCAGAGATGATATCAAGAATATATTTCCTCTGACATAAGTAGATGCCTAAAGGACGAGCAACTTTGATTCCCTAAAAAGTACTTCAGAACGCCCAAATATTTCATGTGAAAACAAGAGCTCAAGTATTATTTGAAGCCATTAATTAGCTCAATTGAACTACCAGAGATGATTAGATCGTCGACATACACAAGCACCTATAGTTGTTTATCAACTTGTTGTAGCGTGAACAAAGAATAATCAGAGTAGTTTTATTCAAAACCGTACTATTTCAAGGTTGTTGCTAACTTCTCGAACCAACATCGAGGAGCTTGATTAAGACCATAAAGTGATTTATGCAAGCGGCAAACCTTGTTTTTATCATGATATTTCGAGCGAAAACCCGAAGGAAATTTTATATATACCTCCTCGTCGAGATCGCCGTGAAGTAACGCGTTATGAACATCCATTTGATGAATTTTCTAGTTTTTGGAGGCTGAAAGTTTAAGGAAAGCACGTACCGTGACCATCTTAGCAACCAGTGCGAAAGTTTCATTGTAGTCAATAATTGCATCTAAGAATCATAAGACGGACTTTGTACCTTTCTATCGTACCATCAACTTACAACCCAAGGCTTTCTTCCCCGCGAGGGAGATCAACTACTATCCAATTACAATAATTTCATTTGTCATAGCATCGCACCACACATCAATTTCAACAGCCTCTTTGAAGTATTGAGGCTCAACCGCGGAAGTGACTGCAAATATGTAAGCTTGATGATTTTTTGGAAATTGACAACTCGATAATTAGTTGTCTAATGGGTAAGGAGTAACCAATGGGAACAATTCATGGAGAAGAGTCGTGATATAGTCTGCTAGTTTTATTGGAGGTTTTCTTTTACGCATACCACGACCAAGTTCCTCAAATGACGTCTCAAGCAATGGAGAACCTAAATTTGCGGATCCTAATTCATCTGTAGTAGTGACTGAGTCAGTTGTAATAGTGTCAAAATCAGTTGTAGTAGTGTCTGAATCAGTTGTAGTAATGTCTGAATCGGAGATGATACAGAAGGTATATTAGGAGATGAAGAGATGTTAGAGACCGGATTTGGGTTATCCAAGGTCGGAGAGGTAGAGTCAAGCAAAGAGTTGTCAAAACGAGGATTGATGGAACAAGATTGTTCCTGATCGAACGAGTCTTGAGAGTCGAAAAATTCATCTTCATCTTTTAAAGCACGAATCAAAGCTGTCGAAGGTAAAGAAGAAGATGATGGCTTTTTTTTTAGTAGGGAAAAACTGTTTCATAGAAAATAACATGCCGAGAAACACAGACCACACCAGTTTCAATGTTATACTCTCGCCATCCTTTCTTATCAAACGGATAGCCAAGAAACACAGATGGATTACTACGAGAAGCAAACTTATCACCACCGTGTTTCTGATTGTGAACATAACAGAGGCATCCAAAAACACGCAGATGTTGCATAGGCGGTGGATGATTGTAAACTAATTCGAATGGAGTCTTGCCTTGTAGCAATTTAGTAGGAGTACGGTTGATCAAGTAAGCTGATGCAAGTGCACAATATCCCCAAAATTTAATAGGAAGATGAGCTTGAAATCGTAGTGCTCTTGCAACATTAAGTATGTGACGATGCTTTTGTTCAACATGACCGTTTTGTTGTGGTGTTTCAACGCAAGAGGTTTCATGAATGGTACCTTTCTCTGCAAAGAAACCAGCTAAGCAAACAAATTTAAACCCGTTATCACTTTGAATAGTTTTAACATGGGTAGAGAATTGTCTTTCAATGAGGGCAATGAAAATTTTAAGATGTTTTGGTGCATCTTGTTTAAATGGAAGAAGATACACCCAAACTGCTCTAGAAAAATCATCAAGTATCGTTAAAAAATATCGAGATCCGCATATGGACGTAGTTCTATATGGACCCCAAAGGTCGCAATGAATCATTTCAAAAGCTCGACTTGTTTTATTAATACTCAAAAGGAAAAGATTATCTTGTTTGCTTCGCGCGGATACAAATATCACATGTGTTATAATCAAAACCACTACTACTAAAACCAGATAACTTCAACATCTCCAAAGCTTTAGAAGAAGGGTGTCCTATACGACAATGCCAAAGCTCCATAGGTTGATTATTCGCCCCTTGCATTGCTGGAGTAGTAGCCATTCCTCTAAAGAAATAAAGTCCATTCCGTTGTTCACTAACTCCAATCAGCATCCTCGTGATGCGGTCCTAAATAACACACACCTTATCAGTTATCTGAAACACACATCCACTGTCTCTTGTCAACTGTGATACTAAAATAAGGGGACACTGAAGTCCATCAACAAAGAAAACATCCCATAGTAGAAACAATGATCCCAAATTCACTTTTCCTTGTTTATTCGAAATCGTAAGCTTTCCATCCATGAGCTTTATCATAGTCGGTGCCATATCAGAAATATCAGTCAGGAAATCAAGGCAACCTGTCATGTGGTTAGAAGCACCTGAATCAATAATCCAAGATTCAAGGAAGTACTTACTCGTATGACGATCATTCGAAGCTGGTTTTCGTTCCTCAAGCATTCTTACCAAAGTCTTCCATTGTGCATCACTTAGACCACTAATTCCAACACAATCAGAGTTCCTAGGTTATCACTTGAGGTAAGATCAGAAGGTGAGATAGTTCGTCGAACGTATTCGATCCATGATTTGGATTTCGAAGTAACCATCACGAATTCGTCTTTAGATACAGACGAATCTTCACCTGCCATTAGAAAACTTCAACGAAGAGAGATCGAAGAAGATAAGGTCAAAAATAGCGGAAAAAAGAAAACAGAGACCTGAAACAGAGGTTGTTCAGATATTAACAGCGAGAGGAAGGAGAAGATCGATAACCAATAAACCAAATTAGGTTATTGGCTCTGATACCATGTCAAGAACCTTTAGAAGTTGTAAACATGATTCTTATTAATCTTAGAAGAAGGCAATGCCTTATATACAAGTTATAACTCTTAAGCTAATATTAACATATGTAATTTACATATATACAAGTTATAACTCTTAAGCTAATATTAACATATACTCCCTCCGTTTCAAATTACTTGTCGTTTTAGAGAATTTCACACAAATTAAGAAAATTTTTAAATTTTCAGTCTTACCCCTAATTAATACACTATTTTGTTTGATAAAAATAATTAATGAGCTAAAAGTTAAGGACAAAACTGGAAAAATTGATCATAAATATGCATTGAAATTGCAGAATGACAACTAATTTGAAACAAGAAAATAAGGCTAGAATGACAAGTATTGTGAAACGGAGGGAGTATAATTTACAGTAATCATAGGCCCAATAGAATTCCAATATGCTCATCATGAGCTAATTGTCTCCAAATATGTTCATCAAAGCAGCTTGCTTCAAGGACATTGCTCGACATTAAGAATGTGGGTTTTTCATTGGATTTTTGTACAAAGCCGTACCACAAGCATATGTGCCTAAATCTGTAGTCATTATCTCATGTCTATAAATTGTAGAATATGTCGTATATACAGAGAGAAATTATATATTAGTAAAAAAGAAACTGGAGAGATTCTATTTAAATATTGGAAGAACTCATCCTTGGAAGATTCTCTTGCCTACGCCTCCATGGAATCACTTGCTTAAACCCTTTGTAAACCTTTGCCTGCGTTTTCAATTGGGTTAATCAAATTGGGCAAAAAAGAGTCAACAACTTTGAAATTGGTTCCAAAACATTTACAGCCCTAAAAGAAAATGTCAAAAAAAGAAACAAAAACAAATTGTTGAGATTTTGAATCATGTAAAAGTAACTTATACAACAGAAAACGAGAATTTTACAACAGAAATTAACGTCATGAGAAAAGTTAACAGCTTTGAAACTTACCAAAAATTGTGATTTGGAATGAGAGAGATTCAAGAGGCTTCCTTTTCTTGTTACTCTACTGATCTTCACCGTCGTACCACCGTCGCAGCAGCGGCCGTTCGTGGAACGTGAAAAGTCGAATCTACCCTCAGAGTCTTTTACGCTTCTCCTTATCACCGAAAGAGACCGGCGAGGTATAACGTAAGGACCATCGAGAACTGTGGTCGGAGATGGCTCATTCGTTGCAGGCAAGAATAGCCTCGGAGGAAGCTCAAGGCACCGCACGACTCCTCCTCCGGCGTTCTGCTTGGACGTCGGCGGTTTGTTCTCATCGGAAACGCGAGGCTTTCCCGGAGCTTCCTCCCATACAAACGGGATCGATCCGGCGATGTTCACAGGCGGTGTCGCTAGGCCGGGAGTCTCCGATGCTCTGTTCAGTGGAATTGAGAACAGAGGAAGCTTAGAAGTCGTACAGAACCGTGCTTGATCGTCGAACTCAAATTCCATTCTTGTTTTTTCAGAGCTTTATTTGACGTTATAAATGAAATGGGTTTGGGATATAGATAGAGATAAAAAAGAGTAAGATCTTCTTCTTCTTTTTTCCGTTCGAATCATGTGATCAACACAAGAAACAGGAAATGAGAGGATAAATAATGTGAGGAACTGTATAGTATTTTATGGAAGTTGAATATTAAGTAAACAAAACGCTCCTCGTGGCGCTTCTTATTCACACGAGAGATCCCCCTAAGCTAGAAGAAAGAATAAATAACAAAAGCGGGTCCTACGTTACAATTTTCTTAACGTAGGGACCTTTCAAATTTCATGTCGAGCCTTTATTGATTTACTATTGTAAAATATTAGGTCTACGCATGTATCAGATATCCCGAAAAATGTAGTATTTGTGATCGATTTGTTTTTGACGAATATCCAGATTTTTTTATGGATATTTACAGATATTCGGATTTTCGCAGATATTTGTTTTAAACAAAACAAATTAACACACCATAATATCTTCTTCAAAATTTTTTTTTTAATATAAGATTTAAACTAATTAATCAATAAATATATGAAATGAGTCTAATTTTATTCGATAAATTGTTTAAAAAGTGAAAAGTAAAAGATTAAAACGGTGAAAATCAAATATATATTTTTATTTAAGAAATTTATTTCAAATAAAATTATTATCTATCTATTTTTACTATGAACTAGGTGAATACCCGCAATACGTGCGGATTTTGATTAAAAATATGGTTTATCGTAATTTTTGAGAATATTATGCTTTTACAATTTTGCTCAAATTCCAAAATGGAAAAGTACTTATCAATCTGGAATATTCCATTTTACAAAAAAACTTACAAAAAATTATAGATTGATATAGCTTATCAATAAAAAAATTGTTACATTAAATTTCAAATTTTTATAGAGAAAGAAAGAGAGATTTATTCTCTCCCTTCTCTCTATACAATCAAGTTCGCCCTAGGCGCCCGCCAACCTCTCTTCACCGTTTTTGCCTCTTCGGCGTCCGGGTAACGCCGGCGTTGCGAGAGGCCTCGCTTCCATCACTTTTGCGGCCTACTGTGCTTCAACCGTGGTGAAACCCCCCTTTTTCTTAAATGATTTTTGCGGTTTGTTTTCCTTAATGTCGCCGGTTCGTGGAGGCGAGGGTCGTTGATTCGGAGCGGTGGTGAGTTGTCTTTTAGGTTTATTGAGTCGAATGTCTTTCCTTCCGTCAGATCTGCTTTGGAGAAGGCAGATCTCGTTGTAAGCCGTGTTATCCCGTCTTTGTCAGATCCAGGCGATCTTCTCTCCCTCTTCCACTGCTCTCGCTTTTGGGTTTAAGTAAAGCTTCGATCTCGTGTCATGGGTCCAACCCTTCCCGTGTCTCCTACGGTTTGGAGCTCAAGCTCATGGTGGTGGAGCCCGATTCTACGGTAACATATCTCGGATCTTCTCCAGGCTAATGTGGAGGTCATGTTCCGTCCCGCTTCTTCTCTTTGGCGGCTGCGCTTGGTGAAGGTTGTTGTCTCTTTCGCTCAGATTGGAAGATCCGGTGGGTCTAGATTGTTGGCCCGCTTCTCCGGACGATGGATCTCTAGATATGAGATGTATAGGTTTGGTTTAGCTCGTATGATTGTGGATTTGCCGGTTCTATGTCGTCATTCTTCGGTTGGATTCTGTTTTCAACCTTGCTCACCTTCTAAGCCGGTGGCTTCTGTGGCCATCGGAGTTCAGTGCGGCAGCAATCGGCCCCTCTATCGGCGGTAGATTAGGGTTTGTCGTTTGTCTTGTTTAGTTGTGGGTTTTGACCCATTAGTGTTTGAAATTAGGGGCATAACCAGACCCAATTTTGAGATTGTTGCTTAGGCCCATGTAATGTTTAGTATATAAAAAAACCCTAAAAAAATTAGTCTAATGAAAAATTTCAGAAAAAAAAAAAAATTCCTTTCATCTCTTCATCTTCATCTTCATCTTCCTTATCCAGATTGATATTCAGTTTTACATTAAATTTCTAACCCAGATTCATATTGAGTTTTCCATTTTGGAATTCTTTAATCTCAAAAATTACAGATTGATATAGCTTATAAGCTATATCGTGATTTGTGAGAATATTATGTCAATTCGAGTTATGAAATTCCTTTTCGTCTCTTCATCTTCATCTGGAAAGAAAACTGTTACATTAAATTCACAACATATTTTATCGAATTGGCGAAATGCTGCATCATTTATAAACAAAAAAAACCCTATTTATTGTTACCACAATAAAATAGTACTACTCGACAATTTTTTTTTCTTAAACTATACTTTTTCCGTTTTAAAATATAAGTTATTTTGGAGATTTTTTTATGTTTTAAAATATAAGTTGTTTTGATAATTCTATGTACTTTTTAACTTTATTGACTATTGTGTGATCAATAGTATATTGCAGTCGCTTTTTTCATTGGTTAAATTATTTTTAATATATATAAGTTGATAATTTTGAAAAGAAAAATAGTTTTTTAATATTCGCATGTTTAGCCAAAACAATTTACATTTTGAAACGGAAGGTATAAAAGTTTGTTTAATCATTGAGCCAAAATTAAGGTGAGTCGTGAATAACTGAGCATATTTAATTGTTTGATCATTATTTATAAACAGGGTTAGGCATAATTTTCGTCCGTTAACGTTTCAAAGTTTGTGGCAGAATAATTTCAGAAAAAATACTCATCACTTAAGAAACTTTCTACACTCTAAACACAAAAAAATAAGTGTAAAAATGAATTTATGATCATTAAAAATATATGAATAGAACGTATGACATAGCAGGATGGTGTTTTTTAGAATTTCTTCATCTCAAATTTTCGAGGCGCGGAAGAGGCAAGATTCATCATGGTGCTTAAGGTGGCTCAAGCTAGTCCATCTCATTTTTTTTTAATTATATGTTAAATTAATTCAAAGAAAAATCTTTTTTTACATTAAATGCTTCTTTGTTATGAGTTTTTAATTAAGAAAGAATTTTTAAAAAAATTCTAGCCTAAAACAGCAACCACATTTGAAACCCCTACTCGTATCGTCGGTTTCCTCGGATCGTGACGAGTTGGTTCCTCACTTGCTTGTCGATGAATTTGATGATGCAACTTATAAGAGTTGGCATTTCACCATGTCGCCGCGCATTACGTTCTCGCCAAATAGTATGAATTGATGTTTGAAAGACACACCGAGCTAAAAAACTTTGAATATGGGAAAAACTCTTGTCAATTAGGTAGCTGACAATTGTCTCCCAATCCGTTGAGTATCGAGTGTTAAGTAAATTTTTAGTTAAGTTGAACCAGATTTGAGAGGAGTACCTATAAGAGAAAAAGAAATGATCTCTCGTCTCCATAAGATCTGAGCATAAAGCACAGGTCGAGTTAGCTCCAGCATTCCATATACTCATATGGTTCCCCTTCGATAAACGATTATGCACCACTAGCGTGCCGTGCCTAGACTTCTATGGGCCCGAGGCGAACTTAAAAATAATTTTTATTAAAAATGATTTATAATTTAATTTCAGATGATTGTTGGAGTGTCAATAAAAAGTTAATGAAATAAAAAAAAGAGAAAATTACTCAAATAGCATAGAAAAGTTGTTATATTACTAGAATAACATACATCTTTTGGAAATTACTCAAAAGTTTTTAAAGCTTAGTAAATTACAATAAACACCCTTGGTTATTTTTTTTTTTAATTGAGGTTATTTATAATTAAAAAATGATTAACTAATCTACGTCACTAATCACTGTTCCATGTCACTAATTAGGTTAACCGTCTTAACAAGTCAGAGAAGGAAACTCAAATGACGGAAAATTAAAAACTTCGTGTGTTGTCGTCGAAACTTCTACTGTTTTCTCTCTAGTCGATTTCTGAGAAACATTCACCGCCGTTGAAGTCGAAACGTCTACTCTGCATTTTCACAGTCGGATTTTTGTCGAAGGTTAGTATAAACAGAGGAGTGGGGATTCTTCATCTTCCTTCGTTTTATTTTGAGTTTTCAGATTTATTTTGAGTATAATCTGAGGAATCGAAGGTGTTTGTCGTTTGTTAATGGTATTGTGGCTGATTTATTATTCTGTGGCGGCTTGTTTATCGTTGTTAGTGGCTATTTAAGTTATTTATTGCGGCTGATTTATTGTTATGCTATGGCTGATTTGTGTTGTGTTGCGGCTGATTTACATGTGCAATGCTATTGTGGCTGAGTTTGTGTTATGTTAAATCAAACATAACACAAACTCGTTTATTTGTTTGTTGTGGCTGAGTTTGTGTTTGGTTGCGGCTGGTTTATTTGTTAGTTGTGGCTGAGTTTGATTTTTGTTGCAGCTGATTTATCATTAATATGTTATGTCTTTTATGTTCAGATGTCTGAATATCATGCAATTCCTGAAGATCAAGCAATTCCTGAAGATCAAGCAAGGGATTACCCTTCAAGACTATGCGCTGAAGGGGCTTCTAAGCTGGAAAATAAAAAAATTAATCACAATGTCCATTTGGGAGAGTTCCCTAGAGTCAGAGACGCAATAGGACATGATGTGTGGGAACACATGAAGCAGTTTCCTGTTGGAGTAGTTGCTAAGCTAGCTGATAGCCAATTGGTGTGGTCTGGGAAGACTGTACACTATCTACTATATAGACAGCTACGAGTACATGACAAAGAGATTTGGTCTCTCGTTGTTGATCAACCTATCAGGTTTAGCATAATCGAATTTGGTGCGCTCACGGGTCTAAACACAGATCCACTGCCAACAGAAAGTTTTGAACCTGAGCAATACGAAACTTTCTGGGAGGAGTTGAAGGTGCCGCTTGGAGTAGGACCCAAGTTAGATGAACTGAGGGCAGCATTAGAGGGCTGTCGAGGCTGGAGTTTTGAAAAGAGGAAATGGTTAGGGCTGTTGCTTCTTCAAGCTATGGGACTTTATGGCTTGCATCATAATTCTAGAATACCCTTTGAAAGTGCAAAAAGAGTATTCGACGATAAAGCCTTGAGGACTTATCCGTGGGGTCGGACTGCATTCGAAGTTCTGGTTGGTTCAGTTAAGATGTTGAATCCAGAAGGAAAGTCGTACACCATTAGCGGCATGAAGGACGTGTTGCTGGTTTGGGCGTATGAATCTGTGACCTGCTTCGGAGAGCAGTTTGGAAGAGTAGTCAATGAGAACGAAATTCCTCTTTTGCGATGGGGTGGAACCCGTACACGTAAAAGTCTTACTATAGCCATAGCTGAGGAGATTAGAGACCATGGTGAGGTAAGAAGGTTGACTTGGCTGAGTTATGGATCTTTTTATTCTGTCTGACTTATGTGTTACTTGATGGCTGAGTTATGAATCATTTGGTGTTTGACTTATGATTCATTTGATGTCTGACTTATAAGTTACTTGATGGCTGAGTTATGAATCTTTTGATGTCTGACTTATGAGTTTATGGCTGATTTACTATGGAGGTGCGTGTGAAGAAAATGGTCATGAAGGAGGCTGTAGAAGAGCTGTTTTCGCAGTGGGCGAGTGAAGAAAATGACCCAGAAGTTGTAAATCTGGTAACAGACATACATGCGGGTAGGTTTGTTAGAGGTTTTTGGGATGTGAAGAGCGATGGAAAGAAGAAAAAAATGAAGGCTGCAGTTTTGTTAGATTCCGATCAACCCCCCGCCAAAAAACAGAAGAAAGCTATGAAAAAATAGGAAGTAAGTAAAGTGAGATTGTGTTGCAGCATAGTAGCTACAAGGATATGGGGAAAGAGACGGATTTGACGACCGTAGTCAATGTCCTGGAAAACCTTGTCAGAAGATTTGACAAGTTTGACAACTTTGGTAGTAGAATAGACAGTGTTGAAGCGCAGTTAAACGCCTATAACACAAAATTTGGAGAGTTGTCAGATTTGAAGAAGATGATTGGTGATACAGTCCGAGATGCTGTGGAAGAAAGAGTTGCATCTATTGAGAATGATCGGATGCAAATGAGAGAGCGTCTGAATGCTCTCGAGGCACGGAACAGTACTCAAAAGGATGATAACCAATCAAAAGTGAACAACTTCCCACAGAAATCCGTTAATAGTCCAAAGGTACGTTACAGTTGAGTTATGTTTATTTTTGACGACTGAGTTATCCTTATTATTCGACGACTGAGTTGTGTTTATATGTTAATACAGCCGCAGAAGGACGAGTTTAAAAGTCCTAAACCGGATAAAAGTCCTGAACCAGTCAACAGCCCCCTGCATAATGTACGTTACAGTTGATTTATGTTTATTTTTGACGGCTGAGTTATGGTTACTTTGGACGGCTGAGTTATTACCTATATTTGACGACTGATTTATTACCTATTTGACGGCTGAGTTATAGTTACATAACGACAGATTTATTCTTTTTTATTATGGCTGAGTTATGTTTATATGTTAATACAACTTAAAAGTACTGAACCAGTTCATAAGACCAAATTGAAATTGGCTGAGGAGTTTGGTAATGACGAAGAACAAACAGTTGATTTCGTTACTATTTCTCCTGCTAAGAAATTGGTTGAGGCAAAAAAGCAGGAGGCTGAGGTTAAAAATCAGAAGGAGGTCGATGCTTTAAAGAAGAAGGAGGCCGCTGCTTTAAAGAGGAAGAAGGCCGCTATTTTAAAAAAGGCGGCCGCTGCTTTAAAGAAGAAGGAGGCCGATGCTTTAAAGAAGGAGGCCGATGCTTTAAAAAAGGAGGGGCAAGTAAGAAGGAGGACAACGAGGAATCGTAAAGGCAATGACGATCCGAAACCTCCGGAAGTGACTATCCCAGCAAAGAAGAAACAGATTTTAAACGACGACAGTGAGATTGTGGATGTCACCAGCAAATTTGTCGCAGAATATAACGAAGTGCTGCCGGAGTCTGATGAGGAGGAAGAGGATAGGATTAGGTCGGAGAGAATTAAGGCTTATCGGGAGTCAAGGGTGAAATTATCTCCTGATGGGTCTTCAGGGAGGCTAGAAAATGATCCTCAAGCACGAGTTTTTCCTTATATTGGAGACAATGGAATGACGTGCATGAGGAAAAATTATGAACCTTCACCGGCAATCTATGATCTTGTCGCACCTGCTGATCCGGTTAAAGTGGCTAAACTTTTGGATCACCTAAAGCCATTCGAGTATGACCCTTTAGAGCATATGTTAATATGGATATTAACAATATTTGCCTAAACTAACTTGTGTTTAATTGTTTTAGGGATGTTCCATTTACAAAGGGTACAGACGAGATCGAGTTCTATAGAGTTCTCATGTCTGAGAGAAAGTATTGGCCAAGGATAGATTATGGATGGCTGTCTGATGATGTAAGTATACTGTTGGGGCTGAGTTATATATACGTAATGTCTGAGTTATTAATTATATGTCTGTGTTATGTAGGCTTAAGTATGCTTTATGTCTGAGTTATAGATTATATGGGGCTGAGTTAAATATACGTAATGTCTGAGTTATTTATTATATGTCTGAGTTATGTAGGCTTAAGTATGCTTTATGTCTGAGTTATAGATTATATGGGGCTGAGTTAAATATACGTAATGTCTGAGTTATTTATTATATGTCAGAGTTATGTAGGCTTAAGTATGCTTTAAGTCTGAGTTATATATTATATGGGACTGAGTTAAGTATAATTTTTCTTTGTACAACATATTTCCGCGTATATGAGAATCCTCATAAAAAAATCCATGCTAGATCCCTCCCAATTCTACTCCAAGCGAATTGGATTTATGGACATTTGGTTTACTGCAGTATGGTCTATAGATTACATACAGTTCAAGATCAAACCAAAGACGTTTAACTTCACAGCTGGGTATGAGGATTTAGTAAACGACAAAACTCCTAATGACTTGCAAACAAACAAGAAGTGGTTAGTGAATGTGGATCACTTGTACGGAGTTCTACAAACTGGAGGAGATCATTGGGTGGCATATCACGTGGACCTTGTTAATGAGAAGATCGACGTTTACGATCCCATCATTGGACAGGTGACACCCGAAAGTGAAAAGAAAATCCGTGATTCATTTAGGCCATTTTCGCACATGATCCCATTTATGATTAACGAATTAGTTCCTGCCAATCTCCGAAAACCTAGATTGAAGCAGTTTTCGTTCCGAAGGAGGAGCGGCAAATACATCCCACAAAATGTCCAAATTGGCGACTGTGGGGTGTATGCATTGAAGTTTGTCGAGTGTCTAGCGCTTGGCACTACTCTCCATGGGATAAATGATGCGAATATTCAGGGTTTACGGGTGAAGATGGCATCAGAGATCTTAGATGAAGGAACTTTTAATGTGTTAGGGCAGTTCACATAGGGTTTTGTGAAACACTAAAACACTAAAGAGATTGTATTGTATTTTATTGATTTAAAAAAAAATTACTAGCAACTCTTCGGTTACTGAGTAAAGGCTGGCTGACTTATGTGTTAGTCAGCGTTTACTCTCTTTAATAGCGACTGACTGAAGCGGCTGACTTAAGAGTGACGAATTCATGTTTCGGCTGAGGTATAAATGCTTTGTGCAAAATAAGCGGCTGACTTAAGAGTGACAAATTCATGTTTCGGCTGAATTATGACTTAAGAGTGACGAATTCACGTTTCGGCTGACTTATATAATATAGATTAATCATTACACCTAATATAGAAAGCATCTCGAGAGTATTAATTAATTTCAATATAATTACGTATTCAGAAAACCCTAGGTTAGCAACCAATGGGGCTCCTCATTTTCTCTTCTCTTGCGAAATAAAAACTTAAAATCTCAATCAATCACCTATAATGGCCTCTCCGTCACGATCCCCAAATCTGCAACCGGATTCTTCCTCTGCTACCTCTGAAACTCGGTTCCCTAGACTCGAGAGGGTTGGATATATCATTAACTTCGACGTAGATCCATGTAAGTCTCCTCGACTTCCCCTGTTCAAGATCTTCATGGTTCTGACTTACTTCTCAGTGTCTGACCCCTTTTCTCTTTCCCTTTCTGTACGAACCAACAACAACCACTGAAGCCCCTCAGGAGATCACTGAGTACACGATAATGGGAGGAAATCTCTTGTAAGTTCCATGAACCAACCCTGTTTCTCGCCATTACAAACTTACATACTTCTAAGCATATATGTCAATTCAAATACTAATCTCAAATTTTGCAGCACTAATCTGAAATCTGTTTCTCTATTGCGAGATGACCAATCGACAGGGCCATCGACAACTATGCCCGAAAGATGTCACAAAACGGAGAAAACTTTTTGTCGTATGAGGCAATTCTCGAAAGAGTTTTCAGGTAAACTCTTAGTCAATATGTGTATTGTATTGAATGTCGAATTCTGTCATTATGTGTATTCAGCATCTATGAAATGTCGAATTCTTTGCAAGTCAAATTTTTGTTGTTTTCAACCTGGTGAAATTAATACTGTCAAACTGTGATGTTCCTTGTATTTTGTTTGTTTCTCGTTGTGCAGGTACTACCATAACTTTTTCGCTCAAAGGAACAGAGATCGGTTCGAAGAGGAGACACCGAAAGTTGGAGATGAAGGCGAATCATCTCGCCGGAGTCCAAGTCAACCACCAAATCCGAAGAAACACAGAGCCGATACCTCGCCGTAGCAAATCGGCACGCCAATTCGACTTCTATCTCAAGCTTTCTGTAAAAGATTGAACTTTTTTAGTTTTGTATGAGAAGTTTGCTACTATATCTTATGTTTTGTATGATAAGTCTGCTACTATATCTCCAAACTGAAGACTTCCCTATCTCGTCTACGAAATTATACACATACACTTTGTTCTTAAACCTAAACCCTAAACCATAATTACTAGAGGTATAGCAAAAGATACACATTGTCCTTACAAAAACTTAAACCCTAAACCCTAAACCATAATTCCTAGATGTATAGCAAAACATACACATTGTTCTCACAAAACTCTAAACGAAACCCTAAACCTTAATTCCTAGAGGTATAGCAAAACATACACATTGTTCTCACAAAACCCTAAACCCTAAACCCTAAACTCTAAACGAAACTCTAAACCTTAATTCCTAGAGGTATAGCAAAACATACACATTGTTCTCACAAAACCCTAAACCCTAAACCCTAAACGAAACCCTAAACCCTAAACCATAATTCATATAGGTATATCAAAACATACACATTGTTCTTACAAAACCTTAAACCCGAAATCCTAAACCTTAATTCGTAGAGGTATAGCAAAACATACACATTGTTCTCACAAAACTCTAAACGAAACCCTAAACCATAATTCGTAGATGTATAGCAAAAGATAGACATTGTTTTTACAAAACCTTAAACCCTAAACCCTAAACCTTAATTCCTAGAGGTATAGGAAAACATACACATTATTCTCATAAAACTCTAAACGAAACCCTAAACCATAATTCGTAGATGTATAGCAAAAGATAGACATTGTTTTTACAAAACCTTAAACCCTAAACCCTAAACCTTAATTCCTAGAGGTATAGCAAAACATACACATTGTTCTCACAAAACTCTAAACAAAACCCTAAACCATAATTCGTAGATGTATAGCAAAAGATAGACATTGTTTTTACAAAACCTTAAACCCTAAACCCTAAACCTTAATTCCTAGAGGTATAGCAAAACATACACATTGTTCTCACAAAACCCTAAACCCTAAACCCTAAATAATCATATAAATAATAAATCATCTATTCTCTATTATATAAATATGGCGTGTGAATATATGTACGTAATCATTACGCACGCGTTTGGTACTCTCGATACGCTAAGCATATTAACCTTTTCTATGCTATTTGAGTAATTTTCTCTATTTTCTTATAATATTTTTGGCAACTACGCAGTAACCCAACAGTTTTCGGTATTTTCTATAAATACCAAGTGAACACTCAGTAACCGAACATTCGTTTATTAACTTTGAACTTGTTTTCTCCTTTTGCAATCTCAAATACAAGTTAGTTTTTCCTTGTTCTCCTAGTATATGTAATTCACGTTATTGCAACTTGATTTGTTTATATGTTTAGAAGATATATTAACATCCTATTTTCGATATACATGCAGCATCAATGGCAGAATCGAAGAAGATGATGAAGCGTCCAATGGAGGATGACCATTGACGAAATGCTATTAAAAAGGCCAAAAGGGAAAATGAGGACTATTACAAGACGTTGATCCTCTCGCTCAAGGAACAGATTAATATAAAAGTTGAATTGCATGATGCTTTTGTGGAAGTTATGTTTATTTCTGCGAAAATGGATTTGCTTGAAGAATTTATCGGGAAGGAAAAGATTGACTTCTTTGCTGAGTTGGACAAACTTGCAGCAGAACTCGTTGACGCCAAAGAAAAGATGTATAACGCCAGCGTTGAAGAACTTGATTGGATCAAGATTCATGAAAAATAGGGATATATGTTTATCTAATGCTTATGCTTTAGTAGTCTTATGTTTATGTTTATGTTTATCTAACTTTATCAAATGCTTATGTTTTAGTAGTCATCGTAATAACTCAGCCTAACATTTGATATAACTCAGCCGAAACTCAGCCTATAACTCAGCCTAACATTTGATATAACTCAGCCAAAACTCAGCCTATAACTCTCCCTAACATTTGATATAACTCAGCCTAACATTTGATATAACTCAGCCGAAACTCAGCCTATAACTCTCCCTAACATTTGATATAACTCACCCTAACATTTGATATAACTCAGCCGAAACTCAGCCTATAACTCAGCCTAACATTTGATATAACTCAGCCTAACATTTGATATAACTCAGCCGAAACTCAGCCTATAACTCAACCTAACATTTGATATAACTCAGCCTAACATTTGATATAACTCAGCCTAAACCTAGACTATCTGAATGGAAAATAATTGTTAAGATTTATGTTCCTTTTGAATTTGTGAGTGGTCACTCCAAAGAACTCGATACGTAAACCCTAAACCCAAATTTATGACATTCCCAAACCATGCCATTAGGTTCATATAAGTCAGCCGAAACGTACTAAAAAATCTCACGACGTTTCGTATTTTCGGCGGGGAAAAAAAAAAATTAACCAAAATTTATTCAATTTTATCTCGCGACGTTTCATATTTCTATATATCTGTATATATATACCTTCTCGTAAACCTTGCCTCCCCCCATCACATTCTATCATACATTGTTTTCTCTCTTCTCTGTAATCTATCTGTTTCATATTCATTTTCGACATGTCGGTTGTCCCACACTGTAGTTCCAAGTTATTCAGCAGTGTCGATGCCATATTATACTCTGCTGATCGGGATCACCTCCCCGTTCTAAACCCTGGTTTTGGTATTATTGATAAAACAACCATTACGTGGTTTAAATTTTTACACGAGCTCTCGAAGGTGATCCCGGAGATTCTTCGAGAAGGATGGGTTCATGAGTGGCCAACATACAGCTTCATTCCATATTATTTTAAAGAACAATGGTTTCTTAAACTCGCTGTAAGCCAACACTAATATCTTTCTTTCCCGATCATTTTATCAACAACAATAATATTTCTCTTTTTTTCGGAATTTTGGTAGCGGAAATACAGATGGGAACCGAGACACACTTTGACGATTTGGAGACATTTTAATCTAGTGGCTAGAACGTTATTTCGAACTCAAATGCGCACGTTAAGGAGGATATGGGCGCATGGTGGCGAGAAGCCAGATTGGATAAACACTATAGTTTGGACGAATCTGGTCGATATGTTTGAAGAGTTTGGCCCTGATAATTTTGGTTTTTGAATGTAATTTAGTTATGATACACTTTAGTTATTTGTGTTTCATCTCTTTAAACCAGTCGTATCTTTTGTGTGTTTGCATGAATAAATCAGCCGCATCTTTTGAGTTTTGGATGTATATATAAATCAGCCGTGTCAATGCTTTAAACTGACGAGTTATTTGTGTTTTGAATATTTAAACCAATAAGTCAGTCGCTTCTTTTCCACAAAGCAGTCATAACTCAGTCGAAACACGAATTCGTCAATATTAAGTCAGCCGCTTCTCTTGTAGACAGAAGGCTGAATTAATTGATTTACAAGTCCGAAATTACTATGGCTTCATTTATTATGCGATGGTCAAAAACGCATCAAAATTTATTTTTTTGGTTGATCAGTCAAGTCAGCATTTACTCAAAATATACGAACAATTGTTTATCTACTCAGTTACCGAAGAGTCGCTTTTGATATAACTCAGCCGAAACTCAGTCTATAACTCAGACTAACATTTGATATGACTCAGCTGAAACTCAGCCTATAACTCAGCTAACATTAGATACGTCATCCGTGAAGTTAACCTTAAGTTACACATTTTTAAATTTAAATAATATAGAATATATGATTTATTGTGGCGTCTGAATACGTAATCATAACCAAAATTAATACTCTCAAGACGCTAATCTGACGAGCTATATGGCGCTTCCTATATTATAGGTGTAATGATTAATCTCTTGGGAACTAGGAGTTAGAGCATGTATAACGGATAGAGACTTGATGAATCTCTAAAAAATAGTATTATATTCATTTTCATTATTTGTTTAAATTTTAAATTAATAGAAAAACGTGGATCCAATAGAAAATGAACATATGTTCGTGGAGGGTATGGCTAAAACTGTTTCTCAAATGAGAAACTAAAGAACCTCAATTCCCTTCTCTCTCTAAATTTTTATTATTTTATACTTTTTTATTTGATGAGAAACTGATGCTAGAGACTCCGTTGTACCTGCTCTTATGATTGAACTTTTAGGAACTCTAATAAATAAGTCAGCCTTAACACGTTTACGTCACTAATAACTCAGTTATAACTATTCAGTAACCAAACAGTTTCAGTAACCCAACAGTTTTCTTTTTTTCTCTATAAACACTCAGTAACCGAACATTCGTTTTTATTAACTTTGAACTTGTTTTCTCCTTTTGCAATCTCAAATACAAGTTAGTTTTTCCTTGTTCTCCTAGTATATGTAATTCACGTTTTTGCAACTTGATTTGTTTATATGGTCACTAGATATATTAACATCCTATTTTCGATACATGCAGCATCAATGGCAGAATCGAAGAAGATGATGAAGCGTCCAATGGAGGATGACCATGGAGTAAACGATGTTAAAAAGGCCAGAAGGGAAACCGAGGAGCATTACAAGTCGTTGCTCCTCTTGGTCAAGGAACAGATGAAAGCTATATCTGAATTGCAAGATGCTATGATGGAAGTGAAATCTATTAATGCGAAAATGGATTTGCTTGAAGAAATTATGGGGAAGGAAAAGGTTGACTTATTTGCTGAGTTGGATGAACTTGCTCATAAACTCGTTAAAGCCGACGAAAAGATGGCCAAAGTCGAAGTTCCAGAAATTGATTGGATGAAGCTTGGTGCAAAATATATGGCTGACTAAATGTTTATCTAATGCTAATGCTTATGTTTATGTAATGCTTATTACTCAAATTTTTTTGTATTTTTAGAACTCTGATATTTATGTATTTTTCGAACTCTAATATATAATTTGTTTATTTTTTCATAACTCAGCCCCTAAACTTCATTTATAAGTCAGCCTAACCTTTGACATAACTCAGCCTAAAATTCGTTTATGACTCAGCCGTATGAGACCCTTTAGTTAGTTTGTATTTTGAAAATTTAAACCAATAAGTCAGCCGCTTCTTTTGCAAAGCTGTCATAACTCAGCCGAAACACTAAGTCAGCCTTTACTCAAAATATAAAAACAATTGTTTTTTCTACTCAGTTACCGAACAGTTGCTTTTCGTAACTACTCAGTAACCGAAGAGTCGCTATTTTTCTTTTTTTTAATATATAAATACCATTTAAACACTCATTAACCAGTCATAAACCCTACTTGTTTTTCTACTCAGTTACCGACCAGTTGTTTAGATTAAAGGCTGACTAACACATAAGTCAGCCTTTACCATCTGTTTAGATTTTCATTAACTTTATATCTCTAGAGAAATCCACTTTGTAATGGAAGTATTCCCTCTTACAACCCTACCTGAAGAAATCCAAGCCTTAGTTGCCGAACGTGTGGCCGCTAACTCTGTTGCAGATCTATATAGATTGAGAGCAACATGCAAGTATATGAAGGAACTAACAGACCGGCTCGGAGTGTACGCATCTATAGATGTATTTACCTTCCCTGCGTATACACATCTATCTAGCTTGGTGATGCAAGTTTGCTACGCTAATGGAAACCCGAGTACACTGTTCTTAGAGGGTGTACAGAAGTTCTTCACGTTCGACCTCCAAGATGAAGGAATTGTTTTGATTAAGAGAGCAGCAGATGCAGGATTCGAGCGTGCTTTGTACACATATGCAATGACGCGCAAGGTATTTTGGAATACTGAGGAGTATTTATCTCTTTTCACAAGGGAATCTGTTCAGAGGATAGGCAAGATTGTTAGATCTCTAGACTGGAGTTGGGGAACGTCTCACACTGATGCGTTTCTAACGAAGAAGTATGAGTTCATGTCAACGGAAAAAACCTTGTTCTATAATTGCACATGTACTCCATTGATGGACCGAGATTGGGATCTTTGGTTCATTGAAGACAGTAAGGATAACAATTTTTGTGACCGATGCTTTTGGATCAAAGAGTTAGGTCTTTTTTACTGTGATTTTAAGCCGATTATATATTGGCCGGACAATAGGTTTTGGATGTTGTAATATAAACTATTGTTTTCTCCTTTGTTTCTTTGTTTATGACTTCATGTTAAATATAATTCAGCCGTGTAGTAAATATAAGTCAGCCGTGTTGTATATATAAGTCAGTCGTATTTTAAATATAATTCAGCCACTTATGTTTATGTAATAAGTCAGCCTAAACTTCGTTTATGACTAAGGCTAACCTTTAACATAACTCAGCCTAAACTTCGTTTTTAACTCAGCCTAACCTTTAATATAACTTCGTTTTTAACTCAGCCTAACCTTTAACATAACTCAGCCTAACCTTTGACACGCATGAGATAAGTTAGCCGTTTTTAAAATATAAGTCAGACGTTTAGTTATGATAAGTTTAGCAGTGTATTTAAAATAAGTTTGCCGTGTAGTTAGTACGTAATCGTATTACGCACGCGTTTAGTATTCTCGAGACGCTATACTGACAGTTATATGGCTCCCTATACTAGGAGTAATGATTAATCTTTTGAGAACTCTAATCTTTTTTAAATATTCCACTAAAAACTTAAATGCCTTGTCGTTAGTTTTCAATGTTTTTGAACACAACTTACAATATTTAGTCAACTAACATTTATTAGTGTAATCTTTCTGTATGAACCATGTAAGTAAGAGGAAGATTACGAACAGCACTCATAAACTTAGGGTTTTCTTATCTTTGAAACTCCTTTTCCAACTTCCATAATGGCGGATCAAGTATGTAAATCTCCTACAAACTCACATTTTTTTCAACCTCTTCTTCCCGTCTTCTACTCCCACCTCGTATGTAATCTCCCTTCTTCCCTCCATCTCTCTCTCTCTCTCTATATATATATATATATCTCAATGTCTTGGTTGCAGAGCATTCCGGAAAAGTTCTTCTCGAAATACATAGAAGGAAGAAACGAAAGAAATATGATGGAGCTTAAGTCGGACGCGTCTGAGAAAACATGGAAGGTGAAGATGGAAGGTCGGAGACTCACCTTTGGATGGAAAGAGTTCGCATTTGCTCATGATTTCCGAGTCGGAGACTTCGTCATTTTCAAACACGAAGGAGAATTTTTGTTCCACGTCACTGGTCTTACACCTAATTGCTGTGAGATTCAATATGTACAGTCTAGCAACAACGTCGATGATGATGATGATGTGGAGGGGGAGGAGGAGGAGGAGGAGGAGGAGGACAAAGAGAAGAAGAGAGAAACCGGTGAGAGTAGTCAAAGTGAAAACCGATTTGTGACAAAAACTGTCACACCAGCTAGTCTCAAAGATTCTAGACTTGTAAGATTAAGTAAACTCTCTTGAAAGAATTTTGTTATTCAATTTTTGTCGTTATTGATGCTTTGTCAATAGCTTATTGTCTCTTTCTTATGCAGCATTTTCCACTGAGCTTCACTAGGGCTCACCAGATGGAAAAAGCAGGAGGGAAGGAGATTACTCTTTTTGACCAGCATGGAGTAGAGTGGCCAGTGTATCTATGCGTGCCAGACATACGGATGAGGTTGCGCTTTGGTTCAGGGATTAGAGAATTCTTCAAGGCTATTGGTGTTAAGGCGTACGAATCTTTTGTACTGGAGTTGGTTTGGGAAGACAAAGCATCTCCTCCTATGCTCAAGTTCTGCTCCAAGATCGAGGCATGATGCTCAAGTTATGGAACTTTGTGTGTGTTTTTTTTTTTTGATGAAACTATATTGCTTGTTTTTTTTTTTCTTTTGGATGAAACTAAAGCTTTTTTTTCTTCAGCCGTATAAAGTATTAAAAGTGTCATACCCTAAACTCGAGATAAATAATTTTGAGGTATAGGTTCTCTTTCAATATATAAGTCATATTGAATGTGTCTTAAGTCAGCCATTAGGTGCATATAAGTCAGCCGCGCAACCTGTAATTTATCTCGCGACGATTCGTATTTCGGCGGGAAAAAAAATATATTTATTTATTCAATTTTATCTCACGACGTTAAGTGCATATAAGTCAGCCGAAACATGTAATTTATCTCGCATAGATTCGGCGGGAAAAAAAAACATTACTTATTCAATTTTAACATGCGATGTTTCGTATTCTCGAGATGCTATACTGACATATATATGGCTCCATATACTAGGAGTAATGATTAATCTTTGTGAACTCTAATTTCTTTTGGGAACTCTAATTTTTTTTTAAATATTACGCGTTTGGACGAGTTACCATCTTCGTCTTCTTAAATTTCGAAAGAAAATGTCTTCCTCATCTAACCCAATCTCATTGTCGTTTATTGACAATCAGCTGTATTGTAATCATAAGTAAGTTATTTATTGACAATAATTCAATCTTTACGGCTGATTTATCGCATTAACAAAAACACAAATCCATACATATACAAACAACACTTTTAAATCGGACAAGTTTTTGCATTATGCCCAGGCTGTTTACAACGAGAACATGCGTGTCGTTTCCTATGACGTTTGTTCTCAAGGGCAACTTCTAAAGCAGATTTCATCCTACTTTTCTTAGGCCTTCCTGGTTGTTGACGAACAAGCGGGGGCAAGCACGGTTGGTTAGCAACGTTATTTGGAACTTGGAGCGCTGAATCTATGGGCATGATCGACTCAGCGTATGCGTTTACCAAATAACTGCTGTAGTAGTAAGGACTGCACAAGGATATACGACAAATTTTCCTATCCTCGGCAGCTGCGATTGCATGCACGCATGGTAATTTCTCGTGTTCAAAACGCCGACATGTGCATTTTCTTGTTTCCAAATTCACAATATGCAAAGACAATCCATATGTAACTTCTGTGTGATAAGGATCAATCCTTTGTACCGTCATAAGTCTGGCGGCAATGACACGACCCTATTTATAATACATAAAAAATTATTAAAACATTACGGCTGGGTTATGGACCAATAACGACTGACTTATGAACTGCAATGGCTGACTTACATGTAGTAGTTTCTCGACACCACGCGAAAGCGTGGTTGGCTGCGATTTCGCATCCTCTCTCCGTTCTTCAAACCATCTGGTCATCATAACCCGTATCGATTCTAATAGTCGAACAATGTGAAGACTTCTAGCATTTGACAGTGCTCTGTTCATTGATTCCGCTATGTTCGTAGTCATCAAATTGTACCTTTGGCCCGGGAAATGAACACGCGCCCACAGTCGGACATCAGCTCTTTGGAGGTAGTCATGAAGTTCAGGATTAATCGCTTCAATCTCCTCGAACCTTGTATTAAAGTCAGAAACCCTAAAACATTTTGCCGCTTTCTTCACCAGACGAAAGATATATTTTCCCTTGTACTGTTGCAAAATGTTCTTATATAAATGGTAAGTGCAAATTCCATGAGAAGCCAACGGAAACACATTTCCAATTGCTTTTCCTATCGAATTATGCCTGTCCAAGATAATCGCAAGAGCCTCATCGTCAGGAATCAAAATTTTTAGTTGCGTAAAAAACCTGTGCCATGAATCATCATTTTCAGTGTCAACCACACCGAAGGCTATTGGGAAAATCTGAAAGTTACCATCCTGAGCTAGTGCTGTGAGAAGTGTCCCTTTGTATTTACCGTTAAGAAACGTACCATCGACAATGACAACTTTGCGCATGAAAGGAAACCCATTTATGCTCGCACCAAACGCAAGGAACACATACATGAATCTTCCAAATTCATCAATTTGAAGACGCGTAACCGTACCCGGATTTGCCCTTCTTATCATATATAGGTAAGGAGGCAAGTCTTCAAACCCACTCTCAGGAGTTCCCATATCGATTTCCCTTGCAAATTTTAGCGTCCTATGTGATTTCCAATAATCCATCTGTCCACACGGAAAACGAAAAGTACAAGTAAGTAAATCAGGTGTAATAAACAAATAAGTCAGCCGCTAAGTCAGCCGCAACTTACCAATAAATCAGCTGAAATAGAAGTCAGTCGCAACGTACAAATAAATCAGCTGTAGGTGCATATAAGTCAGCCAAAACGTACTAAAAAAATCAGCTGAAATAGAAGTCAGTCGCAACGTACTAATAAATCAGCTGTAATATACAAATAAGTCAGCCAAAACGTACTAAAAATCAGTTGTACTATACAAATAAGTCAGCTGCAACGTACTAGTAATTACCTTTACACCAAAATGCTTATTGATAGTTATTCCAACACTCTTAGGTCGAACAGACGGACCAACGTCGCCGAGATACTCCCTGTACAACTGGCCTAAAATATCTGGTGTTGCTTGTCGAGGTCGATTAGAACGCTCAGTTACAGAACATGTATGCTCTGAATCGTAAATACGAACATAAAATACCGGTAATTCCCCTTGTGTAGAACACGAACTCTCCAGAGACATCCATCAACCCAACACTTAACAATGAGTGTGTCCTAATTGGATACGTCTACATCAAAATCAAATTGATCTCTCACCGTAAGAAGTTTCAGTCGTTTCTCCAAATCGACTTTACTCTCGTATCGTTGCCCTACTGCGAGGTTTAGCGAAGACATCTCCAACCTTAGAACCTCTGGATTCCTTTCCGATCCGCTCACCGACATGTTGTGAGCTCTCTTCTTAGGCGGTAGGGTTGGTGAATCTTCGTCTTGTGTTGGAGACTCACCGTATGAACTGAAGTTATCATCTTCAGATGAAGCCCCATCCGAGTCGTCGAACATATCAAATCGGCTTTCAAATTCATTATCTTCTTCGTCTTCTCCGCCTACTTCGGATTCTCCGCCTACTTCGTATTCTTCACCTTCCATTTTACTTCCGCAATCCATGTCTTCATCGTCGCGTTTATCTTCGTATTTTGTTTCACCACCAAGACAATTATCATTACTGAAACCACCGTAACTGAATAACCTTTTCTTCTGCTCTCTCACTTTGTCATTCCGACTAATTTGGCTCTCCTTTTTCTCCGTAATCTCTACACAGAGACGTATCTGTTCGAATTTCCTTAGGCTTAGAAAACCTATCATCTGTCGAGTATTGGAGACGTAAACTGGTGGAGTATCGTGCGCCATTGTTTTCAAAGTTTTATTCGAGAACATGTAGGTCAGCTGAATCTGATGGCTCGACTCGTTCAATCCGTAATCATCGAGTACAGACTTCACAAGTTCGTCGTGTGTTGTTTCATCATTTAAATACAGAACTCTACACCCTCTACCGTCGGCGTTGAATACGTATCTGTTTTTCTTGACCCAGTTATCGGAAACAATAATTACCGGATCCATAAGATCTCGAACAAAGATCAATGAAAAATAAATAATGTGGAAGAAGACGATTAAGTTTCTGGGTATCAGATGATAAAGAAGATAAATAGATGAAGAAGAAGAAGAAGACACAGCGTCACAACATAAAACTCTAACAATGACATGGAAAATGACATGGAAAATAGGAGCTGATGACATGGAAAATCGGATTTGATGTCATTAATTTTTTGCTTATATGGCAAGTGAGCCACAAAATGAAAACGTAAATCAGCCTAACTAAATCAGTCATCAAATGCATATGTAAGTCAGTTGCTATGTGAATACTATTTCAGTAATAAAAACAACAAAAATCGGGTTCGAAAAGAGGCCATAAAAGGGCGTAGATCAGCTGGAAAATATTATGCCAGTTGTATCGTCCAATAAATCAGCCGTCAAATGAATGCTATTGTAGTAATTAATCTTTCGCTAATAAATCAGACGTAATATGACCGAGTTTACTATTAATCATGCTAAACACGGCTGATTTACGTTAATTATACTTAAATCAGCCGTAACAATCTTTCATAGGTCAGCCGTCCGTTTAGTAACACAGTCAGTCGATGATCATTCCGTCATCGTGAGAAACATATCTCAACCAGCCGATGTACAAATCAACCGTCATATATGTACGTAAGTCAGCCATTAGCTCATAAATCAGGCAGATTTTTTTAAAGTCAGCCGTCACATAATCTTAAGTCAGCCAGAAGATCTTAAATCAGCCACATTTTGAAAGTCAGCCGTATCGTTTGGCTTATTTGTATATGTAAATCTGTCAATTTTTTTAAGTCAGACACATCGTATATATAACTCAGCCGTCAATATCGCCGTAATGCTTTACGGCTGAGTTCATTAATACACGTTAGCGATTTCCTATGTGGCGCCAGATTTTATCTGACGTGGCACTCAAAAGTAATGGCATTCTTGTAATTAGGTTTTTTGTCATAACGTAATTACAAGGGCACCCTGGAGGAGTTGATATATCATGGTTTTTACCCGTTTTCGACCATGATATAAGTCCTTTTCATAGAGTCTTTTTGGTATTTTCGAGTGTTTTAGAGTCTTTGCAGGTTAAAGGACGATTGGAGCTTTATGGAAGCTTTTGGAGCATTTTGGAGCATCGAGGGAATACGAGCTGAAGTGATCAAGTTGATCGATACGGTCCTGTGTGTCGATCGACACAAGCTCGTCTGACGTGAAGATTGATGAGTTTCCTTTTCGGCCCACAAAGCCCAGAAGTTTCCTGAAAAGCCCAGTCCGAATTTTAAACCTTATATATAGTTTTTATTTAGGATTTTATGGATATATCTTGTTTTCTACTTGAGACTTGAAGGATCAGAGATTTGGGGAGACTTCAGACTTTCAGAGATTTCGAAACCCTTTTGTATCTCTAACTCTATCTTTAATGCAATTTATTTCATTCATTATGATTTCATCATTTATGTCTGAGTAGTTTGCTTGTTAGGTTTTGGGAAGTTCTAGGGTTTGATGAGAAATTGATAAGATTAAAACCCTGTTAGGATTTATCTCTAGGTACTTCATCTAGATTGATTTAACTCTGATTTTAGGATTGATCAACTGAAATTGGATATCCTAGGTTGCTTTAATAGATGCGAAAGTATTATTAACAACCTGATATAATCTTAGATGAGCAAAATTATCTATTCGCAAAGAAATTTGGCTTAGTAATTTTGTGAAAAATTAAACCTGAATTTAATGCTTGATTTTATTCTCTAGGTTCGCAAAGAAATTTGGGATTTAGGAATCCAATCATAGATAGTCTCTGCAACGAAAGTTGATTGATTTTACATTCGTGTTTATGTTCTAGAACCGTTCTTAACGAATCCTAACTGTTTTTATCCTCGTGTCGATCGACACGGACATCCATGTCGATCGACACAGCCGTATTTCGATTCATTCCTGCGAATTGCCCAATGCCTAACTCTTTTGTCTAATTGATTACAAGAACCTTTATCATCATTCTCTGTTTACTTTTGCTGTTTATTTTACATTCATTCCTATTTACTTAGCATAATTTGAACTCACGAATTGGTTGTGTTATTCGATTCCCTGTGGATTCGATCCCTAAGTACTACTACGATCTCTTAATTTGAGAGAGTAGCTCAGGGCAAATTTGAGCATATCAAATTTTGGCGCCGTTGCCGAGGAACCGATCTAACCAATCGATTTGTGTTATTAGAACTTTGTCTAAGTTTTTATTTTTGTTTATTTTACTTACTTTTTCTTTTCTTTTTGTTTTGTGTGTTTCAGGTTTATGCATCAGCGCGTTACCAGAAGCAACCAGAACAAAGAACTACTTGATCTCAATCCTGAGATTGAAAGGGTAGAACGAGCCAACAGAGCAGCGACAAGGACAGCCGGAATGAATCCATTAGTATTGATCAGAGGTGAAGATGGTTTCATGCAGGACACTGAGGGTCGCAGACGTAATGCTCAGGGTCAGAGGTTGGATGAGAACGGGGCTGTGATTTTGGAGGAGCAGCATGCTTTACAGCGCCATGAGCCAGTTGGGCGTGGGCGTACTCTGGGAGAATACAACAAGTCCGATGAGTTCTATGCCAACAGGGCAGCAATCCGACCTCCAGCATTTTCGAGGAACGATTTCGAGCTGAAGCCGGCTTACTTCTCACTAGTGACTCAGCACCCATTCCATGGCCTTTCTTCTGAGCACCCCATGGATCACATTGAGAGGTTTGAGGACCTAGCATTTAGCATTAAGGCTAATGGAGTATCCAGTGACTACCTCTACTGCAAGCTGTTCCCATACTCTCTCAGTGGAGAAGCAGTTTACTGGCTGAAGCAGCTGGAGCCGGGCTCGCTGACTACTTGGGAGGACACCAAGAATGCCTTTCTCATCAACTTCTTCGATGAGGCAAGATCTGAGGATCTAAGGACTAAGATCTCTACCTTCAAGCAAGGTCCGACTGAAGCATTTAAGGATTCTTGGATGCGATTCAAGTCCTATCAGAGAGATTGTCCTCATCACGGGTTTAGTGATGTCCAGCTGTTGGGCATCTTTTTCAGAGGGATTGACTGGAGGTATCAGATGGCCCTCGATTCAGCTAGCAATGGGAACTTCAACACCAGGTATCCGGAAGATGCACTGATTCTCATCGATAACTTGGCTTCCAGCAATAGTACCAAGAATGCAGATTTCGAGAGGAAGAAGCTGGGTGGCAACATGGATGGAAGCCAAATTGCTGAGGTAAAGGCTAAGCTGGATTCTGTGCATAACTTGCTCGTGGGGAAGAAGTCAATTCAGTTTACTGCAGAAGTGGAGGTTTTTGAGCCAGAAGAAAAGGATGTTAACTACATCAATGAAGCTGGTTATCAGGGTCAGAGGTTTGGTAATCAACAAGGGTATCAGAAGCCTTTCCAGAGCAACTACCAAAGGAATTACGGTTCTTCTTCCTACCAGACACCACCTGCTCAGTCATCAGAGAGCAGTGAGATGAAGTCTATGCTGGAGCAGATCTTGGAAGGTCAACAGAAGATGACAGTAAGCTTCAATGGGAAGATGGATGCAATATACTCTGATCTGAATGGTAAAATCGAGGCCCTAAATCTCCATGTGAAGAAGTTAGATATCCAAGTGGCTCAAGCCGCGGAGAATGTTAGAAGGCAAGAGGGATTTCTCCCAGCCAAGACGGAAACAAACCCAAGACTGCACATCAATGCCATCACTGTGGGGAGTGAAGAGGAGGTTGGAGGAGATGAGATTGGCGTTTCAGACACCGTGTCGATCGACACGGACGGAGTGTGTCGATCGACACAGGTCGAAAATCCTAATTCTACAGTTTACGCGATCGGTGATTTTTCCACCAAGGTCGACACAGGGGTCGACATGACATCCTCGATGTTGAAAACTCATGTCGATCGACAAGAGGACTGTGTCGATCGACACGGGTCCCAGACGAGTCCAAACGCTTCTAAACCTTTGGTTCAAGCAGAGGAAAGGGTCTACAAGCCCAAGATTCCATTCCCACGAGCTATCAGCGTCAAATCACCAGAGGAGAAAGGGGGACAAGCTCAACCATAGCTGAGAAAGTTGCAGAAGATACCGAATCCAGGGATGTTCGTTTTTCCCTGTTCGGTCAAAGGTATGAAGTTCAAAAATTCTCTTTGTGACACTGGAGCTAATGTGAATGTCATGTCTGAGTCTGTTGCAAGGAAGATGGGGATTAAGGATCTGCAACCTTCGAAGATGTCTATCGCGATGGCTGACTTTTCTTCAACATCTTCGAAAGGATTCATTCCTGACTTGATGCTTTAAGTAGGAGATTGTCTGGTTCCGGTGGATTTTCAGATTATGGAAACGAAGAATGACAGGGAGAGACCATTGATTTTTGGGTCATCATTCCTTGCAACTGTGGGGGCGATTGTGGATTTTCTTAATCAACGGACCTCCTTCTCCAAGATCAACAAAAATGTCTTCTACCCTTCAGTCCATATCAAGGAGAATTCTTGTCTGACCGTTACTAATGGAGGAAAGCTGAGTTCAGACCTTGGAGCTGACACGAAGAGGATCCCGTGTACACCACCTTCGATTCCACCCCCTTTGAGATCTGATAGAGCCTCAGCTGCACCCAAAGCGATGCGCAAGAATACTTCTAAACCTTTCTCCAGGTTCAGAATCATCCTTCCCATGGAGCTAAGGGAGAAAGGAGAGGTAGTACTTCAAGAGATGCTGCGCAACACCATGAAGCTGTTTCCCGGTGTTGAACCCTTCACTGATCCACCTGTTACCTGCGTCCTGACATAGTCAAGCTAATGACTGAAAACAAGCGCTTAGTGGGAGGCAACCCACTGGTAAGACTACTTATTTTCGTTTTATTTTTCTTTTGTTTACTAATTTTTGGTTTTGTTTTTTTGTGTAAAAAAAAAAAAAAAAAAAAAAAAAGAGAAGACGACAAAAGGAGACAGAGCAGTGTGTCGATCGACACATATCACTTGTGTCGATCGACACACCCTTCACAGGTAAGTTCCCTTTCGTTTTTCTTTGGTGTTTTGGTTGTTTTCTTTTCTTTCCAAACTCATGCTTCAATCACACTGGGGACAGTGTTGGTTAAGTCTGGGGGAGGGAAACTACTAACGTGTTTTTCTTTTTGTTTTGGTTTATTTTGAGTCAAATTTTTGTTTTTATTGAGTCAAAACAGTTGGAAACTTGACTTTTCTCTTGGTTTAATGGATTGTTCTTTCAGTTGTGTGACCATTTTTCAGGATCGATTTCAAAGTCAGACTAATGGAAAATCCTAAGGCTGACCAGTTAACTAGAAACGTCTGTTACTTCCAGCATAATCTGCCCAGAGTTCGAGCTAATTGTGCGGTCTCCTCGGTGATTGGTGTTCATAGAGCTTGACTCCTCATTCATACCTGACAAGTGCAATCTCTGTTGAAAAGAATGGTACTCCTCTCCTTCATTCAAAAAAAAAAAAAAAAAAAAAATTTTGAATGATTTGGGGTGATATGATAGTTCTTGAGTACTAGATGAGGAAATGAAATTCCAGTGAGTCAGTACTAAAGAGGTGATCACCTGGAACTCAAAAGCAGCAGTCTGAGTCCCTTAGAACGGATGTAGAGGACGAGCGATCTCACGACCCTGTCTCCTCACAAGGAACAATAGTAGTGAAAGCACTGTTTTTGAGTTTCTGAATCGAATAAGTCTGGGGGAGAGAAAGAGTACCAAAGGTTGTATGGTTCACTTGACATGGTAATGTATGGGAATGAGTCTAGAAGGTTCTTGGCATCGAGATCTGGGACGAGACCCAGCAATGAGGACTAGCGGGTTATGTTGATAAGTCGTGGATGAATTTGGGAAGCTGCGAATATCTATGGAGAAGTACATGGTGGTCTGATCCTGGGTTGGTTCTGCATTATGTAGATTACTAGCTGAAAGGGTCGGTTCAGTACTCCAAGGGAAGGTAAGTTTCTGCGTTTTCAAACCTCTTTCACATTCTTAGTATATGTTTTGCTTGAGGGCAAGCAAATGCTAAGTCTGGGGGAGTTGATATATCATGGTTTTTACCCGTTTTCGACCATGATATAAGTCCTTTTCATAGAGTCTTTTTGGTATTTTTCGAGTGTTTTAGAGTCTTTGCAAGTTAAAGGACGATTGGAGCTTTATGGAAGCTTTTGGAGCATTTTGGAGCATCGAGGGAATACGAGCTGAAGTGATCAAATGGAATCGAGTTTTCGAGTCTGTGTCGATCGATACGGTCCTGTGTGTCGATCGACACAAGCTCGTCTGACGTGAAGATTGATGAGTTTCCTTTTCGGCCCACAAAGCCCAGAAGTTTCCTGAAAAGCCCAGTCCGAATTTTAAACCTTATATATAGTTTTTATTTAGGATTTTATGGATATATCTTGTTTTCTACTTGAGACTTGGAGGATCAGAGATTTGGGGAGACTTCAGACTTTCAGAGATTTCGAAACCCTTTTGTATCTCTAACTCTATCTTTAATGCAATTTATTTCATTCATTATGATTTCATCATTTATGTCTGAGTAGTTTGCTTGTTAGGTTTTGGGAAGTTCTAGGGTTTGATGAGAAATTGATAAGATTAAAACCCTGTTAGGATTTATCTCTAGGTACTTCATCTAGATTGATTTAACTCTGATTTTAGGATTGATCAACTGAAATTGGATATCCTAGGTTGCTTTAATAGATGCGAAAGTATCATTAACAACCTGATATAATCTTAGATGAGCAAAATTATCTATTCGCAAAGAAATTTGGCTTAGTAATTTTGTGAACAATTAAACCTGAATTTAATGCTTGATTTTATTCTCTAGGTTCGCAAAGAAATTTGGGATTTAGGAATCCAATCATAGATAGTCTCTGCAACGAAAGTTGATTGATTTTACATTCGTGTTTATGTTCTAGAACCGTTCTTAACGAATCCTAACTGTTTTTATCCTCGTGTCGATCGACACGGACATCCATGTCGATCGACACAGCCGTATTTCGATTCATTCCTGTGAATTGCCCAATGCCTAACTCTTTTGTCTAATTGATTACAAGAACCTTTATCATCATTCTCTGTTTACTTTTGCTGTTTATTTTACATTCATTCCTATTTACTTAGCATAATTTGAACTCACGAATTGGTTGTGTTATTCGATTCCCTGTGGATTCGATCCCTAAGTACTACTACGATCTCTTAATTTGAGAGAGTAGCTCAGGGCAAATTTGAGCATATCAGTGGTGTGTCGATCGACACAGGGCAGTCTGTCGATCGACACCTAGTGGTTGTGTCGATCGACACAGTGCTTCTGTGCTGTTCATGCTGATTGTTTCGTGTATACTTGTTGTATGCTAATCCTGGTAATGTATCCCTTGTTTATGCATGTGTGTATAACCTGTAGACGGAATGACCGCGTCGCTGAGTATTTGTGATAATATTCACGCAACTCTTTTTTCCATGTGTTGCAGGTAAAGAGAAAATGTGATCGTGGAATCATGGCCGGGAAGAGGAGATGATCTAGTGTCTCAGTGTTGTGGCTGTATTGTTAGAATTGCTAGGTTGCTAGTAGATTCTGGAATTGATGTTGGTTATTTGATTTTGAAATTGAATTGTTTATTGAATTAAACGGTTTAGTGGGTCAATAAAGTATGAATTTATTGACTGGTTTGTTATTGTTGTTTTAATTGTTTCCGCATTGCTGGTGTTTGGCTCATTGAGGATTATTATCTGTGATGATAGTAATCTGAAGGGAAATTTTTAAAAAAAATTTGGGTCGGGTCGTTTCATTTTGGTATCAGAGCCCTTATGGTTCTAGGGCGGGTGTAATTGATTGATTGTGTAATTATTGATTGATTACTATGTGGGTATGGAGTCTTAGATCATCTCTTCCGAGCCTTCAATGAGATTCCACGGTATGTGTTATTTGACTTTCTGTTTTTCTAATACTTAGTAATCTGCGGGTGAGTGCAGAGTGATGGCTAGAGCTGCTAGAGGCAGAGGTCCTAGGGGCCATGGAGGCCGAGGTGGTCGTGGTAGGGACGGGCAAGGACTTGTGAGTGAGTCAGATGCCGCGAGTGTGGCCCAGGAGACCACGCAGGAGCAGGTGGCGGACTCGCAGGCGTTTCAAGAGGGGTCTGTGAGTGAGACTGTTACGAGTGCCAGTGTGAGGGCTGGTGGGACTAGTGTGGGTCCCGAGGTAGCTGGTGGTATGGGGCCCAGGTGGGGGTGCTCCCGTAGGTGTGGCCCAAGATCGAGATGATCGCTTGGCGGGTTTGCTACAGTTGATTCTGGAGCGGTTACAAGGTGGGGTATCGGCTCTGGGTCAGGCTCCGGGAGTTCAGTCAGGTGGGGCTGGTGTGCAGCTAGTAGTGGCTTGGGTTCAGCTGGGAGTGGCTGGTGGGCAGCCGGGTGTGGCGGTTGCGGAGGAGCTTCCATCCTACCTGAGAATGATAAAGCAGATGCAGAGAATTGACACCGGGTTTTTCTCAGGTGGTGCCAAGCCTGAGGAGGCCGATGAGTGGCGGCAGAGGTTGGAGCGGAACTTTCGCTCTATCAGGTGTCCAGAGGGATACCGGGTGGACCTAGCGGTTCACTATCTAGATGGTGATGCGCATCTCTAGTGGAGAGGTGTTGAGGCCAGGAGGGTACAGGTCGAGATGGTCTGGGAGGATTTCTTGGCTTACTTTAATGCCAAGTATTTTCCGCAGGAGGCGGTGGACTGGATGGAGTCGAGTATTTTGAACCTGGCTTAGGGAGATCAGATTGTGAGGGAGTTCGATTTGGAGTTCAGTCGACTCCTGGTGCATGCTGGTAGGAGCATGGAGGGCAAGAAGGCCTAGGTGAGGAGGTTCCTTGGGGGACTTCGAGCTGAGTTGATTACTCGCTGCAGGGCGAGTAAGTTCGCCACGAGGGCGGCGATTGAGGAGGACCTCAGAGAGCAGGTTGTGGTGGTTAGTCCACCGGTGCAGTAGCAGCAGCAGAGGAGATTTCGGCAGCAGACGGGTTCGAGCAGGGGCGGCAAGCTTGCCCAGGGTCAGAAGAGGAAGTGGGAGAGCACTTCAGGAGCCAGTCAGGGTGGTTCAGGATGCTACAGGTGTGGTGGTATGGGCCACAAGGTGGTGGACTGTCCAAAGAGGAGAGAGGATTGGGCGACTCAGGTGTGTTATCACTGAAGGGAGCCGGGGCATATCAAATCCAGGTATCCTAAGCTACAACAAATGGCGGTGGCGCAGTGCAGCCATTGGCGGTCCAGCCTGTGGCACAGATTGCAGCGATGCCGTGGGTTTTCACGTCGGCAGAGGTGGGCAGTTCTAGCGCCAGGCCGATCACAGGTATAATTTCAGACTTGTTCTTTGTAAATTCTTTTGGTGATTGAATTTAGTCTATTTGGGAATTGTGTGTGTCTACGCTAGAGTATCGGGTCTTAAAGCACATGGGATTTGTGCAGGGTCCTTAGTTGTGGGGGGGGATGTGAGTCCCATGTGTTGTTTGATTCGGGAGCTACGAATAGCTTCATTACTCCGGAGTGTGCGGAGGGCAGCGGGATCCAAAGCGATTCTGGAGAGCAGTCGGGAGTAGTTAAGGTTGCTGGTGGTAGGACGTTGGCTACTTTCGGGCGGGCTTGTAGTGTGGATGTTCTGGTGGCGGGATAATTGATGCCAGCAGATCTGGTTAATAGTTCGGTGGAGTTGTACGATATCATCCTGTTTATGGATTGGTTGGATCGGTACAGGGTCCATCTGCATTGTCATCGAGGACGGGTTATGTTCGAGCGGGAGTCGGGAAGGTTGGTGTATCAGGGTGTGAGGCCGAATTCCGGGAGTCTTGTGATTTCAGCGATACAGGCTGAGCAGTTGATTGAGAAGGGATGTGAGGCGTATCTGGCGATAATAGTGATGCCGGAGACTGTTGGAGAGGTTGCAGTTAGGGATATTCGGATTGTTTGGGATTTCCAGGAGGTTTTCTAGCCATTGCTGGGATTGCCACCGTCGCGATTGGATCCTTTTACGATTGAATTGGAATCGGGGACGGCTCCGATATCCAAGGCACCTTACCGTATGGCTCCAGCAGAGATGGCAGAGCTGAAGAAGCAGCTGGATGATTTGTTGGGGAAGGGGTTCATCCAGTCTAGTGTTTCACCGTGGGGAGTACCGGTGTTGTTTATGAAGAAGAAAGATGGGAGTTTTCGGTTGTGCATCGATTACCGGGGATTTAACCGAGTCACTGTGAAGAACAGGTATCCTCTGCCGCGCATTGATGAGTTGTTGGATCAGTTGCGGGGGGCTACTTGGTTCTCCAAGATTGATTTGGCTTTGGGTCACCATCAGATTCCGATTGATGAGGCAGATGTTCGGAAGACGGCATTCAGGACGAGGTACGGGCATTATGAGTTTGTAGTGATGCCGTTTGGGTTGACGAATGCGCCGGCAGCGTTCATGTGATTGATGAACGGGGTATTCCAGGAGTACCTGGATGTGTTCCCGATCATATTCATAGATGATATCCTGGTGTATTCGAAGAGTCTTGAGGAGAACGGGGTGCATTTGCGGTTAGTTCTGGAGAAGCTGCGGGAGCAGAAACTGTATGCGAAGTTGAGTAAGTGCAGTTTCTGGCATCGAGAGATGAGCTTTCTTGGCCACGTTGTGTCTGTAGATCCGGCTAAAATTGAGGCTATCAGAGGTTGGCCTAGACCGAGGAGTGCCACCGAGATCAGGAGTTTTCTTGGGTTGGCGGGTTATTACCGGAGATTCGTCAAGGGGTTTGCGAGTATGGCGAAGTCGATGACGAAGTTGACAGGGAAGGATGTCCTTTTTGTATGGTCTTCAGCTTGTGAGGAGAGTTTCGGGAAGCTGAAGGAGATGCTGACTAGTACACCAGTTTTCGCGTTACCCGAGCCCGGCGAGCCTTACGTGGTGTATACAAATGCTTCATGAGTTGGTCTGGAGTGTGTGCTGATGCAGCAGGGGAAGGTTATTGCATATGCTTCGAGGCAGTTGAGGAAGCACGAGTGCAACTACCCTACCCACGATTTGGAGTTGGCTGCGGTGATTTTTGCCCTTAAGATTTAGAGGTCTTATCTGAAGTATTTCTTCACTCAGTCAGAGTTGAACCAGAGACAGAGGCGCTGGATGGAGTTAGTTGTAGACTATGACCTGGTGATTGGGTACCATCTGGGTAAGGCTAATCAGGTGGCAGATACGTTGAGTCGGAAGAGGATTGCTTCAGATCAAGAGCGGGACATGGAGGCTCTGGTGAGCGAGATCAGTACCTTGAGGTTGTGTGTGATCTCACAGGAGCCGTTGGGGTTAGAGGCAGCTAACCAGGCAGATTTGTTGAGCACGATTCGAGTTGCTCAGGAGAAGGATCAGGGATTAATTGATGCTTCTAAGGCGGCCGGTTCAGAGTATGTGGTCTCAGCAAGTGGGATGATACTGGTGAACGGGTGGGTTTGTGTACCCAAGGATGAGGATCTGAGGCAAGAGATCCTGAGGAAGGCTCATTCGAGCATGTTATCTATTCATCCGAGAGCGACCAAGATGTATCGTGACCTGAAGCGGTATTATCACTGGGTTGGGATGTAGCTAACTGGGTTGAAACATGCAATGTGTGTCAGTTGGTGAAGGCTGAGCATCAGGTTCCGAGTGGTATGTTGCAGAGTTTGCCTATTTCGAAGTGGAAGTAGGATATGATTACCATGGATTTCGTGACGGGGTTGCCGGTGTCACGGACTTATGATGAGATTTGGGTTATCGTGGATCATCTGACCAAGTCAGCACACTTTCTGGCCATTAAGAAGACTGATGGAGCGGCAGTTTTGGCTAAGAAGTATGTGCGGGAAATAGTGAGGCTGCACGGGGTGCTAGCGAGTATTGTGTCAGATCCGAGATTTACTTCAAAGTTCTGGAGGGCATTTCAGGCTGAGATGGGCAATAAGGTGCATATGAGCACAGCGTATCATCCTCAAACAGATGGGTAGTCGGAGAGGACGATTCAGACATTAGAGGATCTGTTGAGGATGTGTGTGCTGGATTATGGTGGTCATTGGGCGGATCATCTGAACCTGGTTGAGTTTGCGTATAACAACAGTTACTAGGCGAGTATTGGGATGGCTCCATATGAGGCTCTGTATGGGAGGCCGTGTAGGACACCATTATGATGGACTCAAGTGGGGGAGAGGAGCATGTTTGGTGCAAACTTTGTTCAGGAAATGACGGAGAAGATCCGTGTCTTGAGGCGGAACATGAGAGAGGCTCAGGATCGGCAGAAAAGTTACGCCGATAGGAGACGGAAGGAGCTGAAGTTTGAGCTGAGAGATCTGGTGTATCTCAAGGCAGCGATGTTGAGGGGTCCTAGCAGATCCATTTCGAAAAATAAGCTAAGTCCGAGGTTTATGGATCCGTTCAAGGTGGTGGAGCGGGTCGGGTCGGTAGCTTATCGGTTGGAGTTACCTCAGAGTATGAAGGCTTTTCACAAAGTCTTCCATGTTTCGATGCTGCGGAAGTGTCTACATGAGTCTGAGAAGGTGTTGGCTAGGATTCCAGAGGATCTTCAGCCCAACATGACGTTGGCAGCGAGGCTTGTGAGGATTCTCGAGAGGAGAGTCAAGGTGCTGCGTCGGAAGAGTATACCATTGGTGAGAGTCGTGTGGGACTGTAACGGTATTGAAGAGGAGACTTGGGAACCAAAAACATCGATGAAGAGGAAGTTCTCGAAGTGGTTCGAGAAGCAAGCGGTGGCTTGAGTGTCTTTCTGGTTTTCAGAGTCTGTATTAGCATGTTGCTATGTTGTTGTTATGTATATTTCGTTTGTTGTTGTAACGAGTATACATTTGGAGATTTAATAAGATGAGTTGCCTTATTAAATGTGTTTTATAAGATGTGAGTTCTTATATTTTTATGACTGGTGGGGTCATGTGATGGCTAGGAATGGAAGTTTTATGCGGCATAGAGCTCATTAATGTTCTAGGAGTGGCTAGAAATGAGCTTGTTAATGTTCTAGTAGTGGCTAGAAATGGAAGCTCTACGCAAGTTAGAACTTGTCTATTTCCTAGGGAGAGTCTGGAATAAACGTTTTATGGTGGTTAGAACTTATCTATTCCACGAACTCTAGTGGAAACACCTGGTGGGGGTTGTTTCGGATGACCTAGTGGGGGTCATGGATGTGATGATATTCCGGGTGGGGGATGTCATGATGGAGCCACGGAGGTGATTCCGGTCGACAGGTGCTTATGATGCGCGTTCAGAGTATTGCTCCAGGGGACGGGTGGGTTTTCTGCATACTTGAGGGATGGTGGTTTTCTCTAGGGGACGGGTGGGTTCCTTGCATATACTCGAGAGTTGGTGGTTCTCTCTAGGGAATGGGTGGGTTCCCTACATGTACTTTGCGGGATGGTGGTTCTCTCCAGGGGACAGGTGGGTTCCCTGCACACGTAGCTCAAGGGGTGACGATCCTGCGAGTGGGTGTGGTGTATATGTATATGAGTTATGAGTATGATTTATGAGCAGTAGCGTTTGAGCGTGGTCGTGAGTATGAGACTGGATGAACTTTGGGGATCGGGAGTGGAGTTCAGGTGGTGCTGACCGGGTGGGGTCAAGATTGTAGTTGTGGTGAGACGGTGCAATGTGGCTAGTATGAGCCTAGTTGAGCTTGGGGATCAGGTGTGATCTCGAGTGGTGCTGACCGAGCGTCATGAGAGTGGATGTGGATGTCGAGTCTAGGGTTTTTACTTGTGTCTGGAACCTTGGTTCGGACAACCCAGGTAACATATGTAGCACCGTTGGTCGTACATGTTCTTGTTTGATTGTTGTGCGATCATTTGGTCCAATTCGGGGTCAACGGTTGGTCGCGCATGTTCTTGTTTGATTGTTGGGCGATTAATTGGGCAGTCCCAATCAGGATCAGGGGGCGTTGCATCGTTGATGTTCCCAGGTGAATCTGGTCGGGTTTTAGGCAGAAGTGTTAGCCTTCGTGAGATAGAGTCGCGTGATTCGAGGTCGAATCCGTGTTAGTGGGGGAGAATTGTAACGCCCGTGAACCAAAAAATAGATTTTGGTTGGGTGTGTCGATCGACAGAGATGTGTATGTCGATCGACATGAGTGTTTGTAACTTATGAGAAGTCGGGTTCTGGTTGTTGTGTCGATCAACAGGGGCGAGGTAGGTCGAGCGACACGAGTTTGAATTGGACCGACAGGTTCGATTTAATTACCCGATTTGGTGGGCTGGTTTAAGGAACCTAGTCTTGAATATAAAAGGCGCTGAACAGTGAGGGTTGGCCGATTTTTTGGCTGTTCTTGAGGAGAATCAGAGGTTTTCAGAGAGAAATCTGTGTGTTTGAGAGAATTGAGTGGTTGTGTAAGTAAAGGAGATTCAAGAGGCTGTGTTTTGCGATTTGGATTGAGGATTTTCGGATTTTGGAGGCTGTGTTCTTCGCGTTCTTCGTGAAACCTCATTCCTTTTCTTCTAGAATCAAGGTGAGTGCGTGACCGTAGGTTTTTCTGGGTAAAAGATTGGATAGATTACGTTTTTTTTTTATTGTTTGGAATGGATTTGTGTGTTTTGGTGCTTGGATTCGTGCAAGAAATCAACAAATCGCATTGGATTCGAGCCATGAGAGGATAGGGTTGTTTCCTGGGTTCTGCGATGTCGTGTTGATCGACATACTTATTCATGTCGATCGACACGGGGCTCCATGTCGATCGACACCATGGTGGTGTGTCGATCGACACCATGTTGGTGTGTCGATTGACACAGGGCAGTTTGTCGATCAACACCTAGTGGTTGTGTCGATCGACACAGTGCTTCTGTGCTGTCATGCTGATTGTTTCGTGTATGCTTGTTGTATGCTAATCATGGTAATGTATCCCTTGTTTATGCCTGTGTGTATAACCTGTAGACGGGATGACCGCGTCGCTGAGTATTTGTGATAATACTCACGCAACTCTTTTTGCCATGTGTTGCAGGTAAAGAGAAAATGTGATCGTGGAATCATGGCCGGGAAGAGGAGATGATCTAGTGTCTCGGTGTTGTGGCTGTATTGTTAGAATTGCTAGGTTGCTAGTAGATTCTGGAATTGATGTTGGTTATTGTTGGTTATTTGATTTTGAAATTGAATTGTTTATTGAATTGAACGGTTTAGTGGGTTAATAAAGTATGGGATTTATTGACTGGTTTGTTATTGTTGTTTTAATTGCTTCCGCATTGCTGGTGTTTGGCCCATTGAGGATTATTATCTGTGATGATAGTAATCCGAAGGAAATTTTTTTTAAAATTTTTGGGTCGGGTCGTTTCAGCTTCTTTTCACGATAAGGGACAATCTCTGCCTTGTGTGTGTAAGGCTCCACGAACTGATCTTGATCTCCTTCCTAAGCAAACTCTCCATGTTCGTGTTCATATTCATATCCTTCTTCTTCTAGATCGAATTGAGATTCAACCTCTCCTTGCCATGAATATCTTTCACGGCCTTCTCTCACATCTTCTTCTTGGTCGGATTCTTCTTCTCCGGACCAATTATGTTGGCTTGGACACTCTTATCCTCTTTGGCAGCAGTTTCGTTTAGCATTGGTGTTGATTCTTCATTTTCTAGAATCTTTGCCGAGGACACTATGTCTTTTTGGAAGCTTTTTCTTTGTCCTTATTGTCTTCCTATCAATGTTCTTGACACTAGACAAGTGTGTTATCACAGTCATTGAATCATTCAAATCAGTTTGACAAGTTTCAGTTTTAGCCTCTTTGATTTTCAGACTTGAAACAATTTCTTGTTTCTCCTTAGCTTTTAACAACTCTTGTTCTCTCATGGTACTAACCATATGAATCAGCTTGTCAGGAGTTCGTATAGCACTATCAAAAGAATGTTTAGAACTAACCTAGATGTGATTTGTA
Source organism: Arabis hirsuta (assembly GCA_964056655.1). NCBI lineage: Eukaryota > Viridiplantae > Streptophyta > Magnoliopsida > Brassicales > Brassicaceae > Arabis > Arabis hirsuta. Next base: position 19,233,168 of record OZ053303.1, read on the forward strand.
GGATTGTCGATTTTAGCTTGCGAATCACTACTTAGGTTTTGTTGCACCGGTTATGTTTTGGATGTCACCTTCCTTGTGGGATAGAACTTAGCAATGTGTCCTTGTCCTTTGCACCTCTAACAAGTTAGTTCCTTAAATAGTTTAGGTTCGTAAGACTTACCTTTATTTCTAAACAGATTGGAGTTTGCTTTAGGTGTCTTTTCTTCTTGGATGGCTTGCTTTGGAGGACAAGTTGTTTGCTTCGATGTCCTCAAGCTTTGTGGTGAATATTTCCCACACATAAGCCACTTTAGCTCTTCCCACGTTCTGAACTTTGGCTCCTTATAGTACCAACGTTCATACTCTTCATGGTTCCACCACTTTAAGGCTTCTCTCGTGAGTTGTCCAAGAGCAATCGTTAATTTCTCATGGTTGGGGGTGATGTAATGCCAAAAATATGCATCCATGTTCTTCTCCCATCCTAGGTAATCTGTTCCATAAAACCAAAAGCATTCAGACCCAAAATAATCATGACCACTATCTAAGAATAACCTGATTTTGGATTTGAATGTGGGTTGAAAAATGGTCTGTGATGTCGGATTCCATGGCTTTGGATAACTAGGCTTGGTGTGCATGGTATTGTAATGGTCAAGTGGTACTGGTTCAGGTTCTCCTCCATCTGGTTCATCTTCAAAATCCGAAAGTAGTCATCACCACGCCATGACTCTCAATAGTCAGCCTCCTCGTACCAATCCTTGTTCGATGCTTCTTGATTATTTTCGTTGGGGCTGAGCTCGTATGGATCCTCTTCATATGAATTGATGTATTATTTAAACTCCATTGAAGATATACCTCGCAAGAAAAAGACTCAATTAAGAATCGTTAGCTCAAAGAGATATACACAACTTTAAAGACAAATCTCAAAGAAAAGGAAATAATACTTTTTATAGATTTTTCTAATTTAAATATCCAATATAATTGGAAACAAATAAAAATTTTTTCTTTTAGAAATTTATCCAAATTAAATTCAAAAATTAACAAATAATTGAATGTAAATCTCAAAACAATTTTTATGGAGTTTTCTATATGAAAAATTCAAAATAAATAGCAAACTGAAGCAAATATATATATATATATATTTTTATGGTTTACTAGTGCAAAAGCAAGAAGAAATGACAAAGAACTTGAAACAAAACGATTTTTATTTTGGTTTTCGATTTTATGAAAATTAAACAACAAAAATGGAAAAAAATAAAAAGATAAAGGTTGGATGAACACAACCTGGGTTTGATAGGAGCTTTTAGCTTTGATACCAGATGATATAAGATTGGAATCCACCAACTTATGATCACATGATGATCAAGAGATTCCAAACTTGAATGTGGAAGATAATTGTTGGTAGAGATGGAGGTGAGGGTCGGTTGATTGATTCAACAATCAAGCACACGAAATCAGAGAGTTTGATTCCACAAACTAACTAAATACACACAATCAAAGAGACTAGGAATCCACCTAAGGCTCAAATGATCAAGAACACAAAGAAACACTTTGTAGAAAAAAACATTTTGTTTATTTAATCGAAGATAATTGGTGATTTACAATGAACTAAGAGATGAGCTTAATAGGCTCATAAGAAACAGTCTAATGGAGCTAATACAAGAAAAAAATTGCGAAATTTAAAGAATATGGCCGTTGGAGCTTCGATGACAAAATCAGGCCAAAAAGAAAAGTTTGAAGGCTCCTTGTATCTGGACAACTTGGGGAGGTATAGATGCGCCTTTGGGAGTCTCTGGATGCTTTGGAGGGTCTCAATTTCATTGACAAACTCAAAAGGAAGGAGCTGTTGTGAGAACTCCTTTTTTGTTTCTATCCTAGGTAATATGTTCCACAAAACCCAAAGCATTCATGTCCAAAATAATCATGACCACTATCTAAGAATAAACTTATTTTGGATTTGAATGTGGGTTGAAAAATGGTCTGTGATGTCGCGTTCCATGAAATACATGGCTTTGGATAACTAGGCTTGGTGTGGATGGTATTGTAATGGTCAGGTGGTTCGGGTTCAGGTTCTTATCCATCTGGTTGATCTTCAAAATCCGAACTTGAATAGTCATCACCACGCCATGACTCTCCATAGTCAGCTTCCTCATTGTACCAATCCTTGTTCGATGCTTCTTGATTATTTTCAATGGGGCTGAATTTGTATGGATCCTCTTCATATGAATTGATGTATTCTTTAAACTCCATTGAAGCTATACCTCGCAAGAAGAAGACTCAATTAAGAATCATTATCTCAAAAGAGATATACACAATTTTAAAGGCAAATCTCAAAGAAAAGGAAATAATACTTTTTATGGATTTTTCTAATTTAAAATTCAATATAATTGGAAACAAATGAATTTTTTTTTTCCAGAAATTTAATTAAATCCGGAACTTATAAACTGAAAAGAAAGAAGAAATTTATCCAAATTAAATTCGAAAATTAACAAATAATTGAATGTAAATCTCAAAACAATTTTTTTGGGGGGTTTTTATATGAAAAATTCAAAATAAATAGCAAACTGAAGCAAATAATTTTTTTTGATTTTTTTATGGTTTACTAATGCAAAAACAAGAAGAAATGACAAAGAACTTGAAACAAAACGATTTTTATTTTGGTTTTCGATTTTATTAAAATTAAACAACAAAAATAGAAAAAATAAAAAGATAAAGGTTGGATGAACACAACCTGGGTTTGATAGGAGCTTTTAGATCTGATATCAGATGATATAAGATTGGAATCCACCAACTTATGATCTCACGATGATCAAGAGATTCCAAACTTGAATGCGGAAGATTATCGTTGGTAGAGATGGAGGTGAGGGTCGCTTGATTGATTCCACAATCAAACACACGAAATCAAAGAGTTTGATTCCACAAACTAACTAAATCCGCATAATCAAAGAGACTAGGAATCCACCTAAGGCTCAAATGATCAAGAACACAAAGAAACACTTTGTAGAGAAAATGTTTTGTTTATTTAATTGAAGATAATTGGTGATTTACAATTAACTAAAAGATGAGTTTTTATATGCTCATAAGAAATAGTTTGATGGAGCTAATACAAGAAAAGAATCGCGAAATTTAAATAATAGGCCAAAAAGAAAAGTTTGAAGGCTCCTTGTATCTAGACAACTTGGAGAGGTACATGTGCGCCTTTGGGAGTCTTTGGATGCTTTGGAGGGTCTTAATTTCATGGAAAAACTCAAAAGGAAGGAGCTGTTGTGAGAATTCCTTTATTGCTCCTAGTGTGAATACGTCAAAATAAGGTAAGTTGAGATGCAAGAGGATTCGCCTAATGCTCTGAGTGCTAGAGCATTGTAGGGCTTTTGGGGAAGCTTCTAGATCATCACAAAGATCTCCTGGTCACCAAAAATACGTTTGATCTTGACCAAACTTGTGACACTCCAAATAAGGCAAGCTTGGCTTCGGATATGGAAAGTGAAGGTGTGGGAAGAGCAGCCTGATCCTATGCTTGCTGATGCATGTGAAAAGGTCTATAGGAACCTATATTCGTATTATAAACACTCATGTATGCCAGAGATACGTTTGAAGTCTCCCAAACCTAGAAGGTTCTAGATAAGGAAAGTATAGGATCCTCTGGTTTAGAAACTTAATAACTTTTACATCTGAACCGATATTGATGTGAATAAAATTCTCCGCATTCTTCTGTTGAGTCAAGATTCTAAACCAATTCAGTTCATTGCTAAATTCCCTCTGGTTTGGTCGCAATCCTCCAATGTATGCACGTATGTCCAAATTGGGTAAGTCCAGAAACACCCGACTTGCAAACTGAATATCTCTTTTGTCATAACTCCGATTAGGATGAATCAAGTTCGAGGTTATTTTTTGATGAGTTAAATTTTTGGAAATGGTTGTTTCGTCTTTTAAATTCTTTTGGTTAGTCTGGTAGGCTCCTTGGAAGAAACCTTTGTCCTGATTGAGTTCAATAGGCCTTGTGCATTCTGTTTGATTGAACTCCGGTTCAGCTACTGGTTTGATGACCTCATCACATAGGCTCTTATTTTTGTGTGCCTTGTAACAATAAAAAAACAAATCAGAGTTGTGTTGCCAAGAACACAAATAAGGTAAGTAGAGCTTTTTATGATATTTTTTATTGAAAATTCAAAACAAATGGAAAGAAACAAAACAAAATTCTCTTCCTTTTTTTTTTATATGAATTATGACGAAATATGTCAAAATAAGTAAGAATAAAATTTTACTTCATTTAAGTTTTATTCAAAAAAGGATATATAACTAAACAAAATCAAATCAAAAGAAATGCAATTTTTATAGGTTTTTTTTGTTATTTATGAAATAAAATCAAATCAAATACGAAATAACTTTTTTTTTTTTGGATTTTTGTTTTATAAGAAATCAAACTAACAAGAAACTCAAAGCAAGAGAATTTTTGTGAATTTTTAGTTTATGAAACAACATTAAACAAAAACATAAACAATTTTTTTTTTTGATTTTTCGGTTTTATGAGTCAAACAAAAGCAAAACAAAAATAAAAAGTATAGAGGTAGGATAAACACAACCTAGAGATAGGAGCTTTTAGCTCTGATACCAGTGTGATATAAGATTGGAATCCACCAATCGAAGTGATCACAAGATAGTCGAGAGTTTACAAGCTTGATGGATCGAATAGTGCCACTCAAAGGTATGGAGAGTCTTTGAGATAAACCCACAAACTTTAGCCTTTGTGAATCCACACAAGTGACTGAGATTCAAACGTTTTCTATCCTTAAGGAATCCACCTAAAGAGTAGAGAAACAATAGAGACAAAGCAAAACAACTTTAAAAGTATAAACTTGATTTTTGATTGATAAAAAAAGGTGTTCTCAAATGATTCAACGTGTTGAGCTTATATACTGCTCGTTCCTAGACAGTAACAAACGGTCATAAACAAAATAAAGAAGCTAATTACACTCAAATAAGTCAAAAGAACGTAAAGGAAAATGATCATGATCGAATTATAGCCGTTGGACGAGATTGCTTGGCCAAATAAGGAAAGTTGTTTGGTGTCTCTTTATATCTCGAAATCCTCTTGAAATATCCATGTGATGGGAGCCTCTGATTCATGTATAGTATCTCCAAGCATTTTAATTCAAATAAATCCAAGGGAAAGAGCTGTTGGACCTTAAATGCTCTCCTCATCACCATATAAGGAAAGTGTTGTTGTTTGAGTGGGAAGGATTGAATCAAACTGATCCAATGGCTGAGAATGAAGGTCAAAATGTTCTTAGGAGTCTCTAGTGGTAGTGTATATCTTCCTGGGCGCCAAACATAAGACGGCCAGTGGGAGCGAGAAGTTTGGGATATGTTTGGTGAAACTGGGGAGTTGGCTGATAAAGATGGACAGTAACTCAAGAGGGACCTCCCTCTGTCGCACTACATACAACCCTTTCGGTTTAGAAATTTAAATAAGGCAAGCACAGGATCATTCGGTTTAGAAATTAAATAACTTCCAAACCAACCGTTATTGACCTCATTCAAATTCTCCATGTGCCTCTGATGAGTCAATAATACATAACATGTCATTTCATAGCTTGATTCTTCTTGGTTTAGCCGGAATGCTCCAATGAATGCATTCTGAAATGGGTAAGTTGTATTTTATCCGATTTGTAAAACTCATAACTTCTTCTTTTGAACTCATATTGGGATGAATCCAACTAGAGGTGATCATCCGATGAGTTAAGTTTCTGAAACAAGTTGATTTGTCACTTAACTCTTCCTGGTTTGTCTTATAGGATCCTTTGAAGGAACCTATGTCCTTGCTGGCTTCGAGTCGGTTTGAGATCTCACCTTGTTGGATCTCTGGTGAAGCTACTGGTCCGATGACTTCATCACAGATGATATAAGATTGGAATCCACCAAACTTATGTTCACAAGATGATCGAGAGTTTACAAGCTAAGTATGCGGAAGATGGATGATGATAGAGATGGAGATAGAGCTAAGCTTGGGGAGGAAGTGATGCGCCTTTGGAACGTTCTTGATGATGTAGGGAGACTTTAGAAATATGACCGTTGTGATTTAATGCTCCAAGGTTCTAAATAAGGCAAGTCTGGGATCCTCTATTAATCCAACGAATTTTCATCTGCAAGAAGAGTTTCCTTTTCCGATTTTAATTGACTGAAGAGCGAGAGAGACTCCGATTTCTCCACGACCTCGTCTAAAATGGCAAAATACGAAAACAAGCCATCGATGATCAAAACGTAAGTTCTCTTTTAAAATGTATGAGAAATCATGGTGTAACATCCCGGTTTCAGAAAATATGTGGTGCATGCGGAGAGGCTTAAAAGAATTGATTTGGCTACCTATATCAGCAAAGTGCATTTATCTTTTCTGTCACACATCTAGAGAGAACTCCAGAGTTAAGTGTGCTTGGGATGGAGCAATTTAAGGATGGGTGACCTAGTGGAAAGTCATTTCCAGTACCGTATGAGTGAGGACAAAACACGGGGAAAGATCACGTGGTGATTTGCAGAATTAGTAAACAAGTCTTTTGAGCCTCCCGGACTAACTCACTGACCGTCGGACAGGGGTGGGCCCACAGGCCGAGAGTGAGCATGGGGCCCATTGGGTTTCCTGAGGGGATGGGGATTTTTTCTGTATGTTATTGAGAAATGAGGATTTCTCTCGAGGGGATGAGGATTTTCCGTGCATATCGATAGCCCAAGGTTGGTCAAAGCGTTACAAGTAGTATCAGAGCGAACTCTGACGAGTGTGTGAGTCACACTGTCGAGGGTAACGATCCTGGTATGCAACGAGGACGTTGCGATCAGTTAGTGGGGGTGATTGTAACATCCCGAAAATATGTGGTGCATACGGTGAGTTCTTAAGAGAACTGATTTGGCTACTTATATCAACAAAGTGCACTTATCTTTTCCGTCATACATCCATAGAGAATTATAAAGTTAAGCGTGCTTTGGCTATAGCAATTTAAGGATGTGTGACCTAGTGGGAAGTCATTTCCAGTACCGTGTGAGTGAGGACAAAACACGAGGAAAGATCACGTGGTGATTTGCAGGGTTAGTAAACAAGTTTTTCGAGTTTCCTGGACTAACGTACCAACCGTCAGACAGAAGTGGACCCACAGGCCAAGAGTGGACGTGGAATCCATTGGGAGATAAGGATTTCTCCTAAGGGGATGAGGATTTTCCATGTATGTTATTGATAGATGAAGATTTCTCTCGAGGGGATGAGGATTTTCCCTGCATACCGATAGAGCGACGGTGGTCGGGGCGTTACACATCGTATAATCAGTATGTTTTCAATACGCTAGCTTTCGTACGGAATGTAATGATAATGTGACACGTGGAAGTTAGTTTAGCCATCGTCACTAATATGTGTGTTTTTTTTAAAACTGCAATTTTATTATTATTGTATTATAAAATATGAGAATTGTTATATCGAAATCTTTCATTTTGATCCACGTCAGATGATTCTATTTATCTTACGCTGAAGACCTCCTGTAAACTAGTCTCTATTAATCTGTATAAATATCAATAAATCTCATTTTTTTGGATTCAAACCTCAGATCTCCTGGTGTATAAGCTTTAAACCCTTGACTTCTGGGCCAAAGAGACTTCCACACTAACATGTGTTGAGGGTAGAAAATTAATGGCTGTGAAAAAGATTATTCGACTTTGAATGGTAATATTACAACATAAAAACTATAGTATTCAATTGGAAATATACCCTTATTTGAACTCGCAATAAACCTCCAGAAAATGCAAAATTATCCAAAAATAGACCAAAAAATCATATATAACTTTTTAAGAGAATAAATTACAAATATACTATAAAAACTGTGATTACTAAATTAACAATAAATTTGTCATAAAATAACCACAAAATTATATAAAAAAATGCGATAGTTATTTCGTAACATATTTGTGGATAAAGCCACCAGACAAATTTGAAGATGCAGTTGTTGAACCAGTGTCTTATACCAGTTGCAAAATAGTAGAGGAAGTGATACAAGTAGACTGAATTGAGCTTAAGGCTACGTGGGCCTGAAGAGATAGGCTGGACCAAGCTGCTCAAGTGTCAAAGACAAGCCTAGACGTAGAGCTGAGCTGAAGAAGTGCCTTGGAGAGCATTGAAGATTTTTCCTTATCTCTTAGCAAATATAGAGCATATTTCTTAGCAAAAGGGATTGAAGATTGTCTATGTAACGTCCGAGAACCAAATTTTGGGAATTTTGGTGGTGCGTCGATCAACACAAGGGTCGAATTGAAACGGTTGGTTCAATTTTTATCTGTTCGGTTTGCGGTTTGGTTAGGAAAACCCTAGGGTTTGGCTATAAAAGGTGAGCAGCCGCAGTGATGTCATTTTTCAGAGTTTCCAGAGAGTTCCAGAGAGTTTTCAGAGAGTTTAAGAGAGAATTAAGACAAGGGAAGAATCATTATTGATTTCTTCGTGTTTTTGATCCTCAAAGCTTGTGAGTGTGGTTGTGAGGCTCTAGAATTGAGTTTTGATCCGTGTTCTTCGCGAGGGAAGAAGGAAATCCGGATTTAAGGAGTTGGATCTCTGATTTTCGTGTGTTCTTCGTGATTCTTATTCCTTTTTATTCTGAAATCAAGGTGAGTGCGTGACCATGCTTATCTGGGTAATTGGAATGTCATGATGGCTTTGATTGAGGTTTGGATTGATTTGATGATGATTGATGGTGTGATTTGAGTGATTCTCGTGTTATTGGATGTATGTGTTGACGTTTTGGTGCAGGAGATCGATACGTCGAGTCCTGGAACGAGCCATGAGAGGATAGGCTCGTATTCTTTGATACTACGACGTGCGTCGATCAACGCAATTGTTCATTGTTGATTGAGTTGCTTGGTATCATGGTATTCCTTTATGTCTGGGTGTATATTCGGTAGATGGAATGATCGTCTCACTGAGTATTTGTGATAATATTCACGCATCTCATTTTGCCATGTGATACAGGTAAAGAAAAGGTGTGATCGTGGAATCATGGCTGGGAAGAGCAGATGATCTAGAGTCTCGTTATGTGCTTTTATGCGATTGTTATAATTGCTAGGTTGCTGGATTGTTGAATTGGATTTATGAATTGGTTTCTGTTGGTTATTCGAATTGGTTATTGGAGTTATTGATTGATTCGTTGCTTGAATTGAGTTTGATTTCCGCTGGTTGTTTGGTATGTTTGAATCTAATGTTGAGGATTATTATATATGGAAATAGTAATCTGAATTTAAAAAAAAAAGGGTCGGGTTGTTTCCGTCTAGAAAATACATTTTGATCAAAGGGGCTAAGGGATAGTAATGGATTCACAAGATCGTGTGTGATTTGTGAACACGTGAGGTTATAATTGAAGTTGATAAGTATCGTTTGATCTAGTAAACCGTTTTTGGAAAAAAGAACCCTTTGTGTATTGTGTTCGTTTCATGTACCAATACCTGTATTACTCTCCGTAGCATCAGCTCTCGCACTTTCAAAAATTATGCCTCAACGTGAGCATTATAACAAAGTTTGATCCACATCCTACAAGTACTAGCCACAACTTTGTCAATACGCAATCACTTGGTCGACGAAGAAAAAAATGCAACACTATAAATACGCAATCACTTCGTGGACGAAAAAAATTGTAGCTATGTTTTGCAGATATAATAAGAGCATATCGTTGTTTCAATCATACTTTTATGATAAAAAATTTCGTTATTTAGTTATAATTAAAAATTAAGATAACCAAAAGAAGTAATCAGGTCATGACGTCATGTATACGATTGTGATATTTTCTTTTTAATTTTGTAATTTAAGTTATTTTTGTTGGGATATCAATTTAAATCTCACATCGGAGGTTTTTTTTTTTTTTTAATCACGATACGCATGTCCCACTAATTATCCAAACACAACCGTATCCGGGAACCAGTGTGGAGTACACATACTATGAAATCGAGCGTTCCGGGCTAGTATGTCAGCCTTTTCATTTCGTTCTCGCGGGCAGTACTGTAAAGTAAAGTCAGGGAACCACGCTCTGAGTGCCTTGTATTCTTCTAGTTCGGTGCTGAAACGCGGCCAGTTGTCCGGGTCCCGTATCATTGCCACTAACTCTTGTGAGTATGTGGCAAAAGTCGTGCAAAACCTGTTTTTCCGGCACAAACTCTGTAGGGCCCACAGTAGACTAAGCAGTTCGGTGTGCAGTGGAGAGGTCCCCATGTTGACACCCCGTAATCCGAGGAGGTCAATCTCTCCATCTTGCAGTTGAAGTGTCCAACCCAGACCACTCGTGGGGTCTCCCTCTTTCCAGGATCTGTCAATAAAGCAAGTAAAGGTGGCTCGTGGCATTACCTGAGCATTTGTCCCTATGCTCCACTTACTTCAACTGTTACCTTCTCTTGTGCTAAAAACCAGGCCGCAGCCTCCTTCCGAGCAAGGTCTATGATGTCTGGAGGTGACCACTCGAGGTTCTGGAAAACTTTATCATTACGTGCTTTCCAGAGGTACCATATAATCCAAGGATAGCAGCGTACATACTCATCCAACTCCATCCGGTTAGGTACTCTGGATAGGAGATAATCGAAGTTGCACCATAGATTATCAAACGGGAAATGCGAAATATTGTGGGGAATTTGTGACAGAGCCCAGCATTGCCTAGCCGTGGGGCACGTAAAGAGGACATAGTTAATTGTTTCTTCCCCATTGCCACATCTCGGGCAGATCCTATCCTGTTGGAGGTGTCGATACGCTAGGCGTTCATTCACACCATTGCCTTCAAAGGATTGAGGGACGGGAGTTGAATGAGGAATCGGATGTCTTCCTCCAGGTTTGCCTCCAGGAATTGGATCCTATCCTATTGGAGGTGTCGATACGCTACCGCTCCTGAGAGGGCTTGCCATAAGAAATGCCGTATTTTGTTCGTAGTTGCCACTTTCCACACCATTGCCTTCAAAGGATTGAGGGACGGGAGTTGAATGAGGAATCGGATGTCTTCCTCCAGGTTTTCCCGTGCCACTTCATACCCTGACCGTACCGTGTATGTTCCAGAGTTAGTAAAATGCCAATAGTAGCCATCTGATGTACCTCTCTATGATGGTACCAGGGACAGTATTAAGGGAATATCCTCCGGTGCGATATGTTGTTTCAATGCGCGGGCGTTCCAGGTGTGAGAGCCCTCATTAATTAAGTCGATGACCCGCAGATTCACATTGGGTGTTGTACCCAGGACTCCTTGTTGTACACTCCTAGCTGGGCGGGGTACCTTATCAGGAATCCAATTATCTGTCCACACCCATGTTCTAGCTCCGTTCCCGATGATACGTCGCATACCATATTCAATTAAGGGTTTCGCACTCCATAAATTTCGCCACCCGTAGGATGGGCTTGATGCCTTTTTGGCCTGAAAAGGGTGGGAGTATCGGAAATACTTCCCTTTGAGGACTCGCGCCACTAGGGAGGTGGGATACTGGTGGAGTTGCCAGAGTTGTTTGGCCAATAAGGCCTGATTAAACTCTTCAAAAGACTTGAACCCAATACCCCCTTCTTGTTTAGGGAGACACAATTTTTGCCAAGCAATCCAGTGCATCCCTTTTGAATTTTGATTATTCCTCCACCAGAAGTCCGCTATTGCACTAGCCAGCTTTCGGTGTAAGCTCCTGGGTAGTAAAAAACTAGACATCACATATGTCGGGAGCGCCTGCGCCACCGACTTTATCATAACTTCCTTACCTCCTCTCGACAGGAACTTGGCAGACCATCCATTGATGCGTTGCTGCAGTCTTTCATGCACATAGGCAAAGATCTCTACTTTAGACCCTTGGAGTTGTTCCGGGATGCCAAGGTATTTACCGGCTCCTCCCTCCGCGGGGATATTGAGTCTACGTTTTAACTTTTCCCGGAGGGCCTCGGGGACATCCTTCCCAAACGTGATCGCTGACTTGTCGAAATTGACACATTGTCCCAAGGCATTTCCGTAGATACGAAGGATCTCCAGAATAGAATCACATTGTTGCGTCGTAGCTTTGCAGAAGAATAAGCTGTCATCTGCAAAAAGGAGGTGTGATACCGTAGGCGACGTCGGGGCCACCATAATACCAGAAATACGTCATGAGCTCTCTGCTCTCCGCAGATTAGCAATCAGCACTTCTGTGCAGAGAATGAAAAGGTATGGCGACAGTGGGTCACCTTGTCGTAGCCCCCTTGACGGCGTAATCCCTCCTTTAGGGTTGCCATTTAACATGACTCGGTATGTTACCGAGTTCACGCAGGCCATGATCCAGGAGATCCATTTAGCATTAAAGCCCATCTTCTGCATAAGTGCTTCCAGAAAACGTCATTCCACCCTGTCATATGCTTTGCTCATATCTGACTTGATTGCCATACCCTCTTTTTCCAGAATTGTTAGTTCGCAAGGCATGGAAAACTTCCTGGGCCAGAAGGATATTGTCCGTAATTTGTCTCCCCGAAACAAAGGCCGACTGGGTTTCCGAAATTAGCTTTGGTAGGAATTTCTTAATCCGCTGGCAAATTACCTTCGAGATAATCTTATAACTGACGTTACAGAGACTTATCGGGCGAAATTCCTTCATCATCCGAGGTCTATCCGATTTAGGGATTAAGCATATATTGACTTCATTGCATCTGGGATCAAGATTGGCCGTATCCAAAAATTCTTGTACCATGGTAACTATCTGTGGTCCAACAATATGCCAGAACTTCTGGTAAAACAAAGCTGTCATCCCATCCGGGCCTGGGGCCTTTTCGGGGTGTATTGAAAAAACTGCAGCCTTAACCTCCGACGCTGTTACCCCACGGGTGAGTGATACATTCATCTTTGTCGTAACTGGGCATCCCAGATGTTCTAGGGATGACTCCAGATCAGATATCGGAGAGGAGGTGAAAATATTATGGTAATAGTCCAGGGTCGTGGCCTCAATCTCCTCCTCTTTTGCAGTCCATTCGCCATTATCTTTCAGGATACCCGTGATCCTATTACGTGCTCTCCGCTGTTTTGTGGAGGCTTGGAAGTATTTGGTATTTTGGTGTCCGACCTGGTACCAAAGTTGGCGACTCTTTTGTTGCTAGAAAATCTCCTCCTCCAACAATGCCGTACGTAATTGGTCTTGGAGGGAAACAATCTCCTCCTGTGGGGACGAGTCCCTACTCTGGGCTTCCTCTAGTCTCCTTTTCAATTCCTCAATCGCTTCCGCCGTAGGACACTGGTCTTGTTTCCTCCATCGGGCCTTATGGCAACTTGCAATACGTTCTCCTATCCCGGGCATGCGTCCGTTTTGGGTCGCACCCCAACCCTCTTGGATAATCTGTTCAAAATTTGTTTTGGAAATCCACCTTTTGTCGAAACGAAACTGCTGTGAACCTCCCATACGCCTAGAGTTGATACGTCTCACATCGGAGTATTAAATAGTGATTGTCTTGCATATAAATACAATTTAATCACAATTAGTTTAACATCTGTTAAGAAATCCAAAAAATATCTTGGTGAAATTTGTCCAAAACGGATAATATCATACTATGATGGAGATCATGTGGATCTTTCAGAACTAAGCAATTGATACTGGTCGCGGTGAAGATAAAGCGTGATCTGTAGTCTATATGATTTTTTTTCTAGTTCATTTCTATTATATTACTAGCATCCACAGGGTTTGTCTATGATTAATGTGGGCTTTGGGTAGTAGGGATCGAGGAAATGATTAATATAGACTCCGGATAATAGAGATCGAGAAAATCTACTAAAATGAAAGTGCAAAGGTTCTCTCCCGGAGATACCACATCAGCACATATGAAGTGGACACGTGGGCAACATTATTTTTGCCGATTCAATTTCTTAAACTCTTCCAGTTTCGTACCTTTTTATCTTCGCCTTTCATCCTAGGGTTAAATAGCCACCACTCTTTGTTCATCACGGCCTATTTCTTTAGTCTTGTATATATAATTTTCCTCCATAGCTTTTTCTATTCTCCTCTCTAGTGAAGAAGATATAATCGAAGGTCTTTAAGTTTTTTTTTTTTTGTGTTCTAAAAGAAAAATAAACCGTTTATGCATCGATCCTCCTACTCGAATTTGGTTACTTTGCTTAACTCATCCTCCGAGTTGTTGCATTTATGTGGCTTCCAAAGCTTAAGAAAACCTAATCCTCATAAGCTTGAACACTAAAAATGATGTTTCAGTGAAACAACTATACTTGTCAGAGATTTCAAATGTTTGAATAGGTTTCACTCCAACTGGTTTGTTTCGGGCAGTTTCGCAGCCGTCGGAGTTCGGTCGCTTAAGGAGAAAACAAGAATCAAGGTTTTAGGTGGTGCGACGGCCCGAAGCCCATTCCCGTGTCCCAATAATTAAGAAGACCAATTTTTTTTAAAAAAAGTAGTTAATATTATATAAAAATTTAGTTAAATAAAAAAAAAAGAAAAGGCCCTTAATTTTTTTTTTTATATAATGTATTTTTAACTATAGTAACCAAATTTACAAAATAAAGTAATTGAAAATGTAATAAAAAAAAATTTTATTTAGAAAAAACCTAAAAAAATTAAGGATTAATTTATGAACTTTCGAATTACATGGCACTTCACCAAAAACGGATGGCCAAATCAGATGACCAAATTGGATGGCACTAACACGGTCTATACACGGTTAAGTCAGAATATCAAATAGCGCGAGTACTTCCCCACTTAGGTTTCGAGGGGATTTCTCATGGTCCGGATATACAACCCATGCAGGCACATGTGTTGAAGCTTAAGGGTCTAAATGGTAATCGCTGAATTTTTGCTAAATTACTGTTGAATTTGTTGAATTACTGTTGATTTCTTGCAGCAAATGATAACAGCGGAATTTGCTGAATTTTTTTAAAAAAGTAATTAATTTTAAAAAAAAAATTAATTTTTTTCAAACTTAAATGGTTTGACCAATCACAAAAAAATTGTAAAATACTGGTGCTAATACAATATTCAATAAAGTAGGGTATTGTCAAAGCATTTTACATTTTGAAGAAAAAACAAACCTCCAAAACATCTTATATTTTGAAATGGATAGAGTAGTAATTAGGGTTGGGTCGGATCCAGATCCAAAAATAATAATTAAAAAAACATAAAAACCAATTTTTAAAAATTATTTACGAAAATTTTGAATGATATTTAAAAAATTAAATATCTTACTATAAAAAGAATTAAAATCAATATATATATATATTTATATAAAAATAACTAAATATATATAAAACGTAAATATTTATGGCCTTAAATGGTAACAGCGAAATATGCTAAATCTGCTAAATTTTTGAAAAATTAATTAATTAAATAAATTAATAGTTTGATAAAAAAAAGATACATGATTTATGAAATATAAATGTTTTGCTAATAAAATTGAATTATTTCTTATTAAACGTAGTTTGTAGAATATTACATTTTAAAACGTTTTTATAATGTTATAAAAAAATATCAAATTTTTAAAACATATTACTTGTGTAACTTCATTCTTATATATATATATCAATAACCCAATAATTCATTAATGAAACGCATCTCATATTTGTTGCTTTATTCACTCTCGTATTATCTGCATATGAGCTCCTGCTGTTTTTCTCTCTTCATTATGTAGAAAGTCTTCTTCTGCACCTTCCCCACTTTCTCCGTTGTTATTAACCTGTTCTCGCGGGATTTCAGTAGTATGCAAAGCATCATCAAAATCAATGTCTGGAATTTGAGAAAGGTGAATGAAGTTATGCAGACCAACTGTGGCTATGATTAATTTGTTTTGATACCATCTTGAAAATGCGGTAAATGATACCTATGGCCTCTAAATGGAGCTAAAAATCCTTTCGTGTTAGCATAACCAGAATCTACAAGATAGTATTTCGAGGACGGTGGAGTTGGAAAAGTTGGATCACGCTCCATTGCATATGACAAAACTCTTGCATCATGTACATATCCAGGACATCCAACAAATACGTAAGTGAATAACATATCCAAGTTGCATATTGCCAAACATTAATGCTTGTCTGTGAATGTCTGTTATAAAAACGAGCAACATCTGCACCAGCCACCATTACTGTACAATGAGTACCATGCATTGCACCAATGAAACCATTAAAATAAAGCCAATAATTATGATTATCTCGTAAACCTCGGGGTACCTGCCGGAGTTGTTCGGGCGTCTGCTTCCTAAGCAATCTACCAGACAGTTTCATGCATGCTTTTAGGCACTCTTTGAATTTACGTCCAAGTGTCTCTTGTGCCCGTTCAAACAAAAGCCCTGCTGAATGTTGGTCATGTTATGACCACATATCACAAGAAACATTGCCACAGTTTCTTCTACAAATATGTTTTTTGTGCATTTCATTCCATACTCTGTACGTAATATCTCACATAGCCGTGTGAACACCTCGATGCGCATTCTCAAGAGATGTGAGCAATCTCTTGGATAGTTGTAAATCCTTGTATGAATGTTGCACCATCTTAATCCCCATTCAGTCCCCATTGGTTGTCGACTATAATACTTATTATAGTAATCTATAACAGGCCTAAAGAGTGTTTCCATGATATACATGTACTCAAGACAAATTACCTCAAGTAACTAATCTTCTCTGAAATTATGTAATCCGCGCGAATGTAACTCGATAATGCGAGAAACCTGAACATAAAAAAACTTCATTAAAGAACACTTTAAAAATTACATAACATGATACAGTTTAAGTAAACGAAAGATAACTAATATATTGTACACTAAAAAAATAAATTAAAATAGTTATTCATTTAGATTTCGCCATCACTATCATTGTTTCCAACTGAGCGATTAAAATCGGACAAATTAAAACCATCGAGTAACTCGGCTGCAAACGCAGGTCTAAACGTGAAACCTTCACCAGACAACCGTAGGATTTGGAGATACATTAACTTGTGGGTTGGAGTTTGGAACTTGAAATCCGTGTCTTGTTCTGAATTGGTTTGGCAAGCCAGAACCACGAAAATGTAAAAATCCAGCACCATCCACAGTATTTAAAAAACCAGTGCCACCTAGATTCGAAGTCCCTCTAATGTTTGTAAAGCCAGCACCACCAAATTGGGGAAATCCTCCTACGCCTGGAGAACCTGATCCACTACCAACGGATCCTCTACTACTTGGTTCACTCGAACTACTGAGGTTTTGGTGAAATTTTCTTCCGTGTTTCCCCGGAGTTGCTTCTTGTGTTTCAATCCATTCTCGTGCCCAAGTAATGGTTGATGTAAGCGTTTCTTCAGATGTAATTACTCTGTCATTAAAGGTTAGTTTGTTGCGACTAACCCATATGGACCAAAAGATCCAACGCGCTAAGGGGCCCTTTGATATCCCTGAGGGAGGTAGACATATCTTGATTTTTACTCTATCCCATGCTACTTCGTACTCTGTCCAGTTTACTGTTTCCGTGGGGCTTATGAAAGGAGCACTTCTCCAAATTTGTTGTGCAAACGGGCATTGGAATGGCAGGCGGGGGATAGATTCGATGTCGCGGCATTGTTTACACCTAGGATCCACGGGGATGTGTCTTGCAGCTAATCTTTCTCCCACTGGAAGGACTTCCTTTGCAATTTTCCATAGAAAGAGTTTAAGCTTTGGGCTCACGTTCTGCTTCCATATTTCTGCAATTCAGCTAAACCCCATAGTGTTATATATTTCTCCCTCTGTTTTCCCCTCCCCATAGCTATATAGTACCCTGTTTTTGCAATGTACACGCCTGTTGATTTGCCCAACTAGACTCGCTTATCAGGAGCTCCCAACTTGCATGGTTTAATACTCAAGATAGTCGACGCTTAGGAGGGCAAGACTGATTCAATTTTCTCCAGATCCCATTCTAGTGTGTCCGTACGCAATAGATCAGAGACAGTCATGCCTTTTGTTTCTCTTGTAGCGGGACCGAAGGGAAGTAGTTGTGTTGATGATGATAACCAAGGTTCATTCCAAATATTAACTGAACCTCCATTTCCAATTGCCCAATCAAGTTGCGTCTTAAGGAGATCCCATCCCACAAGTATGCTACGCCAACCATGAGAAGAGGAGGCAGCTAGTTTACAGTTTAGAAACAGCTCATTTAGACAGTATTTTCCGAATAAAATCCTGGCCAAGAGTCCATGTGGGTTCTCCAAGAGCCTCCAGCTCAACTTGGCGAGCATTGCATCATTGAATGATTTGATGTTGCGAAACCCAAGTCCTCCATCTTTCTTGAACCAACAAAGTTTTTCCCAAGCTACCCAAGCCATCTTCTTTTTGTCCCTTGTGGAATCCCACCAAAAGCGGGTTAGAGCTGATAGAATCCTTTTGAAAAGTGATGCGGGAAGTTGGAAGCAAGACATGGCATAAGATGTATAGCGGATAACACACTCTTTAACATCACCATTTTCCCGGCCGTAGATATGAATTTTGAAGACCAACTCATGGATTTTTGTTAGTTTCTATCTACTATTGAGGTAAAAATATCATTTTTCCTTCTTCCAAAATGTTCCGGGAGACCTAAATACTTCTCAACTCCTCCTCTAAATATTGCAAGCTCGCCCTTGATAGCTTCACGGATTGTGTGAGGTGCTTTCTTTGAGAAAGTAATAGATGACTTCATTGATAGCTTGTCCGAAAGCTTTTTCATACTTTCGTAGTAATCTTCTAAGAGCTTTGCAGCTTTGGAGATTTTCCTTGCAAAAGAACATCGTGTCAATGGCAAATAAAAGATGGTTTACCCGTGGACTACCTCTAGCCACACAGATACCCTTGAGCTGTCCATTTTCTTGCGCCCGATGACAGAGCCCGGAGAGGACTTCACTACATAATATGAAGATATAAAGTGATAACGGGTCACCTAGCCTTATGGCACGGCTTGGGATAACTTTTCCTCTGGGAGAGTCATTAATAAGGAAAGAGTAAGAAACCGTTCTAACACATTGCATTATCCATTTGACCCATATTGGATGGAAGCCAAGTCTACTCATAGCAATCTCTATGAATTCACATTCTAGTCGGTCATAAGCTTTTGCCATATCCGTTTTAACGGCCATTGAACATCTTTTTGTCGCCTTTCAGTTCTTCAAATAATGTAAGACTTCGTGAGTGATGAGGGTATTATCCGAGATGGTACGTCTCGGTACAAACGCGGATTGATGTTTCGAGATTAAGGTTCCCAAGATCGGTTGGAGTCTTCCGGTAAGAATTTTTGCTATTATTTTGTAATAGACATTACAAAGAGTGATAGGCCTATTCTCAACCACCTTTCTTGGGCTTTTTATCTTTGGGATCAGCCTCGTGTGAGTCTCATTGATGGTATTTGGGAGCTTCCCTGATCTGAAAAATCTTTGAATTTCTTCAACTATCTCACTGCATATTAATTCCCAATTTGAGTGGAAAAAGCTAGCGGAGAAGCTGTCAGGCCCCGGAGCTTTATCGGCGTGGATTGCAAATGTAGCATCTCTGATTTGGTGTTGCCTCTTTGATGAGCATCATGTTCATTGCTTCTGAGATTTTTGGTTGGGCAATGTTAACGATGTTTGCTCTGTTTCTTGGCACAGAGTTAAATCTTTTGCAAAAGTAGGATTGGATCACTTGAGTAATATCCTCCTCCATGTAAACTGGTGTTCCTTTTTCGACCGCAATGATTGAGAATCTATTTATCGCTCTACGACCTCTCGCGATTGCATGAAAGTACCCAGTGTTACGGTCACCTAACCAGAGCCATTGCAGTATGCTTCGTTGCCGTTAGTAGGCTTCCTCTGCTTTGTACACTTCCTTAAGGTTGTTATTGAGTTGTTGGATCCGGTAATCATCATGCAAAGAGCTAACCATAGCCTCTTCTAATTCCTTCGTAAGCTCCTTAAACTTCACTTGGTTGTTTCTGTGTTTTATCTTGTTCCACTCAACCAGCGCTTGTCGAACCTTACTGATTCTTTGTGTTAATGGCTTGTTAACAGATTTCTTCTAAGTTGTTTTAACCGACTCGTGGACCTCAGGGTTTTCTTTAAGTCTCCTATCGTATCAGAAAGGGTTTTTCCATTTTTTCTTATCCGGTTCAAAGTACGAGATTAATGGTTTGTGATCTGACCCTTCGAATTGAGGTATGAGCAGCTTGCCTTTGGGAAACACTACAGGAAATATGAGTATTCGTAGCAGACGAAAACCGCAATCTAATGATACAAGAGCGTTATGGAAAGCGCTATGTCTGCTCTCGTCATAATAGGTCTGGCACATTTGATAGCGGTTTTTGGCACTGCTATTATATTTTCATTTAATATAACGTTTTTTCTTATGGAATGGTAATTAAATACAATAGCATTGGATTATTGATATAAATATATATATATATAATTATGCATATAGTTTGTTATATATATAGTTATATATATAGTTTGTTCTATCTATAGCATTTATAATTTTTTTTTTAATTGTCTAAATGATGATTTATTGGGTTATTTTTGTTTTTGAATAAATTGATATATTAAAAAGAAAAATAATAAATATTTATTACATTAGATAAGACAATGATACAAAACATTACAAAATACAAGTACGTAATTAAAAATTAAATTCATAAAATTAATGGAATATACAAAAATATGAATCGTTTCTTTTGTAAATTGCAACAATAGCCTTCCCCCATCATTACGCCCACATCAACTCCTAGGAGTTCACAGTGTGAATACCTTCCATGATAGAAATACCTTCGACAACAACAATAATTTGTTGAGAAGCCTTAGAACAAATGAAAAGAGGAGATGCAATTAGAGACATGGTTAACATTGCGAGGTAAGAATAGCTCACCGCTAGTTCTATGTCGATGCTCCTCTATTTTTGCTTCTCCTATCCCGTTTCTCTGCAACCTTGAGGAGAAAAAGACATGTTTGTTTGTTATCAAAAAGTTATTGAAGTCCTACGCGACATGCCTTGTTTATTTCAGAACTAATTCAATTTGAAAAGTAGAACAAAGAGAAATCAAAAAGGAAGTAGACCATATATGTTTGAAAAATGATTGATTGAAAAAATAAATCGGTTAAAATCTAGACCAAGAACGACTCGATGAGTAAGAAAACAGTCAATAATCGATTAAAAGCTAAACCACATACTATCAACAAAGAGAATAAATCTCAGAGATACACATAAAGAAGAAGCAAATCCAAAAGCACAACAAAGAAACAAGAATGATTGAAAGTGATGTGTATGAAACGCTTACCTCAGAACCTCATTAAAACGAAAAGAATTTCATGTTTCGCCGGTAATGAATCCAACTTTCGGTGGGGAAAGAAAATGAGATCTAGACTAATCTCCGGTCATATTCATTTACTCCGGCCTAATTACAAAAAATTTGGTCTAAAAAACCTTCAATTAGGCTAAGGAATCGCGAATCTCTCGAAGTTTCTCAAGTCCAAATCAGAGACAAGCGATACAGATGTTTCGAGGATGAAGATCCTGAGAAGCGGCATCGGAAGATGATGTATTAGAACACAGTTATGACTGATCGAATTGCATCTGGTCGTCTTCGCTTCGCCATTATCAAAGATATATCTTTGACGGTTATATTCTGTCGATTCTAGTTCGTGAATCGCAGTCGATACTCACCATTTACCACTCTCCACATGGTTATAACGAAGATCCATCTCCGGTCAGCTCTCTTCTCTATCGAAACGGATATCATATCGATCTCCCTCTCTGAGCCACAACATCTAATATGTCTCTCTCTTGCCCTCCTTTGACCCATGAACCATAACCCGAAACAAAGTTAAGAAGTGAAAATTTGATCGAAAAATTTAGAGATTTGAGGAAGATTTAAAGAGATAAACAAAAAAAATCAAATTATACTCTTCCCTTTTCTCAAAAACCCTAATTGATTTGTCGCAGAGAGAGGTGAGAGATGATGTTTTCTTTTGTTTCTTTCCTTTGTCGGTAGAAAATAAGAAAATAGAGGTTGAGAGATTGGATGGGTTAAACGGACGAGATTGGCTCTCCGATATTTGAACAAGACGAGATTGGGTCTCCAAAATTGTCATGTCATCGATTCTAGTGATCTTACCCAACTATTTTGCCTGGGAAAAAAAATTTTAGCCCAAAATTGTTAAGCGGGAACGAATATTTTGTGCCCAAAATTTTCAATTTTTAGAGACATCATCTATTGTTACTATTTATAGCTATATTAAACCTTATACCCTAAACTTTTAGATTGTAAACACTTAGTAAAACGTATGTATATATGTATTAATCTCATATATAATTTTTTTATAATCGATAAAAAATATATAACCACAAACCTTAAAACAAACTTTTATTTCTTTTAAAAAGTCAAACCCTTACATCAAAGTTACGTATGTAATGTGATTTTCTTAATATTGAACTCTAAACAATGATTAAAACTATGTAATTCATTTGTAATTATAATCTTAAACCATAATTAAAATTTAATGAATGAAGTATAGAAACTGAACTTTATCAGAAATTATTAAGAATACAAATTTATCAAAAGTAAACTTTTTTTGACAAACCATATCTATACCCTAAATGGGTAAATCCAAATTATTCAATAAATGGTACAAATCTTAAATATATTATACAAATTCTTTGAATCTCATCAATGTCTAAAGTTAATGTGGTACCCTAAACCTTAACCAAATATTCATTTGTTCACAAAAAGTAATACCCTATATCAAAATTTATTTTATGTATTTTAATATCCTAAACCCCCAAATCAAACACTCATTTATGTATTATGATTTCCAAAACCATAACTTCAATCTCTAAACTATAAATCAAACATTTATTTATCCATTTTGTATGTTTAATTTCGTTTATATAATTTATTAAACAATAACTTGTTGTATTTTTATATAGTTTGTGAAACATTAAACTCTAAGCCTACACTCATTTATCCATAAAATTATGATACCCTAAACACTAAATCTAAATTCAATTTATTTCATTTATATTAATTAAATTTCAATTTTTTCAAATTACGATACAAAACTTTGAAACATTAATAAAAACGGAAACAAAATATATAAAAAGAAAGAATATACACATAGTAACATAACAAAATATTAGTCATTTCCCCTAATTTACAAAATTATAATCACTATACATATCCATAAAAAGCATACAATCCACAAATGAGATTACTAGTCTTCCTCTTTTTTTTTTGGACAACTTATGTCATAACTTCTATATACACAATTGATGTCATCTTCTTTCCTTCTTGTCTAAGCGTATCATTATACATGTCTTCTTAGACGAGTCTATGCCCTTCTCTTACAAAATGGGGTATTGTGAAGAACATCCAAGCCTCCTCTATATTCTCTCACCAATGCTTAAACAATTCACAAATCCCAGAAATGTTCAACCATGTTCTTGCCTTCCTCAAAAGTTGGGATCTTTGAGCTTCAACAAAGTCATTTTCTTAAACCCTTAACCAGAACAAGTTACAACAACAAGTCCAACAAGAATTCTCCGATGTCCACCAAACTCACAATCTATGTCCCAACATTACCTTATCTATAACCACAAAACTCAGCAATTTCCTCCCGGGAGAATTCTCCGATTTCCTCACCTTTCCCATTCCCACCGGAACTATCACCACTATAAAACCCAGGGATCTCTCTTCCTCCATGTGTGTTCTTCTCCGGTGCCGCCTCTGGTGACGAAGAAATTCCTGGAAGGACTATGGTGCATTGCAAAACCGAGCGTAGCAGCAGAGACGTTGCAACAAGCTTTGGATTTTGCCTTTGGAGAGGGAGGAGATAATTGCGATGAGATTAAACCTCATGGGATTTGTTTTACCCACAAAATTGAAAACGGATTAGAAAAAAGTCACAAAGAGAAGAAGAAAATGAAGATATCAATACCTTCTGGCTATGGTGGATCGACCGCTTGTGAACTTCACGAGCTTTCTTCTTTAACGAACACCCAAACACAATTTCAGTTTCAATATCAAATTCGACCTGACCAATTCGAATTTCTACGTGAAGAGGGTAAAAACACAGAGATAAGCATCAGATTCAGAACCACAACAATGATTTCACTGAGTCTCGTTGACAACGAATCCATATTCGAAAATTGGGATTTTTGAAGGAGATATGACCATATTTTCGAAGATGAGTGGATATCGCTTTCATAGGCATATACGGTAAAGGGACTTCTTGTTTGGATTGAGAGAAAGAGATGAAAAGAAAATTGGGGATCGGGAGCGATGCAGAAGAGAAAAAGGTAGAGTAAAATTTTTTTTTTTTGGTTTCCAAATGGAGTAAATGTCTTCCAAACTCCTGTTGACTAAGTCAATATCTCAGAATCTCCGGTTGTACCATGTGGTTTTTTTGCTTTAGTTGTACCAAATAACTAGTTGTACCATGTCTCTACAGTTGTATTAAGTAATACCTAGTTGTAATACAATCTTAATAGTTGTACCAATTAGTATCATAGTTGTACCAAATCAGAGAAGAGTACGCCAGACTATTGAGGAATATACCAGACATGAGTATAAACAGATTGGAGTAAGCCAGACATTTGACCTTTTAAATGGCCTAAATTTTTATTAACATAAAAAAGAATTTAACAAATATTTTTTCCACAATTTGTATTTGGTTCAATTTTTTTAATTACTTCTAATTACTCTTTAGGCGGCATAAACAAATTTATTCCCGCTAAAACTTAAGATGACAATTTACATCTACTATCTGCTATAAAAAATCAATGATAAAACAAAATAATAAAAGCCAATCCAATTATTTTTCCCGCCATTATATTATAGCGTTTATCATTTTACAAACGCTATGAAAAAGTCAGACATAACTCAATTATAACAGAAACATTGAAAACGCTATATTGTACTGCTATTAATACTCACATTTCCTGTTGTGAAAGCTTCTAGATGTTGTTAGCAGTTGTTCTATCGAGTCGACATCGTATCCAATGCTCATATCTCTTCCCCTTCCAAGACAGAGGATCTCCTGTGTGTTGTAGATCAAAGAGGTCATTCTCTAGCTGTTGGTTTTCTTGGGACCGGATGAACCTTTGGGGAGATTTGGATTTGCTTTGCTTTCCTAATTTTCCTTGACCTAGCGCAGTGCAATAGAGAGTTGTGTGTGTTTCTTTTGTTCAATGGAGGCCTTCCTCTCTTCTTCTTTGTCTATTCTCTGGGTTCCAAGGTGGTAGCTTCTGCCATTGGTATAGAGATTATGCTCTGCGTTTGCTCCACCACATGATTGTCTTCTGTATATGGGGGAGGCGATATGTTGTAGTGTAGAGATTTAGCTGCTGCCACTATGCATGCCGTTGTTTCTGCCATAAGCCCTCTCTCTTCCCCACTTATGACTCTTTGTTGTCTAGCAGCTCGCTTTACGGGGTTGGGAACGTTTGCGTATTGTACTGAAACCTCTTGTAGTTGCTCCATCACTTGCTCTGTGGTGGGAATAGCCAGATGGAGATGGAAATCCTCGGCATCCACATTTTCTCTCCAAAGGTGGGTGTCTACTTCTAGCAGAGTCAGGAGTTATTTGCCGTTGAGGCATCAAATTAGCAGTACCTTCCCTTCACTGGAGAGTTGGTGACCGCAGAGGTCTTTTATCAGGGGTTCCTTTACCCATGAGTTCTCGAAAGTTCCTGCTGTTTTCTTGAGATGTGGAGTGTCTCTGGGTCTGTGTCTTTGGTAGGGATGAGAGTCCGCACGCGGCCTGTCAAGAGTGTAGTATCGTCTTTGGTCTTATGCTATATGCTCTCTGAAGTTGTCCGAGGCTCTTGCTGAGTCTATTTCTCTCCTCAGGTATCCGTCATGATGGTTGTATCTCTCTTTACTTTCATGTCGGGGGTTGGATACCCTAGTAGCATCAGAAGGTATTTGATAAATCTTTGGCTCAGTGGCTTCACCTTGTCTTCTCTACCTATATTCCATTTGATTATTTGGGG
Source organism: Arabis hirsuta (assembly GCA_964056655.1). Classification (NCBI taxonomy): domain Eukaryota; kingdom Viridiplantae; phylum Streptophyta; class Magnoliopsida; order Brassicales; family Brassicaceae; genus Arabis; species Arabis hirsuta. The sequence goes on from OZ053303.1 coordinate 19,259,059, forward strand.
TCGCGTCTCTGACCTTTGTCTCACTGTAACGCATGTGGAGTGACAGTGTAGTATTTTGGTGTAGCTCGAGGTTGCTTCTTTCTTGATATACCTTTCTTTCCAAGCTGTCATTTTTCTCATGTGTGAGTCTCATACAGATTGAGCAGTATGAGGCAAGCCTCTCGTATTCCAAAGTAACAATTACCTCTTCTCCTGTAAAGAAGTCAATGACTGTTTCTTAGATGAGCGGTTGCAAGCCATTAATGGTGACTTTAATTCTTATAGTGGTTTTGGTGATTTCATGGCCTTCCAAAGTTTCGAGACTGCGCCCAATTTTAAAGACCAGTTCCTCTTTCCAGAAGTGAAGAGGTATGCCCCTTAACCGGATCCAAAATGGTATTTGTGAAGGAAAGGATGCAGAGATGACCGGCTCCCACATTTATAGTATCACCATCCATCGGTTAAAAATGAATGGCCTGTTATCTAGCACTTGTTGGAGGTCTTCTTCATTTGCAAACCTGAACAGAAAACAGTTGTTTCCTAGGTCAGAACCCTCTGCTCTGTTTTTCAGATTCCAACGTCTCGATAGGTCATGGACCAAATTCGTTGTTCTTTTGGATTTGTTACCTGTCCAATGAGAGTGAGGGAGTTCTCCCTTATCAAGTTAGAATTGTCGATTTCTGGTGCTTGGATTCGCAGCCGAGTCTATGCCTTTGCTTTTTTCAGATATGGTGAAACGTCAATCCATAGTTCCAGATTAGTTATGGCAGATGCAAGTTGTGATATCTTCCAGAAGGGATAGCTTCAAAACCCCAGCTTTGACGTTTGCAGCGTTTTGGACCGGAGTAGAGTACTACCGTCAGCGTACAGGAGAGGAGTTATGAGGTCTTTTCAGATTATCTTGGTGAACAGGACGACGAGGTTCCGGTTGACACAAGGTCACCAATGGCCTGCCAAGATTCGTTGGAGGAGACTCTGTTTTCTGGTGGTTTGCTAAGTTTCTTCTATTTTTGGATGGAGGTTTTAGTAGGTAAAAAGTGTTTTTTGAAATAGATATCTAAAAGAAGTAAGGACCTTTGGGTAAAGGTGAGGTGTTGGTAATAGTCAACCGGTTAATAACTTAATTCGATAAACGTGCCTGAGAGAAAACATTGATAAAGGTGTTTATGTTGGGTTTTAGGCATCTTTACTCACATAACATTTTTTACCTAGACATCTATGGGGTTGTGGATTATAGCACTTATGGGGTTCTTAGCCTTTTGTTGTGCCTTAAGATGATGGCACTGATTTTATTATTCTTGGCGTGTTAGTTGAATTTATCATCTTTGATGACAATCTTGAGTCTTTGATGGTCCCTTCAATTTATGTTTAAATGATAAGGAAATTTGTAGACTCTTGAGTTTTGAAGTACTTTTCTACAGAGCTTATATACGGGTATGTTGTACTACCTCTCTTGATTTTGTCATTCATTGTCTGGATATGCAGTCATCTCTAATTTTATATTCTAATACATTCTATATTACAGTTTTAAATTCGCATGTTTTAATTCTAAATCTCTAATCCGTGTGTTTTAAATGTCATAAAACACAGACATTCTTCAACTATTTGACATTGAATTATGGACTCTTGAATGCTCTGGACAATGTCCCAATAGAGAAAATTCATGGTAATGGGGGTGAGAAGAACTGGTGAGGTGTAAGGTTCATGAAATGCTAGAGGCATGAAGAGGGCCGATGAGATAGATGAGGTTCACCCCTGGCAAACTTCGTCGCTTCCTAGCTTTATTTGCCATTTCATTAGCGAGGGGGTGGAAGTGATAGTTAAATGAAGACTTCGTAAAAAATATAAATTTTTTGTATTTGTGATCAATAAAGAGTTGTTGACACTTTAGCTGAAACTAATTTTTTTAGTAGATAGTGAAACTAGATGAGCTCAGACCATATGGTTATCGTGGTCTATGACAAAGATATGATCTTCGATGGGTAAAACAATAGAGGTTATGAAAGAGACAAACATTACATATTAGAGGTTTAATTATGTATAGAAAGATCGAAGGGTTTATAATGCCAATTTGAAGAATATAGTCATAATGCTAAGTTGGAGTTTTGAGGAAAGAAGACGAGAGGCTATGCACATTTTCACTCATTAGGAATATTGAAGCCATGGGTTCATTTGTTTTGCTGTCCTTTTTGTCCATTTAAATCTTTCATTTTTCGGTTTTTCTATAGCTTTTGAATAGTTTGGTGTTGTAGTCATGAATTTGTAACAAAATAATTTGTGGGTATGTTTACATGTACAAAATAAATTAATTAGCGTTTGTCTTTTCTATTTTTTTATCAAACTATACTTTTATTTTGTCGTGAAAAAGAACCCGACTCATCATATCATTGAGATGTGAAAAATAAAAAGATTTATTTGAAAGTCCCGTCGTCTAATCCTTGGCCAACATCGCTAAGGTCCCCTGACAAGATGATATCGATTTGTGGTCTTCTCCAGTTGCCCACGAGTGTCTTCTTTCCAATCATATATTGAAAAGAGTTAACTCCCCGATCTTTTTAAAGAATTATATCATACACCTACATGCTCGCTTTTCACAAATTGCAAACTAAATTAAACCGAAGTACCAAACCCAACCTAACTATAACCAAAACAAACCAAAATAAATCTAGCAAAAGAGAAGTATAGTTTAACTAAAAATTGGATTTACCAAACAATAAAAACTTGGTATATGATATGAATAAAAGAAAGAGAGAAAGAATTGTGTTGTATATTATTTCATGGGAATTACAGAGTATATATAGAGATACAAAACTTGGGGAGTAAGTACAACTTGATGAACAAGTAATTCTATAAGTTCTAGAGCATGGGCCTATAATGGGCATCCATCTAATGGGTTTATAACACTCCCCCTTGGATGCCATTATAGTAAAAAAAATATCTCTAATGCGTATAAGATGTTGTCTCATTAAAAACCTTACCAGAAAAACATAATCGGGACAAAACCATGGCTAAGGGAAAAAGAGTGCAACGCGCTATTTCTCCCCCTGATGAGTGCATAACTTGCTATCTTTGTGACGACATACCCAAATATTGAACTTGCATCCTGAAAGTACTAACTGGAAGTGTCTTGGAAAATAAGTCTGCCAAAGCTTCATTTGAACGAATCTGTAGAACATGTACATCGCCTTTCTTCTGCAACTCATGGATCTTTCAGATGAATTATCTTAATCATTCTCTTTGTTTCTCTCGATATCATCAATGTATGATATACATTTGAGAGATTGATAGACTTTCATATATCATTGTAATGATAATATTTCTCTTTAAGTGTCTATCATTTGCGTGTTCTTTGATGTCTCGTTAAAAACTTTTTCAGAAAAACCTTATGGGATAAAAACTATGATAAAAAAAAAAGAGTACATCCACGGTCATCATTATATATCTCTCCCTCGGAAACATCTTCTTCGAGAGATGAATTCCGATCTTTCAAAATTACTATAAATATAGCTTTAAAACTTATATAATATGATATCTCAGATGAGACTTCTGGTCCAAACCATCTTGTCCTTTATCATACAAAATCTCATTGTATTTTATGTATGGTACTTCAGGACCAAACATATATGAGCATTTTCTGTAAAATCCTCTAAGGATTTATTGAGATAACATATCTTGCGCTAGATGTTCAACTTGAGATATCTGAAGATAAATTTATCTTTCCAAGGTATATTCTCAAATCCTTTCTTCAGATATTAATCTCTTAAGAAGTTTTAGTGGTGTTCAAATCATCACATATATTGCTATTATAGCAATTCATTTACGAAATCTCATTTCATTGAATTCTTCTAGGACTTTCATAAATATCATAATCCAGTGATCTTTTATCATATATTATTATCATCGTACTACTTGTGATAACTCTACTGGAGTTTCGATGATCTTCAATTAAGAATCACTTTATCAAAATCTTTTGATAAATATATGATTATACCCCATGTTACATATTTTCTATTCATTCGATTGAGTAGAGTTCCCAGGAACATAATTCTGATACCATTAATCCTTCGAGGATCATATTTTTAACATCCTTCAGGGATTGCAATCATATGTAATTATCCAGTGTTCAATAACATATTGTCAGACTTATAAGTATTGTATCCACCACAAGAGAATATATCTCTTCATAAAATATTCTTTGTCTTTGTGATAATTTCACTATTTTTTCACACAAAGACTAATTTATCTTCCACTGATTTTACACTTCACGTGCATAGAATACTGATCTAATTCTCTTCAAGAGATTATACGTCTATTTTCTTCTATTCCATTTGGCGAATTACTTTGTGTACACTTTCAATAGACTTTTCTTATGATCCTCTTTTTCATAATATCAACTGCTTATTGCATGCAAAATATTACGACGTCGATTTGCTTTTCGGTTCCATTCTATTTCAAACATGACATAGCTAGCTAGCTCTCTTCATTGTCAAGTACTTGAATATTTTCATTCGTCATGTTTGTGTCTCTTCTAGAGCTCATTTGGTCTTTTCTAGACATCATTCAAAATCTTTCTTTCCTCGATCTGGTCATTCTAATTATCTGCTACTTTTTTTACGAGGATTCTTATATTCGGAACCAAATATGTCTATCACGCTTCATGCGATCTTTATACTCACTAGCAGTCTGATATTGTCCCTTTGGGACATTAATTTTAATTGGAGCATATATAGCTGGTATAGGTGATTTCATCACTCTATTTGGGTTAGTAAACGTGTCTGGCAATCAATACGCTAAACTTGGAATTATCTTTTGGACTTCTAATTCTCATCCTTTAGTCCAAGGATCATTGATAATTAATAGATACTTATATATTTTTCCATCTATTTTATTTTCTTCCCCAAATGTTGGAAAAACTGACTCATTTTAAATTGAACTTTAAATAAATCACTTTTGGATGGCTCTAGATACTTAGTATCATTCATATCCAACATATATTTTTATCCTCCTTTGAGGTTCCATCTTAGAGCGCTGTGGTGGAACACTTTTCATACTTAAAGATTTTCATATGGGAACTATTTGGTTTCTGACCCTAAAACAATAATGATGAGGGGGATCTATTAGTTATTTATTGTCTTGATGCGAGTCACTGGTACTAAACCATTTTTGTTTATGAACATGAACTTCGGGATGTTCAACACTTATTCTAGTGGACATAGAATAATCATCAAAGACTTGAGGTGTAAATTCACCAACATTATCAAATAATCTTGCAAACTTCAGGTTGCAGTTTGATGACAAGGATAAATGTGAATATCTAGTCGATGCATTCATCGATTTTATGCGTCAATCGAGTCAATGCGTCCGTTGAATCGATGCGTCTATTATAACCATAAAGAAAAAAATTTACATGGTGAGTGATCAGCCCATAATCATTTCCTTGTATACATTTCACATTACCGTTAGATTTCAAAATATTTTTATGTGGTGAAAACCATATTATCATATTGCTTTCTCAAAAAGTAACATACGTTAAATCATTAAGAAGAATCTTCTAGATCTTCATGGAATGTTCACATAAATTTTCATAATTTCTCGCATCATCATTAAACCAGGATGACCAATCCGGTTAAGCCAAATATTTAATCTTAGTAAACTTCTTGTTTAGTTTACATTCTTAGTAAACTTCTGGTTTACTTTGCTTCGCTAATCACTTACTCCCTTCAGGAGATATCATAGTCAAAATTACTTCAAGAAAATCCAAAGCTAGTGGTGGGAGTTGTCAGAGAAAAGAAAATGAGGCTATCACTTAGTAGCCACTTTTTCGGTGAATTTTATTTGGTATTTTCTTTTATATGTGAGATATCATATTCACTTCAAGGAATTGACCAAAACTAGCCATACATGAATCATGATTTCTCATCAATAACTCATTATTTTCTCAGCCTTAGAAGACTAGATATTATACTTCTTAAATTTCTTGTTCACGACTTTGTGTCTATAAGACAATATCGCAAAATGACTACTTTACGATTTTCTGTATTAGATATATTCTCTCATTATAACTGAGTTAAAATCACTTACAAACATTAAGTCTTAAATATCAAATTTTGATGATCACATTTTTCCTTTGAGAATTGTTCGAAGAACTTAGTGAACATAATTTTCTGGATATGTCACTTATTGTATATGTGAGATTCTCTAATTTTTCCCCTCGAGATGGTGAAACATCAGGTTCATCAATCTTGAATTGCCACTCTAGAATCAACAACATTCTTTAATACTTAACTTTTGAGATTTGGGAGAGTATAACGCATCAATGATTTTAAATTGCGTTCTCATAGGCAAATTTTATATCTGCTCTTCATGAGCTTTCACTCTGCTTTACACTTCTTACTATTGTATTCACACTAGATTCTTTCATCTAGAGAAATCTCTCTTATCTCTTACCCATTTTATCCCGTAGGAAATACTATTTTTTGTGCTCTTCTGGAGCATTCATTTACATATGTTCTTCTTGAACATTCAATATATTTCTTGTACTATCTTGTATAATACCATCTTTATTTTCTCACGTTTGGTGAAAATATGAGTTCTTGATAGAAACTATTTGATCTCAATATTGACCATTCAGGACAATCTTTATAGCCACATTGGCTTAGTGCTATTACTATGATCTTTATATATAAGACGTCACATTCACTTCAGGGAATAGACCATAATCAACTTGTTACTATTTTTTTTCACATTTCTAGTGAGAATTTAATTTTTACCAAGAAACATCTTGGTCTTGACCACTCAAGACAACCTTTTATAGCCACTTATTTGGCTTAGTGTGTTAGTGTGATCCTCTCTTTTCTCATATAAGATGTCACATTCACTTCAGGGAATGTATCATGAGATGTGATTCATGAATTTTGTTATAAGAACCCAACAAATTCTATCAATATATCATATAATCACCTCTATAACTTTAAACATATATGCTGATTTGATAACATGCTTATCAATAAGATGATATTGCTACTTAGTCAATATTACATAGTCGATAATGAATCATAATGCTAAACTAAGATGCTTAACAATAATGTAATTGAAATCGAAGTATGTAATAATGTTAGATCTATGATTCATAGAGCATGATAAATCCATTATAACTTAAAAGTCACTTGCCATTCAAAAAGCAACAATATCTCAATGTGTTAACCATGTATATTATCAATAATATAAACTTGCAGTATATCTTAAATTGTCCATGAATACTAATGAGAAAACTAATTGGTACCGTTAATTATATCGTAATTATGCCAAGAAGATATTATAGTATTATAAGATTCACTAGCAAAACTAAATAATCATATGCCGGTTTCTTATAAAACATGGATTCATTATGATGCAACAAATAATGGTATTTACTAAAAAAAACCATTTTAACGAATTTTAGTTTAGTTGCACAACATACTTATACTGTTAATATAATTCAGTAAGCTATGTACATATGTATGTACATAATCAAGTTAATCAATATACTAAAAGATCTTCGTGTGCACAAAATAACAAAATAATCAATTTCTTTCTATATATTAAATTCTTTTTCCTTATTTTAACGAATCTTTAATTAGAAGATTTATTGACTTACTTGAATAAGTATCCAAAGATAGTATGGGAGAGAATTCGACGATACCGGAGAGAACTCGGCCAAATAATTCCAGAAACTTTTCACCGAAATGTTCATCATTGCTACACTGGTTCATACTCCACGTAGAACCTCGTTACATGAAAAAGAAACAGCAATTGATAATTAATCAAACATGACTATATCAAATGCCCTATCTCTTATATTAAAGTATTAAAGTATAAGTCAATCATAGTAAAATCATAACTCAAATCAAACAATAGAGCATGTGACAGACAGTCAAAGTAATAAGACAATTGTAGTTATGCTCGTAAAACAATAAACATTAGAATTACGAAGAGTAAGTAATTACAATTATTTGTTTATCAGTTATGATAAAAGTGGCACACATATCAGACAAAGATCTCTATCAATTTCTTTATAACGATTCTTAAGACATCTCAATGACCATAGAAATAATAAGTAATTGGATTGTTAATTTGACTTATCTCGATGTATTTTAAGGCACGGAAACGAAGACATCTCGTCGGCTAAAATTTTGGCATAAATCTCAATTGATTAACCATAACGGAGAAAAGCGGCTAGGGTTTACTCAGTGTTGATAACATATTATGAATAAGACAAAGAGAGAAAAAATTGTGTTGTATATTATTCCATGGGAATTACAGAGTATATATAGAGATACAAAACTTGGAAAGCAAGTACAATTTGATGAACAAGTAATTCTATAAGTTCTAGAGCATGGGCCTATAATGGACATATATCTAATGAGTTTATAACAGTATATAGCACTTTACAAATAAAGCAAATCATTGTTGCCTAAAGTACAACATTGAACGAGTTTATGAGAAAATGTGTTACCACAGAGATAGGTTTGTAGTTTAATTTATTTAATTACTAAATCAAATAATAAAAAGGCAAACTGAACAAAACTAACAAACATAACATAACTGTTCATAAAATCATTTTAGAACATACAACCACGACACGAGTCCGGACGTAGTCCGGGACATCCCATTGTGAAATATAATAGTCCCATATGTTGATATTCGAAAACCAGGCTGAGTTAAACTAGTACAACAGCAAACCAAAATAGATGTAAACCACACCACAATCTGTCACACACATAATATGGAAAACACAAAATAGTTGCACAAAATAGAGCATAATACATGGTACTAAAACAGTGATAAATAAAATAAACATACACCATATAGAATAGTAAAATCTAATTAAAAATAAAATTATTCTTATCTTTTATCCCGGTGTCAGGATATTATGTAATGCAAAAATTTACGGAATATGTGTGGATATGTTCATTTTTACATATTTCATGAATTGAGTTTGAAAAATAGTACAATTTTTTTTAAAATCTAGATAAGATAATACAAATAAATATGTGTTATTCTATATAGAAAGACATATAATAGAAAGAAACAGAATATAATATAATAGAATAAAGAGTTTTTGTGTAGAATCACTAATTTACTGGTTTCATAAATCTGTGTCTGTTTTCTAAAATTTAAGACATGGCATATAATAAAAAAAACATATTTATTTATAATATAATCGTAAAATTGAATTATTTTATTTTTATTTTTATTTTATTTTATATTTTTTTGTCACGGTCACACATTGCTAATTGATTACAAAAATATAGAAGTATCAGTGAACCAAGAAGGAACCAAAGTGCTAATAAGTGAAAAACTCGAGTTCTTGAGGCGAGCGTTCCTAACAAGTAGATCCGCTTTTGTATTCCTTTTTCGCGGACAAAACGTTAGAGTAAAGTCCGGGAATGTTGGTAATAACGCCTTTAACTCATCCAATTCTGTTCGAAAACTTGGCCATTCTTCTGGCTGCGAGACCATCTTGATTAAATCTTGAGAGTCAATTGCAAGCATCACGCAATAGCGCTTCTTCTTGTGTAAGCTCTTCATGGCCCACAACAGGGCTTGCATCTCTGAGTGGAGAGGGGACAAAACTTGTTTCATTCCCCGTAACCCTAAGAGATCCATCTCACCATCTTGCAGCTGTAGCGTCAAACCTTGCCCACATGTGCGGTTCCCCATTTTTCAGGATCCATCGAGGTAACATGTCAAAACAGCGATCGGTGTCCAAGGGGATAGTTAGCGCCTATCTCATTTGAATCGTATCACCTGAAGCATTTGCAAAGAACCAGTCCTCAGCCTCTTTCCTTGCCAGCTCTAGAACCCCTTGGGGAGTCCGGTCTATCCCATTGAAAATTTTGTCATTACGAGCTTTCCATAAGTATCAAATAATCCATGGGTAACACTTTACAACATCGTTGTATTCCACCCGATTTGGGATTCGGGCCAGTTGATTATCCATATTTCCCCAAAGATTTTCTGTTTGGAAGCAAGACGGTAGGTGTGGAATCCCGGACAGTGCCCAGCATTGTCGTGAAGGCGGACATGTAAAAAGTACATGGTTAATGGTTTCTTCCTCGAATCCACATCTAGGGCAACTTCGATCCTGTTGGAGGTGCATGTGGGCCATTTTTTCATTAACCACCACTGCTCTTGAGAAAGTCTGCCATAAGAAGTGTCGTATTTTGTTCTTTGTTCTGACTTTCCAGACTTTTTCCTTAAGAGGGTTCAGCGATGGTTGTTGCAAGGGTGAACCGTAAATCCGCCTCTAAGATTTGATGTGCCACCTCATATCCTGATCTGACTGTATATATGGTGTAATGCCAGCAATACCCATCATTCGTTCCTACTTGGGACGGGTGTATAGACAATATTAATGGGATATCCTTAGGTGAGATAAAGGTATAGATCACATCCATCTTCAAAGTCATAGATGCCTACTCGATCAAATCTGAGACCCTCAGGTTTAAATTAGGGGATGGCAGGATGCATCTAGGGACTCGGAGATCCACGTCCAGAATCCATTTATCCGTCCAAGCCCACGTTTGGGTGCCAGTTCCAACGGTGTGTCGTATACCTTGATCCACTAAGTGTTGAGCACTCCACAAACTTTGCCATCCATGAAACGACCCGACCCAAAAATTTAAAAAATTTTCCTTTGGATTACTATCATCACAGATAATAATCCTCAATGAGCCAAACACAAGTAATGCCGAAACAATTCAAATAAACAATAACATACCAATCAATAAATCCCATACTTTATTAATTCACTAAACCGTTCAATTCAATAAACCAATAACCACTAAAATCATTTGAACCAACATCAATAACAATTCCAGAATCTACTAGCAACCTAGCAATTCTAACAATACAGCCACTCAGACGAGACACTAGATCATCTCCTCTTCCCGGCCATGACTCCACAATCACATTTTCTCTTTACCTGCAACACATGGTAAAAAGAGTTGCGTGAGTATTATCACAAATACTCAGCAACGCGGTTATCCCGTCTACAGGTTATACACACAGGAATAAGCAAGATATACAATACCAGGATGAGCATACAACAAGCATACACGAAATAATCAACACGAACCAGTACAGAAGCTACTGTCTCGATCGACACAACCACTAGGTGTCGATCGATACACTGCACCCGTGTCAATCGACTCACCACCATGGTGTCGATCGACATGCACCCGTGTCGATCAACACTCGATCGATACACCACCATGGTGTCGATCGACACGACATCGTAGAACCCAAGAAACGAGTTTATCCTCTCATGGCTCGAGTCCCATCGCGATTCATCGATCTCCTGCACGAAATTCATCCACAAACACATAGAATCCAATCCAAAGAACACAAGCAAACGTATTCCATCTAATCCTTTAACCAGATAAACCTACGGTCACGCACTCATCTCAATTCGGGAAGAAAAAGAAGATGAACACGAAGAACACTCGAACAGCCTCTGATTTCGTCCTTCCCAGACCCAAAATCAACCCAGCAACGATCCCTCCTCGTTTCTAATAGCCTCCCATGCAATCACCAGCCTCAAGAACGATCAGTCCTTCTCCAAAATTCACCAAAACTCTCTCAATCTCTCTGATTCTGATTTCTCTCCCAAAACTCTCTATTTTTCTGCTATTCTCTGAGGAAAAACGCGGCCAAACCGACTGATTCTCTTTATATATATGAACCCTAGGGTTCCCTAAACCGATCGCAAAACCGCGAGATCAAAACCGAACCTATCGGTTCAATTTAACCCCATGTCGATCGACACACCACCATGGTGTCGATCGACACACCACCAAAAATTCACCTTTTTGGTTCACGGGCGTTACAATTCTCCCCCAGTAGCACGATTCGACCTCGAATCACGCGACTCTGTCTCACTAAGGTTAACATTCCCACATAAAACCCGACCAGATTCACCCGGGAACATCAACGATGCAACGTCCCCTGGTTGGGATTAGGGCTACCCGATTGATCGCCCAACAATCAAACAAGAACATGCACGACCAATCGTTGACCCCGAATTGGACCAAATGATTGCGCAACAATCAAACAAGAACATGCACGACCAACAACGCTACATATGTTTCCAGGGTCGTCCAAATCGAAGTTCTAAACGTAAGTCAAAACCCTAGACTCGACATCCACATCCACACTCCTGACCCTCGGTCAGCACCACTCTAGATCACACCTGATCCCCGAGCCCCACTAGTCTCATACTAGCCACATTGCAACGTCTCACCACGACTGCAATCCTGACCCCAACCAGGTCAGCACCACTTGAGATCCACTCCCGATCCCCAAAGTTCTTCCAGTCTCATACTTATAATCACACTACAGACTCTATTGCTCATACTCATATCTATATACACCATCCCGCTCTCAGGATCGTCACCCTTTGAGCTCTCGATGTATATCATACCCCCTCTGCCTTCAGGACTGCAGTCCATCCTGCTCCAGGTATGCTTCAGCCCTCTCCACTCTCGAGACGCACAGTCCGTCGAGCTATGGCTGCAGAGGAATCACACATCCTCTGGAGAGGCTTCGGCCCCTCAATGTATATGCAGGAGAATCACACATCCCCTGGAAAGAACCTCACTGTCCCCTCAAGTATATCCAGGAGAATCACACATCCCCAGGAGCAATCTCGCTGTAACATGCATCATAAGCACCTGTCGACCAAAATCACCTCTCGTGGTCATCCGGAACAACCCAATCACCAGGGTGTTCCCACAGAGTCCCTCGAAAAGACAGTCCTAACTCACATAAGACTTCTACTCCAGACTCCCCCTAGGAAATATACAGGTCCTAACTCACATAAAACCTCTATTCTCCAGCGCCATGGCCAATCACTAGAACATCCGGAACAACCCAAATCTCCCGGGTGTTCCCCAGAGTCCCTAGAAAAGATAGTCCTAACTCACATAAGACTTCTATTCCAGACTCCCCTAGGAAATAGGCAGGCTCTAACTCACATAAAACCCCTATTTTCCAGCGCCATCCAGGGAATCACGAGTCCTAACTCACATAGAACCTCATCCCCAGATAATCCTCCTAGAACATAGACAGCTCTAACTCACATAAAACTTCCATTTCTAGCCTCCATAGCCGATAGGCAAGTTCTAACTCCCATAGAACTCTATCGCTAGACCTCCACATGACCTACCAGTCATCACATCACACGACTCCACCAGTCATACCATCAGAACACACATCTTATAACACATTTAATAAGGAAAACTCATCTTATTAACTCTCAAAATGTATAACAACATCAAATGAAAAATACATACAACTCATAGGCACATGATAAAACAGACTCTGAAAACCAAAAAAGAAACTCAAACCACCGCTTGTTTTTCGAACCACTTCGAGAACTTCTTCTTCATCATCGCTTCTGGTTCCCAAGTCTCCTCCTCAATACCGTTACAGTCTCACACGACTCTCACCAACGGTATACTCTTCCGACGCAGCGCCTAGACTCTCCTCTCGAGAATCCTCACCGGTCTCGCTGCCAACGTTATGTTGGGCTGAAGATCCTCTGGAATCCTAGCCAACACTTCCTCAAACTCATGTAGACACTTCCGCAGCATCGAAACATGGAAGATTTTGTGAAAAGCCTTCATACTCTGAGGTAACTCCAATCGATAAGCTACCGGTCCGACCCGCTCCACCACCTTGAACGAACCCATAAACCTTGGACTTAGCTTATTCTCTAAAATGGATCTGTTAAGACACCTCAACATCGCTGCCTTGAGATACACTAGATCTCCCAGCTCAAACTCCAGCTTCCTCCGTCTCCTGTCGGCATAACTCTTCCGCCAATCTTAACCCTCTCTCATGTTCAGCCTTAAGACACGGATCTTCTCCGTCATCTCCTGAACGAAGTCTACACCAAACATGTTCCTCTACCCTACTTGAGTCCAGCATAATGGTGTCCTATACGATCTCCCATAAAGAGCCTCATATGGAGCCATCCCAATAATCGCCTGGTAACTGTTGTTGTACGCAAACTCAACCAGGTTCAGATGATCCGCCCAATGACCACCATAGTCCAGCACACAGATCCTCAGCAAATCCTCCAATGTCTGAATCATCTGCTCGGACTGCCCATCCGTCTGAAGATGATACGCTGTGCTCATATGTACCTTAGTGCCCATCTCTGCCTGAAATGCCCTCTAGAACTCTGAAGTAAACCTCAGATCCCTGTCTGACATGATACTCGCTGGCACCCTATGCAGCCTCATTATCTCACGCACATACTTCCTAGCCAACACCACCGCTCCGTCGGTCTTCTTGATGGCCAGAAAATGTGCCGACTTGGTTGCATCATAGGCCCGTGACACTGGCAACCCCGTCACGGAGTCCATGGTAATCATATCCTACTTCCACTCTGGGATAGGGAAACTCTGCAATATACCACTCAGAACCTAATGCTCAGCCTTCACCAAATGACACACGTTGCACGCTGTAACCCAGTTAGCTACATCCATCTTCTTCCCGACCCAGTGATAATACCTCTTCAGATCACGATATATCTTGGTCGCTCCCGGATGAATCGATAACATGCTCAAATGAGCCTCTCTCACGATCTCCTACCTCAGATCCTCGTCTTTGGGTTCACAAACCCGTACGTTCACCAATATCATCCCACTCGCTAAGACCACATATTCTGAATCTGCCGCCTTAGAAGCATCAACCAAACCTTGATCCTTCTTCTGAGCAACTCGAATCCTGCTCAACAAGTCTGCCTGGTTAGCTGCCTCTAACACAATCTCAACGTACTGATCTCGCTCACCAGAGCCTCCATATCCCGCTTCTGATCTGAAGCAACCCTCTTCCGACTCAACGCATCCGCAACCAGATTAGCTTTACCCGGATGGTACCCAATCTCCAGGTCATAGTCCGCAACTAACTCCATCCAGCGCCTCTGTCTCTGGTTCAGCTCTGGCTGAGTGAAGAAATACATCAGACACTTGTGATCGGTGAACACCTGCACCTTTTCGCCATAAAGATACGACCTCCAAATCTGTAAAGCAAAAATCACCGCAGCCAACTCCATATCGTGGGTAAGGTAGTTGCACCCATCCTTCCTCAACTGCCTCGAAGCATATGCAATAACCCTTCCCTACTGCATCAGTACAGTACCCAGACCAACTTTCGAAGCATCAGTATACACCACATACGGCTCACCCGGCTTGGCTAAAGCCAACACTAGTGTACTCGTCAACATCTCTTTCAGCTTCCTGAAAATATCCTCGCAAGCTGGAGACCACACAAAAGGAACATCCTTCCCTGTCAACTTCGTCATCGACTGCGCCATACTCGGAAACCCCTTGACAAACCTCCGTAAATAACCCGCCAACCAAAGAAAACTCCAGATCTTGGTGGCACTCCTCAGTCTAGGCCAACCTTTGATAGCCTCAATCTTAGCCGGATCCACAGAAACTCCCGCTTCAGACACCACATGGCCCAGAAAGTCATCTCTCACTGCCAGAAACTGCATGTACTCAACTTCACCCGCAGCTTCTCCAGAACCAACCTCAAGTGCACCTCGTGCTCCTCCAAACTCCTCGAATACACCAGGATATCATCTATGAAGATGATCACGAACACATCTAGATACTCCTGGAAAACCTTGTTCATCAACCGCATGAACGCTGCTGGCGCATTTGTCAACCCAAACGGCATCACCACAAACTCATAATCCCTGTACCTCGTCCGAAAGGCAGTCTTCCTAACATCCACCTCATCAATCAGAATTTGATGGTATCCCGAAGCCAAGTCGATCTTGGAGAACAAGGTAGCCCCTCACACCTGATCCAACAACTCATCAATGCGTGGCAGATGATACATGTTCTTCACAGTGACTCGGTTAAGTCCCCGGTAATCGATGCACAGCCAAAAACTCCCATCCTTCTTCTTCACAAACAACACCGGCGCTCCCCACGGTGACACACTAGGCCGGATGAATCTCTTCCCTAACAGATCATCCAGCTGCTTCTTCAGCTCTGCCATCTCTGCTGCAGCCATACGATAAGGTACCTTGGATATAGGAGTCGTTTCCAGTTCTAGCTCAATCGTGAATGGATCCGACCGCGACGATGGCAATCCCAACAACGACTGAAACACATCTTGGAAATCCCGAATAACCCGAATATCCCCAACTGGAACCTCTCCAACAGTCTCCGGCATCACTATCGTCGCCAGATACGCCTCACAGCCTTTCTCAATCAACTGCTCGGCCTGTATCGCTGAAATCACAAGACTCACGGAAGTCGGCCTCACACCCTGATACACTTACCTTCCCGACTCCCGCTCGAACACAACCTGTCCTCGATGATAATGCAGATGGACCCTATACCGATCCAACCAATCCATAAACAGGATGATATCGTACAACTCCATCGAACTAATAAACAGATCTGCTGGCATCAATTATCCCGCCACCAGAACATCCACACCACGAGTCCGCCGGAAAGTAGCTAACGTCCTGCCACCAGCAACCTTAACTACTCCTGACTGCTCACCAGAATCGTTCCGGATCCCGCTGCCCTCCGCACACTCTGGAGTAATGAAGCTATTCGTATCTCCCGAATCAAACAACACGTGGGACTCACATCCGCCCACAACTAAGGTCCCTGCACAAATCCCATGTGCTTTAAGACTCGACACTCTATCGCAGACACACAATTTCAAACAGACAAAATTCAATCACCACAAGAAATTAAAAAGAACAAGTCTAAAATTTACCTGTGATCGGTCTGGCGCTAGAACCGCTTGCCTCCGCCGAAGTGAAAACCTATGGCGTCGCTGTAATCTGAGCCAAAGGCTGCACAGCTAACGGCTGCACTGCCGCCACCGCCATATGCTGCAGCTTCAGACACTTGGGCTTAATATGCCCGACTCTCTGCAATGGTTAGACACCGGAGCACCCCGAGTCTCACTCCTCTTCGGACAACTGGCCACCTTGTGATCCAAGCTTCCACACCCGAAGTATCGTGGACCATCCTGCTCTCTCTGAGTAGGCCCTGAAGTGCTCTCCCACTTCCTCTTCTGACCCTGAGCAGGCTTGCCGCCCTTGCTCGAACCCGTCTACTGCTGTGACCTCCTCTGCTGCTGCACCGGTGGACTCACCACCATAGCCTGCTCCCTGAGGTCCTCCTCAATCGCAGCAGCCGTCTCAACTAACTCCGCCCTCGTGGCGAACTTACTCGCCCTACAGCGAGTCCTCAAATCAGCTCAAACTCCCCCTAGGAACCTTCTCACCTGGGCCTGCTCGCCCTCCATGCCCCTACCAGCATGTACCAGGAGTCGACTAAACTCCAAGTCGAACTCCCTCACTGTCCGGTCTCCCTGAGCCAGGTTCAGAAACCTAGACTCCATCCGGTCCACCGTCTCCTGCGAGAAATACTTGGCATGGAACTCATCCAGGAAATCCTCCCAGACCATCTCGGCCTGTACCCGCCTGGCCTCAATACCTCTCTACCAGAGATGCGCGTCACCATCCAGATAGTTAACCGCCAGATCAACCCGGTATCCGTATGGACACCTGATAGAGCGAAAGTTCTGCTCCAACCTCCGCCGCCACTCATCGGCCTCCCCACTCTTGGCACCACCCGAGAAAAACTCGGTGCCAATCCTCTGCATTTGTTCCATCATCCTCAGGTAAAATGGAAGCTCCTCTGTAACCGCCACACCCGGCTGCACACCAGCCACACCCGGCTGACAACCAGCCACTACTGGTTACACACCAGCCACACCTGGCTGAACTCCCGAAGCCTGACCCGGAGGCGACACCCCACCTGGTTGCCGCTCCAGAATCATCTGCAGCAAACCCGCCAAGCGATCATCTCGATCTTGGGCCACACCTGAGACACACCCCCACCTGGGCCCACCACATCACCAGCTATCTTGGGACCCACACTAGCCCCACCAGCCCTCACACTGGTACTCGTAGCAGTCACACCCACAGGCCCCTCCTGAAACGTCTACGAGTCTGCCACCTGCTCCTGCGTGGTCTCCTAGGCCACACTCGCGGCATCAGACTCACTCTGCAGTCCTCGCCCGCGCCCACCACGACCATCTCGGCCTCCACGGCCCCCACGACCTCTGCCTCTAGCTACTCTAGCTATCACTCTGCACTAACCTGCATACTACTAAGTACTAGACAAACAAAAAGTCATAAAACACATACCGTGGAATCTCATTGAAGGTTCGGAAGAGATGATCTAGGACTCCATACCCACTCAACAATCAATCGACTATTCACATAATCAGTCAATCAATCACCCGCCCTAGAACCATAAGGACTCTGATACCAAAATGAAAAGACTCGACCCAAAAATTTAAAATTTTTCCCTTCGGATTATTCATCACAGATAATAATTCTCAATGGGCCAAACACAAGCAACTCGGAAACAATTAAAATAAACAATAACACACCAATCAATAAATCTCATACTTTATTAATTCACTAAACTGTTCAATTCAATAAATCAATAACCAATAAAACCAATTCAACCAACATCAATAACAATTCCAGAGACTACTAGCAACCTAGCAATTCTAACAATACATTCACTCAGACGAGACACTAGATCATCTCCTCTTCCCGGCTATGATTCCACGATCACATTTTCTCTTTACCTGCAACACATGGTAAAAAGAGTTGCGTGAGTATTATCACAAATACTCAGCGACGCGGTCATCCCGTCTACAGGTTATAGACACAGGCATAAGCAAGAGATACAATACCAGGATGAGCATACAACAAGCATACACAAAACAATCAACACGAACCAGTACACAAGCTACTGTGTCGATCGACACAACCACTAGGTGTCGATCGATACACTGCACCCGTTTCGATCGACACACCACCATGGTGTCGATCAACATGCACCCGTGTCGATCAACACACCACCATGGTGTCGATCAACACGACATCGCAGAACCCAGGAAACGAGCCTATCCTCTCATGGCTCGAATCCCATCGCGATTCATCGATCTCTTGCACGAAATTCATCCACAAACACACAGAATCCAATCCAAACAACACAAGCAAACGTATTCCATTTAATCCTTTATCCAGATAAACCTACGGTCACGCACTCACCTCGATTCGGGAAGAAAAAGAGGATGAACACGAAAAACACACGAAGAACACCCGAACAACCTCTGATTTTGTCCTTCCTAGACCCGAAATCAACCCAGCAACGATCCCTCTTTGTTTCTAATAGCCTCCCATGCAATCACCAGCCTCAAGAACGATCAGTCCTTCTCCAAAATTCACCAGAATTCTCTCAATCTCTCTGATTCTGATTTCTCTCCCAAAAGTCTTTGTTTTTCTACTGTTTTGTGATAAAAACACGGCCAAATCAACTGATTCCCTTTTTATATACAAACCCTAGGGTTCCTTAAATCGATCGCCAAACTGCGCGATCGAAAACCAAACATGTCGGTTCAATTTAACCCCGTGTCGATCGACACACCACCGAAAATTCACTTTTTTGGTTCACAGCCGTTACAATCCATACGAAGGTCTGGATGGTTTGTGTGCCTAGATGGGGTGGGAGTATCAGAAGTATTTGCCTTTCAACACCTGAGCGAGTAAAGAATTAGGGATTGGTGTAGTCACCAGAGTTGTTTTGCCAGTAAAGCCTGGTCAAACTCTTCGATAGACTTAAAGGCAATACCCCCTTTACTCTTAGGGAGACACAATTTCTTCCATGCAATCCAATGCATGCCATTCAAGTTACTTTTGTTACGCCACCAAAATTTAGCTATTGCACTCGTAAGTGTTTGGTGTAGTCTCTTTGGCAGGAAGAAACTTGACATTACATAAGTCGGGAGCACTTATGCCACTGACTTAATCATAACTTCCTTTCGTCCTTTTGACAGAAATTTTGTTGACCACCCATTAATACGCTGGTTAAGTCGCTCCTGGACAAAAGCGAAAACCTGTGCTTTGGATACTTGTAGCTGCTCCAGAATTACTTTAGTTTTAAAAAGATGGAAAAGAAATAGAATGAGAAGGGAGAGAAAAAGGAGAGAAAGAAAAACTAGACTAAAATACACGTATGTTGTGTGTTGTTCATGAGACCATGTTATTAAGAACAATATAGGAAATATTGTGGATTGATTCCAAAATATCATAGCCATGCTCTAATATAGTTACTTACGCAATTATAATTTTTTTCATAGTTATTTTAGCCAATTCCCCTAAAATCAAATTTAAGTCGAAATAAATTTTTTACCCTAAGAGCCATAATAATTTTGAGTCGGTCCTGATTTTGGTGATCAACTGTTGTCGTTAAATGTAATTTTTCGAAGCAAGTGTTGATGGTTATGAGTGATTTTTGGTCGTCACATACCTAATTTAGCTAAATTTGTTATCTCTGTATTTATCTTTTGGGGATGGATAGTATGTTGGTTTCCAATACTTGCTTCAACAGAAATTTGGTCTGGTAAGAATCATGCCGATTGATATTTCCATTTCAACTTCGGATTTTAGTTTATCTCCATCAGCCCAGTAATAGGAGGATAGTTGTCCTCAATGAGACTCTCTTCTTCATGAGAATAACTGTGGGCGTAGTTTGGAACATCCCTTAATTATTTTAAAACGGATCATTTTAGAATTGATAGTTTTTTTGTTGACAGCATTATAAACTAGATTACGATCAGTTGGGTACTCAACCTGGTGGTGACGAGTTTACATAAGAGAATATCATAACTAAAAATATGTGCACTATTCGCTAGCCTATCGACCCTGGAATTTAGTGTGTGCGGAATGAGCTAGAATGAATTTTTTTTAACTTTTCCTTTAGATTCATCAATGTTTTGAGTTGTATGTCAAACGTCGGCTACTCCATCGGTGTAGACACCATCTTCACCAAGGGTATGTGTCCTTCCAGGAACTATCCGTAGAACACTTAAAACCTGTGTAACTTAACGAACCTATGACATGCCCCACCTCTAGTGGCTGTTGGAGGAGTTCTTAGATTGGGCCTTCTCCAATGCCATAGCCTCTCCTTCCGCATTTTTTAGAACAATGTTTGGAGTCACATCTATTTTTCTCTATACATTATCATTTCGTGCCTTCCAAATATACTATATAATCCATGGGAATATCGTATGTTGATGTTCGGGAGGTACTCGCCAAAAGAGACAATCCATATTAGTGAAACGAGAAGTTACTGGGAAAACACTGGCTGTCATAGGAATCGTAGCCATGTTTGAAATGCAGGAGAGCATTCAAATGCAGGAGGGCATTCAAACAGAGCATGAGTTATTGTGTCATACATGCCACAAGGCCCACAACGGACACATTGTTTATCACATCTCACTATCCGACTATGCAAATTGGCACGCACCGACAAACACTCGAGGTAACTTGACATAACAAATGCCTTAATTTCAATGGGCATTGGATCCGCCATGATTGTGATTGCAGCGCCTATATTGTTGGTCCGTGAAAACTATTTTGAGCTGAATACAAATGATTGTTTTCTATTTGGTAACCAGATTTGATGGTGTATTTTCCAGTTTTTGTATCGTACCATCCTACCGAATCAGGTCTGGCTATAGTCCCTATAGGGATGCTATGAATAATGTCCACATCTCCAAGAACTAATATCGCATTAAGCAGAGCCGTATTCAAAGTCCTTGTCAGAGGGTCAATCATATGAGAGGGGAAATAATTAATGGTTTAACAAATGGGTGCATGTGGCAGTTGAGATGGTATCCAAGGGTTTTCCATACAGATATGGAGGACCCTGATCCAAGAGTTGATTTTATTTGATGGAAAACTGTAAAAATCCACTTTTGGTGTGTCCATTTTCAAAAAATGTCACCATGAATTGTCTATTTTAAAAAAAAAATGGATTTATTAAAAAAAATTTAAACCCTAAATCCGAAAATTATAAACCTTAAAAAGGATTTTGACCCCTAACGAACCCTAATACAAAATAGTTAACCAAAACCAAAATGAAATTTGGAATATAAATGATATAATTTTTGAAACAACCCGATCCGTTTTTTTTTTTTTTTAAACATCGAATTAGCATTTTCATAAATACTAATTCTCAACATTCACATTAAACCAGCAAACCCAACATAACCAGCAGAAATCAACTTGATTCAATTCAAACAATTATCCATTAAATCCAATAACCAATTCAATAACCAACATAAACCAATTCATAAAACCAGCAACCTAGCGGTTCTAAACAATATGATAAAGCAACACAATTGAGACTCTAGATCATCTCCTCAGCCTGGCCTTGCATAACACAATAATCAACACGAGAATCACACCAATCAAAACATCAATCAAACGCATTCTGACATTCTCTTTACCCAGATAAGCCATGGTCACGCATTCACCTTAGCGATCGCGTCCAAAAACTGAATCCGAGAAAAATAGCAATTGAAAAATAGTGTTTCGGGCGGTTGCGGTTGAAACGCTAATCTGGTTGGACGATTGGAGCTTAATTGGAGCATTTTGGAGCATCGAGCAAAGAAGAGCCGAAGTGATCAAGTCAGAGTCGAGTTTTCATGGCTGTGTCGATCGACACAACCCTGTGTGTCGATCGACACACATGTCTGCTGCGAGAAGATTACAAGTTTTGAGGAAATTTCGGTTTTGCCCAAAAAGCCCAGAAATTTACAGCAAAGCCCAATCCGATTTTTATACATTATATATAGTTTTTCCTTAGGCTTTCATGTTTTATCTTGTTTTTAATTGAGACTTGGAGATAAAGAGATTTGGAGAGCTTTTGGGAGAGATTTCTATACTTCAGACCTTCGAAGATTTTGAACCCTTTTGTATCTCTATCTCTATCTTTTTATGCAATTTATTTCATTCATGATATTTGTTTCAATCACCATGTCTGAGTAGTTTGTTTGTTAGGCTTAGGGTTAGTCAAAGGAACATGAGAAATTGCTAGATCTGTTAGATTTGTTAGAGAACACCACTTGGATTCTTCATCTAGATTGTTATTAATTCTAGTTCTAGTTTGATCACCTAGAACTTAGATCTTAGGTTAATTGTTAGATGCGAAAGTATTGATAATTACCTGACCTAATCTTAGATGAGCAAATTATTTATTCGCAAAGAAATTTGGTTTAGACAATTTGTGAACAATTGAATCTGTGCTTTAATGCTTGTTTAACCTATTGAATTTACAAAGAAATTTGGGATTTAAGAAGTCAGACATAGATAGTTTTCGCAACGAAAGTTGGTTAGCTTTACAGAGTTTTCATGTTTAAGAACGGATCTTAATTCCCCTAACAATCTAACTTGTGTGCAGTTTCGAGTTTCCTGCGATTTCCCGAAAGCCTAGCTTTTGTCTCATTGATTTTAAGAACCCTACTTATCATTTTTTCTTGCTTGTTTTGATATTTAATTTACATTATTACATTTTTGCTTAGCCTAATTCGACTTCATAATTGATTGTGTGATTTGATTCCCTATGGATTCGATCCCTAAGTACGACTACGATCTCTTAATTTGAGAGAGAAGCTCATGATAAATTTGAGCATATCAACTTACCATGGTCGTCTAATCCGAGGTCCCTAACGCAAGTACAACCCTAGACTAGACGTCTACTTACGCATCCCTATCAACATCCCTGACCACCAGGTCAACACCACTCGAGACTACACTTGATCCCCGAGCTCCAATAGTCTCATACTAGCCACATTGCACCGTCTCACCACGACTATTCTCCTGACCCAACCCGGTCAGCACCACCCGAGATAATCTCCGATCCCTGAAGCTCATCTAGTCTCATACTTACAATCACGAGCAGACATTATTGCTCATAAATAATACACATAACTCATATACATATACACCATAACCAACTCTCAGGATCGTCATCCCTTGAGTCATCGTATGCAGGGAACCCACCGTCCCCTAGAGAGAACCACCATCTCTCGAGTATATGCAGGAAACCCACTATCCCCTGGAGAGAACCACCATCCCTCAAGTATACACAGAGAACCCAATATCCTCTTAAGCAATAACTCTACAACGGGCATCATAAGCACCTGTCGACCAAAATCGCCTCTCGTGGCCCATCATGACATCCCTTATCCCAGAATATCATCTCATCCATGACCACCACTAGTTCATCCAAAACAACCCTCACTAGGTGCTTCCGAAACAACCCCCACTAGGTGTTTCCATCAGAGTCCTTGAAAAGACAAGTTCTAACTCCAATAAAACCTCTATCCCCCAGTGCCATCTAGAGAATAGATAAGTCCTAACTCACATAGAACCTCTATTCCTAGATACTCATCCCTGGCAAATGGACCAGCTCTAATCTCCACAGAACCTCTATTTCCAGCCATCTCATGATCCCACCAGTCATACCATAAGAACCCACGTCTTACAACACATTTAATAAGGAAAACTCATCTTATTAAATTCCAACAATGTATAATCGTTATAACTCAAAACCGAAAAATACATCCAAAAAAATCATAGCAACATGCTATACAGACTCTGAAAACCCGAAAAAGACACTCAAGTCACCACTTGCTTCTTGAACCACTTTGAGAACTTAGTCTTCATCCTCGCTTCTGGTTCCCAAGTCTCTTCCTCAATACCGTCATAGTCCCACACGACTCTCACCAATGGTATCCTTTTCCGGCGCAGCACCTTAATTCTCTCACTCGAGAATCCTCACAGGCCTCGCCGCCAACGTCATGTTGGGCTGAAGATCCTCCGAAATCTTAGCCAACACCTCTTCAGACTCATGTAGACACTCTCGCAGCATCGACACATGAAAGATCTTATGAAAAGCTCTCATGCTCTGAGGTAACTCCAACCGATAAGCTATTGGTCCCACCCACTCCACAACCTTGAACGGGCCCATAAACTGCGGACTTAGCTTATTCTCTGAAATGGATCTGTTAGGACCCTTCAACATCACTGCCTTGAGATACACCAGATCTCCCAGCTCAAACTCCAGCTCTTTCCTCCTCTTATCGGCATAACACTTCTGCCGATCCTGAGCCTCTCTCATGTTCAACCTCAAGACACGGATCTTCTCCGTCATCTCCTGAACAAAATCCGCACCAAACATGCTCCTCTCCCCCACTTGAGTTCAGCATAACGGTGTACGACATGGCCTCTCATACAGATCTTCATATGGAGTCATCCCAATACTCGCCTGGTAGCTATTGTTGTACGCAAACTCTACCAGGTTCAGATGATCCGCCCAATGACCACCATAATCCAGCACACACATCCTCAACAAATCCTCCAATGTCTGAATCATCCTCTCAGACTGTCCATCCATCTGAGGATGATACGTTGTGCTCATATGCACCTTAGTGCTCATTTCAGCCTGAAATACCCTCCAGAACTCTGAAGTAAACCTCGGATCCCTGTCTGACACAATACTCGCTGGCACACCGTACAGCCTCACTATCTCCCGCACATACTTCTTAGCCAACACCGCCGCTCTATCGGTTTTCTTGATGGCAAAAAAATGTGCTGACTTCGTCAAACGATCCACAATCACCCAAATCGCATCATAGGTCCGTGACACTAGCAACCCTGTCACAAAGTCCATGGTAATCATGTCTCACTTCCACTCTGGAATAGGCAAACTCTACAATAAACCACTTGGAACCTAATGCTCAACCTTCACCAACTGACACCATTGCACGCTGCAACCTAGTTAGCTACATCCCTCTTCATCCCGACCCAGTGATAATACTACTTGAGATCACGATACATCTTGGTCGCTCTCGGATAAATTGACAACATACTCGAATAAGCCTCCCTCAGGATCTCCTGCCTCAAATCCTCATCCTTGGGTACAAAAACCCGCTCGTTCACTAGTATCGTCCCATTCGTCGAGACCAAATACTCTGAACCTGCCACCTGAGAAGCATCAATCAACCCCTGATCCTTCTCCTAAGCCACCCGAATCCTGCTCAGCAAATCCGCTTAGTTAGCTGCCTCTAACCCCAATGGCTCCTGTGAGATAACACACAATCTCAACGTACTAATCTCGCTCACCAGAGCCTTCATATCCTGCACCTGAGCCAAAGCAACTCTCTTCCGACTCAACGCATCTGCAACCAGATTAACCTTACCCGGATGGTACCCGATCTCCAGATCATAATCCGTTACCAACTCCATCAAGCGCCTATATTTCTAGTTCAGCTCCGGCTGAGTGAAAAAATACTTCAGACTCTTATGGTCTGTGAACACCTGCACCTTTCCGCCATAAAGATAAGACCTCCAAATCTTTAAAGCGAAAATCACCGCAGCCAACTCCAAATTGTGGGTAGGGTAGTTGCACTCATGGTTCCTCAACTGCCTCGAAGCATATGCAATAACCTTTTTCTGCTGTATCTATACACAACCCAAACCAACTTCTGAAGCATCTGTATACACCACGTAAGGCTCACCCTGCTCGGGTAACGCCAACACTGGTGTAGTGGTCAACATCTCCTTCAGCTTCCCGAAACTCTCCTCGCAAGCTGAAGACCACACAAAAATGACATTCTTTCCCGTCAACTTCGTCATTGACTACGCCATACTCATAAATTCCTTAACAAACCTCTGATAATAACCCGCCAACCCAAGAAAACTTTGGATCTCGATGGCATTCCTCGGTCTAGGCCACCCTCTGATAGCCTCAATCTTAGCCGGATCCACAGAAACTCCCTCTGTAGACACTACGTGGCCAAGAAAACTCATCTCCCGCTGCCAGAAACTGCACTTACTCAACTTCGCATACAGCTTCTGCTCCCGCAACTTCTCCAAAACCACTCTCAAGTGAACTTCATGCTCCTCAAGACTCCTCGAATACACCAGAATATCATCAATGAAGATGATCACAAACACATCCAAATACTCCTGGAACACCCCGTTCATCAACTGCATGAACCCTGCTGGCGCATTCGTTAACCCGAAAGGCATCACTACGAACTCATAATGCCCATACCTCGTCCTGAAAGCCGTTTTCCAAACATCCGCCTCATCAATCGGAATCTGATGGTAACCCGAAGCCAAATTGATCTTGGAGAACCATGTAGCTCCTCACAAGTGATCCAACAACTCATCAATCCACGGCAGAGAATACTTGTTCTTCACAGTGAGTCGGTTAAATCCTCGGTAATCGATGCATAACCGAAAACTCCCATCTTTCTTCTTCACAAACAACACTGGCGCTCCCTAAGGTGAGACACTAGGCCGGATGAATCCCTTCCCCAACAAGTCATCCAGCTGCTTCTTCAGCTCAACCATCTCTGCTGAAGTCATACGGTAAGGCGCCTTGGGTATAGGAGTCGTCCTTGGTTCTAACTCAATCATAAACAGATCCGACCTCGACGGCGGTAATCCCTGCAACGACTGGAAAACATCCTGAAAATCCTGAATAACCCGAATATCCCCAACTGCAACCTCTCCAACAGTCTCTAGCATCACTATCGTCACCAAATATGCCTTGCAACCCTTCTCAATCAGCTGCTCGGCCTGTATGGCCAAAATTACGAGACCTCCGGAAGCCGGTCTCACACCCTGATAAACCAACCTCTTCGCCTCCCTCTTGAATACAACCCATCCTCGATGACAATCCAGATGCACTCTGTACCAATCCAGCCAATCCATACTGAGGATGACATCGTATAGCTCCACCGGACTAATAATCAGATCTGCTGGCATCAACTCTCCCGTCACGAGAACATCCACCCCACGAGCCCGCCCAAAAGTAGCTAACGACTTGCCTCTAGCAACCCTAACTACTCCCGACTGTTCACCAGAATCGCTCTGGATACCGCTATCTCCACACACTCCGGAGTAATGAAGCTATTCGTAGCTTCCAAATCAAACAACACGTGGGACTCACATTCGTCCACAACTAAGGTCTTTGCACAAATTCCATGTTTTTTAAGACCCTAACACTCTAGCACAGACTCAGAATTTCCACAACAGACAAAATTCAAACACAAAAAGAATTTAAAAGTCAAATCCAGAAAAATACTTGTGATCGGTTTGGTGCTAAAACCGCCCACTTTCGTCGAAGTGTACACCTGCGGTGCCGCTGCAATCTAAGCCAACGGCTGCACTACCGCCACTGCCATCTGGTGTAGCTTTGGACACTTGGGCTTGATATGCCCTAGCTCTCTGCAGTGGAAACACACATGTGCTCCCCGAACCTCACTCCTCTTCGGACAACTGGCCACCTTGTGATCCATACTCCCGCACCCGAAGCATCCAGAACCACCCTGTTTTCTTTGACTCGGCCTGAAGTGCTCTCCCACTTTCTCTTCTGTCTATGCGCAGGCTTGCCACCCCTGCTCGGACCAACCTGCTGTTGCGACCTCCTCTGCTGCTGCACAGGTGGACTAACCACCACAGCCTACTCCCAGCGATCCTCCTCAATCATAGCAGTTGT
This sequence comes from Arabis hirsuta, assembly GCA_964056655.1. Taxonomy (NCBI): domain Eukaryota; kingdom Viridiplantae; phylum Streptophyta; class Magnoliopsida; order Brassicales; family Brassicaceae; genus Arabis; species Arabis hirsuta. The sequence continues at coordinate 19,287,504 of OZ053303.1, forward strand.
CTCAACCAGCTCCGCCCTTGTGGCGAACCTACTCGCTCTGCAGCGAGTCCTCAAATCAGCTTGAATTCCCCTTAGGAACCTCTTCACCTGGGACTGTTCGCCTTCCATGCCCCTACCCGCATGTATTTGAAGTCGATTGAACTCCACGTCGAACTCCCTCACTGACCGGTCTCCCTGAGCCAACTCCAGAAACCTCAGCTCTAACCGATCCACCGCCTCCTATGAAAAATACTTGGCATTAAACTCAGCCAAGAAATCTACCCAGACCATCTCGGCCTGCACCCTCCTGGCCTTAACACCTCTCCACCAGAGATGCGAATCACCATCCAGATAGTGAACCGCCAGATTAACCCGGTATCCCTCCGAACACCTGATAGAGCGAAAGTTACGCTCCAGTCTCAGCCGCCACTCATAGGCCTCCTTAGGCTTGGCACCTCCCGAGAAAAACCCAGTGCAAATCCTCTGCATCTACTCCATCATCCTCAGGTAGGATAGAAGCGTCTCTGCAACCGCCACAACTAGCTACACACCAACCATACCCGGCTGCACCCCAGTCACTCTCAGCTGAACATAAACCACTCCCGGCTGAACACCAGCCCCACCTGGCTGTAGTCCCGGAGCCTGACCTGGAGCCAGCACCTTACATGTAACCACTCCAGAATTAACTGCAGCAAACCCGCCAAGCGATCATCTCGATCTTAGGCAACACCTGCGGCACCACCCCCACCTCGGCCTACCGCACCACCAGCTACACCAGGACCCACACCAACCCCTCCAATCCTCACGCTGGTACTCGTAGCGACCACACCCACGGACCCCTTCTGAAACGCCAGCGAGTCAGCCACCTGCTCTTGCGTGGTCTCATGGGCCACACTCGCGGCATCAGATTCACTCTCGAGCCCACGCCCATCACGACCATCTCGGCCTCCACGGCCTCCATGACCTCTGCCTCTAGCCACTCCAGCCATCACTCTGCACTAACCAGCAGACTACTAAGTACTAGAAAAACCGAAAGTCAAACAACACATACCGTGGAATCTCATTGAAGGCTCGGAAGAGATGATCTAGGACTCCAAACCCACACAACAATCAATTGACTAAATCACATAACCAATCAATTGCACCCGCCCTAGAACCATAAGGGCACTGATACCAAAATGAAACAACCCGACCCGTTTTTTTTTTTTAAAACATCAAATTAGCATTCCCATAAATAATAACTCTCAACAATTCTCAACAATCACATTAAACCAACAAAACAAACATAACCAGCGGAAATCAACTCGATTCAATTCAAACAATAATCCATTAAATCCAATAACCAATTCAATAACCAACATAAACCAATTTATCAAACCAACAACTTAGCGGTTCTAAACAATACGATAAAGCAACACAATTGAGACTCTAGATCATCTCCTCTTCCCGGCCTTGATTCCACGAACACATTTTTTCTTTACCTCCATCACATGGCAAAACGAGATGCGTGAGTATTATCACAAATACTCAGTGAGACAGTCATTCATCTACTAGGCTATACACACAGGCATAATAAAATATCACAATACCAAGCGATCAAACAACAATGCATAACACAATAACCAACACGAGAATCACACATCAATCAAAACATCAATCAAACATCAATCAAACGTATTCTGACATTCTTTTTACCTAGATAAGCCATGGTCACGCACTCACCTTAGCGTTCGCGTAAAAAAACCGAATCCGAGAAAAATAGCGATTGAAAAATAGCGATTAAAAATAGCATTTTGGGCGGTTGCGGTTGAAACTCGAATCTGGTAGTTTGCAACAGCTTTCTGGGAGACTGCAGAAATCGCGTTTCCAAAAATGCGTTTGCGTTTCAAAACGAATTAGGGTTTCTGGTTTTCAGACCCAAGAAGTGTTTCTTGGCCAGAAAGACACACAAATAACTCACTGAGTTTACCTCGGATCGGAACTCTGAAACCCTATCTGGATTCCTTGCAGCTTCACCTTTCCAACGACACCGGAAACGTTCTCTGATTCTTACTAGATCAACGGAAAATAACCTCCAAACCTAGCTCCATGAAACAAGAAACAATAGCAAATCTGAGACAGTTTCTGGTTTACAGGAAAAGCTGCGATTTATGGCAAACTTTAACTGAGGATTGCGGACGCGTTATACCTTGGATTGGATATCGGAAAGATGCTCCAGAAACTACGAACCGAGATTTATCCAAAAATAACCGTCTGGGTTGTTACAGTTCGCTCCGGAAACGCCCCGCAAAGTCACTGCTCGCAACACCTTCCCTTTTCACCTCTTTGCTCTGATTTTCCGGTCACAGGAGCACACGAGTGAAACCTCTGGTGGTTGTGGCGGCTGGTTCACGTCGGAAAAAGGGCAAAGCTTCGCTAGAATGAGAATCTCAGCCTTGTTCTCTCTTTGACCTTCCCTTGAAATAGAGAAAGAGAGCCTAGGGTTAGGGTTTTTTGGGAGGAAAGTGGGCTACACGAAAATAGGTCCTAGGATTGTGGGTTTATTAGGATTGGGCCAAAACCAAACCTCAACCCATCTATTTAATCAAAACAAATAGACCAAACTTCCAATTTTTTGTTTACGGATGTTACAATTTTAGTGATGTTGTTGAAAAAATTTCAAAAGTGTTATATTTTTTAAAAGTGGCATTTTTTAAATAATTTATAAATTGTAGAGTTTAAAACTTATTTATTTTGGGTTAAAGTTTAGGTTTTGGTTAGATGGTTTAGTATTTTTAATTTAGAGTTAGTTATGCAGGGTTTAGTATCTAAGCCATATTATGAAAAAATCATATCCGTTTTTTCAAATTCAAAACTACATCCAGTACGAAAAAGATTTGTTTCTAATGGGATGATTATGATCGACTTATATTAAGAGAATGAAACAAAACAAAAAAAGATGAGACGGGGTAGGTGATGGGCGATGATTGTTAGGGGCAGTTTTGTCTACTTATAAGTGCAATGATTATTTATCATATTTACTCGAACACCCTAATTTTTAGAAAATAGTGTTATATGCAGAGAGGTATAAAAAAATTGATTTGGGTATTTATATCACTAAACTGCATTTATATTTTCCATAACTCATCTTTATAGAATTATAGAATTAACCGTGTTTGAGTTGGAGCAATTCCAAGATTGGTGACATGTTGAAAATCGTTTTCCGTATCGTGTGAGTGAAGAAAAAACACAAGAAATATATTGTGGTGATTTAAAAGATCATCAAAACTCTTTCAAGCCTTCCCCAACTAATGCATTGGTAGTCGGATGAGGCTGGAGCACATGTATCAGGATAGGGTGTAGGGGCTTGAAAAGTGGCTATCAAGCGTTACAGGTGGTATCATATCAAAACAAGGTGAATGTGAAATTATGTGGGCTCACACTGTCGGGATGACAGTCTTGGTAAGTCATTAACGAGTACATCGCTATGTGAGTGGGATGATTGTAACATCCCGTTTTTAGAAACTATTGGTGCACGCAGAGAGATTAAAAAAAATGATTTGGTTATTTATACCACCATAACGTAGTTATCTTTTCTATAACTCATCCTAACATAACTCTAATGTTAATGTTAAGTGTGCTTGAACTAAAATAATTTCAAAATAGGTGATATAATAAAAATTATTTTCAATATCATTTGAATGAATACGAAAATATATAAAATATCTTCTGATGATTTACAGGATCACTAAACAAGTCTTATAAACCTCCGAAACTAACCATTGATCATCAGACGAAGGTGGGAATCACAAGCCGAGAGAGAACATAGACCCACAAATATTTACCATTTAGTATGATTATTAAATAATCTACCAATAAAACTAATATTCGTTTTGTCATGATCAATAATAATGATGGACAACATCATTATGTTTGTTTTCCTTTCCTTCTCGTAACGAAGAAGTGACAAGTCATTTTTCTTTCAGTGTGAATTTATTATTTATTATAAATAATAAGAATTGTTACAAATACAATTTTATTATAACAATTTAATTCGATATTTATGTAGATCAACGATAGATAGTTTTTTTTTCTATTTCATACTTATTGTAGACACTTCTATTTTTAATGTGCAGAATTACGACGAACGGTTTTATTATCTGCATAATTAATAATAAATCATATTATGTATGAATTAAATCTCATACCATGTTGTAGAAACATCAATTAACCCTTAGTCAAACCACTAGATAAAAAAATATTTCACAGCGAACAAAATTTGTTATACTATAGTTATACAGTTTTTTCTTCATCGTACATGCCTAAAGTTAGTATCATTTCGTAAATAGTTACGGCTAATATATAACTTAAATAAGAAAATTAATAGTAAGAGGTTTGTCTCAAAACCGAAAAACCGCTCTCAGTCGGGTTTTTAACGTAAGTAGAGTTTATTCAATCTAGCATTTCAAGTGATTTATTATGTTTTGTCAAATCCTATGCTATTGGATCATAGCTTTAAAAACCTCTATTAAAATCCAGTGTTACTAAACAAGTGATTTGGAAAAATTACCTTCAAATCTACTGTTATTGGAAATATAAGAAAGATATATTTTGTAATGCTTTCAAAGAATTTAAGAGGAATACACTGGATTGCATGGAAGAAGATGTGTCTCCCTAAGAAAGAGGAGGGTATGCATTTTAAGTATTTTGAAGAATTTAACCAAGCCTTATTGGCAAAACAACTCTGGCGACTTCACCAATACCCCAATTCCCTACTCGCGAGGGTTCTAAAGAGAAAATATTTCTGGTATTCATACCCCTTTGATGCAAAAAGGGTCTCGCCCCTCATATGGGTGGTAGAGTTTTAGAGTGCTAAACTGTTGGTGGATAAGGGAATGAGACATACTATTGGAAATGGGGCCATCACATAAGTCTGGTCGGACAATTGGATTCCTGCTGATGTCCCTCGGCCAGCTCGATGTGTGGGTTCCCTCCCAACTCTGAATATGCACGTCGTGGATCTAATTGATGAGGCATCTAAGACCTGGAATATGCAAATTATACAACAATGTATAGCACCACAGGATATTCCACTAATCCTTTCTTTGTGTCCTTCACGAGTGGGGACTCCAAATGGGTATTGTTGGCACCTTTCTAACACAGGAATGTACACCGTCCGCTCAGGGTATGAATTAGCGCGTCAAAATCTTGATGAAGAGTTTCGTTTCTCTCTTCAACAACCATCATTAAACCCCCTTAAAGAGAAAGTGTGGGAGGTGGCCACCACGAGTAAGATAAAACATTTTTTATGGTAGTCTATTTCAGGTGCAGTTGTGTCAACGAACTTCTCGCGCATAGACACTTACAGCTTGACCGGCAGCGTCCCAGATGTGGAGGGGAGGAGGACACTATTAACCATATACGTTTTACTTGTCCCCTGGCAAGACAATGTTGGGCGCTGGCCCAAATCCCCCACTCTCCCTCAGTTTTCCCGTCGGAGAACAGATGGAGTAATATGGATTACCTGCTCTCCCGGGTTCCCAATAGGCGAGATTTCGAGGAATCCATTAAATGCTACCTTTGGATTAATTGGTACTTATGGAAGGCACGAAATGATAAAGTTTTTAACAATTATGTTCGCTCGCCACAAGATATACTAGATCTCGCCATAAGAGAGGGTGCGGCTTGGTTTTTTGCTAATGTCCCAATGAAAAACGATGTAACAGGAGCCTGACGTCGATAAATTCGGTACTGCCACCGGCCACGTTTACGTGCTTCATCGATGGTGCGTGAAAACCGAAGATCCTACGAGCGGGATTGGATGGACTTTGCAACTACATGATGGAGAGATAGATCTCCTCGGACTAAGGGGTCTATGCCGGTGTCTATCTCCCCTACACTCAGAACTTTATAGTCTGCGATGGACGATGAAAAGCTTAAGGAAGAAAAGACGGTATTGAGTGATATAAGACTCGGTGATGAGGCTTATGATCTAGGAACCATGGATAGAATCACAAGCTGGTGTTCGCTATTCCTTGTGATGGTCTTAATGGTCGAAGATGGGATCCAACACGATGGTGATCACTCTTCCGTGTGAGATCAGAAAGTAGAAAGTGTAGATGGATCGATAGCATGACACAGAGGGATGATTATTCTCTTATTCGGTACTGACGTTTGTTCCTATGTGAATTACACACAAGTTCAAACAAGGCTGAAAATTCGCTCAAGAATGCTAAAAGAAAATTCGGTTCTTTATTGATAGGTAAAAAGTTGTGTGACTACAAAGCTGCGGTGGGACTTAATAAATAGTCCATCAGCTTGAACCTTCTAGGGTTCGACTCAAAACAACAAGGAAAGACTCAAAACAACATGACTTTTAAAACAAAACAACAAAATGTTCAAAAACTACTCTAAACAAAGTGCAGAGTTTCATTAAAGCCAGAAAATGAAACTATGGTCAGAACTTAAAATAAAAGAGGTGATGTCGTTTTGCACTTGTTCTTAGTGTTTTTGGATGCTTGAATCACCTGCAAAGATAGTATATAAATTGGACAACTTACCTTGATATCCGATTGCATCTGATGCGGCTTAGAGGTTCTCTTATAAATCTTCAACTTCCTCTTCTTCTTCTGATTCCATTTCTTGATCAATATCTTCTTCGTCTTCATTTGGTGTTGTGATTATAACTTCAGAAGTATGTTGTCGTCTCTTGGTAGAGCCAATGTCGTGATGGAGTTGTTTAGGTGCTAATGATGGAATGAAGATTTGAACAGCAAGGTTGATCCTTTTGGTTAATTGCTTGGACTCTGATCTTGTCATTGGACCGGGTTGAACTATAGGCATTGGAATTGGAGTTGGTTCGTGGTCTGAACCGATGTCCCATCATTCCCTCCCTCTTCAAGAGGTTTTGACCCCAAAACAGTTTCTCCTGCATCAAAGGAAGATAAATCTGCAACATTGAATGTATGTGATATGTTAAACTTACCATGGAGCTCAAGTTGATAAGCATTATTGTTGATGCGCTTTACGGCTTTGAAAGGACCATCTCCTCTTGGTGCTAGCTTGGAATTCCTCTTTTGTGGAAACCTCTCTGGCCTCATATGTAACCAAACCCACTCTCTTGGCTGAAAGATAAGCTCTTTTCGTCCCTTATCAGCTCTCCTATTATATTCTTCGATCTTCTTCTCAAGGTTTTCCTTGGCCTTAAGATGAATCTGCTTGATAATCTCTCCTCGTTTCAGTCCGTCTAGGTTAACTTGATCAGCTTGTGGGATGGGTGTAAGATCCAACGGTGATAGGGGATTCAATCCGTAGACAACTTCAAAAGGTGACAACTTAGAAGCAGAGTGAGTAGCACGGTTATATGCGAATTCAATAAAAGGTATGCATTCTAACCATGCTGTCATATTTTTTACCAAGTGTAGCTCGAGGAAGTGTAGAGAGTGTGTGATTTATTACCTCGGTTTGGCCATCTTTTTGAGCATGTCAAGTGGTAGAAAACAATAGTTTAGTACCTAGCTTCTTCCAAACTGTCCTCCATAAGTGACCAAGGAACTTGGTGTCCCTATCTGACACAATTGTTCTCGGAATCCCATGCAACTGAACCACCTCCTTAAAGAATAGATTAGTAATTTGTGTTGCATCATTGGTCTTGTTACATGGTATAAAGTGAGCCATCTTTGAGAATCTATCTACTACCACAAATATAGAGTCCTTGTGCTCGATCTTTGGTAATCCTAGCACAAAATCCATAGAAATATCTATCCAAGGGGCGTTAGATATTGGTAAAGGTAAATAAAGACCATGAGGATGTGACCTGGATCTTGTTTTGTGGCATTGCATACATCTTAAACAAAATCTCTCCACATCTTTCTTCAAGTGTGGCCAGTAGAAATTATCCATTACTATGGCTAAGGTTTTATCGATACCAAAATGCCCCATTAGACCTCTTCCGTGTGCTTCACTAAGCACTAATTCTCTCATAAATCCTTTCGGTATACACAAACATTTATCATTAAACAGAAAGCCATTTTGTAAATAAAATGAATCGTGAGGGCCTTTGTCGCATTGTTGGAAACTTTCGCTGAACTCAGGATTATCTTTGTATAATTCCTTGATGTGCTCAAAGCCCATAATCTTGGCTTCCATAGTGGCTATGAGTGCATATCGTCGAGATAACGCATCAGCCACAACGTTTTGCTTGCCTTTCTTATACTTGATGACATAAGGGAATGTCTCTATAAACTCTAACCACTTAGCATGTCTTCTCTTGAGTGTTGTCTGTCCACGTAGGTGCTTTAATGTTTCATGACCTGTATGGATTATGAACTCCTTGGACAGCAAGTGGTGTTGCCATGTCGCCAAAGCACGAACAAGAGCATATAGTTCTTTGTCATAAGTTGGAGTTAAGAGTGGCTCCACTCAACTTCTCACTGAAATAGGCTACGGGTTTCTTCCTTTGGTGTAAAACTGCTCCTATCCCCAGTCCCGAAGCATCGCATTCTATTTCAAACATATCATTGAAATCGGCATTGATAATACTGGTGCTTGAGTGAGTTGTTCTTTCAAAGTATTGAAGGCGGTGTCTTGGGCTGTTCCCCACTAAAAAGGCACGTTCTTCTTGATCACAGTCGTGAGCGGGGCTGCTATGGTGCTAAAATCTTTCACGAACCATCTATAGAAACTAGCTAACCCGTGAAAACTCCTTACATGGCCAATCGTAGATGCTGTAGGCTAATCTCTTATTGCCTTGATCTTCTCCTCATCTACTTGTAGTCCCTATTCACTTAACACAAATCCTAAGAATACAAGTTGGTTAGTACAAAATGAACACTTCTTGAGGTTAGCATAAAGGCCTTCCTTGTGAAGTGATCTAAGCACTAGTTCGAGGTGTTTAAGATGATAAACAAGGTTCTTACTATATGTAAGTATATCATCAAAGTAAACAACCACAAATTTACTTATGTATTCATGTAGAACCTAGTTCATCAAGCGCATGAAGGTACTTGGCGCATTAGTTAGATCGAAAGGCATAACTAACCATTCGTATTAGCCTTGCTTTGTCTTGAATGCGGTTTTCCATTCGTCTCCTTCTCACATTCTGACTTGGTGATATCCACTTTTCAAATCGACCTTTGAGAAGATGGTGGCCCCACTCAACTCATTTAGGATGTCATCTAGCCATGGAATTGGATGTCGATATTTGATGGTGATGTTGTTGATAGCTTGGCAATCGACACACATCCTCCAGGTGTCGTCTTTCTTTGGCACTAAGAGAATCAAAACTGCACAAGGGCTAAGGCTCTCCCTGATGTATCCCTTATCCATCAAGTCTCGGACTTGCTTTTCTAACTCCTTACTCTCTTCGGGATTCATACGATAAGCTGGTTTGTTAGGCAATGCTGAACCTGGTACGAGGTCTATTTGGTGTTCAATGCCTCTTAGGGGTGGTAATCCAGGTGGTGTATCTTCTTTAAAACCGTCCTTAAACTGATCTAACAAAGTGTGGACTTCCAATGGTAAGTCTAGCTCCTTAAAACTTGTGCTGAAACAATCTTTGAAAAGCATTAGTAACATAGTGCCTTTGGCACTCTTAACACGATTTAAATCTCCAGAAGTAACGTACAAACTTGATTTACCAGATTTAGTCTCATTGTTCATTCTGCTTTGAAGCTCATGAACTTCAAATGGACTTGAAGAAGCCAAGTTGTACTTACGGTCATTGAAAGTGAAACTGTAGTAGTTTGTACGTCCATTATGTGTAGTGGCTCAATCGAATTGCCAAGGTCTGCCAAGTAGTAGATGTCCCACTTGCATTGGTACCACGTTGCAAAGCACTACGTCTTGGTACTTACCAACACTAAAGGGCACTGTAGCTTGCTCTGTCACTTTGAGCTCAGTTGTTTCGTTTAGCCATTGAAGCTTATAGGGATGTTTCTTTGTCTCCAATCCTAGCTTATCCACCATAAACTTACTAGCAACATTAACACATAATCCTCCATCGATTACAAGATTACATACCTTGTTGTTGATTGTACAACGAGTGTAAAACAAGTTCTTCCTTTGTACTTTCTCCTCAGGTTGAACTAGAACACTTAGGACTGGTCTTGTGACCAAGAGATCTCCATGGTCTGGATACTCTACGTTTTCAAGATCATCTTGCTCTTCCTCTTCAAACTCATCGTGTGATTCATATCCACCACTAGCAGTGATGATCATGACTCGCTGGTTTGGGTAGTCTCTAGCATAGTGTCATCGGCCCTGATACTTAAAACAAGTAATGTCACGAGTACGAGATTGACTTTGGTTAGTAAATTTACCTTGTTCTTGCCGTGAGCTAGAGGGTTGTTCACTAGCTTTGCCTTTGAACTCAGTATCATTCTCATTAGCTTTGCCTTTCTCCATAGCTTTGTTGTTACTTGCTTGCCAAGGCTGTTGATTTTGGTTTCGATTTGACATAGAGGTCTTCTTCTTGTTTTGTCGTTCCACTTGTACAGAAAAGTGTAGAAACTCATGTAGACCGCTGTACCTTGCCCTCTCTACTTTTCGAGCTATGCGATCATGAAGACCATCTACAAACTAAGCCATTAAGGCCTCTTCTGATTCTTCTAACTCTAGTGAGTTCATAAGCTTCTCAAATTCTTCAAAATACTCTTCCACTGTTCGGGTTCCTTGTGCAAGCTTCCTAAACCGCTTTTGAAGGTCTCTGTGGTAGTGATCAGGAACATATCTCAACCGTAAGAGATATTTCATGTCATGCCATGTTTGTATGGGACCAAAGAGTTGTCTCCTCCTCTCTGTAACAGTTCTATCCCACCAAGCTAGTGCAATGTCGGTGAGTTGTGCAGAAGCTAAAGCCACTTTCTTGTTCTCTCCATAGCCATAACATTCAAATTTATACTCCATGCGCCTTTCCCAATCTAGATAAAGCTCTGGATTCAAATTTCCAGCAAAAGTGGGAGGTGTTAACTTGATCTCGTGGTTAACCTCTCGCTGCTCACGCTCTCTAGGTCGATTTTCTCTTATAGGATCACCTCTCCTCTAATTTTGGCGTTTCAAGGGATCACGGAGAAGATCTTCTTCAGCCTCAGACATGCTGTCATCACCAGAGTCCTCTTCGCCTCTTTGGTTGTTGCATTCAACATTCCTCCTTGCTTGCTGAGGTCCTTGCTCATTATTGGGTCCTCTCGGTTGAGTTTGTTCGAGGCAATCAATTCTTTTTCCAAAACTTCGCAATTCAATTCTCATCTCCGTTAGCATCGTAACAAGGCAGCTTGTGGGTCAATGTTGTTTCCACTGTTGTTTGTCTCTCCAACCATGATTAGTGTTCCTATTGTCCTTGGAAACTCAACAGAAACAATTGATTAAAAGCACTCAGTGTAATGCAATTGTGAATCAGTGTGGAATTAAACAGTTGGATTAATCAAGAATCAATAATGATGAAACTTAAACCAATATGAAACTCAAACAAAGTGAAACACAATTCAATAGACTAATCTTTTTTTTTTTACTTTTAGGATTTTATAATCAGAATAACAAATGAACAGCAAAATGTAGCTAGAAATGCAATAGGTAAACTTTTTATGGAGTTTGGGTTTAAGATAACTAAGCAAACGAAATACAGCAAGAAAGAAAGCAAAAAAAAACAATTTTTATGGTTTTTTTAAAGATTTAATGAAAGCAAATAAATGAAACTGACCAATAAAACAGATGCAATTCTTTTGAGTTTTTCTTTTATGATAACATAACCAAAACTAAACAAAAATGACCAAGCAATAACAATTTTTATTTGTTTTTTTTTTCTTTAAAACTAAACAGATATGGAAAAAATATGCAGAAAAAGATAGGGATAACGAAACCAAAGGTAGAACATTTGGCTTTGATACCAGATGATATAAAACTCGGTTATGAGGCTTATGATCTAAGAACTGTGGATGGAATCACAAGCTGGCATTCGCTCTTCCTTGTGATGGTCTTAATGGTCGAAGATGGGATCCAACACGATGGTGATCACTCTTCCGTGTGAGATCAGAAAGTAGAAAGTGTAGATGGATCGATAGCATGACACAGAGGGATGATTATTCTCTGATACGGTACTGACGTTTGTTCCTATGTGAATCACACACACAAGTTCAAACAAGGCTGAAAATTCGCTCAAGAATGCTAAAAGAAAATTCGGTTCTTTATTGATAGGTAAAAAGTTGTGTGACTACAAAGCTGCGGTGGGACTTTATAAACAGTCCATCAGCTTGAACCTTCTAGGGTTCGACTCAAAACAACATGACTTTTAAAACAAAACAGTAAAACTTACAAAAACTACTCTAAACAAAGTGCAGAGTTTCATTAAAGCCAGAAAAGGAAACTATGGCTAGAACTTAAAATAAAAGAGATGATATTGTTTTGCACTTGTTCTTAGTGTTTTTGGATGCTTGAATCACATGCAAAGATAGTATATAAATTGGACAACTTACCTTGACATCCGATTGCATCTGATGCGGCTTGAACCTGATTCTTGGAGTAGAAGTTCTCTTTTAAATCTTCAAGTTCCTCTTTTTCTGATTCTATCTCTTGATCTGTCTCTTCTTCGTCTTCGTTTGGTGTCGTGATTATTACTTCAGAAGTCTCTTGTCGTCTCTTGGTATAGCCAATGTCGTGATGGAGTTGTTTAGGTGCTAATGATGCAATGAAGATTTGAACAACAAGGTTGATCCTTTTGGTTAATTGCTTGGACTTGGATCTTGTCATTGGACCGGGTTGAACTATAGGCATTGGAATTGGAGTTGGTTCGTGGTCTGAACCGATGTCCTCATCACCAAGTTAAATGCATAATTCAAAATTTTAGTCTATCAAAAACAATACTATCAACTTGTCTCAAGGTTTTAAAGATGCTACTTTGCTTTTGAATTGATTTATATCAAATTATATCATAGAAAGATTGTGTTTTTTCTTGAAAAATATCAAAAATGTTATTGAGTTTATTAAGTTACATTTCTTATATTTAAAATCCACTAATACTGACTTGAATTTATATTTAGCCAAATAAACTAATATTAAAATCTATTTACAAAATATAAAGATCATATTAATTAGATTATAACTATAATAACTTGATATGTTAATTTTAGTTCTATTTTAATAAATGGTTTTTATGTAGTTATTGTAAGAATTTATTTATATTTCTTCTAAAATTATAAAAGCAGAAAAAAAATTAATTAAGTTTCATTAAAATAAAGGAAAATATCACATGTTAACAATCTAATTGACACATGACAGTATTTCATAACTGGAATTCAGAAAAAACCTTTAAAATATTATATAAAATATATAATTATATATATACTCTTTTTTTTGTCATCATGGCACAGTGGCTAGTTTTCAGATTTTTTTAACCTCTTAGCATAGGATTTACTAGGTTCGAATCTCGCCTTGGTAAAATGACAGCACAGGTGGAACACCACTGGCCCACTTGCTCCTCTCATGTATTTACTATTATATAATTAATCATTTTTGACATTCCGAATATACTATACAATTCAAAAGAAAATCTTATAGAGTCTGCATATTCCATATTATTTACAATTCGCTAAATAACAAACAACTGCATATATATATATATATGTTGTTTTTCAAATAACCCTAAATTATGATGAATTGAAAAGTCACATATTCCCATTAAAATCGTGAAAAATTACTATTAAACCATTCTAAAACTAATTATTGAAAATATGATGGTTCGTACTTGTATATGTATGATCGTCTAATATTATAATTAATGTGTGAAATTACAACTGAACAAAAAAAAAATGTGTTCCAAGTTAAAACCATCCTTCATGTTTCACTAATCTTGTTTTTCTTCAGCTAATCTTGTTGACAAGACTCCCACTTTTTGGTTTGAGATGAGTTGGTGGAGAAAACAGATCTGTTGAACTTGGAATCGAAACCTACTTGAAATGAAAACGAGCTCAAATTTGGATCGCTTGAGCAAGAAAAGAAAAACACAAGACTCGAGCCTCGGGGCTTAGTGCCGACCCCTTAACCCGCCGGTGAATCGCTTCACCGGAGAACTCACTAATTTCCGGCGTAAACTTGCCGGAGATCCAAATACAGTGTTATCTCTTCTCTCTCTCACCTCTCTATTACAACTCTTCTCAAAACCAGAAGAAAAACGAGATAAGAAGAAGGAGAAAGGAAAGTCAACAATAACAACTTATTCAACAACTTTTCACACACGTGATCCCCACGTGAGAGTGTGAGTCCAAGTATATGAGACCCTCTAATTCTCCCAGAGTCTTCTCTATACTTAGCCAAATCAATCATTTGGCTTTTGTTGATGATCCAATGGCTACATCCACAAAACTCCACCTTAGCCATGATCATCCACTTCTGTCATCTCCTGTTCGGGCACTCGAACCTTTGCACACATCAACCTAAATGCTATAAATACCAATACTCATTTACCTGAGCATATAGCTTATAACTTAAGCTTTTCTTCATCTTCAACCTTTTGTAATCCGAAGCATCTTCAATGCTTCTTGTAATTTTGCAACTGGTAAAACCTTTGTAAATATATCAGCTGGATTGTAAGCTGTTGGAATCTTCAAAACTTGAATCTCCCCTTTGTTGATGTGGTCTCTATAAAAATGATACTTAGTATCCATATGTTTGGTCCTCTCATGATGAACTGCATTCTTTGATAATGCAATTGCACTTTGAGAGTCACAAAATACTTCCATTGATTCTTGTGGAAACCCAAGCTCCTCTGCTAAACCCTTAAGCCACAGAGCTTCCCTTATTCCCTCTGATAGCGACACATACTCTGCCTCTGTCGTAGATAATGCCACAACTTTCTGAAGTTGTGATCTCCAACTGATCGTGTTTCCACCTGCAGTGAAGACTATACCATTAACCGATCTTCTGCCATCCAAATCAGCTGCGAAGTCTGAGTCCACATATCCTCTGATAACAAAATCTTCTTTGTTCTTGAACCTCAAACACGTCTGAACTGATCCCTTGATGTATCTGAGCACCCATTTCACAGCTTGCCAATGTTCTTTCACTAGTTTACTCATAAATCTGCTTATAAGCCCAACCGGATATGCCAAGTTTGGTCTTGTACCAACCATAGCATACATTATGCTTCCGACTGCACTCTGATATGGAACCTTCTCCATAAACTTTGCTTGATCCTCCAGTTCTTGTTCTGTTGCAGATTTCAACTGAAAATGAACTCCCATTGGTGTTGAAACTGACTTTGCTTGATCCATACCGAAATTGCTAAGAACTTTCATCAAATAACTCTCTTGAGATATACTCAAACTTCCTCTTATTGTATCTCTGTATATCTCCATTCCAAGAATTTTCTTAGCATCTCCAAGATCTTTCATTTCGAATTCGGAACTCAGTAGCACTTTCAAACTTCTGATTTCTTCTTTGTTAACCGATGCAACTAGTATATCATCTACATATAATAGAAGATATATGTAGGTCTTGTCTTTAAGCTCTTTGTAATACACACAACTGTCTCTTTCACTCCTGTTATACCCTTGTTGTACCATGAAATCATTGAACCTTTTGTTCCACTGCCTAGGTGCTTGTTTTAAACCGTATAAAGACTTCTTAAGTAAGCACACTCTATCCGGATATTCCTTATCTATAAACCCTTCCGGTTGTTCCATCAAGATATACTCATCCAAATAACCATGTAAGAAAGCTGTCTTTACATCTAACTGTTGTAATTCCATGTTGAAATGAACTACAGCAGAAAGAATATACCTTATTGAGACATGCTTGGCCACTGGTGCAAATATCTCTTTATAGTCTACTCCTTCCTTCTGCGAATAGCCCTTGGCAACAAGCCTTGCTTTGAATCTTGGATCCTCAACACCAGCTATACCCGCCTTTCTCTTGAAGACCCATTTGCAGCCTATCGCTTTATGTCCTGAAGGCCTATCTATCAACACCCATGTACCATTCTTCCACAATGATACCATCTCTTCAACTGTTGCTTCTGTCCATCTATCACTGTCCGAATCTGCCAACGCATCTTGATAACAAGTAGGCTCGCTACTCCCTGCATCTTCAGTTATATAACACATAAATCCTGAAAAAGTCCTCATCCTCATTATCACCATAAACCTCATAATCCTGAAACTTTGCTAGTTGTTGCTTCTTTCTAATTGGTCTTTCCATAACTGCTTGATCTTGAGATTCTACTTGAGCTGCATTCTGACTTTCTAAACCAGAAACAGTTCCTGTCTGTGCAGTTCGCATCTGATCAGAAGTACTTGCATCTGTACGTGCTCCACCTTCAAATGCATTCTCTAAATCAGCCTGTACACCTGCAATATCAAAGCTCAAAGTTTCATTAGTACCAAAAACAGAGTTATTAGGATTACCTACTTGTAGCTCCACCTTGATGTCCTTATACATCTTGTCCTCTCTGAACACAACATTTCTACTGATGACACACTTCTCTTCTTCCAAAAGCCACACACGAAAACCTTTTACTCCTTCTGGATATCCTGTGAAAACTCCTCTCTTTGCCCTTGGATTCAACTTGCCATCGCTTGAATGTACATATGCTACACATCCAAACTTTCTTAATCCTTCTAGAGATAGCATTACTGAGGTCCAAAGCTCTTCTGGAACACTAAAATTCAGAGCAGATGAAGGCGTCCTGTTGATGAGATAAACCGAAGTTGATGCCGCTTCAGCCCAAAACTTCTTCTCTAGGCCACTCTCACTCAACATGCTTCTTACTTTCTCCATAATAGTCCTATTTAACCTTTCCGCAACGCCGTTCTGTTGAGGCGTATAAGTGCACGTCCTGTGCCTCACTATACCCTCATCTTTGCAGAACCTATCAAATTGTTGGTTACAAAACTCTAAACCGTTGTCCGTTCTAAGCCATTTAACCTTTTTCAGATTGAGTTTCTACCATCTTCTTCCAGTCTACAAAATGCCTAAATGCCTCATCTTTAAACCTCAATAAATAAATCCATACCTTTCTTGTAAAGTCATCTGTGAAAGAGATGAAGTATTGGCATTTACTTAGACTCATAGGGACATTTGGAGATCCCCATAGGTCCGAATGAACATAGTCCAACTTCTCCTTAGTGACATGTTGAGCTGTCCTGAAACTGACCTTGTGTGTCTTGCCAATGACACAATCTTCACAGAACTTCAGCTCACTTACCTTACTGCCCTTGAAGCAACCTTTCTTAGCCAAAACTTGTAGACCCTTTTGACCAACATGTCCTAATTTTCTGTGCCATAACTGTGTCTGATCCTCTACTGATTTTGACTCCTCTGATGCTGCGGCTTCACCCAACTAACAGCTCTCTGCAACTCTAGCTTTCCCTTGTAGTATGTATAGCGACTCTCTTTTCAGACCCCTCATGAAGACCGTAGAATCCTTCACAACCTCCATAACTCCATGACCACCTCCAAACTCACATCCTTTTGTATCCAACGCACCGACGGATATTAGATTCCTTGATATGTTTGGCATGTATCTCACATCATGAAGCACAAAAGTAATCCTATCACTGTTCTCAAATCTGATAGAACCAATGCCTAAGACCGGTGAGATTGTGTTGTTAGCCATTCTCACTCTTCCATTCATTTCCTTCATGTTGATAAAACATTCTTTCTTAGGTGTCATGTGAAAAGAACAGGCTGTGTCTAAGACCCATTCATTTGGATCAATATCAGCCAACGACATGTTAACCTCCGAGGCAAGAAGCCCTACCAAATCCTTCGCATCATCTCTGATTTCTTTAACCAACGCAGCTTCACCTCTTTCTTGAGATTGTCCTCTGCCTTTGTTCCTCTCAATCCACTTGTAGCACTGCTTCTTGAAGTGCCCTTCTTTGCCACAAATCCAACAAACTCTCTTGCCATCTTTAGACTTAGACCTTGACCTTTGCTTACCCTTACCAGACTGAAACCCTCTTGTCTCTGTTCTGCCTCTAACAAAATGCCCTTCACCATCACTCTTTAAGCCACCAGATTCTTTGAATTCAGTTTCTTTAGACTTAGCCGCACTAGCAATTTCCTCTAGCTTAATCGTATCTCTACCATACTTAAGCGTTTCTTTCAATTGATCATACCTTGATGGTAAAGCATTGAGCAAAAGCATCGCCTGTACTTCCTCAGGAATTTCAATACTTAGATTACTAAGATCTGCAATCAACCTCAAGAAATCGTCAATGTTTTGATCAATACTCTTCGATTCCTGCATCTTGAACGAGTAAACCTTATGTTGAGCATGAACCCGATTCGGTAAATATTTTGCCATATAGAGACAATCCAAAGTCTCCAAAGTATCCGCAGCTCTACAACACTTATCTAGCTTCCTCAGAACATGATCTCCAACCGTAAGAAAGATCAAGTTCATCGCCCTCTCACATCTATCTGCTCGCTTCATCTCTTCTGCGAGTCGTTTTCTTTTCAGATCCGGAGTCTTTAGCTCCTCCTCTTCGTTGATCGGAATTGGCTCCACCTTGACGAGCACATCCTTCAAACCTTGCACACTCAGATTCGCGAGCATACGTTTCTTCCAGAGACAGTAGTCTCCCGATCCATCAAACTTGTCAACATCAATCTTGATCCCAGACATCTTCGATTCTCCGTTTCTCTTCGCTTCACTGACCTGGAAGCTCTGATACCACTTTGTTGAACTTGGAATCGAAACCTACTTGAATTGTAAGATGAAAACGAGCTCAAATTTGGATCGCTTGAGCAAGAAAAGAAAAACACAAGACTCGAGCCTCGGGGCTTAGTGCCGACCCCTTAACCCGCCGGTGAATCGCTTCACCGGAGAACTCACTAATTTCCGGCGTAAACTTGCCGGAGATCCAAATACAATGTTATCTCTTCTCTCTCTCACCTCTCTGTTACAACTCTTCTCAAAACTAGAAGAAAAACGAGATAAGAAGAAGGAGAAAGGAAAGTCAACAATAACAACTTATTCAACAACTTTCCACACACGTGATCCCCACGTGAGAGTGTGAGTCCAAGTATATGAGACCCTCTGATTCTCCCAGAGTCTTCTCTATACTTAGCCAAATCAATCCTTTGGCTTTTGTTGATGATCCAATGGCTACATCCACAAGATCGAACAAGCCACTGAATCACAAAGATTGTGTACAGAGAATGGAAGTATTCTACAAGAAGATGAAGAGTTGGTCAAATATTGCGATGGTAAAACCAATTCTATTACCACTTTCTCTGCAGATCATATCCTTAAAGCCACCAACAACTTCAACCAAAGTAATCTTGTAAGGAAAGATGATTGCAATCACCATTTCTACGAAGAAACACTCGATGATGAAATAGACTCGTGGTAATTAAAAGAAAAAGCATACGGAAAACGTCATAAAGAAATTTTGTTTATTAAAAAAAAAGAAATATGTTAACACTAGCCTATTTTTTAATTATAAAAAATATGGTATTTTTCTTTTCTTTTTTTTTGCCTATTTTCATTATTTTTCGTGGAAAAGAAACTACAATTTCTTGGAATGTACTCTAGTAGTTACCTTAATAAAACTTAAAAATAATTTTTAATAATATCCGAAACATTTGTCTCATTTAGAAAAAAAAACTTAAGATACTTTTTAATACTCTAGTTATTTTGTGATGAAATGATACCCACTTTTCTATTATATAATAATATTTAAGATTTGAAAGAGAAAATACTCAAAATATATATATACTTTTTAATGTTCAATATATTGTTCACCAAAAAATGTGTTTATACAACTATGTGAATGTTTCTAGCTATATGCTCTTCATCTATATAGCTAGAAAATATATAGCTAGAAAATATATATCCTGCGTGCTTTATTTTAAGGGAAGAATAAACCTCGGTCATTAATTAGCATTTTATTCTTTTTGGTTCTTTGTTTGACCTTCCGGTAGATTAAAAGAATACGACTATATGAAATATCACATGTTAGAGAAATAACTCAATAATACATCACCAAATAATAAGAAAAAAAAAGGACTATATACGAGATAGGAAGCCAAGTCGTTTGCATATAAATAAGAGTCCTCTGGTTCTCCCTTTGTCATCATCAACTAATCACCGTCTTCAAATGGCCCAAAGCGATCTCAATTCCGATGACCCTAAAGGTGAGTCTCCCTCGGCTAATAAAGGAACGGAACCAACCGTTGTTGACAACAAATCTTCCCAGCAAAAGACAGATAATGGCGACAACGACGTCCCTACCGAAACAGGTTTTAATCTTCAAACATTTTGGATTCCTTAGAAAAACCTATATAATATATAAAATTAAATCATGCATGCATCTGTAACTAAAGCTTACCCGGCATACGATTCTGATGTTTGCTTGCATATGCATGACAGTAGATTTGATATTTTACGACCAGTTATTTTTAATTTAGAGATACGTGTTAATTAATTTGGTTTGGACGAAGAGTTTCGTTTAGTTCCTTGTTTGAGCATTTGTCTATGTACATGAAAACAAAACAAAATCAAAAATGATATAATCAAACACCAGCGAGATCTAGACAAGAATGATATTAAATATGTTGTGTTGTGTTGATTTTTTTTTTTTTAATATGTTGTGTATTAAATAGTTTTTTTTTTTTTTTGCTTACCTAATATCAAGTAGTTGGATGTATATAAATGTATTTAACACCAAAAAAAAACTAGTTGGATCATGGAAGTATAATAGTTTGATCTGGATTTGTAAGAAATTTATAGCTAGTTTCGGGTTTCAAAGGGAATAGTGGATATAGAATGGATCGAGTACGGTAGGCAAGTGTTGTAGATAGATATGCACATGAAGAAGAAATAAAACAATGAATAGCAGAATATCATATTTTCTTTTGAATTATCGGAATAAAAAAAAAAAAGTGTTAATTAAAGAAGAAAATTTTGTATTTTCTTGAATCCAACTTTGTTACGTAGTAGCTAGGAAAGATAAGAGAAAGGATAATGGATCTGATGAAGAACATGGCGTGAAGTCAAAGGCAGGGCCAGAACTGAAGAATGCGGTGACAGAAGCTTATGGAGATTCCAGCAATTCAGAAGAAACGGAAAGTCTCAAGGAGGCACTGAAAAAGATACAGGATCAAAAGACTCATGCTCTTTATTGCCCTAAGTGTACTCTTGACATCACCAAATATGTTCAACTCTTAAAAAAAACGGAAGCGCCTTATCCGTACGACCAAAAGATTTGGGTACTGTGGGTTCCTTTTGTTCTTCCCTTTTCATTCATATGGAGATGGTACACTCGCATTCGCCCAGGTAACCAGCCATATACACGCATATATACTGTTGCCTTATATGTATGTATAATGATGATAAAGAAGAAGACTGTTTGTTTTAAAAAAAAAAAATTGATTAAGTGATTAATTTTCTTGATCTTCAGGGCAAACTGCAATTACCCCGTCTGATCAACCAACTAGTACGTGTATACATTGCTTTGTAAATATGATAATGATGGTAGACGCTTTGTTTTTGTAATTTTTAGAATGGTTAAGTGACTAATGTTTCTTAATCTACAGAGAAAGGTGACAGCATCCCGCCTCTTGTTGGTGTTAATCCTCAAGGTATACACATTTGTACATTACTTTACAGTGGAGACAAATTGATTTCTTAATCTTTTGACTGATTGATTCTTCATCTACATAACCAGACCGAAATCATTCCTTTCTCGGTAAAAATTATCTGTTGTATCTATTGGTTGTGATTCTGCCATTGCTACTAGTCATTGTTCTATGGGCACTGCCTTCTTCTAAGGGAGGAGGAAATAAAAAACCAAGCTTGCCCTCCTTGCCTTTGCCCATACATTTCCCGATGATCAAGTACCTTCCCGTAATCTTGCTGTTTCTCCTTGCCATTCTGATTCTAGCCTGGCAGCTCAGGACAGGTAAACATTAACTAACAGTATCTATCAATAGAGTAGTGTTATAGATGAAACCATGACGATTTTACATGTCCTTCCGCATGCTTCTTTAATGCCTTTGTAAATTGAAATAAAGATGACCATATATGGTCTTTGTCATCTTTCTCTGACTCTTTTCTTCTTCTTTGTTTGCTTAAGGTTCAATGCCATCTATTATTACCATTCTGAAGGTACCTAATATAGATATGTTGCGGAAATATATGGTGGATCCATTTAAAAAACTCCCATCAATAAAACTAGACATCTTGAAGAGTATTGTCTATGGAGGTCTAATCGAGTCAATCACAAGCCTCGGTGTCGTATCTTCCGCTGCTGGTTCCGGAGCTTCAACTCGTAAGTACACATGAACACACAAACATTACATACATGTCGGTTCAAATTAATCTCTTATTTGCTTGCAGTCAACGTTTTGGCCTTGGGAGTAGCCAATTTATTCAGTGGTCTTTTACTAATCAGTCACAACGTAGGTCGTTTTGTTTCCTCTTTTTTTCTTTCTGCGTGCAAATTGTTTGAGACGTCAGATTATTGAGAAAACAGAGTATGTGCTCTGTTTTTTCATGATAAACAGAGCAGCTACTCTGTTTTATCAGTAAATCTTCATTGGAAAGTTGATTTTGACCCATTCACACTTACAAAAGATGATATATTTTGGCAGTTTTGTGTACTACGATGGAGACTACCATATCGAGGTGAGAACCATCATGATATGACAAATCTGGCAGCAAAAGATCATCCGTACGAGATCCTTCTAGGAAAAAAAAAATTTGCATTGCTCCACTCGGTCGTTGTGTTGGCTTCCTTACTCATATTTGCTGTGATCCCTCCTCTCT
Organism: Arabis hirsuta; assembly: GCA_964056655.1. Lineage (NCBI taxonomy): Eukaryota > Viridiplantae > Streptophyta > Magnoliopsida > Brassicales > Brassicaceae > Arabis > Arabis hirsuta. The sequence goes on from OZ053303.1 coordinate 19,310,227, forward strand.
TGTACGGCTTCTCTTACAAAATAATCGACAGAGAACACTCTAAAGCTGCGGTTGTTTTCGCTGTATCTCTGGTCTGCGTCATCTCTCTCTCCTTTGCCAAAGCGTACGCTTTCACCATGCATAAACTCAAGACCGTGGCTGAATATACCGGAATAGCGATTGTGGCATCTGCGCTTTCTTTCCTTGCCGGTCAACACTTCATCAATGTGTTTGGAAAGCTTGACTTGCATTAGCTTGCCTCTGGGGTGATTTCCAGATTCTAGGCTCTAGACCAAGTTATTAAATAAACTAAAGCTACCACCAAAGAGTTGTTCTTTAGCTGATTTGTCTTTTTCTCTTTTATTTGAGTTCTCCATCTTTTCCTTTTGTCCCAAGTCTTTAATTTGTTTTTGTACACCAACTTGTTTTGTTTCTCTGTAAGCAAAAAGGTTATATTTTTTTCCAAGAATGATCACTTTCTTTTTTTCAAATTTACATATTAACCAAAGACACTAGAAAAAAGAAAAAAACAAATAGACATTAGTTGTTTGCAAAAACGATTTGGTTTAAGGGCACTCCCATTGCTACATATATTAAAAAAACAATTATCACATAGAAAAATTCTTTCATTAAATTTTAAAATAAAAATACAAATTTGAACAAATCATATGTCTTCATGTTTTAAATGATTTTTTCCAAAATTTATGAGAGTCTCTCATTTAAAAGATTCATATTTTTCTCTTTCGTACTTTCAATGAAATTATTTTTAGTGGATAAGAGATCCATAAAAAAAACTCTCAATAAAAATTGTCTAAGAGTAAATTAAACTCATAAGGTTAAGTATGTTTATAACACTCTCACACATTGCTTATATGATTACAAATTATGTAATATATAAAAGAGATAACACATTACTAAATTCAAAATTGTGTACTTAGAAAGAGAAATGGCTTGCTTGGCTCGACACGTCTCTTTAATTGAAATTAAATTTGGCACTTAGGCTCTAAAATTATAAGATTAGTTTGGGTCAAAAGTCTAACACGTTTTGAATTCAAAAAGAATAAAAAGAGTAAATTAAACTCATAAGGTTAAGTATGTTTATAACACTCTCACCCATTGCTTATATGATTAGAAATTATGTAATATATAAAAGAGAACACATTACTAAATTCAAAATTGTGTACCTAGAAAGAGAAATGGCTTGCTTGGCTCGACACGTCTCTTTAATTGAAATTAAATTTGGCACTTAGGCTCTAAAATTATAAGATTATTTTGGGTCAAAAGTCTAACACGTTTTGAATTCAAAAAGAATAAAAATATTTCTCTATTTTTTTTTTTTTTTGTAGAACCGTAACTGTTCTGTGTCTTTATTTCCCTTGATATGCACCATCTTTTTATGATGGAGGGACTAATCTACTCTCTCCCTTGGCTACATAAACAAGCCCTACTCCTTCTCATTCTTTATTTATTCATTCTGAAGCACACAAAAAAAACCCAACAATTTCTCTCTTCTTTTTTCAGTAAGTGTTTCGAGAGTATAGAGTAAATTCTTAGTTTGTAGATTCTATAATCGGATGTCACAATTATAGTCTCAAAACAGTTGTATCTTGAGATTCAGAATCTCACAAATCTAGCACACTACAGAAAATTTTATGAATTAAGGATATAATTCATATCTTTGTATTTTTAAATTATTTTATCATATGAGTCCCTTGCGATTTTTCTTCTTTCTCCCGATTTTCCATAAGAATCTTACTCCGACTATTCTCTGGTCAAGTTTGTATTGTTTTTTATTCTTCTCGATTTCATATCTGCAATTGGATCTAGAAATTAGAGAGACGATAAAATAAAGATTAAAAAACGAAAGGTGAGATTGGGACAGTTCGGAAGTTGGTTGTTTATGGAGGTTCAACGGTGGTGGCTGGAGCACCAGTGGCACCAGCAACATCACAACGGTCAAAGGGACGCGGAGCCGAGGAGAGCATATTTTTTTATCTACATCATCTTGTTCCTTTTTTAGTAGGACAGTCACCAATTCATATTGTAATGGATAGATGTATCATGTATGTGAACAATTTATCGTGGATGTTGTTTCAAATATGGCTAAGAAAATATGTCTATGGCAACCTATCAACGATATTATTGATTTATTTTAACATGTTACCGTGTATGATAACTTATCTATGATTTCTCCTTAAGTATCTATGGATTCTGCATTATGAATAGTTATGACAAATTGTCCACAAAAGTGAGGCTTGGTACAATGTTTTTGTGTGTGTAATAAAAGAGGACAATGAGTAAGATATTGTGTGTGATAATGTAACTACGATTAAGTGAATCGTAATTACGTTTTAGAAATGATGATTAGTCTAATCAAAAGATACCCTTCTTATCATCTCATCTTCTTCCCCAAATGGTCACTTGACGAGGCTTATTGAAGGAGAAAGGAAGAAAGAGGAGAAGAGGGGCGAAGGAGAGTGGACTGGGACCGAGGTATGCCCACCTCGGTAAGCTTTTGGGAAAGAGTCCACTATCCCTAAGAACGTTTTTCAATTCATCTCATTTCGATCCTAAAAGGCAGATGGTATTAATGATCCTCGTACATGGCACCAAACTATACTCACCCTTACCTCCTGATGAAATCCTCTTTTGTTCGATGGCTTGACTTCTTTGAGAGGGAAGCCCCATCTCATGTCTAATGCATGAGATCTATGATCCAATATACAAAAGACCCAAGTTCTCATAGTGGTAAGTCATGGCGGTGGAGTTCACGGAGGTGACTAGATCGATAAGTCTCGTCAAATGACCAATTGGGGAAGAAGATTAGATGACAAAGATTATATTTCGGTTAGGCTAATCGTGATTCCTAAAATACGGTTACGGTTTACTTAACCTACTTTCAAAAATAGCTAAACCAATTTTATTTGGTAAAAAGATAATAAGTTTATGTAGTTTTATGATCAGTTTAAATTGTTTATGTAGTAAAATCTCTTATATATTATTTGGGAAGTGATTTATGAAAAAATAATTATGTGTCATCTCCACATTCACTCTCCCAAATAAAATATGAAATGACAATCCTTTAATATGACATGACAATTTGTTTAACTTAGTCATAAACTTACTTTCCTATGCTACTCAAAATCAAATCAATAACTTAGTCATAAGATTTGATTTAACAATAACATTTACGTAAAAAAAAACTATAAGAAAAATTATGTTTTCATACTAAAAAAATATATTAAAGAAAATATATTATATACGTTTTTATATCTAAACAAAAACAAATATGTATATATAAAACTTTGATATTGTAACATCCCAGTTTCAGAAAATATGTGGTGCATGCGGAGAGGTTTTAAGAGAATTAGTTTGGCTACATATATCACCAAAGTGCACTTATCTTTTCCGTTCCACATCCAGAAAGAACTCCAAAGTTAATTGTGCTTGGGTTGGAGCAATTTAAAGATTGAGTTAACGTACCGACCGTCGGACAGGGGTGGGCTCACGAGCCGAAAGTGGGCATGAGGCCCACTAACGGGGGTGGTCGGAGCGTTACAGATATGCTACATAACGAATTTTAAGAATAAACTAAAATAAAAAATAATATCTTGACACAAAATTAAACTAACAATATTCACCATAATTAATAAATTTAACTTACAAAATTACGCTTACAATAATCACCACAATTTCATACTTTAACTATAAATAAATAAATAAATAAATAAATATATATATATATATATATATATATGAAATGATCCAACCCGTAAAAATTTAAAATTTTCCAAATTCGGATTACTATTATCGCAAATAATAATCATTAAAGGTCAAACACAACATGCGGAACTCACAATCAATTATCCAGATAACATCATTCAATAAATCACATACTTTATTGAAACACTAAATCAATTCCAATTCAAAATCCAATAACGATAACAATAACTTCTAGAATTCACTAGCAATCTAGAAATTCTAAAAACAACATCCAAGAAACCGAGACACTAGATCATCTCCTCTTCCCGGCCATGATTTCACGATCACACTTTGTCTCTACCTGCATCACATGGTTAAAAGAGATGCGTGAGTATTATCACAAATACTGAGTGAGACGGTCATCCCATCTACTTGGCTATACACACAGGCATAAGCAAAAGAACAATACTAGGATGAGCAATCAACAACACAAGCACAAACAATCAACCGCAAGTTCGCCCAAACAAGCCATGCGTCGATCGACACAACCACCATGTGTCGATCGATGCACACTGTGTCGATCGACGCACGATGCAGATTTCCAGGAATCGAACCTATCCTCTCACGGATCGATTTCGGTACGCAGCTCATCGATCTCCTGCACGAAACTCACCAAACAACACGAAATTCAACCAATAACAACAATCAAACGCATCCAATCAATTTCTTTACCTAGATAAGTTATGGTTACGCACTCACCTTAGATCTGGAAGGAAAAAGGATGAAAAGCACGAAGAAAACGAATCTCCAATCCGAATTTTTCACCCAACTCGCGATCAACACACACTAGAAACGATCTCCAGAGCCTCACCAACCCACACACGAGCTTTTAGGATCAAAAACAGGAAGAAATCAACAATGATTCTCCTTTTCTATCAAATCTTCCCTCAAAACTCACTGAAAACTCTCTGGAACTTTCTGGAAATCTCTGAAACCTAAAAATGACCATAAAACGCAGCCACAACCCTTTATATAGGAGAGCCCCAGGGTTTCCCCTAAAACCGACCCACAAACCGATAACTAAAATTGAACCAACCAGTTTAATCCACCTTGCGTGGTTCGTGATCATTACAACTCTCCCCCACTAACACGGATTCGACCTCGAATCACGCAACACCGTCTCACTACAGCTACAATCGTGACCCAAACCCGGCCAGCACCACCCGCTATCAACACTCTGACCCAACCCGGCTAGCACCCCCAAATATCGACACCCTTGACCTCACCCGTCCAACACCACATGAGATCAACACTCCCGATCTCTGAAGCTCATCTAGTCTCATACTTACAAATCACATTCGAGACATTGTTGCTCATAACTCAAATCTACATACACCCCTCCCGCTCTCAAGGTCGTCACCCTTTGAGCTCTCGGTGTATATCATACCCCTCCCACCTTCAGGATCGCCGTCCATCAGGCTATCGGTATGCTCCATGCCCCTCTCACTCTCAGAACACACAGTCTATAAAGCTATCGGCATGCAGGGAACCTCACTGTCTCCTGGAGAGAACCTTAGTGTCCCCTCGAGTATATGTAGGGAAAATCACTATCCCCTGGAGAGAACTTCACTGTCCCCTCGAGTATATGCAGGGAAAATCACTATCCCTTGGAGCAATCAACTCTGTAACATGCATCATAAGCACCTGTCGACTAAAATCACCTCCCGTGGTCCATCATGACTGATATGATCATGGATGAGCAAGTAGCTGAGGATGAGCTTGTAGCTGTGGATAAGCTTGGCGTGTAAGGAGAAGGAGAGTTGGGAGTTGAACAAGGAGCAGAACCGGAGCTTGGAGCAGAGGAGATATTTGTCACACCAATAGGACCTATGACTCGTTTCCGTGCCAAGAAGTTCAACCAAGCTGTTGGAGGGTTGCTTATCAACATACAAAAGCAATCAGATCATTTGGAGGAATTTGGAGAAAGAGCTAATCAAATCACTCTGGTTTTGATTCAAGCTAATTGAATTCAACGAATGGATGAGTGATTCAATTGTACTCTTTTTCCCTTGTCAAGTTTTGTCCCAATGGGTTTTCTTGACAAAGTTTTTAATGAGGTAATTGTTTCACTCCATAATTGCCCATTTGTTGAATTAGAAGCCCAAGGCCTTTTAAGCAATAAGGCCACGCCACAAGGGGAGAAAAGATCAGCTTTATGTTTTCAAACTTGTCTTTAATTTCAGTAACAATTTTCGAGAGCTTGTCTCGTGACTTGCTCTCTTTTCCTTTATACTCCCCTTGTAATCTCTGTTGAGAACTCATCTATCTTTTTAATCAAAAACCTTTTCAAGTTAGATCACTTCTCTTGGTGTGTCATATCCAAGAGACTTTCCATTCTTCTCTTTGGTGCGTAATATCCAGCGACGAGAGTGGCTGGATTATCAGAGGCTATCCACAACCTTTGTGTGTCCAATCGATCCATTCCTTGCCTTCAGAGCTTCGGTTCAGTTGTTGCAAGTCTATCCAATCTTCTCAACAGATTTCAGAGTGTTCGAATCTTGGGAGTTCGTATTAAGTGGTATGAGAGCACATTCTGAAAGTTGAGTATTTGAATCCTTGATCTTGTATGGTCATACGTTTGTTTATTCTAGATCAAGTTAAAAACGAATTATAGGGTGTTAGATCTTGATCAAATCATCCAGAAACTATTTGTGTCTTTTCGACTTCTCTAGGACTGTAACCCACAAAACCTGTGTAACCCGTGTAACCCACAAAATCTGCGTAACCCGCGTAACCCACAAAACCTGTGTCACTCGCGTAACCCACAAAAACCTGCGTAACCCGCGTAACCCACAAAACCTGTGTAACCCGCGTAACCCACAAAACCTGTGTAACCAGCGTAACCCACAAAACCTGTGTAACTCGCGTAACCCACAAAAACCTGTGTAACCCACGTAATCCAAAAACCTGTGTAACCCGCGTAACCCACAAAACCTGTGTAACCCGTGTAACCCAGAAATTTTCATGTTGCAATCTGATCTATAATTCGAATTCTAGGACTGGTTACTGGTGATTGGTGTGTTGATTTGTTTCAGGAAAAATGGTGGGCATCGAAGAAGAAACTAGTAATAGCAACAATAACAAACTTTTGATTGAAGATTTAACCACTAAGATGGATCAGATGATGGATCAAAAGATGGAGATACTTCGCCAACAGATGCAACAACATCATGATCAGGAACAGAACCGAACCCGTGCAAGGGAAAAGCATAGGCGATCTCCAAGGGGAAACCGAAACACACGTGAACAAGCCAGAGATGATGCGGCTGATGATTACTACGAAACACATAGTAGTTCATCTCAGGAAAGTGTTAGGAGAGCCAGACGTGTGAGAGGAAACCGAGAACAAACCCGAGATGATTTTGGAGGGCTCAAACTTCGGATTCCACCTTTCCATGGGAAGAACGATCCAGATGCATATTTGGAATGGGAAAAAAAGATTGAGTTGGTGTTTAACTACCAACACTATACCGAGATCAATAGAGTGAGAGTTGCTGCCACCGAGTTCTTTGATTATGCTCTTAGCTGGTGGGATCAAATTGTGACTTTAAGAAGGCATAATGGAGAGTCTCCCGTCAAAAATTGGAATGAGATGAAGACTATCATGAGGAAACGGTTTGTGCCTAGCCACTACCACCGTGAGCTGCATCAGAGGCTAAGGAGACTTACCCAAGAATCTCGTTCAGTTAAAGAGTATTACCAAGAGATGGAAAAGTTTATGTTGCGAGCTGACATCTTCGATGATAGAGAAGCAACCATGTCTAGATTTCTAGGAGGATTAAACAGAGATATTCAAGACCGGTTGGAGACTCAGCACTATGTGGAACTAAAAGAGATGCTGCATAAAGCTATTTTGTTTGAGCAACAACTTAAAAGGAAGAGCACTTCGCGTAAAAGCTATGGGACTGCTTCTAATTCTATCAAGCAGAGTTATCATCAGGAGGATAAGCCAAGTTTTGTTAGAGATGCGAAACCGTCTATGACCTCCAAAGAAAAAGTCAGACCGTATACATCAAGCCATGACAGCAAAGGCAAAGCCGAAACCAGATCACGAGATGTGAAGTGTTTTAAGTGTCAAGGGAGGGGACACTATGCTAATGAGTGTTCCAACAGGAGGATCATGGTTCTTTTAGACAATGGAGAGTTTGAATCAAAGGATGAGAGGCCAGATTCACCAGCTTCGTTAGAGGAACATGAGGAGTATCCAATGAAGGGAGAGTTGTTAATAACCAGAAGAGCGTTAAGCCTTCAAACCAAGGGTAATGAGCCAGAACAGAGGGAAAACTTGTTCCACACAAGGTGTCACGTTCAGGGGAAGGTTGGTAGCCTTATTGTGGATGGAGGAAGTTGTACCAATGTAGCGAGTGAGTCCATGGTTAGGAAACTTGGTTTGAAAATGGAGAAGCACCCAAAGCCTTATAGTCTTCAATGGTTAAATGACAGTGGAGAAATGAGAGTTAAGAATCAAGTCTTGGTTTCACTAGCTATTGGTAAGTATGAGGATGAGGTTTTATGTGATGTTTTGCCAATGGAAGCTAGTCATATACTTCTGGGAAGGCCGTGGCAATCAGATCACAGAGTTATACATGATGGTTTCACCAATCGTCATTCGTTTGAATTCAAAGAAAAGAAGATCATTCTGGTTCCTATGACTCCTCTAGAAGTATATCAAGATCAGACTCAACTCAAAAACAAGGAGAAAAAGGACGTTAAGCATCCCAATTTCTTTGCCAAATCTGGTGATGTTAAGAAAGCCTTATACTCTAATCGACCTCTACTTTTGTTTATGTTTAAAGGAGCTTTCACTAGTATGCCTAACATTGCACTGGTATTACCGAGTGAGATGAAATCTCTTTTGCATGACTATCAAGATGTATTCCCAGAAGACAATCCGAAAGGCTTACCACCAGTCTGTGGGATAGAACATCAAATAGACTTTGTGCCAGGAGCTTCACTTCCTAACCATCCAGCATATAGGACCAATCTTGTGGAGACTAAAGAGCTGCAGAAATAGATTGATGAGCTCATGGAGAAAGGTCTTATCCGCGAGAGTATGAGCCCTTGTGCTGTACCGGTTCCACTTGTGCCTAAGAAAGATGGAAGCTGGCTCATGTGCGTTGATTGCAGAGCCATCAATAATATCACGGTTAAGTATCGCCACCCTATCCCTAGGCTAGATGATATGCTTGATGAGTTGCATGGTTCTCACATTTTCTCTAAAATCGATCTTAAAAATGGATATCATCAAATTAGAATGAAAGAAGGTGATGAGTGGAAAACTGCATTTAAAACTAAGCATGGATTGTATGAGTGGTTAGTCATGCCCTTTGGATTAACAAACGCACCTAGTACTTTCATGAGATTGATGAATCATGTTCTTAGAGCATACATTGGTCATTTTGTGGTAGTATATTTTGATGACATCTTAGTTTACAGCAAGAGTTTAGATGAACACATTGAGCATTTGCGATTGATTATGACTGTTTTAAGGGAAGAAAAACTCTTTGCCAACCTTAAGAAATGCACTTTTTGTTCGGATAACCTAGTGTTCCTAGGTTTTGTTGTAAGTGCAGATGGAATCAAAGTTGATGAAGAAAAGATCAAAGCAATACGAGACTGGGCAGTTCCAAAGACTATAGGAGAAGTAAGGAGCTTTCACGGACTTGTTGGGTTCTATAGGCGTTTCGTAAAATATTTTAGTACCATAGCCGCTCACCTCACAGAAGTTATCAAGAAAGATGTTGGATTTAAGTGGGAGAAAGCTCAAGAGGATGCCTTCCATGCCTTGAAAAGGAAGCTTACTAACGCCCCTGTTTTAATTCTACCAGATTTCCTTAAAACTTTTGAAATCGAATGTGATGCCTCCGGGGTTGGAATTGGAGCTGTTTTGATGCAGGATAAAAGACCAATAGCTTATTTCAGTGAGAAGCTAGGAGGAGCTACTCTCAATTACCCATATATGACAAGGAGATGTATGCCTTGATCCGAGCTTTGCAAACATGGCAGCATTACCTATGGCCTAAAGAGTTTGTTATTCACACTGATCACGAGTCTCTTAAGAATTTAAAAGGGCAACAGAAGCTCAATAAGCGACACGCCAGGTGGGTAGAGTCAATTGAGACCTTTCCATATGTCATTAAGTACAAAAAAGGTAAGGACAATGTAGTTGCCGATGCATTGTCCCGAAGGTATACTCTTATCTCTACTCTTGAGGCTAAATTGCTAGGGTTTGATCAAATCAAAGTTGTATGAAATCGATTCTGAATTTGGGAAATATACCAAGCTTGTGAAAAGTTTGCTTCTGGTCATTACTATAGGCATGATGGATTTTGTTTTATGATAAGCGTTTGTGTGTGCCTAACTGTTCCATGAGAGATTTGTTTGTTAGAGAAGCTCACGGAGGAGGATTAATGGGACATTTTGGGATTGCCAAGACACTTAAGGTGATGAAAGATCATTTTCATTGGCCACACATGAAAAGGGATGTAGAACGAATCTGTGAAAGGTGTACCGTGTGTAAGCAAGCTAAGTCTATGGTTCAGCCTCACGGTTTGTATACTCCTTTACCTATTCCTACTCACCCTTGGAATGATATATCTATGGATTTTGTTGTGGGATTGCCTAGGACTAGAAATGGAAAAGATTCGATCTTTGTGGTTGTAGATAGATTCTCTAAGATGACTCATTTCATAGCATGTCACAAAACTGATGATGCATTGCATATTGCTAATTTGCTTTCAAAGAGATAGTTCGTTTGCATGGCATACCAAGAACTATAGTTTCTGATAGAGATGCTAAGTTTCTAAGTCATTTTTGGAGAACTCTTTGGTCTAAGTTAGGAACTAAGCTGTTGTTTTCTACTACTTGTGATCCCCAAACTGATGGGCAAACTGAAGTGGTTAATAGAACCTTGTCTACTCTTCTGCGTGCATTAATCAAAAAGAACTTGAAAACATGGGAAGACTGTTTACCTCATGTAGAGTTTGCATATAATCATTAAGTGCATTATGCTTCTAAGTTTTTTCCATTTCAGATTGTTTATGGTTTTAATTCTATATCTCTTTTGGATCTAATCCCTTTGCCTTTGAGTGAAATAGCTAGCATCATTGGGAAAAGGAAAGCTGACATTGTCCGACAGATCCATGAGCAAGCTAGGAAAAACATAGAAGAGAAAACTAAGCAGTATGTTAAGCACGCAAACAAAGGAAGGCGTAAGATGGTATTTGAAGTTGGAGATCAAGTATGGGTACATTTGAGGAAAGAACGGTTTCCAATTGAAAGAAAATCAAAGCTCATGCCCATAATTGATGGTCCTTTCAAAATCACAAGGAGAATCAACGACAATGCCTATCAACTCGATTTGCAAGGTAAGTACAAAGTAAGTTCCAGTTTCAATGTTTCTGATTTAGTTCCTTTCCTTGCAGATGAAACAGATTTGAGGTCAAATCCTTTTCAAGAGGAGGGGGATGATATGATCATGGATGAGCAAGTAGCTGAGGATGAGCTTGTAGCTGTGGATAAGCTTGGCGTGCAAGGAGAAGGAGAGTTGGGAGTTGAACAAGGAGCAGAACCGGAGCTTGGAGCAGAGGAGATATTTGTCACACCAACAGGACCTATGACTCGTTCCCGTGCCAAGAAGTTCAACCAAGCTGTTGGAGGGTTACTTATCAATATACAAAAGCAATCAGATCATTTGGAGGAATTTGGAGAAAGAGCTAATCAAATCACTCTGGTTTTGATTCAAGCTAATTGAATTCAACGAATGAGTGAGTGATTCAGTTGTACTCTTTTTCCCTTGTCAAGTTTTGTCCCAATGGGTTTTCTTGACAAGGTTTTTAATGAGGGAATTGTTTTACTCCATAATTTCCCATTTGTTGAATTAGAAGCTCAAGGCCCTTTAAGCAATAAGGCCACGCCACAAGGGGAGAAAAGATCAGCTTTATGTTTTCAAACTTGTTTTTAATTTCAGTAACTATTTTCGAGAGCTTGTCTCGTGACTTGCTCTCTTTTCCTTTATATTCCCCTTGTAATCTCTGTTGAGAACTCATCTATCTTTTTAATCAAAAACCTTTTCAAGTTAGATCACTTCTCTTGGTGTGTCATATCCAAGAGACTTTCCATTCTTCTCTTTGGTGCGTAATATCCAACGACGAGAGTGGCTGGATTATCAGAGGCTATCCGCAACCTTTGTGTGTCTAATCGATTCATTCCTTGCCTTCAGAACTTCGGTTCAGTTGCTGCAAGTCTATCCAATCTTCTCAACAGATTTCAGAGTGTTCGAATCTTGGGAGTTCGTATTAATGGCATCCTCTATCCCGGAATATCATCACCACCATGACCAATCTCTAGGTCATCCGAAATAACCCAATCACTAGTGTGTCTCCGCTCGAGTCTCCCAGAAAATAGACAGTTCTAACTCACATAAAACTTCTATTTCCATACTCTTCCTAGGAATAGACAAGTTCTAACTCACATAAAAATTCTATTCCCGGCCCTCCCTAGGCAATATACAAGTCCTAACTCATATAGAACTTCTATTCCAAGACTCCTCCTAGAAAATGAACAAGCTCTAACTCACATAGAACTTCCATTTCTATCCATCTCGTAACATATAACTCATGACCCACCAGTCATATCATAAGAACCCGTGTCTTATCAACACATTTGATAAGAAAACCCATCTTATTAAATCTCAAAAATGTATAAATCATTACATCACCAAACGAAAATACATCCAAACCCATAGCAACATGTTATCTTAGAAACTGAAAACTAGAAAAAGACAACTCAAGCCTCCACTTGCTTCTCGAACTACTTCGAGAACTTTGTCTTCATCTTCGCTTCTGGTTCCCAAGTCTCCTCCTCAACACCATCACAGTCCCACACGACTCTCACCAACGGTATCCTCTTCTGGCACAGAACCTTGACTCTCCTCTCAAGAATCCTCACAGGTTTCGTCTCCAACGTCATGTTGGGCTGAAAATCCTTCGGAATCCTAGCCAACACCTTCTCAGACTCATGTAGACACTTCCATAGCATCGACACATGGAAGACCTTATGAAAAGCCTTCATTTAACTCCAACCGATAAGCTACTGGTCCCACCCGTTCCACAACCTTGAACGGACCCATAAACTTCAGATTTAGCTTATTCTCTGAAATGGATCTATTAGGAGCCCTAAACATTGCACCCTTGAGATACACCAGATCTCCCAGCTCAAACTCTAGCTCTTTCCTCTTCTTATCGGCATAACTCTTCTGGCGATCCTGAGCCTCCTTCATGTTCAGACTCAAGACACGGATCTTCTTCGTCGTCTCCTGAACAAAATCTGCACCAAATATGTTCCTCTCCCCCATTTGAGTCCAGCATAATGGTGTACGACATGGCCTCCCATACAGAGCCTCATATGGAGCCATCCCAATACTCATCTGATAGCTATTGTTATACGCAAACTCTACCAAGTTTATGTGATCCGTCCAATGACCACCGTAATCCACCACACACATTCTCAATAAATCCTCAAGGGTCTGAATCGTCCTCTCAGACTGCCCATCCGTCTGAGGATGATAAGCTGTACTCATATGCACCTTAGTGCCCATCTCAGCCAGGAATGCCCTCCAGAACTCTGAAGTAAATCTCGGATCCCTATCTCACACGATACTCACTGGCACCCCGTGCAGCCTCACTATCTTCTGCACAAAATTCTTAGCCAACACCGTTGCTCCATCGGTCATCTTAATGTCAAGAAAATATGGTGACTTAGTCAGACGATCCACAATCACCCAAATAGCATCATAAGTCTGCGAAACCGGTAACCCAGTCACAAAGTCCATGGTAATCATGTCCCACTTCCACTCCGGAATAGATAAACTCTGCAACAACCCTCTCAAAACCTGATGCTCAGCTTTCACTAACTGACACACATTGTACGCAGTTAGCGATATCCCTCTTCATCCCAACCCAGTGATAATACCGCTTCAGATCCTGGTACATCTTGGTCGCCCCCGGATGAATACACAAAATGCTCGAATGAGCCTCTCTTAGAATCTCTTGCCTCAGATCCTCATCCGTGGGTACACAAACCCGTCCGTTCACAAGTATCGTCTCATTCGCCGAGACCTGATACTCTAAACCTGCCACTTGAGAAGCATCAATAAACCCCTGAGCTACTCGAATCATGCTCAACAAATTTGCCTGGTTAGCTGCCTCTAATCCTAATGGCTCCTGTGAGATAACACATAACGTCAACATGCTAATCTCGCTCACCAAGGCCTCTATATCCCGCTCCTGAGCCGAAGCAACCCTTTTCTGACTCAACACATCTGTAACCAGATTAGCCTTACCCGGATGGTATCCAATCTCCAGATCGTAATCTGCTACCAACTCTATCCAACGCCTGTGTCTCTGGTTCAGCTATGGCTGAGTAAAGAAGTACTTCAAACTCTTATGGTCTGTGAACACCTGCACCTTTCCTCCATAAAGATAAGATCGCCAAATCTTTAAAGCAAAAATCAGTGCAGCCAACTCCAAATCATGGGTAGCGTAGTTGCACTCGTGCTTCCTCAACTACATCAAAATTACCTTTCCCTGCTGCATCAGCACACAACCCAGACCAACTCCCGAAGCATCCGTATACACCACACCACGTAAGGCTCACCCGGCTCGGGTAACGCCAACACTGGTGTACTAGTCAGCATCTCCTTCACCCTTGCGAAACTCTGCTCGCAAGTTGAAGACCACACAAAAGGAACATCCTTCCCCGTCAGCTTCGTCATCAACTGCGCCATGCTCGCAAAATCCTTTTCGATCGACGCAAGGTCTGCAATCCCCAAATTTGAAATTTCTTCAAGCTCCACGAATTCTTCCTCATCTAGATCCTTTTCAAAAGCTTGAAATACCTCTTTTTCAGTCCCCAAAGTGATCACATTGATGTATTGTCTTGGGTTCGTGTCAGTCTTGCTTAGGAGACAACCTTCTTGTCTCTTTATTGACTTTGCGGTTTGAGCAACTTGAATATCCAGCTTCTTGACATGGGAGTTCAAAGCTTCAAATTTCTCATCCAAGTCTTGATACATGGCATCCATCTTCCCGTTGAAACTCACAGTCATCTTCTGTTGACCCTCTAAGAGCTGCTCCAGCATAGACTTCATCTCGCTATCCAGTGTTTGAGCAGGAGGCGTCAGATAAGAAGAATAACCGTAGTTCCTAGTGTAGTTGCTGCTCTAAAAGGGGTTCTAGTAGTTTCCATTGTAGCCTTTGTTCCCTTATTGATTACCAAACTTCTGACCTTGAAAACCAGTTGTGTTGATGTAGTTAACATCCTCTTCATCACGCTCTTTCTCTGGAAAAGAAGTTTCTACCTCTTGAGCAAACTGAACCGACTTCTTCCCCACTAGAAAGTTATGTACATAATCCAATTTAGCCTTCACCTCAGCAATTTGACCTCCATCCATGTTCTCACCAAGCCTCTACCTCTCGAAATCTGCATTCTTGGTATTATTACTAAAACCAAGTTCTCTATTAGCACAAGAGCATCTTCTGGATATCTCGTATTGAAGTTCCCATTACTCGCAGCATCCAGCGCCATCTGGTACCTCCAATCTATTCCTCTGAAGAATATACCCAGCAGTGGAACATCACTAAACCCATGGTGAGGACAATCTCTCTGATATGCCTTGAATCTCACCAAAAAAACCTTAAATGCTTCAGTCGGTCCCTGTTTGAAAGTAGAGATCTTCGTCCTCAAATCCTCAGACCATGCCTCATCAAAGAAATTGTTGAGGAAGGCATTCTTGGTGTCCTCCCAGGTAGTCAGCGAACCTGGTTCCAACTGCTTCAGCCAGTAAGCTGCTTCTCCACCAAGAGAGTAAGGGAAAAACTTGCAGTAGAGGTAATCGTTTGACACTCCATTAGCCTTAATGCTTGACGCGAAATCCTCGAATCTCTCTATGTGGTCCATGGGGTGCTCAGATGGAAGACCATGAAAAGGATGTTGAGCCACAAGAACGTAGTATGCAGGCTTCAGCTCAAAGTCATTCTTCTGGAAAGCTGGGGGATGAATCGCAGGTCTGTTAGCATAAAACTCGTTAGGCATGTTGTATTTCTCCCAAAGTGCGCCCACGCCCAGCTAGCTCTTGGCGCGCCACTGCTTCTTTTTCAACAATCACAGCACCTTCAACATCAAGTCTCTACCCTTGAGCATTGCGCCTGTTTCTTTGCTGATCTTGCAGAAAACCATCTTCCCCTCTGACAAGCACTAGCGGATTAACCATCTTGATTGGCTTTTTTGCTGCTCGGTTTGCACGCTCTAACCTTCCTATCTCTAGATTGAGATCGACTAACTCCTTGTTCTGGTTAATCCTGGTAGCGCGGTTAGGCATACACCTGAAACACACACAAAAAAAAGATAAAGCGCGTAAGTAACAAAAATTAAAAAATTAGACAAAATTCTCAAATCAAAAATCGATTGGTAATATCGATTCCCCGGCAACGCGCCAAATTTTGATATGCTCAAATTTAACCTGAGCTACTCTCTCAAATTAAGAGATCGTAGTAGTACTTAGGGATCGAATCCACAGGGAATCGCAAATCACACAAACGATTATGAATTCAAATTATGCTAAGTGACAATGTATGAATGTAAAGTAAAAAGCAAAAGTAAACAAGTGAATGATGATAAATGTTCTTGTAATCAATTAGACAAAATGTTAGGTTATGGGTAATTCTCAGGTATGAATCGAAATCTAAGGATAAAAGACTATCAGGATTTTATTAAGTGTAGTTCTAGAACTCAAAACACGCGTGTAAAACCAATCAATTTTCATTGCAGAGATTATCTATGACTAAACCCTGAATTCCAAATTTCTTTGCAAATTCAATAAATAAAGTCAAGCATTAATGTTCAGGTTTCGATTGTTCACAAAATCACTAAGCCAAATTTCTTTGCGAATAGATGATTTTGCTCATCTAAGATTATGTCAGGTTGTTAATAATACTTTGGCATCTATTAAATCAACCTAGGGTTTCCAATTTCAGTTGATCAATCCAAAAATCAGAGTTAAAGCAATCTAGATGAAGAACAAATAGATAAACCCCAACAGTATTCAATCCTAGCAATTTCGCATCAATCCCTTGAATCCCCAAAACCTAACAAGCAAACTACTCAGACATAGATGATGAAAACATTATGATTGAATATAATTGCATAAAAAATAGAGAAGGTGATACAAAGGGTTCGAAATTTGATGAAGAACAAGTGCAGATTTTTCTCCCTAAAAGCTCTCCAAATCAATCTCTCCTTTAGTCTCTCTAAAAAACAAGATGTAAAAACTCTAAAACTTAAAAGAAAACTATATATAATGTATCAAAATTGGATTGGGCCTTGTATGTAAACTTCTGGGCTTCTCGGGGGAGATTCTTCAAAACTTGCAATCTTCACGTCAGACATGTGCGTCGATCGACACAACTGGTCTGTGTCGATCAACACAAGCTCCAAAATTCAACTTCTTCTCACGTCATACATGTGCGTCGATCGACACACATGGGTTGTGTCGATCGACGCAAGTCGGAAATATCGACACCAACTTCATGACTTCGACCATTCTTTCATTGATGCTCCAAAATGCTCCAAAAGCTCCCATTAATCTCCAATCGTCCATCAACCTATAAAGACTCGAAAAGACTAAAAAAATACCAAAAAGACTCTATGAAAAAGACTTATATCATGGCCAAAAGCAGGTAAAAACCATGATATATCAACAACCGCCCACTACTAAGGTCTATGCACAAATCTCATGTGCATAAGAACCCTAACATTCTAGCACAGACTCACAAATTCCAAAACAGACTAATTCAACAACATTAGAATTTAACAAGTCAAGTTCTGAAATTACCTGTGATCGGTCTGGCGCTAGAACCACCCGCCTCCACCGAAGTGAACACTTGCGGTACCGCTGCAATCTGAGCCACCGGCTGCACTGCCGTCACCGCCATCTGCTGTAGCTTGGGACATCTCGGCTTGATGTGTCCCGGCTCTCTGCAGTGAAAACACATTCGAGGCTCGTTCTTCTTCGGACAGCTCACCACCCGGTGATCAATGCTCCCACACCCAAAGCATCCTGAACCACCTGACCGCTCTGACTCGATCTGAAAGTGCTCTCCCACTTCTTCTTCTATCCTAGCGCAGGCTTGCCGCCCCTGCTCTGACCCACCTGCTGCTGCGATCTCCTCTGCTGAACAGGCGGACTAACCACCACCACCTGCTCCCTCAGGTCATCCTCAATCGCCGCAGCAATCTCGACCAACTCCGCCCTCGTGACAAACCTACTTATTCTATAGCGAGTTCTCAACTCAGGTCGAAGTCCTGTCAAGAACCTCTTCACCTGGGCCTGCTCGCCCTCCATGCCTCTACCCGCATGAACCAGAAGTCGACTGAACTCCGCGTCGAACTCCCTCACTGACCAGTCACCCTAAGCCAACTCCATAAACCTCAGCTCCAACCGATCCACCGGCTCTTGCGGAAAGTACTTGGCATTAAACTCTGCCAAAAAATCCTCCCAGGCCATCTCTGCCTGCACCCTCCTAGCCTCAACACCTCTCCACTATAGATGCGCATCACCCTCCAGGTAATAAACCGCCAGATCAACCCAGTATCCCTCTGGACACCTGATAGACTAAAAGTTACGCTCCTGTCTCAGCCGCCACTCATCGGCCTCCTCAGCTTGGCACCTCTGCATTCTCATGCTCGAGAAAAACCCGGTGCCAATCCTCTGCATCTGCTCCATCATCCTAAGGTAGGATGGAAGCTCCTCCGCAACCGCCACACCCGGCTGAACTCCAGCCATACCCGGCTACACACCAGCTATACCCGGATGCACACCAGCCAAACCCTGCTGCACACCAGCCACGCACGGCTATACACCAGCCACACCTGGCTGCACACCATCCACACCTAGCTAACTCCCGGAGCCTGACCTTGAGCCACCACCCCACCTGGTAACCGCTCCAAGATCAACTGTAGCATACCCGCCAGACGATTATCTCGATCCTCGGCAACACCAGCGGCAGCACCCCCACCTGGGCCCACCACACCACAGGCCACACCGAGACCCACACCAGACCCACCAGTCCTCACACTGGTACTCACAGCGGCCACACCCACTGACCCCTCCTGAAACTATGCGAATCAACCACCTGCTCCTGCGTGGTCTCCTGGGCCACCCTCGCGGCAACAGACTCGCTCTCCAGTCCCCGCCCACGCCCACGCCCACCACGACCACCTCGCCCTGCACGACCCCCACGACCTCTGCCTCTAGTACCTCTAGCCATCTCACTCTGCACTACCCAACAGAACACTAAGCATACTAGAAAATAGAAATATAAAATAACACATACCGTGGAATCTCATTGAAGGCTCAGAGAAGATGATCTAGGACTCCAAACCCATATAACAATTAATCAACTAACTCACATAACCAATCAATCAAGTACACCCGCCCTAGAACCATAAGGGCTTTGATACCAAACTGAAACGATCCAACCCGTAAAAATTTAAAATTTTCCAAATTCGGATTATTATTATCACAAATAATAATCCTCAACGGTCAAACACAATATGCGGAACTCACAATCAATTATCCAGATAACATCATTCAATAAATCTCATACTTTATTGAAACAAATCAATCCCAATTCAAAATCCAATAACGATAAGCAAAAGATACAATACTAGAATGAGCAATCAACAACACAAGCACAAACAATCAACCGCAAGTTCGCCCAAACAGGCCATGCGTCGATCGACACAACCACCATGTGTCGATCGACACAGAGCAACTGTGTCGATCAACGCACGATGCAGATTTCTAGGAATCGAACCTATCCTCTCACGGATCGATTCATATACGCATCTCATCGATCTCCTGCACGAATCTCACCAAAGAACACGAAATTCAACCAATAACAACAATCAAACGCATCCTATCAATTCATTTACCCAGATAAGCGATGGTCACACACTCACCTTAGATCTGGAAGGAAAAAGGATGAAAAGCACGAAGAACGCGAAGAACACGAATCTCCAATCCGAATTTCTCACCCAACTCGCGATCAACACACACCAGAAACGATCCCCAGAGCCTCACAAATCCACACACGAGCTTTTAGGATCAAGAACAGGAAGAAATCAACAATGATTCTCCTTTTCTCTCAAATCCTCTTTTAAAACTCACTGGAAACTCTCTGAAACTTTCTTGAAATATCTGAAACCTAAAAATGACCATAAAACGCGGCCTCAACCCTTTATATAGGGGAGTTCTAGGGTTTCCCTTTAAACCGACCCGTAAACCGACAACTAAAATTGAACCAACCGATTCAATCCACCTTGCATCGATCGACGCACACCACCTGCATCGATCGGCGCACGACTAATTAACAGAAATTGGTTCGCGGTCATTACAATATATATATTGTAAAAATAATGTATTTAAAAACAGATAATTTTTTAGAAATGTCACTTTTGAGATACCACTTTTCAATAATGCAAATTTTTCAAAAAAATTGCAAAAATATCACATTTTCAAAATTATTTACTCAATAAATCATTTATATTTGGGTTAACTATGTTGCATTTCTCAAAAAATTCTCAATGGATTATTCCATATTCCCAAGTCCCAATGATATGCTAATATTTTTAAAATTCCTCTCAAAATGATTTATTTAAATTCAATGTTATGTTGATTTATGTTATATGAAAAAAATTATTAGTTTTTTTACGAAAAATTATTCATATTAATCTTTTAATATTTCGATCTCAAATTCAGTTTTTATTCAAAATTCAAAGTGAAGAAAATGATTTTTTGTTTAAATGATTAAATAGGGCAATTTTTTTATTAGAGGAATCTCAACTTTTTATATTAGATTATGCATTCCAATGTATTAAATTATTATACATTTGATTTGGTATGTTTAAATATATAAAATAACAAAATGATAAAACTTAAATTTCAAAAATTCATATTATCGACAAAAACAATACCATTGACAAAAAAATTAACAACGAAGATATCAACAACAATTTCTATAATAAAAAATTCAAACAAATATATATTTTCACATTTTCAAAGTGTAAAATTGAACACAATTATAAAAAAATTATCCGCGTTTACGCGGGCGAATCACTTAGTAAAGAAGTAAAGTCTCAAGGGGAAATCGTTTAGTTGCACTTCTAGAGAGAATACGCATATATGCTAATCGTTATTTCTAAAACACGATTTTGGTTTACTTAACCGTGGTTACGGTTTAATTACAAAAGTATCTAAAACAATTTCTTTTGGTCAATTTTTAAGAGATAATAAGTTCATGTAGTTTTATGATCAGTTTAAATTTTTTGTATAGTAAAACAAGAGGTAAAATGTTTAAGATGTTTAAGGGAATATCATTTTTTTTGTATTTCTAGAGGGGGAAAATACGCAGTCAACCCTTATTTTAGGGTACTTTTCTAATTGTAATAATACTATTGCTTTCTTCAATCATATGCCTAGCATAACTTCATTTCGTAAATCTCTTATACATTATTTTTGGAAAGTGATTTGTGAGAAAATGCTTATTTGTCATCTCCACATTGAGTCTCACCAAAACAATTATGGCAAGGTTTCAAATCAGATGATTTGGCTTAAAAAATCGTCTAAATATTATGAAAATCTTAAGAAACACATCAATTAAATTAACCAATCAAAGCATTCTAATTAATTTTATATGCCATGTTGGAAATTTTTACATATTTATATTAACATTTTAACATGAACTCACAAATACATATTTTATTAATTTAAATCCAACAATATAATATTTTAAAATTTTAAACGTTAAATAGCATAATATTTTAACGATTAATCATTTATCGATCTCAATTACTTTATTAAAATTATATTTATATCCATTTGGATACCATATGTGATTTATCATACAATTATTTTCTTTTATATCATTTAATTGTTTCAATATTACTCTAATTAAAGTTATGATTTTGTTATAAACGTACAACTTTACAAATTAAACATTAATATTTGAATTTTGAAAATCATCATTTTCACTTTTTCTCATTTCTTTGATTTTTTATTTAAAACAATTTACATACTAATACGATGAGCTCAAATAAGTTTGAGAGAACTCATAATCTCAAACATATTCGATTTACATTAAAGCCCAATACATTCAATATAACTGTCATGCATATTAAATTTTGTAAGATAAAATATATTTATCTATATGGGAGATATATCATTTGATATTTCTTGTTTCTAATTTCTCCCGTATAGTATAAAATATTGTGATTTTTCATTTTCAAATATTCGAACCCGGAGTTTGACGCAGGTAAAAAAATCTAGCATAACAAATTTGGATCATAACAAAATCTTTTACAAAATATTCTATGACTAAATTTATATTTTTTCCCATAAATAAAGCAAAATAAAATTTACCTAATATTTTTCGTTTTTCATATAAAAATTGATAGAAATTATTTTTTTCACAATTAAGTTTTAGAACACTTTTTATATCAAATATATTTTGAAACAACCCGACCCAAAAGTTTAAAAATTTTCCCTCCAGATCATTATCATCACAGATAATAATTCTCAATGACTCAACACCCAAGCAATGCGGAACAATAAAACAATTAAGTAAACTCAACAACACAACAATTTAACATTCCCACACTTTATTAAATATCAAACCGTTCAACCAATCAACCAATAACTAACAACCTAACAATTCCGTAAATGACAAACACATCGAGACCCTAAATCATCTCTTCTTCCTCGCCACGATTCCACGATCACATTTTCTCTTTACCTGCAACACATGGCAAAAAGAGTTGCGTGAGTATTATCACAAATACTCAGCGACGCGGTCATCCCGTCTACAGGCTATTTAATACAAATATAAACAACCAATACAATACCAGGATGATCACATAAACAAGCATACACGAACAAGCAACGGAACCAGTCCAGAATACACTGTGTCGATCGACAGGACTCACTGTGTCGATCGACACAACCACTAGGTGTCGATGATCAGTGACCCCGTGTCGATCGACAGGATCCGCTGTGTCGATCGACACAACCACTAGGTGTCGAAGTACACAGGCCCCGTGCCGATCGACACACCACCTCGGTGTCGATCGACACGACGTCGCAGAACCCAGAATCAAGTAAATCCTCACACGACTCGAATCTGATGCGATCTGTCGAGTTTCCTGCACAATTCCATCACAAAGCACACAAAAACAACCACGCAATCGCATTATATCCATTCCATATACTTAGACAAGCCTACGATCACGCACTCACCTTGATTGGGATTGAAAAGGATGAAGAACGCGAAGAACGAGCGAAGAACACCAAGAACAGCCGCTAATTCGTCCTTCCTAGACCCGAATCAACCCAATAACAATCCCCTTCTCGTTCTAACACCCTCAAGAACAATCCTTCTCAAGAAAACTCCCAAAAATCGCCCCAAAACCTTGATTCTGATCTCTCTCTCAAAACCCTCGGGTTTCTCTCTGATTTTTGGCCAAAACCACCACCAACACGACTGTTCACGCTTAAATATCGAACCCTAGGGTTCCTTAAACCAGCCCACCAAACCGGACAATTAAATCGAACTAGACGGTCTGATTTTTAACCCGTGTCGATTGACATACACCACTCGTGTCGATCGACATAACGCCCAAAACCCGACTTCTCCTAAGTCCAAAACACACGTGTCGATCGACACAGCGCCCTGTGTCGATCGATACCCACCAAAAATCCACTTTTAGGTTCACGGGCGTTACAATTCTCCCCCACTAACATGAATTCGACCTCGAATCATGGGACACCGCCAACTACGGTCTCAACCCACCTAACCCGCACCCGGCCAGTATCCTTCGAGATCACACTCGACTCCCACAACCCGTCCTGCTAAGGCTAACACTCTCGCCTAAAATTCGACCAGATTCACCCGGAACACCAACGATGCACACCCCATGGTCCGGATTAGAGCTGCCCGATTGACCGTCCAGGAGACCCACCCGTCCCCTGGAGAGACCCACTATCCCTCAACGTATATATGGGGAACCCACCCGTCCCCCAGAGAGAACCACCAACTCTCGAGTATATGCAGAGAACCCACCCGTCCTCTAGAGAGATCCACTATCCCTCAGTATACAGGAACCCACCCGTTCCCTGGAGCAATACTCTGGAACGTGCATCATAAGCACCTGTCGACCGGAAACACCTCTCGTGGTCAGCCAAAACAACCCAATCACCAGGGTGTCTCACAGAGTCCCTGAAAAAGACGATTCTAACTCACATAACCCTCTTTTCCAGACTCTCCCTAGGAAATAGACAAGTTATAACGCGCGTAGAGCTTACATTTCCAGCCACTCCTGGAACATGTACAGCCTCATTTCCAGCCACTCCTGGAACATGAACGATCTCTAAGCCGCGTAAAACTTCTACTCCTAGCCATCCTAGCCGATAGGCAAGCTCTAACTCGCATAGAACTTCTACCGCTAGACCTCCTCATGACCCACCAGTCACTACAACCCATGACATCACCCGTCATGCCATAAGAACTCACAACTTATAACACACATTTAATAAGGCAACTCATCTTATTAAATCTCAAAATGTATACTCGTTACATCCACAACGAAATACAAATATCTCAAACATAGCAACATGCTAATACAGACTCTAGAACCAGAAAAGTAACTCAAGCCACCGCTTGCTTCTCGAACCACTTCGAGAACTTCCTCTTCATCAATGCCTCTGGTTCCCACGTCTCCTCCTCAATACCGTCACAGTCCCACACGACTCTCACCAACGGTATATTCTTCCGGCGCAGCACCTTGATCCTCCTCTCGAGAATCCTCACAGGCCTCGCCGCCAACGTCATGTTGGGCTGAAGATCCTCCGGGATCCTAGCCAACACCTCCTCAGACTCATGTAGACATTTACGCAGCATCGAAACATGGAAGACCTTGTGAAAAGCCTTCATACTCTGAGGTAACTCCAGTCTATAAGCTACCAGTCCGACCCGCTCCACCACTCTGAACGGACCCATAAACCTCGGACTCAGCTTATTCTCTGAAATGGATCTGTTAGGACCCCTCAACATAGCTGCCTTGAGATACACCATATCTCCCAGCTTAAACTCCAGCTCCTTCCGTCTCTTATCGGCGTAACTCTTCTGCCGATCCTGAGCCTCTCTCATGTTCAGCCTCAAGACACGGATCTTCTCCGTCGTCTCTTGGACAAAGTCTGCACCAAACATGCTCCTCTCCTCCACTTGAGTCCAGCATAGTGGTGTCCTACATGGCCTTCCATACAGAGCCTCATACGGAGCCATCCCAATACTCGCCTGGTAACTGTTGTTATACGCAAACTCAACCAGGTTCAGATGATCCACCCAATGACCACCATAATCAAGCACACACATCCTCAACAGATCCTCCAAGGTCTGAATCGTCCTCTCAGACTGCCCATCCGTCTGAGGATGATACGCTGTGCTCATATGCACCTTAGTGCCCATCTCAGCCTGAAACGCCCTCCAGAACTCTGAGGTAAATCTCGGGTCTCGGTCTGACACAATACTCGCTGGCACCCCGTGCAGCCTTACTATCTCCCGCACATACTTTCTAGCCAAGACTGCTGCTCCATCAGTCTTCTTGATGGCCAGAAAATGTGCCGACTTCGTTAGACGATCCACAATAACCCATATCGCATCATATGTCCGCGACACTGGCAGTCCTGTCACGAAATCCATCGTGATTATATCCCACTTCCACTCCGGAATAGGTAAACTCTGCAATAACCCGCTCGGAACCTGATGCTCAGCCTTCACAAGCTGACACACGTTGCACGCTGCAACCCAGCTAGCTATATCCCTCTACATCCCTTGGGTACACAAACCTGCCCGTTCACCAGTATCATCCCACTCGCTGAGACCACATACTATGAACTGGCTGCCTTAGAAGCATCAATCACACCCTGATCTTTCTCCTGAGCAACTCAAATCCTGCTCAACAAATCTGCCTGGTTAGCTGCCTCTAACCCCAACGGCTCCTGTGAGATCACACATAACCTCAACGTACTGATCTCGCTCACCAGAGCCTCCATATCGCGCTCCCGGTCTGAAGCTACCTTCTTCCGACTCAACGCATCTGCAACCAGATTAGTCTTACCCGGATGGTACCCAATCTCCAGGTCATAGTCCGCCACTAACTCCATCCAGCGCCTCTGTCTCTGGTTCAGCTCTGGCTGAGTGAAGAAATACTTCAGACTCTTGTGGTCTGTGAATATCTGCACCTTCCCGCCATACAGATAAAAACTCCAGATCTTAAGTGCAAAGATAACAGCAGCCAACTCCAAATCGTGGGTAGGGTAGTTGCACTCGTGCTTCCTCAACTGCCTCAAAGCATATGCAATAACCTTCCCCTGCTGCATCAGCACACAATCCAGACCAACTCCCGAAGCGTCTGTATACACCACATAAGGCTCACCCGGCTCGGGTAACGCCAATACAGGCGTACTGGTCAGCATCTCCTTCAGCTTCCCGAAACTCTCCTCACAAGCTGAAGACCAAACAAAAGGGACATCCTTCCCTGTTAGCTTTGTCATCGACTGCGCCATGCTCGCGAATCCCTTGACGAACCTCCGATAATAACCTGTCAACCCAAGAAAACTCCTGATCTCGGTGGCGTTCCTCGGTCTAGGCCAACCTCTGATAGCCTCTATCTTAGCCGGATCCACAGACACTCCCTCTGCAGACACAACGTGACCAAGAAAGCTCATCTCTCGCTGCCAGAAACTGCACTTACTCAGCTTCGCGTATAGCTTCTGCTCCCGCAGTTTCTCCAGAACCAACCTCAGATGCACCTCATGCTCTTCCGGACTCCTCGAGTATACCAGGATATCATCTATGAAGATGATCACGAACACGTCCAGATACTCCTGGAACACCCCGTTCATCAACCGCATGAACGCTGCTGGGGCATTCGTCAACCCAAACGGCATCACTACAAACTCATAGTGTCCGTACCTCGTCCGAAAGGCCGTCTTCCTGACGTCTGCCTCATCAATCGGAATCTGATGGTATCCCGAAGCCAAGTCAATCTTGAAGAACCAAGTAGCCCCTCGCAACTGATCCAACAACTCATCAATGTGCGGCAAAGGATACATGTTCTTCACAATAACTCGGTTAAGTCCCCGATAGTCGATACACAACCGGAAACTCCCATCCTTCTTCTTCACAAACAACACCGGTGCTCCCCACGGTGAAACACTAGGCCGGATGAAACCCTTCTCCAACAGATCATCCAGCTGCTTCTTCAGCTCTGCCATCTCTGCTGGAGCCATACGGTAAGGTGCCTTGGATATCGGAGCTGTTCCGGGTTCCAACTCAATCGTAAATGGATCCGACCGCGACGGTGGCAATCCCAACAATGACTGAAACACATCCTGAAAATCCCGAACGACCTGGATATCCCCAACTGCAACCTCTCCAACAGCCTCTGGCATCACTATCGTCGCCAGATACGCCTCACAGCCTTTCCCAATCAACTGCTAGGCCTGTATCGCTGAAATCATAAGACTTCCGGAAGTCAGCCTCACCTCCTGAAACACCAACCTCCCAGCCTCCCGCTCAAACACTACACATCCTCGATGACAATCCAGATGGACCCTGTACCGATCCAACCAATCCATCCCCAGGATGACATCGTACAGCTCCACCGGACTAATAACCAGGTCTGCTGGCATCAACTCTCCTGCCACCAGAACGTCCACACCTCGATCCCGCCCGAAAGTAGCCAACGTCCTGCCTCCAGCAACCTTAACTACTCCTGGCTGCTCTCCGGAATCGCTCCGGATCCCGCTGCCCTCCGCACACTCTGGAGTAATGAAGATATTCGTAGCTCCCGAATCGAACAACACGTGGGACTCACATCCGCCCACAACTAAGGTCCCTGCACAAATCCCATGTGCTTAAGATCCGACACTCTAGCGCAGACACACAACTTCCTAACAGACTAAAATCAACCACCACAAGAATTGACCCAAAAGTTTAAAAGACAAGTCTGAAGTATACCTGTGATCGGTCTGGCGCTAGAGCCGCCCGCCTCTGCCGACGTGAAAACCCACGGCGCCGCTGCAATCTGAGCCAAAGGCTGCACCGCCAACGGCTGCACTGCCACCACCGTCATCTGATGGAGCTTTGGCACTTGGGCTTAATGTGTCCCGGCTCCCTGCAGTGAAAGCACACCTGTGCTGCCCGCGTCTCTCTCCTCATCAGACAGTCCGCCACCTTGTGGCCCATGCTACCGCACCCGTAGCATCCTGAACCACCCTGTCCACCCTGACTGGGCCCGGAAGTACTCTCCCACTTCCTTTTCTGTCCACGAGCCTGCTTGCCACCCCCGCTCGCACCAGTCTGCTGCTGAGGTCTCCTCGGCTTGCTGCTGCTGCTGCACCGTTGGACTAACCACCACAACCTGCTCCACGAGGTCCTCCTCAATCGCCGTAGCAGTCTCGACTAGCTCTGCCCTCGTGGCGAACTTACTTGCCCTGCAGCGAGTCCTCAGCTCAGCTCGAAGTCCCCTGAGGAACCTCCTCACCTGGGCCTGCTCGCCCTCCATGCCCCTACCAGCATACACCAGGAGTCGGCTGAACTCCAGATCGAACTCCCTCACAGTCCGATTCCCCTGAGTCAGATTCAGGAACCTCGACTCCATCCTGTCCACCGCCTCCTGCGGGAAATACTTAGCATTAAACTCAGCCAAGAAATCCTCCCAGACCATCTCGGCCTGCACCCGCCTAGTCTCAACGCCTCTCCACCAGAGATGCGCATCACCATCCAAATAGTGAACCGCTAGGTCCACCTTGTATCCCTCTGGACACCTGTTCGAGCGAAAGTTACGCTCCAATCTCCGCCGCCACTCATCGGCCTCCTCCGGCTTGGCACCACCAGAGAAAAACCCGGTGCCAATCCACTGCATCTGCTCCATCATCCTAAGGTAGGATGGGAGCTCCTCCGCAACCGCCACAACCGGCTGCACCTCAGCCACACCCGGCTGACCATCCACCACTACTGGCTGTACTCCTGGAGCCTGATCCAGAGCCGGTACCCCACCTGGTAACCGCTCAAGGATCAACTGCAGCAAAACCGCCAGGCGATCATCTCGGTCCTGAGCCACACCTGCGGGAGCACCCCACCTGGGCCTGCTGCACCAGCAACTACACCGGGACGCACACTAGCCCCATCAGCCCGCACACTGACACTCGTAGAAGCTGGACCCACGGACCCCTCCTGAAACGCCTGAGAGTCTGCCACCTGCTCCTGCGTGGTCTCCTGGGCCACACTCGCGGCTACCGACTCACTCTCGAGCCCTCGCCCGCGCCCACGACCAGCACGACCTCCACGGTCCCCACGACCTCTGCCTCTAGCACCTCTAGCCATAATTCTGCACTCACAGCAGATTACTAAGTACTAGAACAAAAACAGAAATCATACAACACTTACCGTGGAATCTCATTGAAGGCTCGGAAGAGATGATCTAAGACTCCATACCCACACAAGAATCAATCAATTAATCCTAATCAATCAATCATACCCGCCCTAGAACCGCTAGGGCTCTGATACCAAACTGAAACAACCTGACCCAAAAGTTTAAAAATTTTCCCTCCAGATCATTATCATCACAGATAATAATCCTCAATGGGTCGACACCCAAGCAATGCGGAACAATAAAACAATTAAGTCAACTCAACAACACAACAATTTAACATTCACACACTTTATTAAATATCAAACCGTTCAACCAATCAACCAATAACTAACAACCTAACAATTCCGTAAACAACAAACACAGCGAGACCCTAAATCATCTCTTCTTCCTCGCCATGATTCCAAGATCACATTTTCTCTTTACCTGCAACACATGGCAAAAAGAGTTGCGTGAGTATTATCACAAATACTCAACGACGCGGTCATCCCGTCTACAGGCTATTTAATACAAGTATAAACAACCAATACAATACCAGGATGATCACATAAACAAGCATACACGAACAAGCAACGGAACCAGTCCAGAATACACTGTGTCGATCGACAGGACTCACTGTGTCGATCGACACAACCACTAGGTGTCTGTCGATGATCAGTGACCCCGTGTCGATCGACAGGATCCGCTGTGTCGATCGACACAACCACTAGGTGTCGAAGTACACAGGCCCCGTGCCGATCGACACACCACCTCGGTGTCGATCGACACGACGTCGCAGAACCCAAAATCGAGTCAATCCTCACACGACTCGAATCTGATCCAATCTGTCGAGTTTCCTGCACAATTCCATTCACAAAGCACACAAAAACAACCACGCAATCGCATTATATCCATTGCATATACTTATACAAGCCTACGATCACGCACTCACCTTGATTGGGATTGAAAAGGATGAAGAACGCGAAGAACGAGCGAAGAACACCAAGAATAGCCGCTGATTCGTCCTTCCCGGACCCGAATCAACCCAATAACAATCCCCTTCTCGTTCTAACACCCTCAAGAACAATCCTTCTCAAGAAAACTCCCAAAAATCGCCCCAAAACCTTGATTCTGATCTCTCTCTCAAAACCCTCTGGTTTCTCTCTGATTTTCGGCCAAAACCACCACCAACACGACTGTTCACGCTTAAATATCGAACCCTAGGGTTCCTTAAACCAGCCCACCAAACCGGACAATTAAATCGAACCAGACGGTCTGATTTTTAACCTGTGTCGATCGACATACACCACTCGTGTCGATCGACATAACGCCCAAAACCCGACTTCTCCTAAGTCCAAAACACACGTGTCGATCGACACAGCGCCCTGTGTTAATCGATACCCACCAAAAATCCACTTTTAGGTTCACGGGCGTTACATATTTTACTGAAATTTATAATAATGATCTACCAAATTTTTATAAGAGATTTTATACCAAATTTATAAAACAATATACGTATTCTTTTGATTTTTTTTTAAACAAGACAAGTAGTGTACAAACCAAAACATTAAAAAAGTATTGTAATCAACTTACATTGCAATGTTTTGTTGATTTTACATATTATTTTTTCGTTTTTCTATAGCATTTATTCTCTAAGAGTTGGAGAGACATAGTTATCTGTTTGCTTCTTTTTAAAAAGACAAAAATTTCAAAAGAGAAGTATATATATATATATATATATATATATATATCTTTCGAACTGCTGTAAATATTAATAGAATAATCGACTACATCAATATTATCTCAACATCTATGCATGCATACATATTAAATGAGATGAAGAGTTATAAAAAACCATCTAATAATACTTTACAACGACAACAACGAATAAGTTTGGTCCATAAAAGAATAACGAAAACATAGATTTAGAGCTTTTTAAGGCATCGATTTGGATTTAGTCAACACATGTTTATCTTAGTTGATGAGTTTGATTAAGTAACGAAAGAATATGGTGGAGATTAAGATAGCATCAAAATGTATCATTTTATTTAAAATTTGACATATACTTAATTTTATTACTTATTTTACAAAATTATTTAGTCCGTGATCAATATGTATAAATCATTACCTAGCTAATTAAGATAATTTGTATTTCCATTATAAAATTTAATTAATTATTTTACAAAATTATTTAGTTCGTGATCAATATGCATATTTGCGAGTATCGCAAACGAATCAACTAATAGTACTAAAAATGCAAGTATGATATATAATTAAAACCCATGTTTGAAAATGCGCCCATAGAGGCCATAAACGCGCCGGATATTCGTTTGGTAGAAGAGATCTGTCGGGATTATGACCAAATCAAAAAGAAAATCAGGAAGATAATAAAATTTCAAATTTATTTCAAATTTTATTTTGTTTTTTTGGCTTGAAATATGATAATTATTGTCAGATCATCTATATTTTTGTAAAATCCCACTTGAAAATATAGGAAGAAAATGGTGCTAAGGAAGTATAAAAAGTGATTGGCGTCCATAGATTAGGGTTCAAGAATATCTAAACTCGTTTGGAGAAGATAATTCTAAAAATTACCATTTTATCCCCTCATTAATATAATTGAGTATTGAAAATATATATATACATATATATATATATATATAATTGAGTAAAAAGACAAAAATTTGAGATATGTTTAGATCGAACCCGTGACCTTTTCCTTTCTAGGCCATTAAGTCAACAAACTCTGCTGTCAAATACATTGGAATATCTTCGCAACTAAAATATTTAACTTTGGTTTGCGTTTTATGGCATTTCCACATTTAAATTCAGTAATATGAGTATTAACTAAATATAATATTTTAAAACACAGAAGATTCATATATATATATATATATATAGATATATATATATATATAGATATGTATAATATTATAGTGACAGGTTTATGTCTTGTCAAGAATAATAAATAATTAATTTTATCTCAAAACCAGAATAAAACAGTACTCAAATTCGATTGTTTTAAAAAAATGTAATACACTCAAATTTGAAATATTTGTTATTAGTCAACTCTAATAAATAGTAATAATTTCCAATCCCCAAGTCATTAACAATGAAGAAAATTGAAGTCATTTTTTTTTGTCGTAAATTGAAGTCATATATAAATAATCTAAGTAGTAGACAATAAGAACAAAAAAAAAGTCTTTAAACAATATTTCCGGAGTCATAAACAATGAAGAAGAAAAAGTCAATTCTATTTTAGTATTGATCACATTTTAGTACACATTTGTGTCGAACACATTTGCATGCAACTAATCAGAAAATTATGAAAATGTTTCATTTTAGTACGGGAGAGAAAATTTACATTTTTAGTACGAACTAAAAATTATGTTATAACGTTCATGGTGGTGGTTCAAAATCCGAATTGAAAAACCCATAAAAAATAATGAGAAATATTTTCTTTTATTTTTTTAACGAAATGAAGAAGTGAAAAAAAAAAAAAGGAAAAGGAAAAATAGTCTTCAAACTTCGAGGTGAAACGACTAAATTTTTTGATGTGAAGATATATATACTAGATGTTTTATTAGCGTTAAAAGCGTAATTAGAATATTCAAACAGAAAAATTCACGAACTTTTATAATATACGTGAGAAATTAGAAATAACAAAGATCAAATGGTAAATTTTCTATTAGATATTACAAAATTTAATTTGTATGATATTTAGATTAAATATAAGTTTTTTATGTAAATCGAATACGTTTGAAATTATCAGTTTTTTCAAATTTATTTGAATTCACCCAAAATCAAAAAATGTTACGTTAGTATGTAAAAATCTTATCCAATAAAAAATCAAAGAAATGATAAAAAAGTGAATATGATGATTTTTCGAGATTCAAACATTAATTTTCGATTTGTAAAGTTTTACGTTTATAATAAAGCGCAACTTTAATTAGAGTAATATGAATACAATAAATTAATTTTAAAAAAATTGCATGTTCAATCATATATGGTATCCAAATGGACACTTACACAATTTTTATAAAATAATTAGTATCAGAAAATAATTCATTGTTAAAACATTATGTTATATAAGATTTTAAAATATTACATTTTAGTTAGATTTAAATTTGTAACACATGTATTTGTGAGTTTATGTTAAAAAATTAATGTAATTATGTAGAGATTTTCAACATGGCTTATAGATCTATTTGAAAATATTTTGATTGGTTAATTTAATTGATTTATCACTTAAAACTCTCATTGAGTTGACACATAGAATTTTTTTCATCAAATGCCTCCTCAATTAATATATAGAGGATATTGACAAATAAGTGGAATTACAAATCACCAAAGAATTGGGAAAGTACTTGGGGCTCCCGGAGCATTTTGGCCGCAGAAAGAAAGACATGTTCAACATCATAGAAGATAGAATTAGACAGAGAGCACTCAATTGGTCATCAAAATTTCTGTCTACTGCAGGCAAAATGGTATTGCTAAAATCAGTATTGGCATCCATCCCCACCTACACGATGTCCTGTTTCAAGCTGCCCCAAAACCTATGCAAAAATATTCAATCAGCATTGACCAGGTTTTGGTGGGACTCTAAACCAGACAAGAAGAAGATTTGTTGGGTGGCCTGGGAAAGACTCACCAGGAGTAAGAAGATGGGAGGCTTAGGCTTCAGGGACATCTAAACCTTTAATGATGCTCTTTTAGCTAAGATCAGCTGGAGAATCCTCCAAAATCCGCAGTGCTTATTGGCCATAATCTTCAAAGGGAAATATTGCAACTTCACCTCTTTCATGGATAGCTCAGCACCAAAATCTTGCTCCTATGGCTGGAGAGACATAGTTATTGGCAAAGATTTAATCAAAAGGAAGCTAGGAAAAACTATTGGGAATGGTTGCACAACCAAAGTGTGGACATAACCTTGGCTTTCCCTGGAAAGTTCCCTTCAACCTATGGGCCCAGTTGCAAGGGAGAACTTGGAATTGACTGTCTCTGATCTTTTCATGCGAAACTCTACAGATCGGAATATAGGAAAGATCAGAGAACTTATCCCAGCCTATGAGGAGGAAATTGTAAAGCTAAAACCAAGCATACTAGGAGCTATGGACAATTATGTTTGGTTGGGTAAAGCCTCAGGAAACTATAAAGCAAACTCCGGCTATCAAACAGCAAAGGAGCAATCGGAGCAACACATATCTCTCATTATAGTGGATCCAATTTTCAACTGGAATGCTAAATTCTAGAACATTAAAACCTCTCTAAACCTCAGACTATTCCTGTGGAAGCTGATGAGTGGAGCGCTGCCCTGAGGAGAACAACTTGTTACTAGAGGAATCAATCAACAAGCTTTGTGTGCGCTGTAACGCCCCGACCACCCCTGCCAATAGAACCCATGCCCACTCTCGGCTCATGGGCCCATCCTTGTCCGACGGTCAGTGCGTTAGTCTGGGAGGCTCGAAAAACTTGTTTACTAACCTGCAAATCACCACATGATCTTTCTCCGTGTTTTTTTCTCACTCACACGGTATTGGAATTGACTTCCTAGTAGGTCACTCATCCTCAAATTGCTCTAGCCCAAGCACGCTTAACTTTGGAGTTCTCTCTCGATGTGTGACAGAAAAGATAAGTGCACTTTGGTGATATAGGTAGCCAAATCAATTCTCTTAAGCCTCTCCGCATGCACCACATATTTTCTGAAACCAGAATGTTACAATCACCACCACTAACTAATCGCAACGTCCTTGTTGCGTACCAGGATCGTTACCCCCGACAGTGTGACTCACACACTCGTCAGGGTTCACTCTGATACCACTTCTAACGCCCGACCGCTCCTGCCAGTGGGCTCCACGCCCACTTTTGGCCCATGGGCCCACCTTTGTCCGACGGTCTGTGCTTTAGTCCGGGAGGCTCGAAAGACTTGTTTACTGACACTGCAAATCACCACATGATCTTTCCCCGTGCTTTGTCCTCACTCATGGAAATGACTTCCAAGTATGTCAGCCATCCTCAAATTGCTCCAGCCCAAGCAAGCTAACTCTAGAGTTCGCTCTGGA
This sequence comes from Arabis hirsuta, assembly GCA_964056655.1. Classification (NCBI taxonomy): domain Eukaryota; kingdom Viridiplantae; phylum Streptophyta; class Magnoliopsida; order Brassicales; family Brassicaceae; genus Arabis; species Arabis hirsuta. Next base: position 19,345,557 of record OZ053303.1, read on the forward strand.
TGTGTAACGAAAAAGATAAGTGCACTTTGCTGATATAGGAAGCCAAATCAATTTTCTTAAGCCTCTCTGCATGCACTACATATTTCCTAAAATCGGGATGTTACATGTGCGATGCTGTGAACCGGAAACTCCAGCACATCTCTTCCTCCACTACAGCTTTGCACAACAGGTTTGGAACCTTACCCCTTTGAGAGAACCCTTCGTGACCCAAGCCTGTCAGGATCTCATAATAGGCATGGTTGCCTCAAAGACAGATGGTCTGTTCACCTCCGACCAGAATCTCTATACCAATCATACCGTGGATCTGCTGGAATCGATGGTCTGTTCACCTCCGACCAGAATCTCTATACCAATCCTACCGTGGATCTGCTGGAATCTCTGGCTAGCCCGGAACAACATCATCTTCAACAATCGAGCCTTCACGGCTGGGGAAACTCTAACAAAAGCCATCGCAGATGCACGTGAATGGCTTTTGGTGCAGGAACAAGAGACTCACTATGAGAACCCAGACCTGATCCGGGTCTGCGACCCTTTAACTGGAGATTATATCCGTGTTTTCACCGATGCTGTGTGGAGAAGCAACACAAAGACTGTTGGACTCGCTTGGATTATGCGAAACAAGGACGATTTGACAATCGCCAAGGGCTCATTGGTGAGGAATCACATAATTTTACCTTTCATGGTTGAGGCGATGAAAATTAGAGAAGCTCTGCTTCACGCATCACGATCGGGCAACAATCGTTTCTGAGTAGCATCGGACGCGAAACATTTGATCCATCTAATCAATTCAAGGACTCCGTGTTTGGAGATCTATGGAATTTTGGAGGACATCCACCATCTATCTCTAGATTTAGAAATCAAATCCTTTGAGTTTGTACAAAGGTTAAACAATACTGAGGCCGATTCTTTGGCAAAGACAGCCCTCTATCTTGTACCGGTTAATACCGAAGCTATTTTGGTTTAATGAAAATTTAGATTTTGACCCAAAAAAAAGGATATTGACAAATATTATGAATCTGTAACAAATAAGAAACATTATATATTGCATTGCCAAAATCGAGTCTATTCAAAGCTCGGATACTCCTCTCAAGGTTGATCTAATCGATTGTTCCATCCTTGAGATAAAAGATCCAACCCACTTCATTAGCTTCATTTCTTTCTTACATGATCCATTCACCATAATAAATGAATACTAGAGACTAGCATACACCGTTAAACAATGTATCGTTAACAACTTCGGTCTCGCACCCTTTTGTGATAACTAATAATGTATTAGATTTTTTACCCGCATCAAATGCGGAACTAGAATATTCAAAAAAAAAAAGAATTCATGATTTTTATAATACACGGGAGAAATTAGAAATAATAAATAATATATATTCCATATAGATAAATATATTTTATCTTACAAAATTTAAACTGCATGACAGTTAGATTAAATGTAAGCGTTTTTAATGTAAATCGAATACGTTTGAGATCATCGGTTCTTTCAAATTTACTTGAGTTCACCCAAAAACAAAAATATCGCGTTAGTACGTAAAAATCTTTCCAAATATAAAATCAATTAAATAATAAAAAGTAAAGTTGTACGTTTATAACAAAAGCACAACTTTAATTACAGTAATATGGATACAATCAAGTGATATACAAGAAAATAATTGTATGATCAATCACATATGGTATGAAAATAGACATTATTATAATTTTAATAAAGTAATTGATATTGGTAAATAATTCATCGTTAAAACATTATGTTATGTAACATTAAAATATTAAAATTTTATATTATAGTTGGATTTAAATTTGTAACACATGTATTTGTGAGTTCATGTTAAAAATTAATATAAATATGTATAGATTTCCAACATAACATATATACTTAACTGAAATGTTTTGATTGGTTAATTTAATTTATGTGTCCCTTAGAATACTCATTGAGTTACACATGACATAGGATTCTCCTCAATTAATATATACAGGATGTTATATAAATACTAAAATGTTATATTTTAGTTGGATTTAAATTAGTAACATATATAATTATGAGTTCATGTTACAAAATTTAATGTAAATATGTAGAGATTTCCAACATGGCATATAGAATTAAGAGAATGTTTTGATTGGTTAATTTAACTAATGTGTTATTTAAAATCTTCATTGAGTGACACGGAAGATTGTTTTACTTAGTGTCTCTTCTGTTTTACTTAGTGTCTGCTCAATTAATATAAAGAGGATTTTGTGATGATTGTGTTTCTTAAATATTTTTCTTCTTGCTTTGATTTATTATAAAAAAAATACTAAATTACTTATTTTCTTTTAAGGGAAATTAGCATCTATATTATCTAATGATAATCAAATTCATTATCTAACATCCAATAAATTAAAATATAATAACTAACAAAATTATATGGTGATATTCTATTTTTACCCATAATGAAAACCAATAAAAAGAAAACTCTAATTTTTTTTCCCTCTCTTTTTCTTCCAGCGCTTCTTCTCCTTCTTCTTCTTCTTCCATCGACTTTTTTTCTTCACAGCGTTTCTTCTTCTTCATCTTACACAAACACTATAATCGATTTTATCTCCTTTTTTCTTCTTACTACACAAACACCATAATGGATCTCATCTCTCTTTGGTGATCCATAAAATCAACTCTCAATCACTTTGTCTTATCTCGTTGCCATTGATCAAAAATCTTCAGCCATATATTAAGATTGTATTTCTTCTCCTCCTTTAAAATCTCCATTGTCGTCCAATTTCCTGGTTAAATTGAGCCGCCGCTGGAAATTGGTATAGTTAACTATATTCAGATTTCAAGTAAGTATGTTTATTATAATAGTTAGCTATGTATGTTATTCTACGTAGTTAACTATATCTACACAATACCCAATAATAATAGTCAACTATATTTAACACATGGATAGTTAGCTATAAGACCTACATATTTAACTATATCTATACAATACCCAGTAATAGTCAACTATAATTAACACATGGATAGTTAGCTATAAGGCTTACATAATTAACTATATTTTTACATAAAGAAATGTGTTATCAACACATGGAAACATCACCTGCATTAACACTTAACACTAAGATCTAATGAACTACATATAATATATACCAGTATAGTCGACTACTATAATCCAATATAGTTGACTACTATGTATATATATATTATAATATATATCAGATCTAATAAGTCTTGTATATACCAGTATAGTTGACTACTATATATAATATATACCAGTATAGTTGACTACTATAATATATATGTATAGTTGATTACTATAATACATACCAGATCTCTTCTGGTTTTCAGGGATTTTAAATGATCGACAATAAATATTTGATATGATTTTTTTAACCATTTTTCTTTATCAAATTTCGCAGGGGCAAATTAGTCCAGTTTTTCCTTCTCTCTCCTAGATACCTAAATTTCATTATTCACATGGTAGTAACCTAATTATCTACCTCCAAACTAATATTAAGCTAATTAACCCTTCTTTTAAACACTTAGTACTATACACCATTAAATAATGTATTTTTCTAGTATGATGAATTTCATAATTCAGTTTGGAATTTCGCCAAAATAATTAATCAGCATGTGCAATAATCAATTTCTACCCATTTTTAATACATGGTTTTTCTAAAACAATGTAGGTACAATATATCCTTTGTGCATTATTTTAAGTATAAATCTCGGCGGTACCTACCACAACAGAGAGGCCAAAGATGGAAAGCTCCACCACAAGGTATTCTAAAATGCAATGTAGATGGGGCATGGAGAAAAGACGATACCAACACATGAATTGGCTGGGTCTTAAGAGATAATGACGGTACAGTTAGATGGATTGGAGCAAAAGGTTTTCCGCAGTTGAGAACGGTGTTGGAAACAGAGGCCGAAGCACTTAGATGGGCTATTCTAAAGGTTAATGCTTTTGGTTATACTAAAGTCATATTTGAATCTGACTCATACAACGTTGTGAGGGCAGTGAAGGACAAGAGCGAAAGACCAATTCTCAACCCAATGATTCAAGACATAACAAAGATGCTCCAACTCTTTGACGAAGCAAGTGTCGTGTTCTCCCATCGAGAAGCAAATAGACGGATCGAATAGCTAAGGAGGCTATCACATATGTGAATTATATCCCTAGACTTTTTTCGATTGTGCCAATTTGGGTGAAAAGTTATGTGCAAGTAGATCAAAGTGTGTAAAACTTTAAGTTTGGATTTAGTATATGGATGTTGAGCTAAAAAATATATATATATAAATCTCGGGCGGTTTTTATTTCTGGTTTTTTTTGTTTGACTTCACATGGTAGATTAAAAGAATATGACTATAAAAATTAAAAGAAACCAAATAATAAAAAAGATTTAATACGAGACAGGAAGCAAGTCGTTTGGATATAAATAAGTGTCCTCTGGCTCTCCCTTTGTCATCATTCAATTCATCAACTCATTTGGTATACCAAAATGGACCAAAACATTCCCAATTCCCATGAGCTTGACGTTGATTCCACTGAGAACAATGTCAATCACGCCTCGTTTGGTATACCAATGAACATAACTGACCACATCAACGAGTCTCCACCGCAAGAAGTAGATAATGGCAGAAACATTCATTGTGCTGGCTCCGACATTACCAAAACAGGTTTTAATCTTAAAATCATGTTGGCTTCATATATACTCTCTCTGTTTCATTATATGTGATGTTTTAGATATTTTTTTTTGTTTCATTTTATTTGATATTTTTAAAGTTTTTTGCAAATTTAATTGAGCTTTTGTTGTTTTTGACTGTTTAAATTTTGCAGATTATTTTTTTATTGGTTGAATTGTTTTGGAAGTGATGATAAAAAACATGTTTTGTATTGAAAAATTAAAAAAATAAATAACTCTTTATTCTATGTGCAAAAATTTTAAACATCAACAAAATAAAACTGAGGGAGTATATATATTACGAAATTTTAAAATTTTGAACCACTATACTTTGTTTCTCTTTCAAGACAATAATAAAACTAAATTTATATTTCAAACTAAAATCTTACGTCAATCGATAGTAACCCACGTATAAATGCAAAGCATGCATTTATAAACGTTCTCGTCGCTTTTTTGTTTTTCGAAACCTTTCTCATCGCATTTTGCATCCATGGTAGTAAGTTTTAATATTTTACTAGTCGTAATTTTTTAGAGTTATATTGTAATTTGGTTTGGAGGATGAATTTCACTTAATTCTTGATTTGTTTTTTGAAACTACCACTTAATTCTTGATTTGAGCATTCTATATGTACATGCCAAAAAGAAAAGCCTAATGATACGATCAAACCCGAGGCATTTAAACTAGAATGATAAAAAAAAAAAATATATATATATATATATATATATATGTTGTGTTATGTTGACTTTTATTAATATCAGTATATTCGATTAAACATCCAAGTTTTTTTGCCTGAATTTGTAAAAAAAAAAGTAATAATTTTTGGGGGTCAGAGAGAATAGTGGATATCGCATGGAGCACGTTAATCAGGTGGATCGACAAGTATTGTCGAGTCGATGAAGAAGCAAGACAACTATGAATATATATATCAGAATATCATCTTTTCCTTTGAACAATAGGAGGTATCAGGAAAAGTGTTAACGAACAAATTTGTTATATTTTGTATACGCAAGGACCTGCGAAAGAAAAGAGCAACGATACTGGATTTGAGGATGAAGATCAAAAGGCTCATGCTCCAATAACGTCTGAACTACGATCTAAAAGTGCGAACAATGATCGCATAGTGGGAAACAAAGGGAAGGTCAACAAACTCCACTGCGTCCTTGTTGTGGTTTCCCTCATCTTCTTTGCTGTGATTCCTTCTCTCTTCTACGGCCACTCTTTAAAAAGAACCGACAAGGAACACTACAAAGCTGTGGTTGCTCTCGCCGCATCTCTCTTCTGCATTATCTCTCTCTCTTTTGCCAAAGCTTACGCCTTCAACATGGATAAACTCAAGACCGTGGCTGAATACACCGCAATGGCGATTGGTGCGGCTGCGGTTTCTTTCATTGCCAGTCAACTCGTTAGCTTGCCCTCTGATTACCGAAAAGGATGATTTCTAGACTATATATCAAGTTTTAAAATAAAACAACTATAAAGCTACTACCAAAGAGTTGTTCTGTAGCTGATTTGTCTTTTGTTTTCTTTCATTTAAATTAAGAGTTCTCCATCTTTTACCTTTGTTTTCTGTACACGAACCTGTTTTGTTTCTCTGTAAGCAAAAAGGTTCGATTTTTATTCAAGAATAATCAGTTTCTTTTTTCATTTACACATGTTATGTTAACAAAAGGCATTGGAAACAATATAAAATAGACAGAAAAAAATTGGTTATGAATGTTGGTTAGGCATAAAATAAAGAACGTGGAACTCGTGGAATTAAAATTATATTCAGAAACTATCTATCCATAAACTGTGATGAAATGTATCTGAATCTTATCTTTGTTTGTCTCCGATGGAACCCACCATGAATCTGATTCCCACTCCAAGCTCCGCCGTCGACGGTGGCAATGAAATGACCAAACTGCCACTGTCCTCACCACACAGCAGCGAGAAGGACGATGGCGTTGACTTGGGGCACGAACGAGGTTTGAGAATTATTTGTATTTCTGATTAATCACTTATAAAGTATATAAATTTTTGGTCTTTTTCAATTTGATACCAAATGAAGTTCGACTTCTATTCACTTCTTTTTCCGAGTACTTGAATCCAATTTTGTACCTACAGAATCCGAGTCAAATGAAGCTTTTGACACTGAGAATGGTTCAGAATCTGTAGACAAGAACCAATCCACTGAAACTGTAGATGTAGTTAGAGCAAAAGATTTACAGACAGAACCTGATTCATTGGACGATGATGTGGAGATTGTGATCAAGAATCAGCATAAGTATTACATTTACTGTCCCTGCTGTGGTGAAGACATCACCAAAACAGTCAAGCTCGTGAAGAAATCCGATCTCCAACCTACAGAAAACAGTGAAACTGAGAACGAAGCTGTTGACACTAAGAATGGTTCGAGATCGAAAGACAAGAAGACAAAGCTTCCATCATGGTTCCCTGTTAATCTTCAGAAGCAGTTTCTTTCTGTTTATCGCCACAACAAAGACGAAGGTACCCTTTCTTTTCATGTCTTCTTTAGGTATCGTTGTATGGATGGCTGTGATTGATGTTGGTTTCTTGGCAAATTCAGGCAAGAAAGAGGTTGATTCAAAGTCACCAGTATCTTTCATCGATCTTGGTATCGATGATAAGGAACCAAGCATCGATGTCAGTATTGAGAAAGACAGACCGAGTTTTCCAAAGTGGTACCTTGATGTTTTTGCTTGGTTGTTCCTTTGTATTATTATTATTACTCTATCCTTCCTTTTCACTTCTCCACAGCAGTCACCATCAGTCCTTTCTACTTCTCTACCGCCTTTCAATCCGCCGCATCTGCAGTTGCCTTCTGTGTCCTCATTGCAGTTGCCTTCCGCTTCTTTACTATTGTTACTTCCCACGTTTGCGGTGTTGTTTCTCGTCATTATGGCAATGAGAACCCGTTACAGTCCGAGATTTCACAAGCAGAAAGGTAGTTGCTTTTCTCCCCCTTGTTTTGTCTTTGTCACTTCGATGTTTGAAGAAGGAGGCGTTCTGGTCTTTCAGCACTTTGATTTGACGATTTTCCGAACTATGCCAGGCAACAAAAAGGTCGATTCCAAGTCTAGTGATACCACTAGTGAAGAACAGAGTCGAAAAACTCAATATCAGGATGACCAGGCTGCAGATCCTGGTCAAGATTCTGACAAGAAAACAGGTCTATTCTGAATTCTGATCCTAATTAAGTTTTGTCAACTTCATCCCTTAACATACATTCTTGATTGCGCTAGACAACCAAAAAGTTCACCCAACTCCGCTAGATACTTCACCACATGAGCAACCATCTATGCAAATCGTCAATAAGGAAACTCATGAAAATGCAGCAAAAACTCAAGCAGAACCTGGGTTGCAATCTAATACTCAACTAGAGATCCCAAACAGTGTTGAACCTCGTAAAGACGGTACTAAACTCGAAATCCTAAAAAGTATTGTGTATGGAGGTCTTACAGAATCCATCACAAGCCTTTGCACAGTAACATCTGCAGCCGTGTCTGGTGCTTCAACCCGTAAGTAATCTCCCATCTCTCTGAGGCATTTCGTCGAACACTAAGAGCGCCTAAACAATTTTCAATGTACTTGCTTGTAATACAGTGAACGTTTTGGCCTTGGGAGTTGCCAATTTGTCGAGCGGTCTTCTTCTGATTGTTCACAGCGTAAGTAATCTTCATCTGTATCTAAATCTAACACCCAGAGAATTAAACAAAGACGCAATTCTTACTTTTGCAGCTCCAAGAACTCATAAACGAGAAACCCAGAAAACGAACCAGCACTACCGATAATCAGACAAATTCGGAAGCAGAGGAAGATCGGTACGAGGAAATCCTCGGAAGAAGAGAGAAGTCGAAGCTTCACAGTTTGATCGCAATCTCGTCTTTCCTCGTCTGCGGGATGATCCCACCTCTGGTATACGGTTTCTCGTTCCGAAGAAAAATCGAAAAGAGACAAGAGTACAAGACATTAGCTGTTTACGTAGTGTCTCTACTCTGTGTCGTCTTGCTCTCAATTGCTAAAGCTTACGTCTCGAAGAGACCAGAGTATCTCAAGACTCTGTTTCGGTACACGACGATAGCGACGACGGCTTCGGGATTCTCTCAATTCGTGGGATATTTGGTTAGTCAATGGCTTGAGAAAAGCGGGTTATACGATGAATCTCCAGAAACAACTCCACGAGTTTGAGCGACTTGTTCTTGTTTGTTTTCCAATTCCAGTGTCCTTTTCTTCCCGTTTTGTGATCGAATTTGTTTTCCTTAAAAGTTGTAAAAGTGAAAGAATTTATATATTGTTCCTTGCTCAAAAGTCAAAAGTAAAAGAATTGATGTTTATGGGGAAATAAGAGCATCATTATCATTATCCCTATCCCTAACCCATTAACTCATTTTTTATATTAATTTCAGTAAATCTTTGTCTTAAAGTTTAATACATAGAACTTTTTTTATGAAAGTTTATAAAAATTTATTATATTTTAATTAAAAAGATGTTAAAACACCATTAAAAGTTCACCTCTAAAAGCAGCGGATTCTACATTAATTTTATATTAATTTTTTTTTAAGAACTTATAGTTTCTAGATAAAATTTAGAGTCCCAATAGTAGAACCTTATTAAAAAAAAATTATATTATTACAAATATAATATATTTAATAAAAACATAATATATTTTTTAAAAGCATACAACCAAACATTAAAAAAAATAGAAATATTAATAACATTAAAACATTGAAAATAGAAATTTGCAAATTTAATGTGTCAAATCGTTGCCATATATGCTCTACCAAATCATCTTTCAATTGTTGATGCATTACTCTATCACGAACTCGATTTCGATTGGCCATCATATTGACGAGATTAGTAGGCATATCGGTAGAGTACTATAATCCACTTGTGCAGTTGTGTTCTCTTCTCCTTGTTCGAATTCTGATGCATTCAAAGAAATGTATCCATCTGTTCGTCTTCAACTATCATATTGTGCAATATGATACATGCTCTCATTATTTTTCCAATTTTTACCTTATCCCAAAAAAGAGTCGGGTTTTTTACAATGGCAAATCGAGCTTGCAAGACTCCAAAAGCACGCTCGACATCTTTCGGGACAAATTCTTGAATTGTAGCAAATAATGATGCTTTAGGATTTTGAGAAATTGAAATTGATTGTATAAAAGTTGCCCGTTTAGGATAAATACCATCCGTTAGATAGTAAGCCAAATGATACTCGCGTCCATTGACCAGGTAATTCACTGTTGGAGCTTGACCTTTTAAAATATCATCAAATACTGGTGAGCGATCAAGAACATTAATATCGTTTAAGGTACTTGGAGGTCCAAAAATCGATGCTCCCTATCATCCCGGGAAATCCGCGTAACTCTCCAACACGGAGTAGCTGTTCAAGATCATATGGTGTGGGTCTTCTTAGATACACTTCACTTTGTGGTCGTGGAAGTAGATTTCGTAAGCGACCTTCAGAACATCATTGTCATTCTGCCCACTACTTTGCTGCCTTTTTACAGACTCATAGCATCCTACAAATTTGCAGACACACTCATTTATCTTTTGCCACCTTTACTTGCAATGGTTGGCCCTCTATTTTGAAATCCAGCAAGCGCAGGAGATGAGTTAAAATAAGCTTGAATACGTTTCCAAACCTTTTGCTCATTACCAACAACCGCATCCTTGCTTGTGTTTATCCAGGCGCTGCATAACACAATGTCTTCAGTTGGAGTCCATTTGCGTCTTTCTCTACGACCCTCACATATTTCTTTCACTCGCTCAGGAATTTGTGTTTCTAGTTGACTATTTAAAAGATCCGTAAAATTATAAGGGTGAGTAGATGAATCCATATAAGACTGAGTATATGGATCCATGAAATTAGAAAGGTTTATTGTGTTTTTTCTCTACGGTTTATGTTGTGTTTTAACAAGGTTTATTGTTCATTATATAGGAAAAGTTTTAAGTCTCTTTGGTAGTTAAGGTTTTCGCATAAGCATTCAATGACAGTTATGAATTTGTCTAATCTCAACTTACAAGCATTGATCACCTTCGTACATACTGAGTCACATCTAGACAGTCTTAATTTGACAAGCATTTATCACGATTGCACTAACTAAAAACCAGTCTTTATCTAACAACCAATTATCAAATCTAATCTGAAAAACATCCTACGCAAATTAAATAACTAAAAGCAAACTAAAACCAGCCTCATTCTGGTCCTAATCTAACAAGCATTTCTCAATCAAAACATGTCCTTAGCTAATAACCATTTATCACATTACAACTAACAACCATCAACAACCAAATAACCAGTCATGATGATGAGTTTAACGGACCAGTAATCACATATAAGAGATTAAAGAGGAGAGAATATGTTTACCAAAGGAGAGAACCATGACCATGTCACACTATCTATGACCGTCGGTACTCTATGTGCAACTGTTATAAATGACCTAAACTAACACAAAATCAGCCAAAAGCAAAATCATTAGAGGATTTAGAGATTAGCAATTGAAACATTAATGAATTAGGATAGACAAAAGGGTTTCCACACACATTATTACCATGTCCATGGAGGATTGTTCATCTGGTCTGAAAATATCTGGTTACACACACATACTGAATCTATCAACCACATCCGTTGGTTCAAGACCGGATTTGAGCAAGAAAGAAGCAACAAAAAGGTTTATGGTTTTAAAGTGAGGGATTATATATAAAAAATCATAACCAAAATCAGTAATCGGTGAAGCTAACAAAAACATTGAAAAGTAAGACATTAAAATACCAATCGATTACTGATTAGTACAACATGTTCGAACCATCTAACAAAACAAGATTCCCTTGTCTAGAAAGACCCAAAAAACAAAAATTGCACAGTTAGAAACATTAATTTCGTCTTTTTATCTGAATCCAGCAAACAAAACAATGATGTGGATCACATAAGAATCGATTGGAAGATAGACACAATCATCAAAACCTATCAATCCATCAACGTCAAGGGGAATACTCATTCATTCGTCGATTTGAGAAGAATCGAGAAAAGGAAAAACAAACTTGAAGTTAAGCTGATATCGATGGTTATGGCGAAGGAATTAGGGTTTTGAAGTTTCAATCTGCCAAACGGATCAGCGATGTGAAGGGAAGGAAGGATCCAGAACCATGAAACTCATCTCGATCGGAGAAGATCGGAGAGGAAGAAGAATCGATCTCTTTGCCATCGGCGAAATTGCCCATCAAAGAGAGAATACAGCGAAGAGAGAGAAACGCGTGGGCGAGAGAGAATTGGTTACAGGGTTATTGGTAATTTGTTTTTTTAATCAAAATCCCTTCAACCAATCAGAGACTGACACCATAGGGGTTTTAAAAATATTTTAAACTCTATTTTAAGGACCGGTTGTAAACTTATTAACACCAAATTTTTCTTTTTTAATTTTTTTAATGTTAAGAATCCTGTAATTTTAATTAAGATCCACCAATGGAGGTGGTCTAAAGTAGGGAGTATTCAAAGAGCAAAAAAAAACTTATTTGGATCAACCAAAAAAAAAGAATTTTATTAAGATTGATTAAATTTTAATTAACCCACAAACACAAAAGAATAGACACTAATTATAAATTTAGAAGATATCCCAAGATACTTTGCGACCGACTGGTAACGAATGGGGATTGTTAATTTGTTACCATACATTTTTGATGTGAAATTTTGGTTGTAAGAATTTTCATTGTAAAAGTACCAGATGTAACTATATATTTTAATAAAATTTCGATTAGTAATTAAAAACACATAGGTTTAATTTATGAACTATTAAAATTCAAATAATAATAAGACGATGGAAAAATATTGTAAGATTCGAAAGTATATATGATGATAGTTTTTTTTTGGGCTTAACAACTACTTTCTATTAACCTATTTTTATTACAATAAACGTATTAGTCTTAACACTAGAGTTTAATCAATTTAGTACCAATGAATAAACTTGGAGACATAGTTCTCAAAAAATTTCTAGTTATCCGATCGGCCACTTTGTTGCCTTCGTTTGGGGAGAGCACTAACCTGAAATTATCTAAGTGCTAAGTCTTTTGTTGTATTCTTTTATGGACATTATTGAGCACGTGCACAACCTTCCGGTAGTCAAAGGAAGTAGTGGTTTGGATCGTCCATCTCAGTTTCGGTTTCAAAGACAGTCTTTAGTTTTGGTAGTGCTCTTCCTCCTAGCCATACCATTCTGCTTTCATGGTTTCTCAACACTCATTATATATCACTTTTGTCTCATTTTCTAGACCATATCTCGTCTAAAAATAATAATAGAACTATTACTAATGGTTCTAGATTAAAAAAAGAAAAGAATTTATGAGAAGTCCTATTTTTGAAATGTCACTTTTCAAAAATATCATTTTTTAAAAATCATTTACTCAATATACCATTTATATTTAGGTTAATTATGTTGTACTATTATAGTTTAATTTTGAGGGTTTAGAGTTTATTAGCAGTCATAACTTTTTTTAGGGTTTAGAATTTTAAGATTTAAAGTTTAAAAATCTTTAATTAGTGGCATTTATGAAAATGGACTACCCATAGTGACATTTTTTTAAAATAGACACACCAAAAGTGGTATTTTTCAACTGTCCAAAAAATGTTATATGTGAAATATTTGTTGACAGCCATCTGAAAACGGGTTCGAAGAGATTTTTTTTTAACATTGATTTATTATTTTGTCGTATTTATCCACGTCATATGATTCTATTTTGCACTGTGTTGAAGATCCCATGCAAACTTGTCCCAATAATCTGCATAAATAATAATAAATCGCATTCTCTGAGATTTGAATCCCAGACTTCATGGTTTAGAAAACATTAATAAACATCTGTCAACCACTGGATCAAGGGGATTTTCATAGGGTGTAAAAGTTTTTTTTTTCTTTGTCAACAAGCTTACTTAATTCATTTAACCGATCAAAGTACAAAGGGAGGGAATTAAACATCCTCCAAAGTTACTACAACTTAAAGCAATAAAGCATAAATTAGATAGATCATCGCAAAAGATGGACAGAGAATCTAAAATATGCCTCAAATGCGTCAAGAGGGTCTTCGCGGCAAAGCCGGAGAGTCTCAGGTTGGTCATTTTCTAGTATGACTTTAAAGATCCTGGCATAGAGCTCGGGGATTCGACCACTCTCCAAGAAATGGAAGAAGATTCGACCAGTTTCAAAGAGTTGGAAGAAGGTGGAATTGAACTCGTCTACCAAGAATAAATTACAGGGTTTGAAAACCCATAAAACTTTTCAAACCCTTAAAACTTTTGTTTTCTCACAATAGAAGAGATATAATCACTAAAAACTATTGAGAATTCATAATACTTTGTTATTTTCTCAAAGAAGATAAACCAACAACTCAAAAGCATATAAGATTTTTGAAAATCTGCATTTTAAAAACATTGGGATGGGCCTATCCATTTCAACAACCCAAACTTGATACTTCTGCTGGGGCAAGCTGGCATTGAAGATGGGCCTAATAGCCCAATCTTAAAATTCATACTGGGCCAAGCCCAAATCTGTTGTCTTTCGTAAAATAGAGGAGGCGTCGGAGTGAAGACCCACCGAGCCGGCTGCTTGCCGATGATACCGGAAAGAACCCCGGTCAGTTTTAATCAAGACCGAGTAAGGTCCGAGGATCGCCTGAGCTTAAATCGATGTACATTTCCGACGAAGGAGGATAATTTTTGATTCTTTGGACCAACTCTGAATCGGCGAAGCCGGACCATTAGAACAAGTGGAGCCATCGGAAGGTAGCGAGGGTAGGGAGAAAGTGGCGACGGGATAGGCAGATCCGGTTGAGCCGATATCAGAGCAGTAGTAGTAGAGAAACTCCGGGGGTGAGGGGAGGACAGTGGTGGAGGAGGGGAGGCTGGATCCGGTGGCTCCGGCCAGCGACGAGAAAGAAGCAGCACCGGAGGGATCTTTCCCTGACGGTGACCGAAACAGCTGAGCAGCACCAAGATTGTCGGCGTGGAGGAAGGAGACGGGAAGATAACCATCAGAGAATAAGAGCTTGTTGTCAGTGAAAGTTGGGGAGAGCTCTCACCGGCGACACGATGAGCCGTGCAGCACCGATCAGTACAAGGGGCCAGTACCGCCGGAGACTCGCGGTGAGGGGAGCTCATTTTTTTACCAACCGGCTACCTCGGGTTCAGTGCCTGGGAGAAAATAGCTGTAAAAGTTTAAATCATACAATTTTAACTATGTTTCTTTCATTCAACACCATTATCATTATCGTTTAAATTTAAGTTATAGTTTTCGTAAATTCCTCCGAGTTTTACTTTTTTCTGAATACAAAATTTTTCATTACTTTTTTTTGCTGAGTGTTTAGAAAAGTATTTTCGAAACAAAACGAATGGATAACAAAACTCTCAGAGACAAAACACTATGAAAAGAAAAACTAGGTTCTAAATAAGAAAAAAGGGGAATGGCGAGAAAGATAATTAAAACTTAATCTAAAACTATGCTACAGAACCGTAACACTCCCACGAATTATTCGAAGAACACTCCCACGAATTATTCGATGTAATGACTGCGCCAACAAACATGAGTTTCGAACAGGCCCACAAAATAAGTGCATTCCCAGAAGATCGAGACACTGAAAATTGTACTAAAACGAGCTAAATTAATAGCAACGACAACAAAAACAAACACAAACTGAAAAGGGATAGAGCAAAGAAAAAAAATCACTCCACATAAACATCTAGAGAAATGGGGGACTTGAAAAGATCTAGAGTCAAGGTAAAGAGAACAAAGTCCTACACGCGGAGACTCGCAAAATATCTTCAGCTATCTACAAACTAAAAACTGGTCAAGAGAAGAACAGGTTCACCGACTAACCATTATCAGCATTATCGACCATTGACGACCAAGTCTCTGGACCCTCCTAGGACAGACGCAGCTTCTCCTCCTTTCATTAACACTTCACAGCGACAAGTTTTCGAAATAATCTAAGACCGAAAAGAAAAATGCAAAGAAGAGCTAACTAGGTGAAAGAGACCTACAAACCGGTATCGGAGTTAGGGTAGCCGTCGAGCACCGATCGAGCTTCAATCGAAACAGCGAAAATATATATGAATTGCGACAATGGAGAGAAAACTAGGACTTTTCGGAAAAAATCAACAAAAATTTCTTAATTATTCTATGTCTTTTTCAAATTTTACAAATATACTTGTGTAGTTATATTTAAGATTTAGTGAACAAGAGTTGTGGAAATTGTTCTAGAATGAAAAACGATCAGTTCATGAAAGGTTTAACAATGTGTGATAACTCGAGAATATTAATCTTTTTTATATCGTTGAAGAATAATATTTACGATCGTGATTATATATGTAAAATATATATAGTATTATTTCCCTATTCAAAATAGTGTATGCAGTGGAAGAGCATTCAGAGGTACTCAGTCGCGTTCGCGACAGAAAATCGTTCAGCGGTACTCAACTACGAATTTTAAACATAAGATTTTTTGGCATAGAAACATTAATGAAACCATTAATCAACTGCTAGATCAATCAGATCTTTGAATGCAATTATGATACGAAATTTTTAATTAAAAATATACACAAATAACCATTTCCCTCAATCTTTTTGTTAAGTTGGAAACGCAAATGATGATAATTTAATGGCATTTTTCTTTTGTACCATTCTAGAAGCTACAGATAGGAATGATTAATTAACATTTTGAAGTAAAGTTTTACCAACACCTACTAACCTATTTCGTTGATTCTACTCTTACAGGACACCTGGTGAGTATAAAAAAAATAGGCATATAACTATTTTATCTTATGATATAAATCCATGTGAACTCAAAGGCTAAGTTCACATTCATGACTCATTACATTGAGTGATGTCGATAATATAATTAAATCCAAGCTACTTTTCTTACACGATTCTATTAGATTGACTTCTCTAGTAAGTTTGGACATATGCATGTGGTGTCAACCACGTTCTTAACGTGTTTTTGTGATTTATATTTCTTTAAGGTGGTAGCATTGATGTAGTTAGGACTTTAGGAATAAGCGATTTGGTATAATATCTTACTAGATTTTCACCCGCACTATTTACGGGAATATTTGTTATATATGTTGTAAACTATATTTTGTTTTCGTAGTTTAACGTATAAAATATGTTATAAGTTTAGATATTCTATGTTTTTAGCTTATAGTTAGAATCAATTAATTTAAAATAATTTAATGGTTTTTGTTTTTAACTTATTGGTAGAAGTCGAGTAGTTTAAAATATTGTATTTTATATTGAATAGTCATACGTGGAAATATAATTAGTTAACTATGTTGTATTAAAATGTATAAACAAAAATCGAGTAGCAAATTAATAAATTTAACATATTACTCAAATTTTAGGGGCATGTGCATCTTAATCAAATTTTAACATATTAATTGAAATATCAAGATATTTAATGTACAAAGATACTAATTAGATTTAAATATTGTTAACCACTCAATTTTGTTGAAGTTTTCGTGTTTTATCGCATTAATTTTCCAAATATTAAAATTTTAATGATTGCAATTCCATAAATATCTGTAACTAATTCTTAATATCTTATTTTGTAAAGATTTCGAATCTCTATATTTGTTATTATGGGATATTCCTGATGTATAATAAATTCGGATTTAAATTGAATATTCCTGACAAAATAATGTTTGAATTTTAACAAAAGTTTGAATATCATAAAATTTAATGTTTACGATTAATTACATATTTTTGGTTAAAATAATTTTAGTTTGGAAACATATATAGTCTAACATACATTGATATTACGATTAATTAGAGATATTGCAATCAATGGTCCTCGGAGCTGGCGTTGCGACTATCTCCTAGTGCTCTCCGACGCCTATGTAGGCGTACATCTCGAGTCTCGTCACCCTCATCGGAAGTCCTGTGTCCAGCAACACTAGGACCAGCTCAGTGGCATCGTCTCCTCCTCGAGTCTCTCTGGTGCTAGCGCGGAAACAAGAATGTGGGCGCGGGCAACTGAGCTTGGAAAGCGCGTACCACATCGTCTCCAATATCGAATGTTGAGCCCGCTGAGAAGTCTCGATCCACTGTCAACGTGCTGAATTGGGTCCATCTTGAGGAAAGGAGGGAAGATCATACCGACCATCATAAGCTGAGAGGAGTGGCTCAAATGAAGCAGGTGCTTGCGGAGTAAAATCGTCTTGTACTCTTGCCTCCTCGAACTGTGAAACAGGTCCTCCTGAAGATCCACCACGACGCCTATTAGATGGCTGATTTAGAAGGAAAAACTGAGGATCCAAAAAGAACTCCAGGTTGTCCTTGGATGTGGGAGGTGTAAAGTCAGGGAGAGGAAGCTGACAGCGTCGGAGAACCAGCTCCCGATCATAGAACTTATACTTAACCCTGCATCACAAATGTTGTTGTTGCTGAGGAACCTCTCATCGTAGAATTCAAGCTTGCTCACACACTGAGGAGAAGTGAGGTCAATCCCATGGTATTGGAAAATGGGTGTCAAGAGACTGCCAACACCCTCTAACTTTGCCTTCTTGGTAACTAACATGGCAGCAAATACCGCTCCCAAATTCGTGGTAAGCTCTGCAGGAACCTCTCTACCATATATGTAACGCCCGTGAACCAAAAAGTGGATTTTGGTGGGTGTCAATCGATATAGGGTGGTGTGTCGATCGACACGTGTGTTTTGGACTTAGGAGAAGTCGGGTTTTGGGCGTTATGTCGATCGACACGGGTTGTGTATGTCGATCGACACGGGGTTAAATTGGACCGACAGGTTCGATTTAATTGTCCGATTTGGTGGGCCGGTTTAGGAAACCCTAGGGTTCTATATAAAAGGCAGAAATAGAAGGTTTGGCCGCGTTTTTTTGAGAAGAACATAAGTTTTGAGAGAGAAGTCAGAATCCAGAGTTTTGGTGATTTTGGGAGTTGTTCTTGTGAAGGATTGTGTAGAGTGACTGTTTGAACACAAGGGGATCGTTACTGTGGTGATTTCGGGTCTGTGGGGGCGGAATCAGAGGCTGTTCACAAGTGTTCTTCGTGTCCTTCATCTTTTCAATCCTTTGTCGAGGTGAGTGCGTGACTGTGGGCTTGTATAAGTATAGGGAACTAATAGAATGCGATTGCGTGGTGGTTTTTGTGTGCTTTGTGAATGGAATTGTGCAGGAAACTCGATGGCTCGCGACAGATTCGAGTCGTGTGAGGACAGACTCGTTTCTGGGTTCTGCGACGTCGTGTCGATCGACACCAGGGTGGTGTGTCGATCGACACGAGGCATCATGTCGATCGATACCATGGTGGTGCGTCGATCGACACAGTGCAGTCTGTCGATCGACACCTAGAGGTTGTGTCGATCGACACAGTGCTTATGTGTGGGTTCGTGTTGTTTGTTCCGTGTATGCTTGTTCTGTGATCATCCTGGTATTATATCTTTTGTTTATACTTGTACTTAATTAGTCTGTAGACGGGATGACCGCGTCGCTGAGTATTTATGATAATACTCACGCAACTCTTTTTGCCATGTGTTGCAGGTAAAGAGAAAATGTGATCGTGGAATCGTGGCGAGGAAGAAGAGATGATTTATGGTCTCGCTGTGTTTGTCGTTTATGGAATTGTTAGATTGTTAGTTATTGGATATTGGTTGATTGGTTGAACGGTTTGATATTTAATAAAGTATGGTATTGTTAAATTGGAATCTGTTGTTAATAGTTTATTGTTCCGCGTTGCTTAGTTGTTGACCCATTGAGGATTAGTATCTGTGATGATAGTAATCTGGAGGGAAAAATTTTAAATTTTTGGGTCAGGTTGTTTCATTTTGGTATAAGAGCCCTTATGGTTCTAGGACGGGTGCAATTGATTGATTGAGTGATAATTGATTGATTGTTGTGTGAGTATGAAGTCCTAGATCATCTCTTCTGAGCCTTCAACGAGATTCCACGGTATGTGTTTGTTGATTTTCTGTTGTTCTAGTACTTAGTAACCTGCTGGTGAGTGCAGAGTGATGGCTAGAGGTGCTAGAGGCAGAGGCCGTGGGGGTCGAGGTGGTCGTGGTGGGCGCGGGCGAAGACTGCAGGTTGAGTCTGATGCCGCGAGTGTGGCCCAGGAGACCACGCAGGAGCAGGTGGCAGACTCGCAGGCGTTTCAGGAGGGGTCTGTGGGTGTGACTGCTACGAGTGCCAGTGTGAGGGCTGGTGGGGCCAGTGTAGGTCCCGAGGTAGCGGTTGGTGCGGGGGGCCCGGGTGGGGGTGCTCCCGTAGGTGTGGCCCAAGACCGAGATGATCGTCTGACGGTTTTGCTGCAGTTGATTCTGGAGCGGTTACCAGGTGGGGTACCAGCTCCGGGTCAGGCTCCGGGAGTTTAGCCAGGTGGGGCTGGTGTGCAGCCAGTGGTGGCTGAGGTTCAGCCGGTAGTGGCTGGTGTGCAGCCGGGTGTGGCGGTTGCGGAGGAGCTTCCATCCTACCTGAGGATGATGGAGCAGATGCAGAGGATTGGCACCGGGTTTTTCTCGGGTGGTGCCAAGCCTGAGGAGGCCGATGAGTGGCGGCAGAGATTGGAGCGGAACTTTCACTCTATCAGGTGTTCGGAGGGATACCGGGTTGATCTGGCAGTCCATTATCTAGATGGTGCTGCGTATTTCTGGTGGAGGTAGTGGACCGGATGGAGTCGAGGTTTCTGAGCCTGACTCAGGGGGATCAGACTGTGAGGGAGTTTGATTTGGTGTTCAGCCGACTCCTGGTACATGCTGGTAGGGGCATGGAGGGCGAGCAGGCCCAGGTAAGGAGGTTCCTCGGGGGACTTCAAGCTGAGTTGAGGACTCGCTGCAGGGCGAGTAAGTTCGCCACGAGGGCGGAGCTGGTTGAGGCTGCTGCGGCGATTGAGGACGACCTCAGAGAGCAGGCTGTGGTGGTTAGTCCACCGGTGCAGCAGCAGCAGCAGAGGAGAGCGCAGCAGCAGGCGGTTTTGGGCCGAGGCGGTAAGCTTGCGCAGGGTCAGAAGAGGAAGTGGGAGAGCACTTCAGGAGCTAACCAGAGAGGTCAGGGTGGTTCGGGATGCTTCGGGTGCGGTGGCATGGGCCACAAGGTGGCGGATTGTCCAAAGAGGAGAGAGGAGCGGGCAGCTCAGGTGTGCTATCATTGCAGGGAGCCGGGGCATATCAAGCCCAAGTGCCCTAGGTTGCAGCAGGTGGCGGTAGCGGTAGTGCAGCCATTGGCGGTCCAGCCTTTGGCACAGATTGCAGCGGCGCCGTGAGTGTACACGTCAGCAGAGGTGGGCGGCTCTAGCACCAGACCGATCACAGGTAAATTCCAGACTGGATCTTTTTCTTTTAAATTCTTGTCGTGTTTGAGTTTAGTCTGTTTGGGAATTGTGAGTATGCGTTAGAGTGTCGGGTCTTAATGCACATGGGATTTGTGTAGGGACCTTAGTTGTGGGCGGATGTGAGTCCCACGTGTTGTTTGATTTGGGAGCTACGAATATCTTCATTACTCCGGAGTGTGCGGAGGGCAGTGGAATCCGGAGTGATTCCGGGGAGTAGACGGGAGTAGTTAAGGTTGCTGGAGGCAGGACGTTAGCTACTTTCAGACGGGCTCGTGGTGTGGACGTTCTGGTGGCGGAAGAGTCGATGCCAGCCGACCTGATCATAAGTCCAGTGGAGCTGTACGATGTCATCTTGGGTATGGATTGGTTGGATCGGTACAGGGTACATCTGGATTGTCATCGGGGACGTGTTATGTTCGAGCGGGAGACAGGAAGGTTGGTGTTTCAAGGTGTGAGACCGACTTCCGGGAGCCTCGTGATATCAGCGATATAGGCCGAGCAGTTGATTAAGAAGGGCTGTGAGGCGTATCTGGCAACGATAGTAATGCCGGAAACTGTTGGAAAGGTTGCAGTTGGAGATATTCGGGTGGTTCAGGATTTCCAGGATGTGTTTCAGTCGTTGTTGGGATTGCCACCGTCGCGGTCGGATCTATTTACAATTGAGTTGGAGCCTGGAATGACTCCTATATCTAAGGCGCCTTACCGTATGGCTACAGCAGAGATGGCAAAGCTGAAGAAGCAGCTGGATGATCTGTTGGGGAAGGGTTTCATCTGGCCTAGTGTTTCACCGTGGGGAGCACCGGTGTTGTTTGTGAAGAAGAAGGATGGGAGTTTCCGGTTGTGCATCGACTATCGGGGACTTAACCGAGTCACTGTGAAGAACAGGTATCCTGAAACGACCCGACCCAAAAATTTAAAAATTTTCTTATTAAAAACCCAGATTATCATTATCACAAACGATAATCCTCAACGGTCCAATCAAACATGCGGAATACATAACAATTAAATCAATTCACAACACAACAATTTTAACGAATCCCATATTTCATTAAATAGTAAACCAATTCACCAATCAACCAATATCAATAAACAATATCTAATGACTAACAACTTAACAATTCCATAGAACGACAATCCAAGTGAGACCCTAAATCATCTCTTCTTCCTCGCCACGATTCCACGATCACATTTTCTCTTTACCTGCAACACATGGCAAAAAGAGTTGCGTGAGTATTATCACAAATACTCAGCGACGCGGTCATCCCGTGTACAAGCTATTTAAATACAAGTATAAACAACCAACACAATACCAGGATGAACACAGAAACAAGCATACACGAACAAGCAACAAAACCAGTCCAGAATACACCGTGCCGATCGACAGGCCTCACTGTGTCGATTGACACAACCACTAAGTATCGAAGAACACATGCCTCGTGTCGATCGACACACCCCTTCGGTGTCGATCGACACGACGTCGCAGAACCCAAAAACGAGTCAATCCTCACACGACTCGAATCTGATGCGATCCGTCAAGTCTCCTGCACAAATCCACACACAAACACATGAAACTACCAAACAGTCATATTCCATTGACTCCCTATACTTATACAAGCCTACGGTCACGCACTCACCTTGATTAGGATTGAAAAAGATGAAGAACGACGAAGAACACGAAGAACAGCCTCTGATTCGTCCCTCCCAGACCCGAATCAACCCAGCAACAATCCTTCCTCGTTCCCAACAGCCTCCTACGAGATCCCCAGCTCAAGAACACACAAATCCTAACAATTCTCTCTGAATTCTGCTTTTGAAGAACCAAAAACGGCCAGAACTGTTTCTGCCTTTTATATCAAACCCTAGAGTTCCCTAACCCGGCCCACCAAACCGGCCAATTAAACCGAACTTGCCGGTCTAATTTAACCCCGTGTCGATCGACACACACCACCTTGTGTCGATCGACACCACCAAAAATCCACTTTTTGGTTCACGGGCGTTACATATCCTCTGCCGCGCATTGATGAGTTGTTGGATCAGTTGCGAGGGGCTACTTGGTTCTCCAAGATAGATTTGGCGTCGGGCTACAATCAGATTCCGATTGATGAGGTGGATGTCAGGAAGACGGCCTTTCGGACGAGGTACGGGAATTATGAGTTTGTGGTGATGCCGTTTGGTTTGACGAATGCACCAGCAGCGTTCATGCGGTTGATGAACGGCGTATTCCAGGAGTATCTGGATGTGTTCATGATCATCTCCATTGATGATATCCTGGTATATTCGAGGAGTCCATAGGAGCACGAGATGCATCTGAGGTTGGTTCTGGAGAAGCTGTGGGAGCAGAAGCTGTATGCGAAGTTGAGTAAGTGCAGTTTCTGGCAGCGAGAGATGAGTTTTCTTGGCCACGTTGTGTCCGCATAGGGGGTGTCTATGGATCCGGCTAAGATTGAGGCTATCAGAGGTTGGCCTAGACCGAGGAGTGTCACCGAGATCAAGAGTTTTTCTGGGTTGGCGGGTTATTACCGAAGGTTCGTCAAGGGATTTGCGAGTATGGCGCAGTCGATGACGAAGCTGACAGGGAAGGATGTTTTGTTTGTGTGGTCTTCAGCTTGCGAGGAGAGTTTCGGGAAGCTGAAGGAGATGCTGACTAGTACACCGATTTTGGCGTTACCTGAGCCGGGTGAGCCTTATTTGGTGTATACAAACGCTTCAGGAGTTGGTCTGGGTTGTGTACTGATGCAGCAGGGCAAGGTGATTGCGTATGCCTCAAGGCAGTTGAGGAAGCATGAATGCAATTACCCTACCCACGATTTGGAGTTGGCTGCAGTTGTCTTTGCACTTAAGATTTGGAGGTCTTATCTGTATGGCGGGAAGGTGCAGGTATTCACAGACCATAAGAGTTTGAAGTATTTCTTCACTCAGCCGGAGCTGAACCAGAGACAAAGGCGCTGGATGGAGTTAGTGGCAGACTATGACTTGGAGATTGGGTACCATCCGGGTAAGGCTAATCTGGTTGCAGATGCGTTGAGTCGGAAGAGAGTAGCTTCAGATCAGGAGCGCGATATGGAGGCTCTGGTGAGCGAGATCAGTACGTTGAGATTATGTGTGATTTCACAGGAGCCATTGGGGTTAGAGGCAGCTAACCAGGCAGATTTGTTGAGCAGGATTCGAGTTGCTCAGGAGAAGGATCAGGGATTGATTGATGCTTCTAAGGCAGCCGGTTCAGAGTATGTGGTCTCAGCGAGTAGGATGATACTGGTGAACGGGCGGGTTTGTGTACCCAAGGATGAGGATCTGAGGCGGGAGATCTTGAGGGAGGCTCATTCGAGCATGTTATCGATTCATCCGGGAGCGACCAAGATGTACCGTGACTTGAAACGGTATTATCACTGGGTCGGGATGAAGAGGGATGTAGCCAGCTGGGTTGCAGTGTGCAATGTGTGTCAGCTGGTGAAAGCTGAGCATCAAGTTCCGAGCGGGTTATTGCAGAGTTTGCCTATCCCGGAGTGGAAGTGGGATATGATTTTGACAAAAGTTTAAAAAATAAATAAAAATCTCTTCAACCCCAACTTTTTTCACAAATAATTAAATATGTTAACAACTATTGAATATTTTAGGAACATAATATTAACTATAAGATTTGATAAAGATTGTGAGTAAATATATTTTCTTCATTTAAGTTGACTTGCTATGGAAGTTGTAGAATATGATAAAATTGGAAATTGCATCAAAGATTTTAAAAACAAACCATGTAAATTAAAATTCGAAGAAAATATCATCTTTAGAAGAAAGCATAATCCAAATCAAAAGAAAACAATGCAACCTAATTATTCAATAATAAAAAATGACAATAGTTAAAATTCAAATATCCTCCATATCACTAACTTCGTGATTCTTCTTACTGTTAATATCATAAATCATGGCAACGACTTCAGGGACGTCATGGTTCAACCAAACTTGTGTACATTCAAATACATTTGTGATTATCCAATCACCTGCATGCAATAATAACCCCAAAAAACTATTAGTAATCAAAGTACTAATACACATGGTATCTGATGAGATATTGGCAAGTAAAGGAACTGATGCAACTAAGGAGATGGAACAGCTTGTACCAGAGCTTAAGGAGGACGCATTTGCAATCTCTGATGGGTCTAATACTAAGGAAACAAAGGACAAAGACCTAGACGTGCCACTTGGTCCAATAACTAGGTCCAAGCAAGCAAGGTTCCAGCAAGCTCTTCATCAACTCTTACACACTATCCAGGGCAGTCTAGAGTGTGCTTATCCAACCACATTGGTTGTGATTCAAGCCGCCTAGATCATTCATCAAGAGAGGCGTTGTGACTTGCACTCTTTTCCTTGGATTGGTTTTGTCCAATTGGGTTTTCCAATCAAGGTTTTTAATGAGGCTTGGGCACAACACTTATACAACAGCCTCTTGATAAAACTAAGCTCATTTCTAGCCCATTTCTATCTTAATTTTCGTCCAGGAAGCAAGAGAGAAGCCTATTTTCATTTAAACTCAGTCTTTGTGCATTTAAGCCTGTGTTAATTGTTTTTGAGTATTTCCAAGAAGTTGTGCATGTACAGCCTTCTTCTCTTCATATTTTGAACGAAAATCTCAATAAGATCATCAAACTCTTTTCTATTAAAAACATTCTCTGAATTTTGTTTGATCCCAGTTTGTTTAGTGTATTTGGATTTCGATTCTTACACTACAAACAACTTCTGATAGTCTGAGAGCCAGTTCCGCATCTCTTAGAAGTATCAGTTCGATTCACTGCTTGTTTTCATCATCACAATCGTTTGGAGAGCATTCAGGGACGTGATAATCATACTTATGATCACATCAAGTGGTATCAGAGCAGATCTCCATCCATAGGTTGTGTCTTTCTAACTTTGCAATTTTTGACTCTTCATATTCTATGATCAAATCTGTTCTAGTTGAAAAACGTGTTAAAACGTGTTTATTAGGATCTGATCTACCTGAAACAAGTGTTAGAATGATAAATAAACTAAACCTAATGCACGAAATTGCAGAGAAGAAAAATTAGGGTTATTCGAGTAATTGGAATCTGATTCGTTTTGGTTCAATTCCATTGCTTTCTGATAATCAAAATTGTGTTTCTGTGAATTCCTTTACTGGTTTAATGTTTGGAATTTGACTAGGAACCATGGAAGAAGAAAGCAATCATAACAATGGAATAAATCAGTTAATGCTCGATGCTTTGACCGCACGGATGTCTACTTTGATTGATCAGAAACTAGAAACCTTCAGGGCTAAGGTTGTGCAATCAGATCGTGAAGGATCAAAAAGGAATTCAAACCAGTCTGCTACAGAAAATTATTATAGTCATTCAAATCGATCCAATGGCTCTAGAAGAAGAAGGCAAGACAGAGGAGATAGGTAGCAAACCGTTGATCCTCTGGGTGGTTTGAAATTGAAGATTCCTGAGTTTAAAGGCACTGCTGATCCAGAAGAGTATCTAGAATGGGAAAAGAAGATTAAACTTGTGTTCAATTGCAGAGATTACACCCAAGAGTATAAACTGAAGCTTGCTCCTACTGAATTCAAAGACTATGCTCTGTGTTGGTGGGATAGTCTCGTTACAGCAAGAAGAAGAGCAGGAGATTTCCCTATTGAAACATGGATTGAGATGAAGGTAATCATGAGAAAAAGATTTATACCAAACCATTATCATAGAGAACTGCATTTCAAGCTTAGAACACGTTCTCAAGGAAGTAGATCAGTTGAGGAGTACTACAAAGAGTTGGAAACTCTTATGCTAAGAGCTGATATCCAAGAGGACAGAGAGGCAACTATGGCTAGATTCATGGGTGGTCTGAACAGAGATATCATTGACAGATTAGAAGTTCATCACTATGTAGAAATGGAAAAACTTTTGCACAAAGCCATTATGTTTGAAAAGTAGCTGAAGCGAAAGGGGTACAAGTCTAGCTATGGATTCAACAAACCAAACTTCCAAAAGGATGACCAACTAAGAGATTCTAAGTCCTTCTCTAAACCTAAAGTGGAAACATAGAGTGCAAAAGGCAAAGAAGCAACAACTACATCCAAAACCAGAGACATTCAGTGCTACAAATGTAAGAGTTATGGTCATTATGCCAATAGCTGTTCTAACAAAAGGGTGATAATCATTAGAGAGAATGGAGCTGTAGAATCAGAAGAAGAACAATTAGAGGCTGAAGAAGAAGAAGAACGAGTGGAGATGCCAGTTCAAGGAGAGTTACTTGTCACAAGAAGGACACTAAACTTGCAAACCAAGACTGATGGGAATGAGCAAAGAGAGAATCTATTTCATACTCGTTGTATGGCTCAAGGCAAGGTCTGCAGCTTAGTTATAGATGGAGGGAGTTGCACCAATGTTGCAAGTGAAACCATGGTAAAGAAACTTGGTTTGAAGGTGATGAAACGGCCAATAGCTTACAAGTTACAATGGCTTAACGACGAGGGAGAGCTGGAAGTAAATAACCAAGTCAAGATACCATTGTCTATTAGAAAGTATGAAGATGAAGTAATGTATGATGTATTACCAATGGATGTTGGACACATTCTGTTGGGAAGGCCTTGGCAATCAGATAGGAGAACCATTCATGATGGATTTACCAATAGATATTCGTTTGATTTCAAGGGACAGAAGACTGTTTTGGTTCCTTTGACACCACATGAAGTCCATCTCGACCAACTGGCCCTGAAAAAGAACAAAGCACCATCAGAATCAAAGGCCAAACAACCAGCCAATCTGTTGCTTGATAAGCCAAAGGGAAGTCACTTTCCTCACTTATTGTTTGTGCTTAAAGAATGTTTTAACATAACAAGGCCAATGTAGGACATTCCTAGCAAAATACAATTACTTTTGCAGGAGTTCAGGGATGTTTTTCCAGAAGAGACTCCACAAGGCTTGCCACCAATCAGGGGAATAGAGCATCAAATTGATTTTATCCCAGGAGCTTCACTTCCAAACAAGCCAGCCTATAGAACTAACCCTTTGGAGACCAAAGAACTACAACAAAAAGTCACTGAACTTATGGAGAAAGGTCATATCCGTGAGAGCATGAGCCCATGTGCTGTGCGAGTCTTGCTTGTACCAAAGAAAGATGGGAGCTGGAGAATGTGTGTTGATTGCAGAGCCATCAACAATATCACTGTAAAGTATCGACATCCCATCCCTAGATTAGATGACATGCTTGATGAGTTGCATGGTTCTAGCATCTTTTCTAAGGTTGATTTGAAAAGTGGATATCACCAGATTAGAATGAAAGAAGGTGATGAGTGGAAAACTGCATTTAAAACAAAACAGGGACTATACGAATGGTTAGTAATGCCAGTTGGGCTAACTAATGCACCTAGTACTTTCATGAGACTAATGAACCATGTTCTTAGGTCATTTATAGGTCATTTCGTTGTGGTTTACTTTGATGACATTATGATCTACAGTAACTTGGATGAGCATATTGAGCATCTTAGAAAGGTTTTAGAAGTGCTTAGAAAAAAATCATTGTTTGCTAACTTAAAGAAATATACCTTTGGAACAGATAACCTTGTCCTTTTAGGATTTGTTGTGAGTGCAGATGGAATTCAGGTTGATGAAGAAAAGATTAAAGCTATCAAGGAATGGCCAAGTCCAAAAAACAGTTGGTGAAGTGAGAAGCTTTCATAGCTTAGCTGGTTTCTACAGAAGATTTGTCAAAGATTTTAGTACTTTGGCCGCACCATTAACTGAAGTAATCAAGAAAAACGTTGGGTTCAAGTGGGAACAAGCACAGGAGGAAGCATTCCAAGCCCTAAAAGAGAAACTTACCAAATCACCAGTTCTTTCTCTTCCTAATTTTTCTAAGATTTTTGAAATAGAATGTGATGCATCTGTATTGGTGTAGGTGCTGTGCTTATACAGGAGAAGAAACCTATATCATTCTTTAGTGAAAAGCTTGGAGGAGCTACTTTGAATTACCCAACATATGACAAAGAACTCTATGCACTTGTGAGGGCATTACAAACATGGCAACACTATCTCTGGCCTAAAGAATTCATCATTCACACTGATCATGAGTCTCTCAAGCATCTAAAGGGACAACAAAAATTGAACAAGAGACATGTTAGATGGATCGAATTCATTGAAACTTTCCCTTATGTGATCAGATACAAGAAAGGTAAGGAAAATATAGTTGTTAATGCACTATCTCGAAGGATGCTCTCTTAACTACTCTTGAAACCAAATTATTTGGATTTGAGCATATCAAAACTTTATATGCCACTGATTCTAATTTTAAAGATGTATATGCTTCTTGTGAGAAGTTTGGTCGTGGTAAATACTTCAAAAATGATGGGTTTCTCTTCTTTGAAAATAGACTATGTGTGCCTAACTCCTCTCTGCGAGATTTGTTTGTCAAGGAAGCTCATGCAGGTGGACTTATGGGTCATTTTGGCGTGGCTAAGACACTGAATGTAATGCAAGAGCACTTCTTTTGGCCACACATGAGAAGAGATGTAGAAAAAGCTTGTGAAAGGTGTGTAACTTGCAAGCAAGCTAAGTCCAAAATCCAAAATCCAAAACCACGGTTTGTATATTCCTTTACCCATTCCTTTGCATCCTTGGCATGACATTTCAATGGATTTTGTTATTGGATTACCTATAACTAAAACTAGAAAAGATTCTGTGTTTGTAGTTGTTGATAGGTTTTCTAAAATGGCTCACTTTATATCATGTCACAAGACTGATGATGCTGTGAATGTTGCTAGTTTGTTCTTTAAGAAAATTGTCAGACTTCATGGCATGCCTAGGACGATTGTTTCTGATAGAGACACAAAGTTTCTTAGCTTCTTTTGGAAAACACTATGGTTTAAGCTAGAGACTAAACTTTGTTTTTCTACTACTTGTCATCCACAATCTAATCGACAAACTGAAGTTGTCAATAGGACATTGTCTACCTTGTTGCGTGCATTAATTAAAAAGAACATTAAGTCTTGAGAAGAATGCTTACCACATGTAGAATTTGCTTATAATCATGCTAAGCATTCTGCATCTAAGTTTTCTCCATTTGAGATTGTCTATGGTTTTAATCCTTTATCACCTTTGGATCTAATGCCTTTACCTTTGAGTGAAAGAGCTAGTTTGGATGGACAGAAGAAAGCTGAGCTTGTTAAACAGATACATGAGAAGTCTCGGACCAATATAGAAAACAAGATCAAACTCTATGCCAAACAAGCTAACCAAGGAAGAAAGGAGATGATCTTTGAAGAAGGAGATTTGGTTTGGATACACTTGAGAAAGGAGAGATTTCCTAAAAATAGAAAATCTAAACTCATGCCCAGAATAGATGGTCCTTTCAAAATCATAAAGAAACTCAACAACAACGCCTACCAGCTGGATCTCCAAGGTAAGTATAGTGTGAGTTCAAGCTTTAATGTTACTGATTTAGCTCCTTATTGTGCAGAAGAAACGGATTTGAGGTCAAATCCTTCTCAAGTGGGAGAGGATGATGAAATATTGGCAAGTAAAGGAACTGATGCAACTAAGGAGATGGAACAGCTTGTACCAGAGCTTAAAGAGGACGCATTTGCAATCTCTGATGGGTCTAATACTAAGGAAACAAAGGACAAAGACCTAGACGTGCCACTTGGTCCAATGACTAGGTCCAAGCAAGCAAGGTTCCAGCAAGCTCTTCATCAACTCTTACACACGATCCAGGGCAGTCTAGATGTGCTTATCCAACCACATTGGTTGTGATTCAAGCCGCCTAGATCATTCATCAAGAGAGGTGTTGTGACTTGCACTCTTTTCCTTGGATTGGTTTTGTCCCATTGGGTTTTCCAATCAGGTTTTTAATGAGGCTTGGGCACAACACTAAACTTTGTTTCTCTACTACTTGTCATCCACAATCTGATGGACAAACTGAAGTTGTCAATAGGACATTGTCTACCTTGTTGCGTGCATTAATTAAAAAGAACATTAAGTCTTGGGAAGAATACTTACCACATGTAGAATTTACTTATAATCATGCTAAGCATTCTGCATCTAAGTTTTCTCCATTTGAGATTGTTTATGGTTTTAATCCTTTATCACCATTGGATCTAATGCCTTTACCTTTGAGTGAAAGAGCTAGTTTGGATGGACAGAAGAAAGCTGAGCTTGTTAAACAGATACATGAGAAGGCCTGGACCAATATAGAAAACAAGACCAAACTCTATGCCAAACAAGCTAACCAAGGAAGAAAGGAGATGATCTTTGAAGAAGGAGATTTGGTTTGGATACACTTGAGAAAAGAGAGATTTCCTAAAGAAAGAAAATCCAAACTCATGCCCAGAATAGATGGTCCTTTCAAAATCATAAAGAAACTCAACAACAACGCCTACCAGCTGGATCTCCAAGGTAAGTACAGTGTGAGTTCAAGCTTTAATGTTACTGATTTAGCTCCTTATTGTGCAGAAGAAACGGATTTGAGGTCAAATCCTTCTCAAGTGGGAGAGGATGATGAGATATTGGTAAGTAAAGGAACTGATGCAACTAAAGAGATGGAACAGCTTGTACCAGAGCTTAAGGAGGACGCATTTGCAATCTCTGATGGGTCTAATACTAAGGAAACAAAGGACAAAGACCTAGACATGCCACTTGGTCCAATGACTAGGTCCAAGCAAGCAAGGTTCCAGCAAGCTCTTCATTAACTCTTACACACTATCCAAGGCAGTCTAGAGTGTACTTATCCAACCACATTGGTTGTGATTCAAGCCGCCTAGATCATTCATCAAGAGAGGTGTTGTGACTTGCACTCTTTTCCTTGGATTGGTTTTGTCCCATTGGGTTTTCCAATCAAGGTTTTAATGAGGCTTGGGCACAACACTTATACAATAGCCTCTTGACGAAACTAAGCCCATTTCTATCTTAATTTTCGTCCAGGAAGCAAAAGAGAAGCCTATTTTCATTTAAACTCAGTCTTTGTGCATTTAAGCCTGTTTTAATTGTTTTTGAGTATTTCCAAGAAGCTGTGCATGTACAGCCTTCTTCTCTTCATATTCTGAACGAAAATCTCAATAAGATCATCAAACTCTTTTCTATTAAAAACATTCTCTGAATTTTGTTTGATCCCAGTTTGTTTAGTGTATTTGGATTTCGATTCTTACACTACAAACAACTTCTGATAGTCTGAGAGCCAGTTCCGCATCTTTTAGAAGTATCAGTTCGATTCACTGCTTGTTTTCATCATCACAATCGTTTGGAGAGCATTCAGGGACCTGATCATCACACCTATGATCACATCAGTATCGAAAATAATTAAATTGGTATAGGGAACTAATCACCGTGGCTGAAAAAAAACTCTACCAAACCTAATGATGCATATGATAATGTCATCATTTGAATCTGTGAACTGGCGATAGAAATCATGGGCATATTCCTTTGTTAATCGACATGGTAAATGACAGTTACTGGAATTATAAATAAAGATTAGAAAGTGAGAAATGTCAAATTGGGTGATTATTTTAGGGTTTTGAAAACATACTTTCCATTGTCCAGCTCGAATGAAATCTCATCCCATTTTTCGTTCGAGACGCTAGATCTGCACTCAATGATACCCATTACGTTGACAATCTGACCAATAATATCTGACAAAAAAAATGGTTGCGTCGTTAGAATTAGAGTTGATTCTTGTTTGATAAAATAATACTAAAGATAATGTACCCATAATCGTACCCAAACAAAATTCTGGACGCAAGAAACTTTGTTTTATATCTTCAAAATCAGCAAATGAAAAATAATACCCGTCACCTTTTGATGGTACACATCTTGCAAAGGTGGTTGACAACCACTCGATCTTAAATCTGTGATGTGTAGGCCGGAACAGGCCGTTTCTCCAAGCTAAGCGAAAAATTGCTAAAATCATCCATTTACCTTCGACCAACAGGTTATTTCAGCGTCCATTGAAATCTTTTTGCATTGTCGCTTGTATTTTATCTCCCTAAATTAGTATCAAAATATCGAGAAATTAGTAGAGCATAACAAATCAAGAAAACTTCAAATAGACAATTATCTACATGAACCACGTAAAATAAAATCAAGCAAAAGCATGAGAGAATAAAATCTTGTTAAGAGTAAATCTTGGTAAAAGAAATTGATTTAGAAAAAATTATAACAACAAATAAAGAAGGTAAGATTCAACAAAATTGCAGAGAAAGATTTCAATCTTTTAAAAATATTAAATAATTAAATAACTTCGGAATTTTAACATTATCAAAGATTTGCATTAACTACTTTCAATCTATTTAAATTCCATCGAGGATTAAAATCTTCAGATCGATTGATTATATTCCAGATCGATCGATCCACTTTCTAAATCTTATGTTTTCTACAAAGAAATAAGAGATTGAGCAAAAAAAAAAAAACAAAACGCAGTTGCCGATCTCAAACCAATTGCCATCTTCCAAATTTAATCGATGTTATATATAGATTTTTAAATTCTAAAACTAACGAATGTGCCACATAAATTTGAAATAAATTTAAAATTTCAGAAATACATATTTACTACCGACATCATTCAAACCAAAAGCAAAGAAAACAAACATTTTCATCAACCATGATGAGCTCGAGCGATACATATCCTCCTGAAGATAGTTTGAATTTTCGGAGCAATTTAACTCTAATTCTCCATTCATTGGCAAATGGATTCATGTTTTTTTATTTTGAACAAAGACAACATGATTTGTTTTTTCGATGGAGGAAGTGTTTCTTGTTTAATTTTATTTTGCTAGAGATTTCGGCGATACACATTGATTTATATAGATGTGTATGGCGTGAACAACATATTTGTTTAGGGTAAATCTTGGTAAAGAAAAGATTTAGATTTTAAAAGATTTCCTTTTGTTTAAAAGATTTAGTATTTTAAAAACAATAACTATATGGTTTGATTTAGATTGTCTTTCCAAAAAAAACCATTAAACTTTTTTTTGGCAAATAATTAAATAACTTTCGAATTTTAACATTATCAAAGCTTTGCATTAACTACATTCGATTTATGTAAATTCCATCGAGGATTAAAATCTTTAGATCGATCGATCCACTTTCTAAATCTTATGTTTTTGTTTAATGTTTTTGGCGTTTAAAACAACTCAATAAGTTTTTGTTGCTAAGTTTGGAGCATAGTTAATTGATTTATTATCAACTACTTTTTCAAAAATATATTATAATTTTCACAAAGTCAGAGACAGTCACATATTATTATTAAAAATCAAACGCAGCTTTTTCGAAATTCTATGTATCAAAATTGTCTTCGAGCAACAAACAAAGATCATAAGTATACTACGTTATAGAGTTAAAAAAATATGAAGAGAGGAAACAATATTAATTTGGCATAAGAAATGTATAGAAAAAGTCTTATTTTATTTCGATAAATAAAAAAAGCAAAATAATATCCGAAAAACACCAATTGTGTTTTCAGAAAACTTATTAAAAATACCAAAGATAAAAAGTTGAAAAATAAACAAAAAACAAATCCCTTAAAACCAACATTGTTAAGGTTTCTCGATCTTCACTTGCACCAATGGTCAAGCTAATGTCAGTTCGTTTTCACCCGCACTTTGCCCCATTCGATGGAGACTTCCCACCAGTGATAACACAATCAAAGTCATGGACACCATCATCAGCCCCATCAATCCGCTTCGATAAATCCACACTCGAATCGTTCTTGTATTCTCTCCCTAAATATAAGTACTTGAAGAGGTACTTGATAGAATTGGTTTGATTATGCTCGTTTGGCTTAATTAGTGGTTGGAATCTTGATCGCTGCAATTATATAATATTTAGATGGTAAAAAATATAAATAATTTGTTTCTATCTACCGACGATAAATTTGAAGTAAATGGTAAAATTACACACACAAAAAATATAATTATAATACGTACATGTTCACCCGGTAGACGCTAATAAAATTTTTTGTTGTATAATCTTCCATTTGCATAATTATTTTTATCAAACTCTCCATTATGAAATGATGATCAGAGTGCGAGTTCCTGAAAGAAAACTATTGTTAAGATCATACGAAAAGGAAAAATAATAAATTCTATAAAAAGCATACATCATTATCTACCTTCACCAGAATGTGACATGCATTAGATTCGAAATCATCATCATCATAGAGAGTTGCCATTGATCTATAAATGAAAATAATAATAATAAATAAAAGAAGCATTTGTCAAATTAAGATAATTATTTGTTTGAAAAAGTACCACTAAATTTGTATAATTTCCAAGACTTGTAACAATATACTGCATGATAAAACACATCTAATTAGCTATAGAAAACTTGAAAAAAATGCCAAAAACATTAAACAAATTCAAAAGAGAGAAAGAAAGAGGTTTGGATCAAAACTAATATGAGGAGTGGTAAGCTTTTTCCTTTTATCAAGTTTTATTTATGAGCTATTGTAAAATCGTGATTTTTTAGGTTAGGAATGAAAATCTTGGTGGTTAAAATTTGTGAGTATAAATCTTTTCTTGAATAGCTGAAATTAAAGCTTAATATTACTGTTTTAATGTACAAATAATTGTTTCATGTTTGAATTTGATTTAAATTCCATAATCGTACCCACACAAAATCGTCAAATCGATCGATCTTTTCCAGATCGATCGATCCATAATGCTGAATCAAAAACCAATTCATCGGGTAAGCTCAGGATCGATCTGCCCACTCTGCCCCATATGATCGATCGATCCTCTTAGCGGATCGATCGATCCGATACAACAGATAATTACAGAATTACCATTAATGAAAAACGGGTCATGAACCAGGTCGCACAAGATCCGCGTGTCTGCAGTCGGATCCAGTCAAAAAAATGTCCGAAATTGATCTGAAAATTACATAAATTGCCATTGAATCAATCCAAAATTATTTTTTTCAATTAAATCAATTTAGTTATAATGGAATGACAATTTTAGTAATATTTGAATCAATTTTGGGCATTGTACTAAATGTACTCCTTTTTTAATATTATAGAGATATCCTTTTTTCTTTGTGATAACTTTTTTTTGCGTCACTTTTTGTTGTAACTTGTAACTAACTTTTCTTTTTTTAAACTATTGTAACTAACATAGAAATCATGTATTTCTCGTGCCAATTTTTTTCGGTTTAGGTTCCTTGCTAAACCACACGCTTAAATTAACAAAAGAGTTCTTAATTAGTTAACCAAATTTGAGGTAAAAAAGCTGATAAAACAATATCATCTGATTTGATTCTAATTAAACGGGCTAAACAATTTTCATGTGATAAACTTAATAATATGAAAGGAAATATACAAATGGTGATAGACAACCACATCATCGAGAAACACTAATAAAACGTACTACTATTGAATGAAATTTATACTATTGAATTACACTGTAGTTAATATTTTTGTTTGGTTATGAATTGTACTTCATTGAATAGCATATAAGGCTATAACCTAAGCTGTATGGAAACGGAAATGGAAACGCGGAAGCGAAACGTTAGGAAACGCGGAAACGATTTTTCTTTAAAAAACAGGAAACGGAAACGTTTTGGAAACGTATATATATATAATGTAACAAAATATATATCACAAAACAAAAATTATCAGTGGTCTTAAAATATTTCAAACAACACAAATCCAATACAAAAAATATTATAAATAGTTTAACTACAGATAAGAAAACAACATTTAAAGTTAAATATTTTAACTATCATCTCCATTCTCATTTTCATTCGCTCCATCAAATAAATATTTTCAATCTATTATCCAATTTGTTTGCAAAACAAAAAATTACGTTTCCAACCACGTTTACAAAATGGAATATTCCCGAAACGCGTTTCCATCGCGTTTCTCCACGTTTCCATCGCGTTTCCGTTTTCGAAACGTTTCCGAAACGCGAAACGCACTTTGTTTGAAGTTTCCATGCAACATAGGCTATAACTATAAATAATATTTTTAGTATTTAATAGTAATATATAAATGCAATAATGCATAGACATTTAGACCTAACTTTGGTTGATACCGCTTTAACATATTAGAATTAAATATGGAAGTTATAATGGTTATGTATGTCTAATATGTCAGGAAACGTGTTGCATGATATCGGAATGTTTATACTTAGCAAGGTCCTCTCAAATTATTTCAACTTTTCTTTTTACTAAGGATATTTTATTTAGTAAATTAACTAAAAATATCTTATTATATAAAGTTTGATGTGTCAAACTTTATAATTAACATGATCGAAACACGTGTCAAATCGATAAACTAGATTTTGACACATGTATACAAATAATATAAACTAATTTTTTTCAATTAAATTTAATCACATATAAAAAATTTTATCTATTTAGTTGTAAAATAGTGAAAAGTAAACCTAATTTAAATAGGATTAGAAAAATCTAAACTTAATTAAATAGAATCATGAAAATCTAGTTATTTGGAAATATGTGATATAATTTAATTGAAAATTAAATAATATCTTATTATATAAAGTTTGATGCGTCAAATATTGTAATTAACACGATCGTGACACGTGTCAGCCTGTCGATTAGATTTTGATACGTATTAAAAAAATTTAATTAGATTTTATAACATATATCATACAAATCTTATTTATTTTTAAACTTATATATTTGTATTTATCAAATAAATTATAAAATAACATATTTCAAGATTTTCAATTAACCTCTAATTAATAATTCATTACAATAATTAGTTTATAAGCATGGTTTATTCCTTCAAATTTTGTCTTTATTATTATATGTTAAGTTTTATTTTTTCGTAAAACTATTTTTTTTTCTCTTTTCCTTTACATGTATTATTAGATGAAATAGATTTTAAGATTTTCTCATAACAATATTAATTAATACATGTGTAAAAAAATTTTGAGTTCAAATAGACTTAGGTTTACATACCCAAATCTTTATGGATTATAATATTTTGTCTTTCTATAATAACTTTTGTGCTCTCCCAATCTTCTCACCAAACAATTTTAAACTTCGATAATCTCTTCCAAAAATTTTATTTCAGTTTTTTATTAAAAAATAATATCGATTACTCTCTTATTCGATAGGTAAGCTAGATTACGGTGATGTATTTTAGTTTGTGAAATTAATAAAAAATTCTAACTCAATTTTTTTTTAATTACGTACTACATAGATATCATCGACTACTCATCTCAAGAAAAAGATCAATTATTTAAGAATAAACCAGTTAAATACAAAACATGTTTATAGTGGAATGGAGAAATTTTATGAAAAAAATGAGATTATAGAAATAGACTTTCTATTACTTGCTGAAAATGTTAACTATTTTTATTTATATCAATAAGAGTCTTAATGTATTACTAGTTACTTGATTAATGTCTATAAGTATAATTTGCTTTTATTTTAATGCAAGAAAATACTATTCAAAACTTTGTGAATCATTCACTTTTTGCAAAATTTGGGAATCAATTATGTGAAAGAAATCTTATTAAAATTTGTAATTTTAGTTTGCAAGGAAAAATATGAGATTCAGTTCGTCAAGATTTTAGAAAAATAGATATATAAGTAGCTACATAAAAAACAAAAAAATAAACCTAATTCAATTAGGAATAGAAAAAAACTAAAGAGCAATTGCAAAAATGTCATTTTGGTATGTATATTTGCAAGAATGCCACTTAAGAATGTTCATTTGCAAAAATGCCATTAATTATGGATTTTTAAATTATAAATTTTAAAATTATAAATCTTAAAAAATGTTTTGACCCCTAAAACCACTTAAACCCTCAAAACTAAACTGTAATACAACATAGTTAACCCAAACATAAATGATATAATCAATTTCTTTTTATAAAAAAAGTGGCATCTTTGCAAAGATTTTGAAAATGTGACATTTTTGAAAAGTGGCATTTGAAAAGTGGCATTTTTAAAAAAATTTCAAAAACTAATTATCTGAAAATATATGACAAATTTAATTGGAAAAAATATAATAAAAAGAGTACAACTTAATAACGATAAGACTTTTCTATTAGTAGTTTTGCACTTTTCGTGATTTATTTTTTTCATAGGTTAGAAAATATTTATAAAATTTTAAAATTCAAATAGGAACATGAGAAATTCATTCAACAAGATTTAAAAAAATAAAATAGCGAAGTAGTAAAAACTAAATTACTTCAAACATGTATAAAAAACTAATTATTTAAAAAAAAAGGTGATCAAATTTACTTAGAAATTGAATAAAAAAAATCAAGATAAAAAGTAATTACTAAATTTATTTAGTATCATTTTTTCGATTTTATTTTGTTTATTTTTATGTGTGATTTAGTTTTGTTTTTTCAACTTTTTGAATTTGATTTTTTACGGGTTATAAAATATTTTATCATAAACCCGCATATATGCGGATCCTTTACTTTGTAGATCATAATTTACCAACATGTTTAATTTTTTCTTAAAAGAGAATTCTACTTTTGAATTGAGATCCTATTCGGTTGTTTTATTTGTATATTTTGAAAGACGATCATATTTTTTTTAAATAATTAAGAATAACATGTTATTAAATAATTAAGAAGATCCGAATAGAGAGAGCTTCAACATCTAACACAAAAATAATCCGAACCAAACTAAGATCAAAACAAATACTCGAAATACAAATTAACTTGAAAATATTTCTGTTTTAGGTCGGTTGTATTCATATACTTTGGATAAATTTTATATTTTTTCTTTATATGTAAGTTAGTTTGATTATTTTGGGTATTTGTAGTTATACTTGGGTAAAAAAATAATTTTAGATATATTATTTGAATTTTTAACAAAAAAAATTGTTGATATTTGTGTTATTTCAGATATTTTTGGGTATTTTCGAGTATGTTCGAATACCAAATAATAGATCTGAATAGAAACCAACTTTTTTGGTTTTTCAAACAAATACCAGAATTAAAGCGGTACTAAATCGAACTCGAACCAAATATCCGACCCAAACTGAATCGATTATCAAAATGGTTAGCCTTATTAAATGGAGTTACTCCATTTTAGAGTGGAAAATGGAGGAATGAGTTGAAAATGGTGTTTAAGGGTTGTTATTTTCCGTAGTTTCGAGTGTGCTCCTGATACGAGTTTTTGGCTGTATTAAATATTATCTAGAGATTTAGTTGAGACGTGAGGACATGGTGAAATGAATGCAGTCTCTCTCTCCTCTTCTGTCATCCATGTGAAGACAATAATTAATCCCTTCAAAGAAGGTGACAAAATCTTCAACCTTCTAAATCAACAAAATCAACGACTCCTACTACTCTCCAAAAAAAACAAAAACTACACCATAGTAAAAAAAAAAACAAGTGAAGAGTCTTTTTCTTTAAAACATGAATTATAATTTAGAAGCATTGCTGATCAACGGCCAAGTCAAAGCAAGACATTGATCAATTATATAAAGCAATCTGTAGTAAATCAAACAATTTATAATATAATATCTGATAAATGTTCAAGTGAGGAAGGAGACAGAGACGACCCCATCAATCGCCTTCTCGGAATCTCTCCTTTTTGCTCTCTTTTGGCCATTCCTGTCTTCCACTTTGTCCTCTTTTTGATGGGATCCGCCGCCGAAATCAGGGAGCCCACCACCGGGACCGAGAAGCACCACCACCAGCCAGTA
Source organism: Arabis hirsuta (assembly GCA_964056655.1). Taxonomy (NCBI): domain Eukaryota; kingdom Viridiplantae; phylum Streptophyta; class Magnoliopsida; order Brassicales; family Brassicaceae; genus Arabis; species Arabis hirsuta. The sequence goes on from OZ053303.1 coordinate 19,386,168, forward strand.
GATGTGGAGGAAGAGGAAGAAGACGAACAAATTGTCGAGTTGGAGACGAAAACGTCGTCGTTTCCTCATGGAAAGGAACGCCTAAGTACGGACAGTAGTACCATCACCACCACCACCACTACCACCAACACCAGCTCGTCTTCAAGCTTTTCCGGTGATGTCCCCGATTTCCACAACAGCGAAGCTGACCATACCGCAATAGAAGATTTAGAGGTCCCGAAGAAAGAAGCGGAGATTGGGTTTCACGAGGAGGAGCATCAGGAGGGAAACCATTGCAACGTCTACTTCGATGGAGAACAAGGTTAGTAAGTACTAACTTAACCTCCCAGTGATTTCATGTTTTTTCGTTCACGGAGATAATTTCCATTTTTGAGCTGAATTTTAGCGTCTCTTTGGATCCATTTATCGATCAATTATGTGTTGTTTCCTGCGGAAATGATTCAATTCAAGTATTTGGATGATCAGTGGTTTAGTTTAGTTGGAGAAATCTGGAGCTTGAGCCTGGATTAAGTAGTAGTGTAGGATAGATCTTATGATACGTTTCTCTTCTGGTGGTGAAAGTCCTTGTCATGATTTCTTGTTTGTATATGAAGGAATTTGGAAATGTCGCCAATGCGATTGGACCTACACAGAGGGATCTTTGTTATGTTTTGAAACCAAAGGTCAGTCCAGTGTTAGGGTTTCTTGGACCAACAACATTCTTAGATGCAAATTCATCACATCAGCTGTTTCCACTACCCACCTTATTGGTTTGACTTGTTTTCAACAGTTTGGAAATGTCTTGTTTGGTTGAAGATTTATAATTGAGTTTCTGCTTTAATTCTTGTTTCATGTTCTTCTGTTAGGCTCTGAGTCAGCTGATGCAGAACCTCATGTCCATGGTTCCCAAACTGCAGACTGCTTCAACGGGGAGAAAAAACAGTCAGAGTCTGAAAACGGTTCAACTTCTGAGGATAACAAAAGGTCCCGTGAAATCGAACAAGTTCAAGATGGTGATTTCTCTAAAAACCTGGATGCTGTTGATCAACCCACTGGTGATGTGATTGAGGAGGAGCTGGAATACGAAGAAGGTGAATATTATCATGTGGAGAATATGATGTATAACCAAAAGACACATGAATTGATCTGCCCAAACTGCGATTCTTGCATCACGAAAAAGGTTATCCTCAAAAGAAGAAAACGGAAGGTCCTTCACCCGCTGGACAATCCAAAGCGCCCGAAATTGCCTCCTCAGCAGAATGACCCTCTTCTTGGTTCACAAGATAATTCGCCATCTGCAAATGGTGGTGAAAGCTCTGTACATGAATCATTTGTGTTCAAGTGCTTGTCATGCTTCACCATATTCATACCCTCAGGTACACTAGATTGTAACCATTTCTTGATGCTTGAAAACTGAATAATTCAAATCCCATCCCTTTTTGTATCCAACGCATGCTTTCGTTTTCTGGTTTTTTTTTTTGCAGGGATAGGTTCAAAGCCGCTTCCTCACAGTCCAAGTGCCGAGGGGTTAGAGACTCAGCCGCGGCCTCAAGAAGAAACTACAGGCGGTTCCAACTGGTTCAAGTCAATATTTCTATCTAAGGAAAAAGAACCACCTGTTCTGCAAGGTATTGTTTGGTCCCTTTGCCAGTCTCATTATTCCGCTCATGTGTAAGACATTTTATTCTTTTATCACTTCAAAACGGTGATTCCAGACTGCAACTTCAGTTGATACTTCCGCGTCTGATAGAATTAAAACTGCAATGTTTCTTTAAATTATTTTATTCACAAAGATGTTGAAGGGGTTTGTATCATTACAATTAAACTTATTTCTTTTGTTTTGCCAGTTAGGGCAACGTCTAGTGTCCCGGAAGCTAACCGGCCGCGTGGTACCCCTAGCCTTCTGGGAGGGGATATGACAGGCTCTACTGCAAATACCCCATCAAAAGCCCCAGCCTTTGCTCAGGGTGGTGCAGTCACTTCGACTCAAGGTAGGGACATTCATCTCTTACTCAGTAACAATAATGAAACAAAAACGGTAGTTTCCCATCAGATGATCTTTAATTAAAAGAGAAAGGAATAAGTAGATGATCTTGAATGTTTCTTAAAAATGGAAATAAGAATTCTTAATTAGTATTCTTATGTGGTGAAGTTGGGTCAGACATTGGTGTTTCTCAAGATAGAGAGCCTGTTGACACCCCTTTGAATCAAGGTACATATGATTGCGTCACTCTTAGAAAGTGGAACCCATGTTCGTGTCTTGTAGTTGAATATTTAAGCGAGAGCGTTGAGAAACAACTCTAATGAATATAAAACGTGATAGCCAATCCTTCTACTAATATTTAAGCTTTTAAGTCTCGCGTTTGACTTCTAAAATCCCCATCACTCTTTTCTTGATATGATGGCAGTTGCACCTGATACTAGCAAAGTTGTCAACAATGGAGCGGCTATTGAAGACGGGCAAAAGTTTCTGCCTCCTTTGGCGGAGGAGCCAAAACAGCAATACATCAGCAAGGTTGATGCTAGTGCAGCAGAGGGGAAGAACACGTCAGACACAGGACGTCTCACCCCAATCAAACCATCTCGTCACACGAATATATCAAACAACGTGACTTCTGGACCGGATGGAATAAGAATAGAAACTATACTTCATGCAGAAGGTACTCATCCGTTTGAAGGAGCAGAAACTTTTGTCACTACAAAGCCAGATTATGGGGCCAATGTAACAGGTAATCTTAATTTTGTTTATAATGCCGCGAGGAAATAATATTCATAGCTTCAATACCAAATATAAAATTAAACCGGTCTTTTGTCTCCTTTGTTCCTTTGTAGTCATTCTCATTCATACCGTGCTAACTTTCTGCTTCTGTTTAGGTGTGGTGGACACAGGTGTCAGAGGAGACATCACCGGTCCATCAAGTTCTGAAATTGATATTCCACCAGTGAGTTTGGTGGAAGAAGATCCTCAAGGGGAACCGTTATTGAGACCAGTTGTTGAAGGACGTCAACTGGAAATACTGAAAAGCATTGTATATGGAGGTCTAATAGAATCCATCACAAGCCTCGGTGTTATCTCATCTGCCGCTGGTTCTGGTGCTTCAATGTGTAAGTATCACTTAGCCTTAGCAATCTGTTTCCATTGTGAAACACAAAACACATTTTGTTGCTGAAAAATCCCAACACCCGTATGTATCATTGTGGTTGCAGTGAACATTTTGGTCTTGGGGATTGCAAACTTGCTGGGCGGGCTTATTCTCATCATTCATAATGTGGGTGATCACTTAATATTCCGCAATGTGCAACTTCTTGATGCATTAACTGGGTATTGAATCGCGTAACCCGCAATATCAAGAAACTTATAGAGAAACTTATTTTTGCAGCTCCAAGAACTTAGAGATGAGGAACCCAGAAGAACAACAACAGAGAATACCCAGACCAACGGTCAAGAAGAAGGTCGGTACAAGCGACTCCTTGGACGAAGAGAAAATTTCACGCTTCACGCATCAGTCGCAATCTTATCCTTCATAATCGTTGGATTACTCCCTCCTGTGGTCTACTATTTCTCATTCAACAAAAGTTACAATAAACACAACAAAGACTACAAAGTCGCATCGGTTTTCGGGGCATCTCTTCTATGCATCGTCTTGCTAGCCATAGCTAAAGCTCACGCGAGAACCCCAAGAGGCAGCTACCTGAAGAGCGCTCTGTACTATACGATGATTGCTGTATCGGTGTCAGGGATTTCTTACGTTGTTGGTAACTTTGTGGATCAGTTGCTTGAGAAGTACGGATGGTCTGATGGAACTGACACTCCGGTGGGAGAGATGATGCTTTCACTTATGGGGAGAAAAGCCGGTAGCTTCGGATACTCATCATCATTCTAAAACTGAATCTTTGTCTGGAGAAAGATCCAACCTCAGTGCTAGTTTTCCTCTTCCACTCTGTTTTTTGTTAGCTCTCGACGTTAAGACATTTTCTTTGTTTTGTTGTTTTTAAGCCAAAATCTTTGTTCTGGGTATAGAAGTCGTTTCCAAGTTTAGGACGCAGAAAATAATAAATGGCGACCTGTTTGATTTAGTTATAGCGTATTTTTTTGCATCAAATCTTTAGGAAAAATTAAGGTTCTACCGAGAATTGAACTCGGGTAAACTGGATTCAGAGTTCAATGTCCTAACCGTTAGACCATAGAATCGTTTATCTACGTCTTCGTAAATATTTTATATATACTAATATTGTCAGGTTTGCCATTTCCACTACAGCGATGACGTTTTGGAGAACATTAACGAACCACGGTTTGATCCAATTGGTTGGGTTATAGACTTATAGTGATAACCGTCAGATTCAAATTCGAATTAAAGGAAGCCTTCGCATCTGAACGGCTCAGATTTCATCTCTTTTCTTTTCTCTCTCAGTTTCAGAGATCGATCACCAACGAAGAAATAAAAAAAGCAACGCTTTCCCAGAAACGGTGACGAGAGAGAGAATCAGAGTCAGGGCCTTTTCTATTTCCCTAAAAATTTTCAGTGTTTTTTCTTGCCCTTTCTCTCTCTTTCTCGTGTTTCCAGATTTGTCTATCAAATCCATTCTCAAAGATACCGAAAAGTGGTAAGGAAGCAAACTACTGTTTCGCTTTTTGTTTTCTTCCCCCTGTTGATCGCGTGAAGAAACGAATTTCCTTTTCCGAGAAGTGAAAATCTAGAGAAAAAAAAAGAGAATCGGAAGAGGATTTGACCCTTTTTTTTTTTGAATTTAGGGCTTTTTGTTGTTTTTCGATATATGAATTTGGTTGAGGTAATGGAGACAGATAGTATGGAGTGCGTCTCGTCGACCGAAGGCATTCAGACCGATGAGATCCATCGTAACGGAACTTACCACTTCTCTTCGATCAAGACTCACGGCGGAGCCACTGCCGCCGTCGTTACTAATATAGTCGGTCCAACGGCAACCGCTCCGGCTACTAGCGTCTACGAGCTTCTCGAGTGCCCTGTCTGTACCTATTCTATGTATCCTCCTATCCATCAGGTAAATGTGGAATTTGGTTGTTTGATTTTGGTTACCTGTTCAAGTGGTTTTGGTCTCATACATTGCTGAAAATTGTGGCTGATTTTGCTTTATCTGTTCCATGTTTTGTATCTGAAAGTGTAATTCGTGAGTTTTCATTGTCAAGGACAATGATTTATGTTAGTGTTGTAATTTGGAAGAAAAAAAACTTGATCCAGAGCATTCACTTGGATATATGATATAATTGTGGTTGCTCATTAGTATACTACAACTGAACCGGTGGAAGTTCTTGAGAGTTATGGTAGTCTAAAAAGTGTTTCTTTTTGTTGTTGCAGTGTCATAATGGACACACGTTGTGCTCGACCTGTAAAGTGAGGGTGCATAACCGTTGTCCAACATGTAGACAAGAACTTGGAGATATCAGATGTTTAGCCCTTGAGAAAGTAGCTGAGTCGCTTGAGCTGCCTTGCAAGTATTACAATCTCGGATGCCCTGAGATATTTCCTTATTACAGCAAACTAAAGCACGAGTCTCTCTGTAACTTCAGACCTTACAGTTGCCCTTACGCTGGTTCAGAATGCGGTACCGTAGGGGACATCCCTTTCCTTGTTGCGCATCTCAGGGATGATCACAAAGTTGACATGCATGCTGGTTCCACTTTTAACCACCGCTACGTCAAATCCAATCCGCGTGAAGTAGAGAACGCCACTTGGATGCTAACCGTGAGCATCCTTGTTTGTTTAGGATAAAAGATTTCTTCAATGTTTTTGGGCATTAAAGCTGACTGTTTCTTATTTGGGTATAGGTTTTTCATTGCTTTGGGCAATACTTTTGCCTCCATTTTGAAGCGTTCCAGCTCGGGATGGGTCCGGTATACATGGCATTCCTGAGATTCATGGGGGACGAGGAAGACGCTCGGAGCTATAGCTATAGCTTAGAAGTTGGAGGCAGTGGGAGGAAGCTAACATGGGAGGGAACTCCAAGAAGCATCAGAGACAGTCACAGGAAAGTAAGAGACAGCAATGACGGTCTCATCATCCAAAGAAACATGGCTCTCTTTTTCTCCGGCGGAGACAGGAAAGAGCTGAAGCTTAGAGTCACTGGTAAAATCTGGAAAGAGCAACACAATCCCGATTCTGGGATTTCCACACCAAACCTATCTTCCTGATCATTCTCTCCTTTTTTCTCTCTTTGAGAAGGAAAGTTGTATGATGATTCGTTTGCACTGTTGGTCTTTCTCTGTATCTAAAACATTTCATGAATGAATGTGTCTGATCTTACCATCACAAGTTATAGTCTCATATGTTGGGTTAACTTGGATCGGAGTTCAGATGCCCCAATCTTAAGATTCATTACATAATGGAGATTGGAGATATGATCAAAGTGGGGAAAAATAATATGATGTATTCAAATGCAAGTAAGTTAAAAAGTAGGTTTGAAAAAACTGGAGGAGCGCTACACCCCCAATTTAATTAAATATCTAATACTCCCGTAAATAATATTTTGTAACTAGGAAATCTCCTTTAGTTTTCAAAAAGTTTGATGTTAGTGGGTGTGTCTAAATCCACAATCAATTAAAAATAGTTGATACCAAAGTTTTCGATTTTATTTTGTTTACTTTCATAAATGATTTAATTTTTTTGTTAAATTTTCGTATTTGACTTTTTATGGATTTATAAAATATTATATATAATAAAACTTTATCTTAAACCCGTATATATGTGGGTCTTTTACCTAGTTTTGATGAGGTCATCAGACCAGTAGCACAAACAGAGATCTAACAAGGTGAGATCTCAAACCGACAAGAAGCCAGCAAGGATATAGGTTCCTTCAAAAGATCCTATAAGACAAACCAGAAAGAGTTAAGTAACAAATCAACTTGTTTTAAAACCTTAACTCATCGGACGATCATCTCGAGTTGGATTCATCCTAATATGAATTCAAAAGAAGAAGTTATGATTTTTACAAATCGGGTAAAATACAATTTACCCGTTTCGGACCAACATGCATTCATTGGAGCATTCCGGCTAAACCAAGAAGAATCAAGCTATGAAACGACATGTTATGGATTATTGACTCATCAGAGGCACATGAAGAATTTGAATGAGGTCAATACCGGTTTTGGTTTGGAAGTTATTCAATTTCTAAACCGAAGAATCCTCTGCTTGTCTTTTCTGGAACCTTCTGATTTTGGGAGAGTTCAATCTAATGTTTGGCGCCCAGGAGGATATACACTACCACTAGAGACTCCTAAGAACACTCCGAGCTTCATTCTCAGCCATTGGATCAGTTAGATTCAATCCTTCCCACTCAGACAACAACACTTTCCTTATATGGCGATGAGGAGAGCATTTAAGGTCCAACAGTTCTTTCTCTTGAATTTATTCGAATTAAAATGCTTGGAGATACTGTACATGAATCAGAGGCTCCCATCACATGGACATATCAAGAGGATTTCGAGATATAAAGAGACACCAAACAACTTTTCTTATTTGGCCAAGCAATCTCCTCCAACGGCTATATTTTGATCACGATCATTTTCTTTTATGTTCATTGACTTATTTGAGAGTAATTAGCTTCCTTATTTTGTTTATGATCGTTTGTTATTGTCTAGGAACAAACATTATATAAGCTCAACTCGTTAAATCATTTGAGGACACCTTTTTATCAATCAAAAATCAAGTTTATACTTATAAAGCTCCTTTGCGTTATCTCTATTGTTTCTCTACTCTTTAGGTGGATTCCTTAAGAATAGAAAACGTTTGAATCTCAGTCAATTGTGTGGATTCACAAATGCTAAGGTTTGTGGGTTTATCTCAAAGACTTTCCATACCTTTGAGTGGCACTCTTCGATCCATCAAGCTTGTAAACTCTCGACTATCTTGTGATCATTTCGATTGGTGGATTCTAATCTTATATCAAACTTAAACGAAATAAAATTTTATTCTTACTTATTTTGAAATATTTCGTCATATTTCATATAAAAAAAAAGAAGAGAATTTTGTTTTGTTTCTTTCCATTTGTTTTGAATTTTGAATAAGAAAATATCATAAAAAGCTCTACTTACCTTATTTGTGTTCTTGGCAATACAACTTTGATTTGTTTCTTTATTGTTACAAGGCACATGTAAATAAGAGCCTATGGAGTATGAAGAAGATGAAAGAGGTGAACTTAATACCTCTGAAATTGATTGGGGTGAAGAATCAACCAACTCATGGGAGGAACGCGATGATCATGGAAACGTTTCATGGAGTGGAGAAACTGATTCTGAAATCAATTATGGAGATAAGCTAGAAACGTGGCAAGATGGTGAAGACTCCAATGGAGACTATGAAGAAGATTGATGCCTAGAAGAAATTGAACCAGAACTCTTCCAAAAAGACAAGCCAACAGAATTGGTCCGGAGAAGAAGAATCCGACCAAGAAGAAGATGTGAGAGAAGGCCGTGAAAGATATTCATGGCAAGGAGAGGTTGAATCTCAATTCGATCTAGAAGAAGAAGGATACGAATATGAACACGAACATGGAGAGTTTGCTCAGAAAGGAGAACAAGATCAGTTCGTGGAGCCTTACACACCCAAGGCAGAGATTGTCCCTTATCGTGAAAAGAAGCTATTGTCTCTCCTAAAATGTTTCTCAAACCATTTTAGGAGAGACAAACTCGTATAAGGAACAATTTTGGAACCATTAGGCTGAACCAGAAGATAGTTTTGGTGACGAATCAAAGTTTGAAGAGGAGGCCGAGCCCTTCAACAACACTAATCAATCTGAATCATTGGAGTACTCAACGGAGGGTGAGGTAGATTTCATACCCTATCACATATGTTTTGCGGGTCATCACCAAGGACCAGAAGCTTACTTGAGATGGGAAAGAGATATGGAGGATTGGCTTAAAGCCAACCAAATTCCAGAGGAGGAGAAGACATCTTATGCCGAAGATACTCTTATCGAGGATGCTTTTAGGCAATGGGAACAAGACGCGTATGCTCGACTTGAGTATGATGTACCAGATGCTTCTTGGGAGGAAATGAAGCAAATAATGCGTAAAGAGTTCGTGGAAGATGTCGCTGCCAATCAACAATACTATGTGAAGATTTATTCAAACCCGGAACCAAGGAGATGGATTCTAGCAACAACATCGATTCCAAAGGCTAAGTCAAAGAGAGCTTGTTGTTCCAAGCCACATAAAGTGTTTCCAAACACTTTAGAGGAGAAAGTAGAGACCAAGCCAACAACTCGAGCTAAAGACGTGCAACAAACACTAAATATGAATCCTTTGCGTGGACTTGAAACCACAATGAATAAAGGTACGTCTACTGTCTTTAAAAACTCAAGTGAAATAACTTGTTACAAGTGCAAGAACAAAAGACACATAGCGAAAAGCTGTCCAAGCAAGAAGGAGAAGACCAACACGTCACTTGGAGAAGAAGATGCTAGTCAAAAGTTTGCATCACAAGCAACTAAGCAAGAGAAGATCCGAACAGAAGTTAAGGAGCCACTAAAGAGGTCACAAGCCTCAGCTCAAAGCAGAAGGATCTCAGCCCACAAGCCTTGAACAAAAAGCAAGAGTTAAACACAACTCAATCGCTTAATTTGCAAGAAACACTTGAGAAAGAAGAGAATCAAGTAACATCGAAACCAGGTTTAATTCTTTCTGGAAATGATTGTTGCAATGCTGTTTTAATATACTTGTCTTCCAGACGTGGTGAGAAAATTTCAGGAAACCTAAGAGATATCTGAGAAGAACCACCACAAAGCATATTTGTAATATCGGATCAAAAGAAAGACAATGGAGAACCCAGTTCACTTCTGCTCAAGACAAGCAACCAACTGCCACGGAAAGGATTAATTGAATCCATTTTGATCAAGGAGGAACCACCAGATGCAAAAACACACCTTAAGCCCAATCCAACAAAGATGACCATCGCGGTAAGGTTCTAAACCCCCTAGCGATTCAAAATTCCAACCCAACAAAGATGGCCTTCTCTGTGTGCAGATCCATCAGTTTTGAGGACAAAATTCAGTCAAGGGGGAGGATATGATGAGGTCATTGGACCAGTAGCTGAACCAGAGATCCAAAAAAGTGAGATCTCAAACTGACTAGAAGCCAACAAGGACATAGGTTCCTTTAAAGGATCCTATAAGACGAACCAGGAAGAGTTAAGCGACAAATCAACTTGTTTCAAAAACTTAACTCATCGGACAATCACCTCGAGTTGGATTCATCCCAATATGAGTTCAAAAGAAGAAGTTATGATTTTTACAAATCGGGTAAAATACAACTTACCCGTTTCAGACCAACATGCATTCATTGGAGCATTCTGGCTAAACCAAGAAGAATCAAGCTATGAAACGACATGTTATGGATTATTGACTCATCAGAGGCATATGGAGAATTTGAATGAGGTCAATACCGGTTTTGGTTTGGAAGTTATTCAATTTCTAAACCGAAGAATTCTCTGCTTGTCTTTTTTGGAACCTTCTGATTTTGGGAGATCAATCTAATGTTTGGCGCCCAGGAGGATATACACTACCACTAGAGACTCCTAAGAACACTTCGAGCTTCATTCTCAGCCATTGGATCAGTTAGATTCAATCCTTCCCACTCAGACAACAACACTTTCCTTATATGGCGATGAGGAGAGCATTTAAGGTCCAATAGCTCTTTCCCTTGAATTTATTCGAATTAAAATGCTTGGAGATACTGTACATGAATCAGAGGCTCCATCACATGGACATATCAAGAGGATTTCGAGATATAAAGAGACACCAAGCAACTTTTCTTATTTGGCCAAGCAATCTCCTCCAACGGCTATATTTTGATCACGATCATTTTCTTTTATGTTCATTGACTTATTTGAGAGTAATTAGCTTCCTTATTTTGTTTATGATCGTTTGTTTATTGTCTAGGAACAAACATTATATAAGCTCAACTCGTTAAATCATTTGAGGACACCTTTTTATCAATCAAAAATCAAGTTTATACTTATAAAGCTCCTTTGCGTTATCTCTATTGTTCTCTACTCTTTAGGTGGATTCCTTAAAGATAGAAAATGTTTGAATCTCAGTCAATTGTGTGGATTCACAAATGCTAAGGTTTGTGGGTTTATCTCAAAGACTCTCCATACCTTTAAGTGGCACTTTTCAATCCATCAAACTTGTAAATTCTCGACTATCTTGTGATCAATTCGATTGGTGGATTCCAATATTATATCAAGTTTAGAACAAATTTGCTATCATATTAATAAGAGTGATCAAATATAAACTAAAAATCTAATGTTTCTCAATTCACATTAATTTTTAATGATTATCTATGTATACAAATCTTATAATGTCATTTAAAATAAAAATTTGAAAAAAAATCTTACGCTTTTAAAATCACTTTAAATGTTGTAAATTGTATAATTAAAAGTAGGGAATTTGCTAAATTGACTCAGTTTGAAATTGGAAATGTCCTAATAACCTTTATACATATATCCTTTTGTCCAAATAACCTTTGATATTTTCATAACCCAATTTTATCCTTCAATAATAATAAAAATTGAATTTCTGAACATATTTTCGAATTTTTTGTTAAAAAAACAAAATATTCAAATTAAAAAAAAAATTACTAAATATCAAATAAAAAAAAATTAGCAAAAACCAATATCGGCTTCTCCGCCTCTCTCTCTCTCGCGACCCGACTCCGGTTGTCTCTCTCTCTCTCTCTCGTCTCTGCCTGTCTCTCTCTTGCGACCAGTCTCCGCCTGTCTTTCTCTCTCTCTCGCGACCATAGTGGTTGGGAACCGGAGGATACGTTGAAGGAATCATCGGAAGCGTGCTTCTCCGCCGTGGTCTCAGGCGACCATAGTCTCCGCTTGTCTCTCTCTCTCTCTCGTTTCCGCCTTCTCCGCCTCTTCCTCTCTCTCTCGCGACCATCTTCTCCGCCTGTCTCTTCTCCGACCATCTTCACCGCCTCTTCCTCTGGTAATTTCCCGAATCGATTTCTCTATGTTTCAATGTAAGATGGAAACTCGTTGATTTGATTGTTTTGGTTGATTTGAGAAGTAAGAAACATTGTCTATGCAATTGATTAGTACAAGTTAACTAGTATTGTCTTGATATGGAATCTCATGGTCTCTTGAAGCTAGTATTGTGATCTTGTGCTTAGAAATATTGATTGGGTTTTCTACAGGTCTGGAGGCTGATAACAAACTTGTTTTTCCTGTGGTTGCCTTCTGACATTTAGTTCTGCTGTTTACAAGGACTTCCTCCAAGATCAGCAATTCATCCGATGAGGGTTGTTATATTTAGCCATCTTGCTTTTATTATTATGTTTCCAACTGATCATATACCTTGCTGATTTTAAGATGGGCAAACTGATATACAGTCCTGCATTTTCTTTTCTTCTGGTTTTGGTTTTTTCTCTGTTTGGAAAATTGGAATGAAATGAATATGGACATTGTTTCGAGTTAGGTTTTGTTTCAAGGGGTTCTCTAAATGTGGTTGTCTCGGACCGTTCATTGACTTTAGTTTTAAGCGATTTTGTTTAGTCTGTTTCGAGCCATCATGAGAATTCTTGGGTGCATTTTCTTAGCAATGATTTCGTCAGCAGCCTTTGTTAGCTCACAGCTTGATATGCTATTGTGAATTTTCTTCCATCATGGTTTTTTAAAAGCATAGTAGATGGATATGTTGTAATATTGGAGATGTGGCTAAAGGAAAATGTGTTTAAGGTTAAGGTTAAGGGTTAAGGGTTAAGGGTTTAGGGTTTAGGGTTTTCTGAGAACAATGTGTATATTTTGCTAGACCTCTAGGAATTAGGGTTTACGGTTTAGGGTTTTGTGGGAACATTGTGTATGTTTTGCTAGACCTCTATTTATATCTCGTTTAACCTCAATAGCAAACATGACTTGATTCGTATGCTTTCTTTTTTGGAAACTCTACGAAACTAAAAAACAATCAAACTAGGAGATTCAATCACTAGGAAACTCTCACGTGCCTCATTTCCATTTTGTGAGTGGTTTAGGGTTAAGGGTTTAGGGTTTAGGGTTTTCTGAGAACAATGTGTATATTTTGCTAGACCTCTAGGAATTAGGGTTTACGGTTTAGGGTTTTGTGGGAACATTGTATATGTTTTGCTAGACCTCTATTTACATCTCGTGTAACCTCAATAGCAAACATGACTTGATTCGTATGCTTTCTTTTTTGGAAACTCAACGAAACTGAAAAAACAATCAAACTAGGAGATTCAATCACTAGGAAACTCTCACGTGCCTCATTTCCATTTTGTGAGTGGTTTAGGGTTAAGGGTTTAGGGTTTAGGGTTTAGGGTTTTCTGAGAACAATGTGTATATTTTGCTAGACCTCTAGGAATTAGGGTTTACGGTTTAGGGTTTTGTGGGAACATTGTGTATGTTTTGCTAGACCTCTATTTATATCTCGTTTAACCTCAATAGCAAACATGACTTGATTCGTTGCTTTCTTTTTTGGAAACTCTACGAAACTAAAAAACAATCAAACTAGGAGATTCAATCACTAGGAAACTCTCACGTGCCTCATTTCCATTTTGTGAGTGGTTTAGGGTTAAGGGTTTAGGGTTTAGGGTTTTCTGAGAACAATGTGTATATGTTGCTAGACCTCTAGGAATTAGGGTTTACGGTTTAGGGTTTTGTGGGAACATTGTATATGTTTTGCTAGACCTCTATTTACATCTCGTGTAACCTCAATAGCAAACATGACTTGATTCGTATGCTTTCTTTTTTGGAAACTCAACGAAACTGAAAAAACAATCAAACTAGGAGATTCAATCACTAGGAAACTCTCACGTGCCTCATTTCCATTTTGTGAGTGGTTTAGGGTTAAGGGTTTAGGGTTTAGGGTTTAATGTTTTCTGAGAACAATGTGTATATTTTGCTAGACCTCTAGGAATTAGGGTTTACGGTTTAGGGTTTTGTGAGAACATTGTGTATGTTTTGCTAGACCTCTATTTACATCTCGTCTAACCTCAATAGCAAACATGACTTGATTTGTATGCTTTCTTTTTTGTAAACTCGACGAAACTGAAAAAACAATCAAACTAGGAGATTCAATCATTAGGAAACTCTCACTGCGTCATTTCCATTTTGTGAGTGGTTTAGGGTTAAGGGTTTAGGGTTTAGGGTTTTCTGAGAACAATGTGTATATTTTGCTAGACCTCTAGGAATTAGGGTTTACGGTTTAGGGTTTTGTGGGAACATTGTGTATGTTTTGCTAGACCTCTATTTATATCTCGTGTAACCTCAATAGCAAACATGACTTGATTCGTATGCTTTCTTTTTTGGAAACTCTACGAAACTAAAAAAAATCAAACTAGGAGATTCAATCACTAGGAAACTCTCACGCGCCTCATTTCCATTTTGTGAGTGGTTTAGGGTTAAGGGTTTAGGGTTTAGGGTTTAGGGTTTTCTGAGAACAATGTGTATATTTTGCTAGACCTCTAGGAATTAGGGTTTACGGTTTAGGGTTTTGTGGAAACATTGTGTATGTTTTGCTAGACCTCTATTTACATCTCGTTTAACCTCAATAGCAAACATGACTTGATTCGTATGCTTTCTTTTTTGGAAACTTTACGAAACTGAAAAACAATCAAACTAGGAGATTCAATCAGTAAGAGACTCACACGTGCCTCATTTGCATTTTATGAGTGGTTTAGGGTTTAGGGTTTAGGGTTTACGTTTAGGGTTTTATGAGAACAATGTGTATGTTTTGCTAGTCCTCTACGAATTAGTGTTTAGAGTTTAGGTTTAGGGTTTTGTGAGAATAATGTGTATCTTTTGCTAGACCTCTAGGAATTAGGGTTTACGGTTTAGGGTTTTGTGGGAACATTGTGTATGTTTTGCTAGACCTCTATATATATCTCGTTGTTTAACCTCAATAGCAAACATGACTTGATTCGTATGCTTTCTTTTTTGGAAACTCTACGAAACTGAAAAACATCAAACTAGGAAATTCAATCACTAGGAAACTCTCACGTGCCTCATTTCCATTTTGTGAGTGGTTTAGTGTTAAGGGTTTAGGGTTTAGGGTTTAGGGTTTTCTGAGAACAATGTGTATATTTTGCTAGACCTCTAGGAATTAGGGTTTACGGTTTAGGGTTTTGTGGGAACATTGTGTATGTTTTGCTAGACCTCTATTTATATCTCGTTTAACCTCAATAGCAAACATGACTTGATTCGTATGCTTTCTTTTTTGGAAACTCTACGAAACTAAAAAACAATCAAACTAGGAGATTCAATCACTAGGAAACTCTCACGTGCCTCATTTCCATTTTGTGAGTGGTTTAGGGTTAAGGGTTTAGGGTTTAGGGTTTTCTGAGAACAATGTGTATATTTTACTAGACCTCTAGGAATTAGGGTTTACGGTTTAGGGTTTTGTGGGAACATTGTATATGTTTTGCTAGACCTCTATTTACATCTCGTGTAACCTCAATAGCAAACATGACTTGATTCGTATGCTTTCTTTTTTGGAAACTCAACGAAACTGAAAAAACAATCAAACTAGGAGATTCAATCACTAGGAAACTCTCACGTGCGTCATTTCCATTTTGTGAGTGGTTTAGGGTTAAGGGTTTAGGGTTTTGTGAGAACAATGTGTATATTTTGCTAGACCTCTAGGAATTAGGGTTTACGGTTTAGGGTTTTGTGGGAACATTGTGTATGTTTTGCTAGACCTCTGTTTACATCTCGTTTAACCTCAATTGCAAACATGACTTGATTCGTATGCTTTCTTTTTTGGAAACTCAACGAAACTGAAAAAACAATCAAATTAGGAGATTCAATCACTAGGAAACTCTCACGTGCCTCATTTCCATTTTGTGAGTGGTTTAGGGTTAAGGGTTTAGGGTTTAGGGTTTAGTGTTTTGTGAGACCATTGTGTATATTTTGCTAGGCCTCTAGGAATTAGGGTTTACGGTTTAGGGTTTTGTGGGAACATTGTGTATGTTTTGCTAGACCTCTATTTACATCTCGTTTAACCTCAATAGCAAACATGACTTGATTCGTATGCTTTCTTTTTTGGAAACTCAACGAAACTGAAAAAACAATCAAACTAGGAGATTCAATCATTAGGAAACTCTCATGTGCGTCATTTCCATTTTGTGAGTGGTTTAGGGTTAAGGGTTTAGGGTTTAGGGTTTAGGGTTTTCTGAGAACAATGTGTATATTTTGCTAGACCTCTAGGAATTAGGGTTTACGGTTTAGGGTTTTGTGGGAACATTGTGTATGTTTTGCTAGACCTCTAGGAATTAGGGTTTATGGTTTAGGGTTTTGTGGGAACATTGTGTATGTTTTGCTAGACCTCTGTTTACATCTCGTTTAACCTCAATTGCAAACATGACTTGATTCGTATGCTTTCTTTTTTGGAAACTCAACGAAACTGAAAAAACAATCAAACTAGGAGATTCAATCATTAGGAAACTCTCACTGCGTCATTTCCATTTTCTGAGTGGTTTAGGGTTAAGGGTTAAGGGTTTAGGGTTTAGGGTTTTCTGAGAACAATGTGTATATTTTGCTAGACCTCTAGGAATTAGGGTTTACGGTTTAGGGTTTTGTGGGAACATTGTGTATGTTTTGCTAGACCTCTATTTATATCTCGTTTAACCTCAATAGCAAACATGACTTGATTCGTATGCTTTCTTTTTTGGAAACTCTACGAAACTAAAAAACAATCAAACTAGGAGATTCAATCACTAGGAAACTCTCACGTGCCTCATTTCCATTTTGTGAGTGGTTTAGGGTTAAGCGTTTAGGGTTTAGGGTTTTCTGAGAACAATGTGTATATTTTGCTAGACCTCTAGGAATTAGGGTTTACGGTTTAGGGTTTTGTGGGAACATTGTATATGTTTTGCTAGACCTCTATTTACATCTCGTGTAACCTCAATAGCAAACATGAGTTGATTCGTATGCTTTCTTTTTTGGAAACTCAACGAAACTGAAAAAACAATCAAACTAGGAGATTCAATCACTAGGAAACTCTCACGTGCCTCATTTCCATTTTGTGAGTGGTTTAGGGTTAAGGGTTTAGGGTTTAGGGTTTAGGGTTTTCTGAGAACAATGTGTATATTTTGCTAGACCTCTAGGAATTAGGGTTTACGGTTTAGGGTTTTGTGGGAACATTGTGTATGTTTTGCTAGACCTCTATTTATATCTCGTTTAACCTCAATAGCAAACATGACTTGATTCGTATGCTTTCTTTTTTGGAAACTCTACGAAACTAAAAAACAATCAAACTAGGAGATTCAATCACTAGGAAACTCTCACGTGCCTCATTTCCATTTTGTGAGTGGTTTAGGGTTAAGGGTTTAGGGTTTAGGGTTTTCTGAGAACAATGTGTATATTTTGCTAGACCTCTAGGAATTAGGGTTTACAGTTTAGGGTTTTGTGGGAACATTGTATATGTTTTGCTAGACCTCTATTTACATCTCGTGTAACCTCAATAGGAAACATGACTTGATTCGTATGCTTTCTTTTTTGGAAACTCAACGAAACTGAAAAAACAATCAAACTAGGAGATTCAATCACTAGGAAACTCTCACGTGCGTCATTTCCATTTTGTGAGTGGTTTAGGGTTAAGGGTTTAGGGTTTAGGGTTTAGGGTTTTGTGAGAACAATGTGTATATTTTGCTAGACCTCTAGGAATTAGGGGTTACGGTTTAGGGTTTTGTGGGAACATTGTGTATGTTTTGCTAGACCTCTATTTACATCTCGTTTAACCTCAATAGCAAACATGACTTGATTCGTATGCTTTCTTTTTTGGAAACTTTACGAAACTGAAAAACAATCAAACTAGGAGATTCTATCACTAGGAAACTCTCACGTGCCTCATTTCCATTTTGTGAGTGGTTTAGGGTTAAGGGTTTATGGTTTATGGTTTAGGGTTTAGGGTTTTCTGAGAACAATGTGTATATTTTGCTAGACCTCTAGGAATTAGGGTTTACGGTTTAGGGTTTTGTGGGAACATTGTGTATGTTTTGCTAGACCTCTGTTTACATCTCGTTTAACCTCAATTGCAAACATGACTTGATTCGTATGCTTTCTTTTTTGGAAACTCTACGAAACTGAAAAACAATCAAACTAGGAGATTCAATCACTTGGAGACTCTCACGTGCCTCATGTGCATTTTGTGAGTGATTTAGGGTGAATGGTTTAGGGTTTAGGGTTTAGTGTTTTGTGAGAATAATGTTTATATTTTGCTTGACCTCTAGGAATTAGGGTTTACGGTTTAGGGTTTTGTGGGAACATTGTGTATGTTTTGCTAGATCTCTGTTTACATCTCGTTTAACCTCAATTGCAAACATGACTTGATTCGTATGCTTTCTTTTTTGGAAACTCAACGAAACTGAAAAAACAATCAAACTAGGAGATTCAATCATTAGGAAACTCTCACTGCGTCATTTCCATTTTCTGAGTGGTTTAGGGTTAAGGGTTAAGGGTTTAGGGTTTAGGGTTTTCTGAGAACAATGTGTATATTTTGCTAGACCTCTAGGAATTAGGGTTTACGGTTTAGGGTTTTGTGGGAACATTGTGTATGTTTTGCTAGACCTCTATTTAT
Organism: Arabis hirsuta; assembly: GCA_964056655.1. Taxonomy (NCBI): domain Eukaryota; kingdom Viridiplantae; phylum Streptophyta; class Magnoliopsida; order Brassicales; family Brassicaceae; genus Arabis; species Arabis hirsuta. Next base: position 19,404,717 of record OZ053303.1, read on the forward strand.
ATCTCGTTTAACCTCAATAGCAAACATGACTTGATTCGTATGCTTTCTTTTTTGGAAACTCTACGAAACTAAAAAACAATCAAACTAGGAGATTCAATCACTAGGAAACTCTCACGTGCCTCATTTCCATTTTGTGAGTGGTTTAGGGTTAAGGGTTTAGGGTTTAGGGTTTTCTGAGAACAATGTGTATATTTTGCTAGACCTCTAGGAATTAGGGTTTACGGTTTAGGGTTTTGTGGGAACATTGTATATGTTTTGCTAAACCTCTATTTACATCTCGTGTAACCTCAATAGCAAACATGAGTTGATTCGTATGCTTTCTTTTTTGGAAACTCAACGAAACTGAAAAAACAATCAAACTAGGAGATTCAATCACTAGGAAACTCTCACGTGCCTCATTTCCATTTTGTGAGTGGTTTAGGGTTAAGGGTTTAGGGTTTAGGGTTTAGGGTTTTCTGAGAACAATGTGTATATTTTGCTAGACCTCTAGGAATTAGGGTTTACGGTTTAGGGTTTTGTGGGAACATTGTGTATGTTTTGCTAGACCTCTATTTATATCTCGTTTAACCTCAATAGCAAACATGACTTGATTCGTATGCTTTCTTTTTTGGAAACTCTACGAAACTAGAAAACAATCAAACTAGGAGATTCAATCACTAGGAAACTCTCACGTGCCTCATTTCCATTTTGTGAGTGGTTTAGGGTTAAGGGTTTAGGGTTTAGGGTTTTCTGAGAACAATGTGTATATTTTGCTAGACCTCTAGGAATTAGGGTTTACAGTTTAGGGTTTTGTGGGAACATTGTATATGTTTTGCTAGACCTCTATTTACATCTCGTGTAACCTCAATAGGAAACATGACTTGATTCGTATGCTTTCTTTTTTGGAAACTCAACGAAACTGAAAAAACAATCAAACTAGGAGATTCAATCACTAGGAAACTCTCACGTGCGTCATTTCCATTTTGTGAGTGGTTTAGGGTTAAGGGTTTAGGGTTTAGGGTTTAGGGTTTTGTGAGAACAATGTGTATATTTTGCTAGACCTCTAGGAATTAGGGGTTACGGTTTAGGGTTTTGTGGGAACATTGTGTATGTTTTGCTAGACCTCTATTTACATCTCGTTTAACCTCAATAGCAAACATGACTTGATTCGTATGCTTTCTTTTTTGGAAACTTTACGAAACTGAAAAACAATCAAACTAGGAGATTCTATCACTAGGAAACTCTCACGTGCCTCATTTCCATTTTGTGAGTGGTTTAGGGTTAAGGGTTTATGGTTTATGGTTTAGGGTTTAGGGTTTTCTGAGAACAATGTGTATATTTTGCTAGACCTCTAGGAATTAGGGTTTACGGTTTAGGGTTTTGTGGGAACATTGTGTATGTTTTGCTAGACCTCTGTTTACATCTCGTTTAACCTCAATTGCAAACATGACTTGATTCGTATGCTTTCTTTTTTGGAAACTCTACGAAACTGAAAAACAATCAAACTAGGAGATTCAATCACTTGGAGACTCTCACGTGCCTCATGTGCATTTTGTGAGTGATTTAGGGTGAATGGTTTAGGGTTTAGGGTTTAGTGTTTTGTGAGAATAATGTTTATATTTTGCTTGACCTCTAGGAATTAGGGTTTACGGTTTAGGGTTTTGTGGGAACATTGTGTATGTTTTGCTAGATCTCTGTTTACATCTCGTTTAACCTCAATTGCAAACATGACTTGATTCGTATGCTTTCTTTTTTGGAAACTCTACGAAACTGAAAAACAATCAAACTAGGAGATTCAATCACTTGGAGACTCTCACGTGCCTCATGTGCATTTTGTGAGTGGTTTAGGGTTTATGGTTTATGGTTTAGGGTTTAGGGTTTTCTGAGAACAATGTGTATATTTTGCTAGACCTCTAGGAATTAGGGTTTACAGTTTAGGGTTTTGTGGGAACATTGTGTATGTTTTGCTAGACCTCTGTTTACATCTCGTTTAACCTCAATTGCAAACATGACTTGATTCGTATGCTTTCTTTTTTGGAAACTCTACGAAACTGAAAAACAATCAAACTAGGTGATTCAATCACTTGGAGACTCTCACGTGCCTCATGTGCATTTTGTGAGTGATTTAGGGTGAATGGTTTAGGGTTTAGGGTTTAGTGTTTTGTGAGAATAATGTTTATATTTTGCTTGACCTCTAGGAATTAGGGTTTACGGTTTAGGGTTTTGTGGGAACATTGTGTATGTTTTGCTAGATCTCTGTTTACATCTCGTTTAACCTCAATTGCAAACATGACTTGATTCGTATGCTTTCTTTTTTGGAAACTCTACGAAACTGAAAAACAATCAAACTAGGAGATTCAATCACTTGGAGACTCTCACGTGCCTTATGTGCATTTTGTGAGTGGTTTAGGGTTAAGGGTTTAGGGTTTAGCGTTTAGGGTTTTGTGAGAACAATGTGTATATTTTGCTAGACCTCTAGGAATTAGGGTTTACGGTTTAGGGTTTTGTGGGAACATTGTGTATGTTTTGCTAGACCTCTGTTTACATCTCGTTTAACCTCAATTGCAAACATGACTTGATTCGTATGCTTTCTTTTTTGGAAACTCTACGAAACTGAAAACAATCAAACTAGGAGATTCAATCACTAGGAAACTCTCACGTGCCTCATTTCCATTTTGTGAGTGGTTTAGGGTTAAGGGTTTAGGGTTTAGGGTTTTCTGAAAACAATGTGTATATTTTGCTAGACCTCTAGGAATTAGGGTTTACGGTTTATGGTTTTGTGAGAACATTGTGTATGTTTCGCTAGACCTCTATTTATATCTCGTTTAACCTCAATAGCAAACATGACTTGATTCGTATGTTTTCTTTTTTGGAAACTCTACGAAACTGAAAAAACAATCAAACTAGGAGATTCTATCACTAGGAAACTCTCACGTGCCTCATTTCCATTTTGTGAGTGGTTTAGGGTTAAGGGTTTAGGGTTTAGGGTTTAGGGTTTTCTAAGAACAATGTGTATATTTTGCTAGACCTCTAGGAATTAGGGTTTACGGTTTATGGTTTTGTGAGAACATTGTGTATGTTTTGCTAGACCTCTATTTACATCTCGTTTAACCTCAATAGCAAACATGACTTGATTCGTATGCTCTTTTTTTGGAAACTCTACGAAACTGAAAAAACAATCAAACTAGGAGATTATATCACTAGGAAACTCTCACGTGCCTCATTTCCATTTTGTGAGTGGTTTAGGGTTAAGGGTTTAGGGTTTAGGGTTTAGGGTTTTCTGAGAACAATGTGTATATTTTGCTAGACCTCTAGGAATTAGGGTTTACAGTTTAGGGTTTTGTGGGAACATTGTGTATGTTTTGCTAGACCTCTGTTTACATCTCGTTTAACCTCAATTGCAAACATGACTTGATTCGTATGCTTTCTTTTTTGGAAACTCTACGAAACTGAAAAACAATCAAACTAGGAGATTCAATCACTTGGAGACTCTCACGTGCCTCATGTGCATTTTATGAGTGGTTTAGGGTGAATGGTTTAGGGTTTAGGGTTTAGTGTTTTGTGAGAATAATGTGTATATTTTGCTAGACCTCTAGGAATTAGGGTTTACGGTTTAGGATTTTGTGGGAACATTGTGTATGTTTTGCTAGACCTCTATTTACATCTCGTTTAACCTCAATTGCAAACATGACTTGATTCGTATGCTTTATTTTTTGGAAACTCTACGAAACTGAAAAACAATCAAACTAGGAGATTCAATCACTTGGAGACTCTCACGTGCCTCATGTGCATTTTGTGAGTGGTTTAGGGTTAAGGGTTTAGGGTTTAGGGTTTAGTGTTTTGTGAGAACATTGTGTATATTTTGCTAGACCTCTAGGAATTAGGGTTTACGGTTTAGGGTTTTGTGGGAACATTGTGTATGTTTTGCTAGACCTCTATTTACATCTCGTTTAACCTTAATAGCAAACATGACTTGATTCGTATGCTTTCTTTTTTGGAAACTCAACGAAACTGAAAAAACAATCAAACTAGGAGATTCAATCATTAGGAAACTCTCACGTGCGTCATTTCCATTTTGTGAGTGGTTTAGGGTTAAGGGTTTAGGGTTTAGGGTTTAGGGTTTTCTGAGAACAATGTGTATATTTTGCTAGACCTCTAGGAATTAGGGTTTACGGTTTAGCGTTTTGTGGGAACATTGTGTATGTTTTGCTAAACCTCTATTTACATCTCGTTTAACCTCAATTGCAAACATGACTTGATTCGTATGCTTTCTTTTTTGGAAACTCTACGAAACTGAAAAACAATCAAACTAGGAGATTCAATCACTTGGAGACTCTCACGTGCCTCATGTGCATTTTGTGAGTGGTTTAGGGTTAAGGGTTTAGGGTTTAGCGTTTAGTGTTTTGTGAGAACATTGTGTATATTTTGCTAGACCTCTAGGAATTAGGGTTTACGGTTTAGGGTTTTGTGGGAACATTGTGTATGTTTTGCTAGACCTCTATTTACATCTCGTTTAACCTCAATAGCAAACATGACTTGATTCGTATGCTTTCTTTTGTGGAAACTCAACGAAACTGAAAAAACAATCAAACTAGGAGATTCAATCATTAGGAAACTCTCACGTGCGTCATTTCCATTTTGTGAGTGGTTTAGGGTTAAGGGTTTAGGGTTTAGGGTTTAGGGTTTTCTGAGAACAATGTGTATATTTTGCTAGACCTCTAGGAATTAGGGTTTACGGTTTAGGGTTTTGTGGGAACATTGTGTATGTTTTGCTAGACCTCTATTTACATCTCGTTTAACCTCAATTGCAAACATGACTTGATTCGTATGCTTTCTTTTTTGGAAACTCTACGAAACTGAAAAACAATCAAACTAGGAGATTCAATCACTTGGAGACTCTCACGTGCCTCATGTGCATTTTGTGAGTGGTTTAGGGTGAATGGTTTAGGGTTTAGGGTTTAGTGTTTTGTGAGAATAATGTGTATATTTTGCTAGACCTCTAGGAATTAGGGTTTACGGTTTAGGGTGTTGAGGGAACATTGTGTATGTTTTGCTAGATCTCTGTTTACATCTCGTTTAACCTCAATTGCAAACATGACTTGATTCGTATGCTTTCTTTTTTGGAAACTCTACGAAACTGAAAAACAATCAAACTAGGAGATTCAATCACTTGGAGACTCTCACGTGCCTCATGTGCATTTTGTGAGTGGTTTAGGGTTAAGGGTTTAGGGTTTAGGGTTTAGTGTTTTGTGAGACCATTGTGTATATTTTGCTAGGCCTCTAGGAATTAGGGTTTACGGTTTAGGGTTTTGTGGGAACATTGTGTATGTTTTGCTAGACCTCTATTTACATCTCGTTTAACCTCAATAGCAAACATGACTTGATTCGTATGCTTTCTTTTTTGGAAACTCAACGAAACTGAAAAAACAATCAAACTAGGAGATTCAATCATTAGGAAACTCTCATGTGCGTCATTTCCATTTTGTGAGTGGTTTAGGGTTAAGGGTTTAGGGTTTAGGGTTTAGGGTTTTCTGTGAACAATGTGTATATTTTGCTAGACCTCTAGGAATTAGGGTTTACGGTTTAGGGTTTTGTGGGAACATTGTGTATGTTTTGCTAGACCTCTATTTACATCTCGTTTAACCTCAATAGCAAACATGACTTGATTCGTATGCTTTCTTTTTTGGAAACTCAACGAAACTGAAAAAATAATCAAACTAGGAGATTCAATCATTAGGAAACTCTCACTGCGTCATTTCCATTTTGTGAGTGGTTTAGGGTTAAGGGTTTAGGGTTTAGGGTTTAGGGTTTTCTGAGAACAATGTGTATATTTTGCTAGACCTCTAGGAATTAGGGTTTACGGTTTAGGGTTTTGTGGGAACATTGTGTATGTTTTGCTACACCTCTATTTACATCTCGTTTAACCTCAATTGCAAACATGACTTGATTCGTATGCTTTCTTTTTTGGAAACTCAACGAAACTGAAAAAACAATCAAACTAGGAGATTCAATCATTAGGAAACTCTCACTGCGTCATTTCCATTTTGTGAGTGGTTTAGGGTTAAGGGTTTACGGTTTAGGGTTTAGGGTTTTCTGAGAACAATGTGTATATTTTGCTAGACCTCTAGGAATTAGGGTTTACGGTTTATGGTTTTGTGAGAACATTGTGTATGTTTTGCTAGACCTCTGTTTACATCTCGTTTAACCTCAATAGCAAACATGACTTGATTCGTATGCTTTCTTTTTTGGAAACTCTACGAAACTGAAAAAACAATCAAACTAGGAGATTCTATCACTAGGAAACTCTCACGTGCCTCATTTCCATTTTGTGAGTGGTTTAGGGTTAAGGGTTTAGGGTTTAGGGTTTAGGGTTTTCTGAGAACAATGTGTATATTTTGCTAGACCTCTAGGAATTAGGGTTTACGGTTTATGGTTTTGTGAGAACATTGTGTATGTTTTTCTAGACCTCTATTTACATCTCGTTTAACCTCAATAGCAAACATGACTTGATTCGTATGCTTTTTTTTTTGGAAACTCTACGAAACTGAAAAAACAATCAAACTAGGAGATTCTATCACTAGGAAACTCTCACGTGCCTCATTTCCATTTTGTGAGTGGTTTAGGGTTAAGGGTTTAGGGTTTAGGGTTTAGGGTTTTGTGAGAACAATGTGTATATTTTGTTAGACCTCTAGGAATTAGGGTTTACGGTTTAGGGTTTTGTGGGAACATTGTGTATGTTTTGCTAGACCTCTATTTACATCTCGTTTAACCTCAACAGCAAACATGACTTGATTCGTATGCTTTCTTTTTTGGAAACTTTACGAAACTGAAAAACAATCAAACTAGGAGATTCAATCAATAAGAGACTCACACGTGCCTCATTTGCATTTTATGAGTGGTTTAGGGTTTAGGGTTTAGGGTTTACGTTTAGGGTTTTATGAGAACAATGTGTATGTTTTGCTAGTCCTCTACGAATTAGTGTTTAGAGTTTAGGTTTAGGGTTTTGTGAGAATAATGTGTATCTCTTGCTAGACCTCTAGGAATTAGGGTTTACGGTTTAGGGTTTTGTGAGAACATTGTGTATGTTTTGCTAGACCTCTATTTAGATCTCGTTTAACCTCAATAGCAAACATGACTTGATTCGTATGCTTTCTTTTTTGGAAACTCTATGAAACAGAAAAAACAATCAAACTAGGAGATTCTATCACTAGGAAACTCTCACGTGCCTCATTTCCATTTTGTGAGTGGTTTAGGGTTAAGGGTTTATGGTTTATGGTTTAGGGTTTAGGGTTTTCTGAGAACAATGTGTATATTTTGCTAGACCTCTAGGAATTAGGGTTTACGGTTTAGGGTTTTGTGGGAACATTGTGTATGTTTTGCTAGACCTCTTTTTACATCTCGTTTAACCTCAATTGCAAACATGACATGATTCGTATGCTTTCTTTTTTGGAAACTCTACGAAACTGAAAAACAATCAAACTAGGAGATTCAATCACTTGGAGACTCTCACGTGCCTCATGTGCATTTTGTGAGTGGTTTAGGGTGAATGGTTTAGGGTTTAGGGTTTAGTGTTTTTTGAGAATAATGTGTATATTTTGCTAGACCTCTAGGAATTAGGGTTTACGGTTTAGGATTTTGTGGGAACATTGTGTATGTTTTGCTAGACCTCTATTTACATCTCGTTTAACCTCAATTGCAAACATTACTTGATTTGTATGCTTTCTTCTTTGGAAACTCTACGAAACTGAAAAACAATCAAACTAGGAGATTCAATCACTTGGAGACTCTCACGTGCCTCATGTGCATTTTGTGAGTGGTTTAGGGTTAAGGGTTTAGGGTTTAGGGTTTAGTGTTTTGTGAGAACATTGTGTATATTTTGCTAGACCTCTAGGAATTAGGGTTTACGGTTTAGGGTTTTGTGGGAACATTGTGTATGTTTTGCTAGACCTCTATTTACATCTCGTTTAACCTCAATAGCAAACATGACTTGATTCGTATGCTTTCTTTTTTGGAAACTCAACGAAACTGAAAAAACAATCAAACTAGGAGATTCAATCATTAGGAAACTCTCACGTGCGTCATTTCCATTTTGTGAGTGGTTTAGGGTTAAGGGTTTAGGGTTTAGGGTTTAGGGTTTTCTGAGAACAATGTGTATATTTTGCTAGACCTCTAGGAATTAGGGTTTACGGTTTAGGGTTTTGTGGGAACATTGTGTATGTTTTGCTAAACCTCTATTTACATCTCGTTTAACCTCAATTGCAAACATGACTTGATTCGTATGCTTTCTTTTTTGGAAACTCTACGAAACTGAAAAACAATCAAACTAGGAGATTCAATCACTTGGAGACTCTCACGTGCCTCATGTGCATTTTGTGAGTGGTTTAGGGTTAAGGGTTTAGGGTTTAGCGTTTAGTGTTTTGTGAGAACATTGTGTATATTTTGCTAGACCTCTAGGAATTAGGGTTTATGGTTTAGAGTTTTGTGGGAACATTGTGTATGTTTTGCTAGACCTCTATTTACATCTCGTTTAACCTCAATAGCAAACATGACTTGATTCGTATGCTTTCTTTTGTGGAAACTCAACGAAACTGAAAAAACAATCAAACTAGGAGATTCAATCATTAGGAAACTCTCACGTGCGTCATTTCCATTTTGTGAGTGGTTTAGGGTTAAGGGTTTAGGGTTTAGGGTTTTCTGAGAACAATGTGTATATTTTGCTAGACCTCTAGGAATTAGGGTTTACGGTTTAGGGTTTTGTGGGAACATTGTGTATGTTTTGCTAGACCTCTATTTACATCTCGTTTAACCTCAATTGCAAACATGACTTGATTCGTATGCTTTCTTTTTTGGAAAATCTACGAAACTGAAAAACAATCAAACTAGGAGATTCAATCACTTGGAGACTCTCACGTGCCTCATGTGCATTTTGTGAGTGGTTTAGGGTGAATGGTTTAGGGTTTAGGGTTTAGTGTTTTGTGAGAATAATGTGTATATTTTGCTAGACCTCTAGGAATTAGGGTTTACGGTTTAGGGTTTTGAGGGAACATTGTGTATGTTTTGCTAGATCTCTGTTTACATCTCGTTTAACCTCAATTGCAAACATGACTTGATTCGTATGCTTTCTTTTTTGGAAACTTTACGAAACTGAAAAACAATCAAACTAGGAGATTCAATCACTTGGAGACTCTCACGTGCCTCATGTGCATTTTGTGAGTGGTTTAGGGTTAAGGGTTTAGGGTTTAGGGTTTAGTGTTTTGTGAGAACATTGTGTATATTTTGCTAGACCTCTAGGAATTAGGGTTTACGGTTTAGGGTTTTGTGGGAACATTGTGTATGTTTTGCTAGACCTCTATTTACATCTCGTTTAACCTTAATAGCAAACATGACTTGATTCGTATGCTTTCTTTTTTGGAAACTCAACGAAACTGAAAAAACAATCAAACTAGGAGATTCAATCATTAGGAAACTCTCACGTGCGTCATTTCCATTTTGTGAGTGGTTTAGGGTTAAGGGTTTAGGGTTTAGGGTTTAGGGTTTTCTGAGAACAATGTGTATATTTTGCTAGACCTCTAGGAATTAGGGTTTACGGTTTAGCGTTTTGTGGGAACATTGTGTATGTTTTGCTAAACCTCTATTTACATCTCGTTTAACCTCAATTGCAAACATGACTTGACTCGTATGCTTTATTTTTTGGAAACTCTACGAAACTGAAAAACAATCAAACTAGGAGATTCAATCACTTGGAGACTCTCACGTGCCTCATGTGCATTTTGTGAGTGGTTTAGGGTTAAGGGTTTAGGGTTTAGGGTTTAGTGTTTTGTGAGAACATTGTGTATATTTTGCTAGACCTCTAGGAATTAGGGTTTACGGTTTAGGGTTTTGTGGGAACATTGTGTATGTTTTGCTAGACCTCTATTTACATCTCGTTTAACCTCAATAGCAAACATGACTTGATTCGTATGCTTTCTTTTTTGGAAACTCAACGAAACTGAAAAAACAATCAAACTAGGAGATTCAATCATTAGGAAACTCTCACGTGCGTCATTTCCATTTTGTGAGTGGTTTAGGGTTAAGGGTTTAGGGTTTAGGGTTTAGTGTTTTGTGAGAATAATGTGTATATTTTGCTAGACCTCTAGGAATTAGGGTTTACGGTTTAGGGTTTTGAGGGAACATTGTGTATGTTTTGCTAGATCTCTGTTTACATCTCGTTTAACCTCAATTGCAAACATGACTTGATTCGTATGCTTTCTTTTTTGGAAACTTTACGAAACTGAAAAACAATCAAACTAGGAGATTCAATCACTTGGAGACTCTCACGTGCCTCATGTGCATTTTGTGAGTGGTTTAGGGTTAAGGGTTTAGGGTTTAGCGTTTAGTGTTTTGTGAGAACATTGTGTATATTTTGCTAGACCTCTAGGAATTAGGGTTTATGGTTTAGAGTTTTGTGGGAACATTGTGTATGTTTTGCTAGACCTCTATTTACATCTCGTTTAACCTCAATAGCAAACATGACTTGATTCGTATGCTTTCTTTTGTGGAAACTCAACGAAACTGAAAAAACAATCAAACTAGGAGATTCAATCATTAGGAAACTCTCACGTGCGTCATTTCCATTTTGTGAGTGGTTTAGGGTTAAGGGTTTAGGGTTTAGGGTTTTCTGAGAACAATGTGTATATTTTGCTAGACCTCTAGGAATTAGGGTTTACGGTTTAGGGTTTTGTGGGAACATTGTGTATGTTTTGCTAGACCTCTATTTACATCTCGTTTAACCTCAATTGCAAACATGACTTGATTCGTATGCTTTCTTTTTTGGAAAATCTACGAAACTGAAAAACAATCAAACTAGGAGATTCAATCACTTGGAGACTCTCACGTGCCTCATGTGCATTTTGTGAGTGGTTTAGGGTGAATGGTTTAGGGTTTAGGGTTTAGTGTTTTGTGAGAATAATGTGTATATTTTGCTAGACCTCTAGGAATTAGGGTTTACGGTTTAGGGTTTTGAGGGAACATTGTGTATGTTTTGCTAGATCTCTGTTTACATCTCGTTTAACCTCAATTGCAAACATGACTTGATTCGTATGCTTTCTTTTTTGGAAACTTTACGAAACTGAAAAACAATCAAACTAGGAGATTCAATCACTTGGAGACTCTCACGTGCCTCATGTGCATTTTGTGAGTGGTTTAGGGTTAAGGGTTTAGGGTTTAGGGTTTAGTGTTTTGTGAGAACATTGTGTATATTTTGCTAGACCTCTAGGAATTAGGGTTTACGGTTTAGGGTTTTGTGGGAACATTGTGTATGTTTTGCTAGACCTCTATTTACATCTCGTTTAACCTTAATAGCAAACATGACTTGATTCGTATGCTTTCTTTTTTGGAAACTCAACGAAACTGAAAAAACAATCAAACTAGGAGATTCAATCATTAGGAAACTCTCACGTGCGTCATTTCCATTTTGTGAGTGGTTTAGGGTTAAGGGTTTAGGGTTTAGGGTTTAGGGTTTTCTGAGAACAATGTGTATATTTTGCTAGACCTCTAGGAATTAGGGTTTACGGTTTAGCGTTTTGTGGGAACATTGTGTATGTTTTGCTAAACCTCTATTTACATCTCGTTTAACCTCAATTGCAAACATGACTTGATTCGTATGCTTTATTTTTTGGAAACTCTACGAAACTGAAAAACAATCAAACTAGGAGATTCAATCACTTGGAGACTCTCACGTGCCTCATGTGCATTTTGTGAGTGGTTTAGGGTTAAGGGTTTAGGGTTTAGGGTTTAGTGTTTTGTGAGAACATTGTGTATATTTTGCTAGACCTCTAGGAATTAGGGTTTACGGTTTAGGGTTTTGTGGGAACATTGTGTATGTTTTGCTAGACCTCTATTTACATCTCGTTTAACCTCAATAGCAAACATGACTTGATTCGTATGCTTTCTTTTTTGGAAACTCAACGAAACTGAAAAAACAATCAAACTAGGAGATTCAATCATTAGGAAACTCTCACGTGCGTCATTTCCATTTTGTGAGTGGTTTAGGGTTAAGGGTTTAGGGTTTAGGGTTTAGGGTTTTCTGAGAACAATGTGTATATTTTGCTAGACCTCTAGGAATTAGGGTTTACGGTTTAGGGTTTTGTGGGAACATTGTGTATGTTTCGCTAGATCTCTGTTTACATCTCGTTTAACCTCAATAGCAAACATGACTTGATTCGTATGCTTTCTTTTTTGGAAACTCAACGAAACTGAAAAAACAATCAAACTAGGAGATTCAATCATTAGGAAACTCTCACGTGCGTCATTTCCATTTTGTGAGTGGTTTAGGGTTAAGGGTTTAGGGTTTAGGGTTTAGGGTTTTCTGAGAACAATGTGTATATTTTGCTAGACCTCTAGGAATTAGGGTTTACGGTTTAGGGATTTGTGGGAACATTGTGTATGTTTTGCTAAACCTCTATTTACATCTCGTTTAACCTCAATTGCAAACATGACTTGATTCGTATGCTTTCTTTTTTGGAAACTCTACGAAACTGAAAAACAATCAAACTAGGAGATTCAATCACTTGGAGACTCTCACGTGCCTCATGTGCATTTTGTGAGTGGTTTAGGGTTAAGGGTTTAGGGTTTAGCGTTTAGTGTTTTGTGAGAACATTGTGTATATTTTGCTAGACCTCTAGGAATTAGGGTTTATGGTTTAGAGTTTTGTGGGAACATTGTGTATGTTTTGCTAGACCTCTATTTACATCTCGTTTAACCTCAATAGAAAACATGACTTGATTCGTATGCTTTCTTTTGTGGAAACTCAACGAAACTGAAAAAACAATCAAACTAGGAGATTCAATCATTAGGAAACTCTCACGTGCGTCATTTCCATTTTGTGAGTGGTTTAGGGTTAAGGGTTTAGGGTTTAGGGTTTTCTGAGAACAATGTGTATATTTTGCTAGACCTCTAGGAATTAGGGTTTACGGTTTAGGGTTTTGTGGGAACATTGTGTATGTTTTGCTAAACCTCTATTTACATCTCGTTTAACCTCAATTGCAAACATGACTTGATTCGTATGCTTTCTTTTTTGGAAACTCTACGAAACTGAAAAACAATCAAACTAGGAGATTCAATCACTTGGAGACTCTCACGTGCCTCATGTGCATTTTGTGAGTGGTTTAGGGTTAAGGGTTTAGGGTTTAGCGTTTAGTGTTTTGTGAGAACATTGTGTATATTTTGCTAGACCTCTAGGAATTAGGGTTTATGGTTTAGAGTTTTGTGGGAACATTGTGTATGTTTTGCTAGACCTCTATTTACATCTCGTTTAACCTCAATAGCAAACATGACTTGATTCGTATGCTTTCTTTTGTGGAAACTCAACGAAACTGAAAAAACAATCAAACTAGGAGATTCAATCATTAGGAAACTCTCACGTGCGTCATTTCCATTTTGTGAGTGGTTTAGGGTTAAGGGTTTAGGGTTTAGGGTTTTCTGAGAACAATGTGTATATTTTGCTAGACCTCTAGGAATTAGGGTTTACGGTTTAGGGTTTTGTGGGAACATTGTGTATGTTTTGCTAGACCTCTATTTACATCTCGTTTAACCTCAATTGCAAACATGACTTGATTCGTATGCTTTCTTTTTTGGAAAATCTACGAAACTGAAAAACAATCAAACTAGGAGATTCAATCACTTGGAGACTCTCACGTGCCTCATGTGCATTTTGTGAGTGGTTTAGGGTGAATGGTTTAGGGTTTAGGGTTTAGTGTTTTGTGAGAATAATGTGTATATTTTGCTAGACCTCTAGGAATTAGGGTTTACGGTTTAGGGTTTTGAGGGAACATTGTGTATGTTTTGCTAGATCTCTGTTTACATCTCGTTTAACCTCAATTGCAAACATGACTTGATTCGTATGCTTTCTTTTTTGGAAACTTTACGAAACTGAAAAACAATCAAACTAGGAGATTCAATCACTTGGAGACTCTCACGTGCCTCATGTGCATTTTGTGAGTGGTTTAGGGTTAAGGGTTTAGGGTTTAGGGTTTAGTGTTTTGTGAGAACATTGTGTATATTTTGCTAGACCTCTAGGAATTAGGGTTTACGGTTTAGGGTTTTGTGGGAACATTGTGTATGTTTTGCTAGACCTCTATTTACATCTCGTTTAACCTTAATAGCAAACATGACTTGATTCGTATGCTTTCTTTTTTGGAAACTCAACGAAACTGAAAAAACAATCAAACTAGGAGATTCAATCATTAGGAAACTCTCACGTGCGTCATTTCCATTTTGTGAGTGGTTTAGGGTTAAGGGTTTAGGGTTTAGGGTTTAGGGTTTTCTGAGAACAATGTGTATATTTTGCTAGACCTCTAGGAATTAGGGTTTACGGTTTAGCGTTTTGTGGGAACATTGTGTATGTTTTGCTAAACCTCTATTTACATCTCGTTTAACCTCAATTGCAAACATGACTTGATTCGTATGCTTTATTTTTTGGAAACTCTACGAAACTGAAAAACAATCAAACTAGGAGATTCAATCACTTGGAGACTCTCACGTGCCTCATGTGCATTTTGTGAGTGGTTTAGGGTTAAGGGTTTAGGGTTTAGGGTTTAGTGTTTTGTGAGAACATTGTGTATATTTTGCTAGACCTCTAGGAATTAGGGTTTACGGTTTAGGGTTTTGTGGGAACATTGTGTATGTTTTGCTAGACCTCTATTTACATCTCGTTTAACCTCAATAGCAAACATGACTTGATTCGTATGCTTTCTTTTTTGGAAACTCAACGAAACTGAAAAAACAATCAAACTAGGAGATTCAATCATTAGGAAACTCTCACGTGCGTCATTTCCATTTTGTGAGTGGTTTAGGGTTAAGGGTTTAGGGTTTAGGGTTTAGGGTTTTCTGAGAACAATGTGTATATTTTGCTAGACCTCTAGGAATTAGGGTTTACGGTTTAGGGTTTTGTGGGAACATTGTGTATGTTTCGCTAGATCTCTGTTTACATCTCGTTTAACCTCAATAGCAAACATGACTTGATTCGTATGCTTTCTTTTTTGGAAACTCAACGAAACTAAAAAAACAATCAAACTAGGAGATTCAATCATTAGGAAACTCTCATGTGCGTCATTTCCATTTTGTGAGTGGTTTAGGGTTAAGGGTTTAGGGTTTAGGGTTTAGGGTTTTCTGAGAACAATGTGTATATTTTGCTAGACCTCTAGGAATTAGGGTTTACGGTTTAGGGTTTTGTGGGAACATTGTGTATGTTTTGCTAGACCTCTATTTACATCTCGTTTAACCTCAATAGCAAACATGACTTGATTCGTATGCTTTCTTTTTTGGAAACTCAACGAAACTGAAAAAACAATCAAACTAGGAGATTCAATCATTAGGAAACTCTCACGTGTGTCATTTCAATTTTGTGAGTGGTTTAGGGTTAAGGGTTTAGGGTTTAGGGTTTAGGGTTTTCTGAGAACAATGTGTATATTTTGCTAGACCTCTAGGAATTAGGGTTTACGGTTTAGGGTTTTGTGGGAACATTGTGTATGTTTTGCTAGACCTCTATTTACATCTCGTTTAACCTCAACAGCAAACATGACTTGATTCGTATGCTTTCTTTTTTTGAAACTTTACGAAACTGAAAAACAATCAAACTAGGAGATTCAATCAATAAGAGACTCACACGTGCCTCATTTGCATTTTATGAGTGGTTTAGGGTTTAGGGTTTACGTTTAGGTTTTTATGAGAACAATGTGTATGTTTTGCTAGTCCTCTATGAATTAGTGTCTAGAGTTTAGGTTTAGGGTTTTGTGAGAATAATGTGTATCTTTTGCTAGACCTCTAGGAATTAGGGTTTACGGTTTAGGGTTTTATGAGAACATTGTGTATGTTTTGCTATACCTCTATTTACATCTCGTTTAACCTCAATAGCAAACATTACTTGATTTGTATGCTTTCTTCTTTGGAAACTCTACGAAACTGAAAAACAATCAAACTAGGAGTTTCAATCACTAGGAGACTCTCACGTGCCTCATTTGCATTTTGTGAGTGATTTTGGGTTAAGGGTTTAGGGTTTAGGTTTTTGTGAGAACAATGTGTATATTTTGCTAGACCTCTAGGAATAAGGGTTTACGGTTTAGGGTTTTGTGAGAACATTGTGTATGTTTTGCTAGACCTCTATTTACATCTCGTTTAACCTCAATAGCAAACATGACTTGATTCGTATGCTTTCTTTTTTGGAAACTCTACGAAACTGAAAAACAATCAAACTAGAAGATTCAAAAACTAGGAGACTCTCACATGCCTCATTTGCATTTTGTGAGTGGTTTAGGGTTTAGGGTTTAGGGTTTACATTTAGGGTTTTGTGAGAACAATGTGTATGTTTGCTAGTCCTCTACGAATTAGTGTTTAGAGTTTAGGGTTTAGGGTTTTGAGGGAACATTGTGTATGTTTTGCTAGATCTCTGTTTACATCTCGTTTAACCTCAATTGCAAACATGACTTGATTCGTATGCTTTCTTTTTTGGAAACTCTACGAAACTGAAAAACAATCAAACTAGGAGATTCAATCACTTGGAGACTCTCACGTGCCTCATGTGCATTTTGTGAGTGGTTTAGGGTTAAGGGTTTAGGGTTTAGGGTTTAGTGTTTTGTGAGACCATTGTGTATATTTTGCTAGACCTCTAGGAATTAGGGTTTACGGTTTAGGGTTTTGTGGGAACATTGTGTATGTTTTGCTAGACCTCTATTTACATCTCGTTTAACCTCAATAGCAAACATGACTTGATTCGTATGCTTTCTTTTTTGGAAACTCAACGAAACTGAAAAAACAATCAAACTAGGAGATTCAATCATTAGGAAACTCTCATGTGCGTCATTTCCATTTTGTGAGTGGTTTAGGGTTTAGGGTTTAGGGTTTTCTGAGAACAATGTGTATATTTTGCTACACCTCTAGGAATTAGGGTTTACGGTTTAGGGTTTTGTGGGAACATTGTGTATGTTTTGCTAGACCTCTATTTACATCTCGTTTAGCCTCAATAGCAAACATGACTTGATTCGTATGCTTTCTTTTTTGGAAACTCAACGAAACTGAAAAAACAATCAAACTAGGAGATTCAATCATTAGGAAACTCTCACGTGCGTCATTTCCATTTTGTGAGTGGTTTAGGGTTAAGGGTTTAGGGTTTAGGGTTTTGTGAGAACAATGTGTATATTTTGCTAGACCTCGAGGAATTAGGGTTTACGGTTTAGGGTTTTGTGGGAACATTGTGTATGTTTCGCTAGATCTCTGTTTACATCTCGTTTAACCTCAATTGCAAACATGACTTGATTCGTATGCTTTCTTTTTTGGAAACTCTACGAAACTGAAAAACAATCAAACTAGGAGATTCAATCACTTGGAGACTCTCACGTGCCTCATGTGCATTTTGTGAGTGGTTTAGGGTTAAGGGTTTAGGGTTTAGGGTTTAGTGTTTTGTGAGAACATTTTGTATATTTTGCTAGACCTCTAGGAATTAGGGTTTACGGTTTAGGGTTTTGTGGGAACATTGTGTATGTTTTGCTAGACCTCTATTTACATCTCGTTTAACCTCAATAGCAAACATGACTTGATTCGTATGCTTTCTTTTTTGGAAACTCAACGAAACTAAAAAAACAATCAAACTAGGAGATTCAATCATTAGGAAACTCTCATGTGCGTCATTTCCATTTTGTGAGTGGTTTAGGGTTAAGGGTTTAGGGTTTAGGGTTTAGGGTTTTCTGAGAACAATGTGTATATTTTGCTACACCTCTAGGAATTAGGGTTTACGGTTTAGGGTTTTGTGGGAACATTGTGTATGTTTTGCTAGACCTCTATTTACATCTCGTTTAACCTCAATAGCAAACATGACTTGATTCGTATGCTTTCTTTTTTGGAAACTCAACGAAACTGAAAAAACAATCAAACTAGGAGATTCAATCATTAGGAAACTCTCACGTGCGTCATTTCAATTTTGTGAGTGGTTTAGGGTTAAGGGTTTAGGGTTTAGGGTTTAGGGTTTTCTGAGAACAATGTGTATATTTTGCTAGACCTCTAGGAATTAGGGTTTACGGTTTAGGGTTTTGTGGGAACATTGTGTATGTTTTGCTAGACCTCTATTTACATCTCGTTTAACCTCAACAGCAAACATGACTTGATTCGTATGCTTTCTTTTTTGGAAACTTTACGAAACTGAAAAACAATCAAACTAGGAGATTCAATCAATAAGAGACTCACACGTGCCTCATTTGCATTTTATGAGTGGTTTAGGGTTTAGGGTTTACGTTTAGGGTTTTATGAGAACAATGTGTATGTTTTGCTAGTCCTCTATGAATTAGTGTTTAGAGTTTAGGTTTAGGGTTTTGTGAGAATAATGTGTATCTTTTGCTAGACCTCTAGGAATTAGGGTTTACGGTTTAGGGTTTTATGAGAACATTGTGTATGTTTTGCTATACCTCTATTTACATCTCGTTTAACCTCAATAGCAAACATTACTTGATTTGTATGCTTTCTTCTTTGGAAACTCTACGAAACTGAAAAACAATCAAACTAGGAGTTTCAATCACTAGGAGACTCTCACGTGCCTCATTTGCATTTTGTGAGTGATTTTGGGTTAAGGGTTTAGGGTTTAGGTTTTTGTGAGAACAATGTGTATATTTTGCTAGACCTCTAGGAATAAGGGTTTACGGTTTAGGGTTTTGTGAGAACATTGTGTATGTTTTGCTAGACCTCTATTTACATCTCGTTTAACCTCAATAGCAAACATGACTTGATTCGTATGCTTTCTTTTTTGGAAACTCTACGAAACTGAAAAACAATCAAACTAGAAGATTCAAAAACTAGGAGACTCTCACATGCCTCATTTGCATTTTGTGAGTGGTTTAGGGTTTAGGGTTTAGGGTTTACATTTAGGGTTTTGTGAGAACAATGTGTATGTTTGCTAGTCCTCTACGAATTAGTGTTTAGAGTTTAGGGTTTAGGGTTTTGAGGGAACATTGTGTATGTTTTGCTAGATCTCTGTTTACATCTCGTTTAACCTCAATTGCAAACATGACTTGATTCGTATGCTTTCTTTTTTGGAAACTCTACGAAACTGAAAAACAATCAAACTAGGAGATTCAATCACTTGGAGACTCTCACGTGCCTCATCTGCATTTTGTGAGTGGTTTAGGGTTAAGGGTTTAGGGTTTAGGGTTTAGTGTTTTGTGAGACCATTGTGTATATTTTGCTAGACCTCTAGGAATTAGGGTTTACGGTTTAGGGTTTTGTGGGAACATTGTGTATGTTTTGCTAGACCTCTATTTACATCTCGTTTAACCTCAATAGCAAACATGACTTGATTCGTATGCTTTCTTTTGTGGAAACTCAACGAAACTGAAAAAACAATCAAACTAGGAGATTCAATCATTAGGAAACTCTCATGTGCGTCATTTCCATTTTGTGAGTGGTTTAGGGTTTAGGGTTTAGGGTTTTCTGAGAACAATGTGTATATTTTGCTACACCTCTAGGAATTAGGGTTTACGGTTTAGGGTTTTGTGGGAACATTGTGTATGTTTTGCTAGACCTCTATTTACATCTCGTTTAGCCTCAATAGCAAACATGACTTGATTCGTATGCTTTCTTTTTTGGAAACTCAACGAAACTGAAAAAACAATCAAACTAGGAGATTCAATCATTAGGAAACTCTCACGTGCGTCATTTCCATTTTGTGAGTGGTTTAGGGTTAAGGGTTTAGGGTTTAGGGTTTTGTGAGAACAATGTGTATATTTTGCTAGACCTCGAGGAATTAGGGTTTACGGTTTAGGGTTTTGTGGGAACATTGTGTATGTTTCGCTAGATCTCTGTTTACATCTCGTTTAACCTCAATTGCAAACATGACTTGATTCGTATGCTTTCTTTTTTGGAAACTCTACGAAACTGAAAAACAATCAAACTAGGAGATTCAATCACTTGGAGACTCTCACGTGCCTCATCTGCATTTTGTGAGTGGTTTAGGGTTAAGGGTTTAGGGTTTAGGGTTTAGTGTTTTGTGAGACCATTGTGTATATTTTGCTAGACCTCTAGGAATTAGGGTTTACGGTTTAGGGTTTTGTGGGAACATTGTGTATGTTTTGCTAGACCTCTATTTACATCTCGTTTAACCTCAATAGCAAACATGACTTGATTCGTATGCTTTCTTTTGTGGAAACTCAACGAAACTGAAAAAACAATCAAACTAGGAGATTCAATCATTAGGAAACTCTCATGTGCGTCATTTCCATTTTGTGAGTGGTTTAGGGTTTAGGGTTTAGGGTTTTCTGAGAACAATGTGTATATTTTGCTACACCTCTAGGAATTAGGGTTTACGGTTTAGGGTTTTGTGGGAACATTGTGTATGTTTTGCTAGACCTCTATTTACATCTCGTTTAGCCTCAATAGCAAACATGACTTGATTCGTATGCTTTCTTTTTTGGAAACTCAACGAAACTGAAAAAACAATCAAACTAGGAGATTCAATCATTAGGAAACTCTCACGTGCGTCATTTCCATTTTGTGAGTGGTTTAGGGTTAAGGGTTTAGGGTTTAGGGTTTTGTGAGAACAATGTGTATATTTTGCTAGACCTCGAGGAATTAGGGTTTACGGTTTAGGGTTTTGTGGGAACATTGTGTATGTTTCGCTAGATCTCTGTTTACATCTCGTTTAACCTCAATTGCAAACATGACTTGATTCGTATGCTTTCTTTTTTGGAAACTCTACGAAACTGAAAAACAATCAAACTAGGAGATTCAATCACTTGGAGACTCTCACGTGCCTCATGTGCATTTTGTGAGTGGTTTAGGGTTAAGGGTTTAGGGTTTAGGGTTTAGTGTTTTGTGAGAACATTTTGTATATTTTGCTAGACCTCTAGGAATTAGGGTTTACGGTTTAGGGTTTTGTGGGAACATTGTGTATGTTTTGCTAGACCTCTATTTACATCTCGTTTAACCTCAATAGCAAACATGACTTGATTCGTATGCTTTCTTTTTTGGAAACTCAACGAAACTAAAAAAACAATCAAACTAGGAGATTCAATCATTAGGAAACTCTCATGTGCGTCATTTCCATTTTGTGAGTGGTTTAGGGTTAAGGGTTTAGGGTTTAGGGTTTAGGGTTTTCTGAGAACAATGTGTATATTTTGCTACACCTCTAGGAATTAGGGTTTACGGTTTAGGGTTTTGTGGGAACATTGTGTATGTTTTGCTAGACCTCTATTTACATCTCGTTTAACCTCAATAGCAAACATGACTTGATTCGTATGCTTTCTTTTTTGGAAACTCAACGAAACTGAAAAAACAATCAAACTAGGAGATTCAATCATTAGGAAACTCTCACGTGCGTCATTTCAATTTTGTGAGTGGTTTAGGGTTAAGGGTTTAGGGTTTAGGGTTTAGGGTTTTCTGAGAACAATGTGTATATTTTGCTAGACCTCTAGGAATTAGGGTTTACGGTTTAGGGTTTTGTGGGAACATTGTGTATGTTTTGCTAGACCTCTATTTACATCTCGTTTAACCTCAACAGCAAACATGACTTGATTCGTATGCTTTCTTTTTTGGAAACTTTACGAAACTGAAAAACAATCAAACTAGGAGATTCAATCAATAAGAGACTCACACGTGCCTCATTTGCATTTTATGAGTGGTTTAGGGTTTAGGGTTTACGTTTAGGGTTTTATGAGAACAATGTGTATGTTTTGCTAGTCCTCTATGAATTAGTGTTTAGAGTTTAGGTTTAGGGTTTTGTGAGAATAATGTGTATCTTTTGCTAGACCTCTAGGAATTAGGGTTTACGGTTTAGGGTTTTATGAGAACATTGTGTATGTTTTGCTATACCTCTATTTACATCTCGTTTAACCTCAATAGCAAACATTACTTGATTTGTATGCTTTCTTCTTTGGAAACTCTACGAAACTGAAAAACAATCAAACTAGGAGTTTCAATCACTAGGAGACTCTCACGTGCCTCATTTGCATTTTGTGAGTGATTTTGGGTTAAGGGTTTAGGGTTTAGGTTTTTGTGAGAACAATGTGTATATTTTGCTAGACCTCTAGGAATAAGGGTTTACGGTTTAGGGTTTTGTGAGAACATTGTGTATGTTTTGCTAGACCTCTATTTACATCTCGTTTAACCTCAATAGCAAACATGACTTGATTCGTATGCTTTCTTTTTTGGAAACTCTACGAAACTGAAAAACAATCAAACTAGAAGATTCAAAAACTAGGAGACTCTCACATGCCTCATTTGCATTTTGTGAGTGGTTTAGGGTTTAGGGTTTAGGGTTTACATTTAGGGTTTTGTGAGAACAATGTGTATGTTTGCTAGTCCTCTACGAATTAGTGTTTAGAGTTTAGGGTTTAGGGTTTTGAGGGAACATTGTGTATGTTTTGCTAGATCTCTGTTTACATCTCGTTTAACCTCAATTGCAAACATGACTTGATTCGTATGCTTTCTTTTTTGGAAACTCTACGAAACTGAAAAACAATCAAACTAGGAGATTCAATCACTTGGAGACTCTCACGTGCCTCATCTGCATTTTGTGAGTGGTTTAGGGTTAAGGGTTTAGGGTTTAGGGTTTAGTGTTTTGTGAGACCATTGTGTATATTTTGCTAGACCTCTAGGAATTAGGGTTTACGGTTTAGGGTTTTGTGGGAACATTGTGTATGTTTTGCTAGACCTCTATTTACATCTCGTTTAACCTCAATAGCAAACATGACTTGATTCGTATGCTTTCTTTTTTGGAAACTCAACGAAACTGAAAAAACAATCAAACTAGGAGATTCAATCATTAGGAAACTCTCATGTGCGTCATTTCCATTTTGTGAGTGGTTTAGGGTTAAGGGTTTAGGGTTTAGGGTTTTCTGAGAACAATGTGTATATTTTGCTACACCTCTAGGAATTAGGGTTTACGGTTTAGGGTTTTGTGGGAACATTGTGTATGTTTTGCTAGACCTCTATTTACATCTCGTTTAGCCTCAATAGCAAACATGACTTGATTCGTATGCTTTCTTTTTTGGAAACTCAACGAAACTGAAAAAACAATCAAACTAGGAGATTCAATCATTAGGAAACTCTCACGTGCGTCATTTCCATTTTGTGAGTGGTTTAGGGTTAAGGGTTTAGGGTTTAGGGTTTTGTGAGAACAATGTGTATATTTTGCTAGACCTCGAGGAATTAGGGTTTACGGTTTAGGGTTTTGTGAGAACATTGTGTATGTTTCGCTAGATCTCTGTTTACATCTCGTTTAACCTCAATTGCAAACATGACTTGATTCGTATGCTTTCTTTTTTGGAAACTCTACGAAACTGAAAAACAATCAAACTAGGAGATTCAATCACTTGGAGACTCTCACGTGCCTCATGTGCATTTTGTGAGTGGTTTAGGGTTAAGGGTTTAGGGTTTAGGGTTTAGTGTTTTGTGAGAACATTTTGTATATTTTGCTAGACCTCTAGGAATTAGGGTTTACGGTTTAGGGTTTTGTGGGAACATTGTGTATGTTTTGCTAGACCTCTATTTACATCTCGTTTAACCTCAATAGCAAACATGACTTGATTCGTATGCTTTCTTTTTTGGAAACTCAACGAAACTAAAAAAACAATCAAACTAGGAGATTCAATCATTAGGAAACTCTCATGTGCGTCATTTCCATTTTGTGAGTGGTTTAGGGTTAAGGGTTTAGGGTTTAGGGTTTAGGGTTTTCTGAGAACAATGTGTATATTTTGCTACACCTCTAGGAATTAGGGTTTACGGTTTAGGGTTTTGTGGGAACATTGTGTATGTTTTGCTAGACCTCTATTTACATCTCGTTTAACCTCAATAGCAAACATGACTTGATTCGTATGCTTTCTTTTTTGGAAACTCAACGAAACTGAAAAAACAATCAAACTAGGAGATTCAATCATTAGGAAACTCTCACGTGCGTCATTTCAATTTTGTGAGTGGTTTAGGGTTAAGGGTTTAGGGTTTAGGGTTTAGGGTTTTCTGAGAACAATGTGTATATTTTGCTAGACCTCTAGGAATTAGGGTTTACGGTTTAGGGTTTTGTGGGAACATTGTGTATGTTTTGCTAGACCTCTATTTACATCTCGTTTAACCTCAACAGCAAACATGACTTGATTCGTATGCTTTCTTTTTTGGAAACTTTACGAAACTGAAAAACAATCAAACTAGGAGATTCAATCAATAAGAGACTCACACGTGCCTCATTTGCATTTTATGAGTGGTTTAGGGTTTAGGGTTTACGTTTAGGGTTTTATGAGAACAATGTGTATGTTTTGCTAGTCCTCTATGAATTAGTGTTTAGAGTTTAGGTTTAGGGTTTTGTGAGAATAATGTGTATCTTTTGCTAGACCTCTAGGAATTAGGGTTTACGGTTTAGGGTTTTATGAGAACATTGTGTATGTTTTGCTATACCTCTATTTACATCTCGTTTAACCTCAATAGCAAACATTACTTGATTTGTATGCTTTCTTCTTTGGAAACTCTACGAAACTGAAAAACAATCAAACTAGGAGTTTCAATCACTAGGAGACTCTCACGTGCCTCATTTGCATTTTGTGAGTGATTTTGGGTTAAGGGTTTAGGGTTTAGGTTTTTGTGAGAACAATGTGTATATTTTGCTAGACCTCTAGGAATAAGGGTTTACGGTTTAGGGTTTTGTGAGAACATTGTGTATGTTTTGCTAGACCTCTATTTACATCTCGTTTAACCTCAATAGCAAACATGACTTGATTCGTATGCTTTCTTTTTTGGAAACTCTACGAAACTGAAAAACAATCAAACTAGAAGATTCAAAAACTAGGAGACTCTCACATGCCTCATTTGCATTTTGTGAGTGGTTTAGGGTTTAGGGTTTAGGGTTTACATTTAGGGTTTTGTGAGAACAATGTGTATGTTTGCTAGTCCTCTACGAATTAGTGTTTAGAGTTTAGGGTTTAGGGTTTTGAGGGAACATTGTGTATGTTTTGCTAGATCTCTGTTTACATCTCGTTTAACCTCAATTGCAAACATGACTTGATTCGTATGCTTTCTTTTTTGGAAACTCTACGAAACTGAAAAACAATCAAACTAGGAGATTCAATCACTTGGAGACTCTCACGTGCCTCATCTGCATTTTGTGAGTGGTTTAGGGTTAAGGGTTTAGGGTTTAGGGTTTAGTGTTTTGTGAGACCATTGTGTATATTTTGCTAGACCTCTAGGAATTAGGGTTTACGGTTTAGGGTTTTGTGGGAACATTGTGTATGTTTTGCTAGACCTCTATTTACATCTCGTTTAACCTCAATAGCAAACATGACTTGATTCGTATGCTTTCTTTTTTGGAAACTCAACGAAACTGAAAAAACAATCAAACTAGGAGATTCAATCATTAGGAAACTCTCATGTGCGTCATTTCCATTTTGTGAGTGGTTTAGGGTTAAGGGTTTAGGGTTTAGGGTTTTCTGAGAACAATGTGTATATTTTGCTACACCTCTAGGAATTAGGGTTTACGGTTTAGGGTTTTGTGGGAACATTGTGTATGTTTTGCTAGACCTCTATTTACATCTCGTTTAGCCTCAATAGCAAACATGACTTGATTCGTATGCTTTCTTTTTTGGAAACTCAACGAAACTGAAAAAACAATCAAACTAGGAGATTCAATCATTAGGAAACTCTCACGTGCGTCATTTCCATTTTGTGAGTGGTTTAGGGTTAAGGGTTTAGGGTTTAGGGTTTTGTGAGAACAATGTGTATATTTTGCTAGACCTCGAGGAATTAGGGTTTACGGTTTAGGGTTTTGTGAGAACATTGTGTATGTTTCGCTAGATCTCTGTTTACATCTCGTTTAACCTCAATTGCAAACATGACTTGATTCGTATGCTTTCTTTTTTGGAAACTCTACGAAACTGAAAAACAATCAAACTAGGAGATTCAATCACTTGGAGACTCTCACGTGCCTCATGTGCATTTTGTGAGTGGTTTAGGGTTAAGGGTTTAGGGTTTAGGGTTTAGTGTTTTGTGAGAACATTTTGTATATTTTGCTAGACCTCTAGGAATTAGGGTTTACGGTTTAGGGTTTTGTGGGAACATTGTGTATGTTTTGCTAGACCTCTATTTACATCTCGTTTAACCTCAATAGCAAACATGACTTGATTCGTATGCTTTCTTTTTTGGAAACTCAACGAAACTAAAAAAACAATCAAACTAGGAGATTCAATCATTAGGAAACTCTCATGTGCGTCATTTCCATTTTGTGAGTGGTTTAGGGTTAAGGGTTTAGGGTTTAGGGTTTAGGGTTTTCTGAGAACAATGTGTATATTTTGCTACACCTCTAGGAATTAGGGTTTACGGTTTAGGGTTTTGTGGGAACATTGTGTATGTTTTGCTAGACCTCTATTTACATCTCGTTTAACCTCAATAGCAAACATGACTTGATTCGTATGCTTTCTTTTTTGGAAACTCAACGAAACTGAAAAAACAATCAAACTAGGAGATTCAATCATTAGGAAACTCTCACGTGCGTCATTTCAATTTTGTGAGTGGTTTAGGGTTAAGGGTTTAGGGTTTAGGGTTTAGGGTTTTCTGAGAACAATGTGTATATTTTGCTAGACCTCTAGGAATTAGGGTTTACGGTTTAGGGTTTTGTGGGAACATTGTGTATGTTTTGCTAGACCTCTATTTACATCTCGTTTAACCTCAACAGCAAACATGACTTGATTCGTATGCTTTCTTTTTTGGAAACTTTACGAAACTGAAAAACAATCAAACTAGGAGATTCAATCAATAAGAGACTCACACGTGCCTCATTTGCATTTTATGAGTGGTTTAGGGTTTAGGGTTTACGTTTAGGGTTTTATGAGAACAATGTGTATGTTTTGCTAGTCCTCTATGAATTAGTGTTTAGAGTTTAGGTTTAGGGTTTTGTGAGAATAATGTGTATCTTTTGCTAGACCTCTAGGAATTAGGGTTTACGGTTTAGGGTTTTATGAGAACATTGTGTATGTTTTGCTATACCTCTATTTACATCTCGTTTAACCTCAATAGCAAACATTACTTGATTTGTATGCTTTCTTCTTTGGAAACTCTACGAAACTGAAAAACAATCAAACTAGGAGTTTCAATCACTAGGAGACTCTCACGTGCCTCATTTGCATTTTGTGAGTGATTTTGGGTTAAGGGTTTAGGGTTTAGGTTTTTGTGAGAACAATGTGTATATTTTGCTAGACCTCTAGGAATAAGGGTTTACGGTTTAGGGTTTTGTGAGAACATTGTGTATGTTTTGCTAGACCTCTATTTACATCTCGTTTAACCTCAATAGCAAACATGACTTGATTCGTATGCTTTCTTTTTTGGAAACTCTACGAAACTGAAAAACAATCAAACTAGAAGATTCAAAAACTAGGAGACTCTCACATGCCTCATTTGCATTTTGTGAGTGGTTTAGGGTTTAGGGTTTAGGGTTTACATTTAGGGTTTTGTGAGAACAATGTGTATGTTTGCTAGTCCTCTACGAATTAGTGTTTAGAGTTTAGGGTTTAGGGTTTTGAGGGAACATTGTGTATGTTTTGCTAGATCTCTGTTTACATCTCGTTTAACCTCAATTGCAAACATGACTTGATTCGTATGCTTTCTTTTTTGGAAACTCTACGAAACTGAAAAACAATCAAACTAGGAGATTCAATCACTTGGAGACTCTCACGTGCCTCATGTGCATTTTGTGAGTGGTTTAGGGTTAAGGGTTTAGGGTTTAGGGTTTAGTGTTTTGTGAGACCATTGTGTATATTTTGCTAGACCTCTAGGAATTAGGGTTTACGGTTTAGGGTTTTGTGGGAACATTGTGTATGTTTTGCTAGACCTCTATTTACATCTCGTTTAACCTCAGTAGCAAACATGACTTGATTCGTATGCTTTCTTTTTTGGAAACTCAACGAAACTGAAAAAACAATCAAACTAGGAGATTCAATCATTAGGAAACTCTCATGTGCGTCATTTCCATTTTGTGAGTGGTTTAGGGTTAAGGGTTTAGGGTTTAGGGTTTTCTGAGAACAATGTGTATATTTTGCTACACCTCTAGGAATTAGGGTTTACGGTTTAGGGTTTTGTGGGAACATTGTGTATGTTTTGCTAGACCTCTATTTACATCTCGTTTAGCCTCAATAGCAAACATGACTTGATTCGTATGCTTTCTTTTTTGGAAACTCAACGAAACTGAAAAAACAATCAAACTAGGAGATTCAATCATTAGGAAACTCTCACGTGCGTCATTTCCATTTTGTGAGTGGTTTAGGGTTAAGGGTTTAGGGTTTAGGGTTTAGGGTTTTGTGAGAACAATGTGTATATTTTGCTAGACCTCGAGGAATTAGGGTTTACGGTTTAGGGTTTTGTGGGAACATTGTGTATGTTTCGCTAGATCTCTGTTTACATCTCGTTTAACCTCAATTGCAAACATGACTTGATTCGTATGCTTTCTTTTTTGGAAACTCTACGAACCTGAAAAACAATCAAACTAGGAGATTCAATCACTTGGAGACTCTCACGTGCCTCATGTGCATTTTGTGAGTGGTTTAGGGTTAAGGGTTTAGGGTTTAGGGTTTAGGGTTTAGTGTTTTGTGAGAACATTTTGTATATTTTGCTAGACCTCTAGGAATTAGGGTTTACGGTTTAGGGTTTTGTGGGAACATTGTGTATGTTTTGCTAGACCTCTATTTACATCTCGTTTAACCTCAATAGCAAACATGACTTGATTCGTATGCTTTCTTTTTTGGAAACTCAACGAAACTAAAAAAACAATCAAACTAGGAGATTCAATCATTAGGAAACTCTCATGTGCGTCATTTCCATTTTGTGAGTGGTTTAGGGTTAAGGGTTTAGGGTTTAGGGTTTAGGGTTTTCTGAGAACAATGTGTATATTTTGCTACACCTCTAGGAATTAGGGTTTACGGTTTAGGGTTTTGTGGGAACATTGTGTATGTTTTGCTAGACCTCTATTTACATCTCGTTTAACCTCAACAGCAAACATGACTTGATTCGTATGCTTTCTTTTTTGGAAACTCAACGAAACTGAAAAAACAATCAAACTAGGAGATTCAATCATTAGGAAACTCTCACGTGCGTCATTTCAATTTTGTGAGTGGTTTAGGGTTAAGGGTTTAGGGTTTAGGGTTTAGGGTTTTCTGAGAACAATGTGTATATTTTGCTAGACCTCTAGGAATTAGGGTTTACGGTTTAGGGTTTTGTGGGAACATTGTGTATGTTTTGCTAGACCTCTATTTACATCTCGTTTAACCTCAACAGCAAACATGACTTGATTCGTATGCTTTCTTTTTTGGAAACTTTACGAAACTGAAAAACAATCAAACTAGGAGATTCAATCAATAAGAGACTCACACGTGCCTCATTTGCATTTTATGAGTGGTTTAGGGTTTAGGGTTTACGTTTAGGGTTTTATGAGAACAATGTGTATGTTTTGCTAGTCCTCTATGAATTAGTGTTTAGAGTTTAGGTTTAGGGTTTTGTGAGAATAATGTGTATCTTTTGCTAGACCTCTAGGAATTAGGGTTTACGGTTTAGGGTTTTATGAGAACATTGTGTATGTTTTGCTATACCTCTATTTACATCTCGTTTAACCTCAATAGCAAACATTACTTGATTTGTATGCTTTCTTCTTTGGAAACTCTACGAAACTGAAAAACAATCAAACTAGGAGTTTCAATCACTAGGAGACTCTCACGTGCCTCATTTGCATTTTGTGAGTGATTTTGGGTTAAGGGTTTAGGGTTTAGGTTTTTGTGAGAACAATGTGTATATTTTGCTAGACCTCTAGGAATAAGGGTTTACGGTTTAGGGTTTTGTGAGAACATTGTGTATGTTTTGCTAGACCTCTATTTACATCTCGTTTAACCTCAATAGCAAACATGACTTGATTCGTATGCTTTCTTTTTTGGAAACTCTACGAAACTGAAAAACAATCAAACTAGAAGATTCAAAAACTAGGAGACTCTCACATGCCTCATTTGCATTTTGTGAGTGGTTTAGGGTTTAGGGTTTAGGGTTTACATTTAGGGTTTTGTGAGAACAATGTGTATGTTTGCTAGTCCTCTACGAATTAGTGTTTAGAGTTTAGGGTTTAGGGTTTTGAGGGAACATTGTGTATGTTTTGCTAGATCTCTGTTTACATCTCGTTTAACCTCAATTGCAAACATGACTTGATTCGTATGCTTTCTTTTTTGGAAACTCTACGAAACTGAAAAACAATCAAACTAGGAGATTCAATCACTTGGAGACTCTCACGTGCCTCATGTGCATTTTGTGAGTGGTTTAGGGTTAAGGGTTTAGGGTTTAGGGTTTAGTGTTTTGTGAGACCATTGTGTATATTTTGCTAGACCTCTAGGAATTAGGGTTTACGGTTTAGGGTTTTGTGGGAACATTGTGTATGTTTTGCTAGACCTCTATTTACATCTCGTTTAACCTCAATAGCAAACATGACTTGATTCGTATGCTTTCTTTTTTGGAAACTCAACGAAACTGAAAAAACAATCAAACTAGGAGATTCAATCATTAGGAAACTCTCATGTGCGTCATTTCCATTTTGTGAGTGGTTTAGGGTTAAGGGTTTAGGGTTTAGGGTTTAGGGTTTTCTGAGAACAATGTGTATATTTTGCTACACCTCTAGGAATTAGGGTTTACGGTTTAGGGTTTTGTGGGAACATTGTGTATGTTTTGCTAGACCTCTATTTACATCTCGTTTAGCCTCAATAGCAAACATGACTTGATTCGTATGCTTTCTTTTTTGGAAACTCAACGAAACTGAAAAAACAATCAAACTAGGAGATTCAATCATTAGGAAACTCTCACGTGCGTCATTTCCATTTTGTGAGTGGTTTAGGGTTAAGGGTTTAGGGTTTAGGGTTTAGGGTTTTGTGAGAACAATGTGTATATTTTGCTAGACCTCGAGGAATTAGGGTTTACGGTTTAGGGTTTTGTGGGAACATTGTGTATGTTTCGCTAGATCTCTGTTTACATCTCGTTTAACCTCAATTGCAAACATGACTTGATTCGTATGCTTTCTTTTTTGGAAACTCTACGAAACTGAAAAACAATCAAACTAGGAGATTCAATCACTTGGAGACTCTCACGTGCCTCATGTGCATTTTGTGAGTGGTTTAGGGTTAAGGGTTTAGGGTTTAGGGTTTAGTGTTTTGTGAGAACATTTTGTATATTTTGCTACACCTCTAGGAATTTGGGTTTACGGTTTAGGGTTTTGTGGGAACATTGTGTATGTTTTGCTAGACCTCTATTTACATCTCGTTTAACCTCAATAGCAAACATGACTTGATTCGTATGCTTTCTTTTTTGGAAACTCAACGAAACTAAAAAAACAATCAAACTAGGAGATTCAATCATTAGGAAACTCTCATGTGCGTCATTTCCATTTTGTGAGTGGTTTAGGGTTAAGGGTTTAGGGTTTAGGGTTTAGGGTTTTCTGAGAACAATGTGTATATTTTGCTACACCTCTAGGAATTAGGGTTTACGGTTTAGGGTTTTGTGGGAACATTGTGTATGTTTTGCTAGACCTCTATTTACATTTCGTTTAACCTCAATAGCAAACATGACTTGATTCGTATGCTTTCTTTTTTGGAAACTCAACGAAACTGAAAAAACAATCAAACTAGGAGATTCAATCATTAGGAAACTCTCACGTGCGTCATTTCAATTTTGTGAGTGGTTTAGGGTTAAGGGTTTAGGGTTTAGGGTTTAGGGTTTTCTGAGAACAATGTGTATATTTTGCTAGACCTCTAGGAATTAGGGTTTACGGTTTAGGGTTTTGTGGGAACATTGTGTATGTTTTGCTAGACCTCTATTTACATCTCGTTTAACCTCAACAGCAAACATGACTTGATTCGTATGCTTTCTTTTTTGGAAACTTTACGAAACTGAAAAACAATCAAACTAGGAGATTCAATCAATAAGAGACTCACACGTGCCTCATTTGCATTTTATGAGTGGTTTAGGGTTTAGGGTTTACGTTTAGGGTTTTATGAGAACAATGTGTATGTTTTGCTAGTCCTCTATGAATTAGTGTTTAGAGTTTAGGTTTAGGGTTTTGTGAGAATAATGTGTATCTTTTGCTAGACCTCTAGGAATTAGGGTTTACGGTTTAGGGTTTTATAAGAACATTGTGTATGTTTTGCTATACCTCTATTTACATCTCGTTTAACCTCAATAGCAAACATTACTTGATTTGTATGCTTTCTTCTTTGGAAACTCTACGAAACTGAAAAACAATCAAACTAGAAGATTCAATCACTTGGAGACTCTCACGTGCCTCATTTGCATTTTGTAGTGGTTTAGGGTTTAGGGTTTAGGGTTTACATTTAGGGTTTTATGAGAACAATGTGTATGTTTTGCTATACCTCTATTTACATCTCGTTTAATCTCAATAGCAAACATTACTTGATTTGTATGCTTTCTTCTTTGGAAACTCTACGAAACTGAAAAACAATCAAACTAGGAGATTCAATCACTAGGAGACTCTCACGTGCCTCATTTGCATTTTGTGAGTGCTTTAGGGTTTAGAGTTTAGGGTTTAGGGTTTTGTGAGAATAACGTGTATGTTTTGCTAGTCCTCTAGGAATTAGGGTTTACGGTTTAGGGTTTTGTGAGAACATTGTGTATGTTTTGCTATACCTCTATTTACATCTCGTTTAACCTCAATAGCAAACATGACTTGATTCGTATGCTTTCTTTTTTGGAAACTCAACGAAACTGAAAAAACAATCAAACTAGGAGATTCAATCATTAGGAAACTCTCACGTGCGTCATTTCCATTTTGTGAGTGGTTTAGGGTTAAGGGTTTAGGGTTTAGGGTTTAGGGTTTTCTGAGAACAATGTGTATATTTTGCTAGACCTCTAGGAATTAGGGTTTACGGTTTAGGGTTTTGTGGGAACATTGTGTATGTTTTGCTAGACCTCTATTTACATCTCGTTTAACCTCAATAGCAAACATGACTTGATTCGTATGCTTTCTCTTTTGGAAACTCTACGAAACTGAAAAACAATCAAACTAGAAGATTCAAAAACTAGGAGACTCTCACATGCTTCATTTGCATTTTGTGAGTGGTTTAGGGTTTACGGTTTAAGGTTTTGTGAGAACATTGTGTAAGTTTTGCTAGACCTCTATTTAGATCTCGTTTAACCTCAATAGCAAACATCACTTGATTCGTATGCTTTCTTTTTTGGAAACTCTATGAAACAGAAAAAACAATTAAACTAGGAGATTCTATCACTAGGAAACTCTCACGTGCCTCATTTCCATTTTGTGAGTGGTTTAGGGTTAAGGGTTTATGGTTTATGGTTTAGGGTTTAGGGTTTTCTGAGAACAATGTGTATATTTTGCTAGACCTCTAGGAATTAGGGTTTACGGTTTAGGGTTTTGTGGGAACATTGTGTATGTTTTGCTAGACCTCTGTTTACATCTCGTTTAACCTCAATTGCAAACATGACTTGATTCGTATGCTTTCTTTTTTGGAAACTCTACGAAACTGAAAAACAATCAAACTAGGAGATTCAATCACTTTGAGACTCTCACGTGCCTCATGTGCATTTTGTGAGTGGTTTAGGGTGAATGGTTTTGGGTTAAGGGTTTAGTGTTTTGTGAGAATAATGTGTATATTTTGCTAGACCTCTAGGAATTAGGGTTTACGGTTTAGGATTTTGTGGGAACATTGTGTATGTTTTGCTAGATCTCTGTTTACATCTCATTTAACCTCAATTGCAAACATGACTTGATTCGTATGCTTTCTTTTTTGGAAACTCTACGAAACTGAAAAACAATCAAACTAGGAGATTCAATCACTTGGAGACTCTCACGTGCCTCATGTGCATTTTGTGAGTGGTTTAGGGTTAAGGGTTTAGGGTTTAGGGTTTAGTGTTTTGTGAGAACATTGTGTATATTTTGCTAGACCTCTAGGAATTAGGGTTTACGGTTTTGTGGGAACATTGTGTATGTTTTGCTAGACCTCTATTTACATCTCGTTTAACCTCAATAGCAAACATGACTTGATTCGTATGCTTTCTTTTTTGGAAACTCAACGAAACTGAAAAAACAATCAAACTAGGAGATTCAATCATTAGGAAACTCTCACGTGCGTCATTTCCATTTTGTGAGTGGTTTAGGGTTAAGGGTTTAGGGTTTAGGGTTTAGGGTTTTCTGAGAACAATGTGTATATTTTGCTAGACCTCTAGGAATTACGGTTTACGGTTTAGGGTTTTGTGGGAACATTGTGTATGTTTTGCTAGACCTCTATTTACATCTCGTTTAACCTCAATTGCAAACATGACTTGATTTGTATGCTTTCTTTTTTGGAAACTCTACGAAACTGAAAAACAATCAAACTAGGAGATTCAATCACTTGGAGACTCTCACGTGCCTCATTTGCATTTTGTGAGTGGTTTAGGGTTAAGGGTTTAGGGTTTAGGGTTTAGGGTTTTCTGTGAACAATGTGTATATTTTGCTAGACCTCTAGGAATTAGGGTTTACGGTTTAGGGTTTTGAGGGAACATTGTGTATGTTTTGCTAGATCTCTGTTTACATCTCGTTTAACCTCAATAGCAAACATGACTTGATTCGTATGCTTTCTTTTTTGGAAACTCAACGAAACTGAAAAAACAATCAAACTAGGAGATTCAATCATTAGGAAACTCTCATGTGCGTCATTGCCATTTTGTGAGTGGTTTAGGGTTAAGGGTTTAGGGTTTAGGGTTTTCTGAGAACAATGTGTATATTTTGCTACACCTCTAGGAATTAGGGTTTACGGTTTAGGGTTTTGTGGGAACATTGTGTATGTTTTGCTAGACCTCTATTTACATCTCGTTTAACCTCAACAGCAAACATGACTTGATTCGTATGCTTTCTTTTTTGGAAACTTTACGAAACTGAAAAACAATCAAACTAGGAGATTCAATTAATAAGAGACTCACACGTGCCTCATTTGCATTTTATGAGTGGTTTAGGGTTTAGGGTTTACGTTTAGGGTTTTATGAGAACAATGTGTATGTTTTGCTAGTCCTCTACGAATTAGTGTTTAGAGTTTAGGTTTAGGGTTTTGTGAGAATAATGTGTATCTTTTGCTAGACCTCTAGGAATTAGGGTTTACGGTTTAGGGTTTTATGAGAACATTGTGTATGTTTTGCTATACCTCTATTTACATCTCGTTTAACCTCAATAGCAAACATTACTTGATTTGTATGCTTTCTTCTTTGGAAACTCTACGAAACTGAAAAACAATCAAACTAGGAGTTTCAATCACTAGGAGACTCTCACGTGCCTCATTTGCATTTTGTGAGTGATTTTGGGTTAAGGGTTTAGGGTTTAGGTTTTTGTGAGAACAATGTGTATATTTTGCTAGACCTCTAGGAATAAGGGTTTACGGTTTAGGGTTTTGTGAGAACATTGTGTATGTTTTGCTAGACCTCTATTTACATCTCGTTTAACCTCAATAGCAAACGTGACTTGATTCGTATGCTTTCTTTTTTGGAAACTCTACGAAACTGAAAAACAATCAAACTAGAAGATTCAAAAACTAGGAGACTCTCACATGCCTCATTTGCATTTTGTGAGTGGTTTAGGGTTTAGGGTTTAGGGTTTACATTTAGGGTTTTGTGAGAACAATGTGTATGTTTGCTAGTCCTCTACGAATTAGTGTTTAGAGTTTAGGGTTTAGGGTTTTGGGAGAATAATGTGTATGTTTTGCTAGTCCTCTAGGAATTAGGGTTTACGGTTTAGGGTTTTGTGAGAACGTTGTGTATGTTTTGCTATACCTCTATTTACATCTCGTTTAACCTCAATAGCAAACATTACTTGATTTGTATGCTTTCTTCTTTGGAAACTCTACGAAACTGAAAAACAATCAAACTAGGAGATTCAATCACTAGGAGACTCTCACGTGCCTCATTTGCATTTTGTGAGTGCTTTAGGGTTAAGGGTTTAGGGTTTAAGGTTTTGTGAGAACAATGTGTATATTTTGCTAGACCTCTAGGAATAAGGGTTTACGGTTTAGGGTTTTGTGAGAACATTGTGTATGTTTTGCTAGACCTCTATTTACATCTCGTTTAACCTCAATAGCAAACATGACTTGATTCGTATGCTTTCTTTTTTGGAAACTCTACGAAACTGAAAAACAATCAAACTAGAAGATTCAATCACTTGGACACTCTCACGTGCCTCATTTGCATTTTGTGAGTTGTTTAGGGTTTAGGGTTTAGGGTTTACATTTAGGGTTTTATGAGAACAATGTGTATGTTTGCTAGTCCTCTACGAATTAGTGTTTAGAGTTTAGGGTTTAGGGTTTTGTGAGAATAACGTGTATGTTTTGCTAGTCCTCTAGGAATTAGGGTTTACGGTTTAGGGTTTTGTGAGAACATTGTGTATGTTTTGCTATACCTCTATTTACATCTCGTTTAACCTCAATAGCAAACATTACTTGATTTGTATGCTTTCTTCTTTGGAAACTCTACGAAACTAAAAAACAATCAAACTAGGAGATTCAATCACTAGGAGACTCTCACGTGCCTCATTTGCATTTTGTGAGTGGTTTAGGGTTAAGGGTTTAGGGTTTAGGGTTTAGGGTTTTCTGAGAACAATGTGTATATTTTGCTACACCTCTAGGAATTAGGGTTTACGGTTTAGGGTTTTGTGGGAACATTGTGTATGTTTTGCTAGACCTCTATTTACATCTCGTTTAACCTCAATAGCAAACATGACTTGATTCGTATGCTTTCTTTTTTGGAAACTCAACGAAACTGAAAAACAATCAAACTAGGAGATTCAATTAATAAGAGACTCACACGTGCCTCATTTGCATTTTATGAGTGGTTTAGGGTTTAGGGTTTACGTTTAGGGTTTTATGAGAACAATGTGTATGTTTTGCTAGTCCTCTACGAATTAGTGTTTAGAGTTTAGGTTTAGGGTTTTGTGAGAATAATGTGTATCTTTTGCTAGACCTCTAGGAATTAGGGTTTACGGTTTAGGGTTTTATGAGAACATTGTGTATGTTTTGCTAGATCTCTGTTTACATCTCGTTTAACCTCAATAGCAAACATGACTTGATTCGTATGCTTTCTTTTTTGGAAACTCAACGAAACTGAAAAAACAATCAAACTAGGAGATTCAATCATTAGGAAACTCTCATGTGCGTCATTGCCATTTTGTGAGTGGTTTAGGGTTAAGGGTTTAGGGTTTAGGGTTTTCTGAGAACAATGTGTATATTTTGCTACACCTCTAGGAATTAGGGTTTACGGTTTAGGGTTTTGTGGGAACATTGTGTATGTTTTGCTAGACCTCTATTTACATCTCGTTTAACCTCAACAGCAAACATGACTTGATTCGTATGCTTTCTTTTTTGGAAACTTTACGAAACTGAAAAACAATCAAACTAGGAGATTCAATTAATAAGAGACTCACACGTGCCTCATTTGCATTTTATGAGTGGTTTAGGGTTTAGGGTTTACGTTTAGGGTTTTATGAGAACAATGTGTATGTTTTGCTAGTCCTCTACGAATTAGTGTTTAGAGTTTAGGTTTAGGGTTTTGTGAGAATAATGTGTATCTTTTGCTAGACCTCTAGGAATTAGGGTTTACGGTTTAGGGTTTTATGAGAACATTGTGTATGTTTTGCTATACCTCTATTTACATCTCGTTTAACCTCAATAGCAAACATTACTTGATTTGTATGCTTTCTTCTTTGGAAACTCTACGAAACTGAAAAACAATCAAACTAGGAGTTTCAATCACTAGGAGACTCTCACGTGCCTCATTTGCATTTTGTGAGTGATTTTGGGTTAAGGGTTTAGGGTTTAGGTTTTTGTGAGAACAATGTGTATATTTTGCTAGACCTCTAGGAATAAGGGTTTACGGTTTAGGGTTTTGTGAGAACATTGTGTATGTTTTGCTAGACCTCTATTTACATCTCGTTTAACCTCAATAGCAAACGTGACTTGATTCGTATGCTTTCTTTTTTGGAAACTCTACGAAACTGAAAAACAATCAAACTAGAAGATTCAAAAACTAGGAGACTCTCACATGCCTCATTTGCATTTTGTGAGTGGTTTAGGGTTTAGGGTTTAGGGTTTACATTTAGGGTTTTGTGAGAACAATGTGTATGTTTGCTAGTCCTCTACGAATTAGTGTTTAGAGTTTAGGGTTTAGGGTTTTGGGAGAATAATGTGTATGTTTTGCTAGTCCTCTAGGAATTAGGGTTTACGGTTTAGGGTTTTGTGAGAACGTTGTGTATGTTTTGCTATACCTCTATTTACATCTCGTTTAACCTCAATAGCAAACATTACTTGATTTGTATGCTTTCTTCTTTGGAAACTCTACGAAACTGAAAAACAATCAAACTAGGAGATTCAATCACTAGGAGACTCTCACGTGCCTCATTTGCATTTTGTGAGTGCTTTAGGGTTAAGGGTTTAGGGTTTAAGGTTTTGTGAGAACAATGTGTATATTTTGCTAGACCTCTAGGAATAAGGGTTTACGGTTTAGGGTTTTGTGAGAACATTGTGTATGTTTTGCTAGACCTCTATTTACATCTCGTTTAACCTCAATAGCAAACATGACTTGATTCGTATGCTTTCTTTTTTGGAAACTCTACGAAACTGAAAAACAATCAAACTAGAAGATTCAATCACTTGGACACTCTCACGTGCCTCATTTGCATTTTGTGAGTTGTTTAGGGTTTAGGGTTTAGGGTTTACATTTAGGGTTTTATGAGAACAATGTGTATGTTTGCTAGTCCTCTACGAATTAGTGTTTAGAGTTTAGGGTTTAGGGTTTTGTGAGAATAACGTGTATGTTTTGCTAGTCCTCTAGGAATTAGGGTTTACGGTTTAGGGTTTTGTGAGAACATTGTGTATGTTTTGCTATACCTCTATTTACATCTCGTTTAACCTCAATAGCAAACATTACTTGATTTGTATGCTTTCTTCTTTGGAAACTCTACGAAACTAAAAAACAATCAAACTAGGAGATTCAATCACTAGGAGACTCTCACGTGCCTCATTTGCATTTTGTGAGTGGTTTAGGGTTAAGGGTTTAGGGTTTAGGGTTTAGGGTTTTCTGAGAACAATGTGTATATTTTGCTACACCTCTAGGAATTAGGGTTTACGGTTTAGGGTTTTGTGGGAACATTGTGTATGTTTTGCTAGACCTCTATTTACATCTCGTTTAACCTCAATAGCAAACATGACTTGATTCGTATGCTTTCTTTTTTGGAAACTCAACGAAACTGAAAAACAATCAAACTAGGAGATTCAATTAATAAGAGACTCACACGTGCCTCATTTGCATTTTATGAGTGGTTTAGGGTTTAGGGTTTACGTTTAGGGTTTTATGAGAACAATGTGTATGTTTTGCTAGTCCTCTACGAATTAGTGTTTAGAGTTTAGGTTTAGGGTTTTGTGAGAATAATGTGTATCTTTTGCTAGACCTCTAGGAATTAGGGTTTACGGTTTAGGGTTTTATGAGAACATTGTGTATGTTTTGCTAGATCTCTGTTTACATCTCGTTTAACCTCAATAGCAAACATGACTTGATTCGTATGCTTTCTTTTTTGGAAACTCAACGAAACTGAAAAAACAATCAAACTAGGAGATTCAATCATTAGGAAACTCTCATGTGCGTCATTGCCATTTTGTGAGTGGTTTAGGGTTAAGGGTTTAGGGTTTAGGGTTTTCTGAGAACAATGTGTATATTTTGCTACACCTCTAGGAATTAGGGTTTACGGTTTAGGGTTTTGTGGGAACATTGTGTATGTTTTGCTAGACCTCTATTTACATCTCGTTTAACCTCAACAGCAAACATGACTTGATTCGTATGCTTTCTTTTTTGGAAACTTTACGAAACTGAAAAACAATCAAACTAGGAGATTCAATTAATAAGAGACTCACACGTGCCTCATTTGCATTTTATGAGTGGTTTAGGGTTTAGGGTTTACGTTTAGGGTTTTATGAGAACAATGTGTATGTTTTGCTAGTCCTCTACGAATTAGTGTTTAGAGTTTAGGTTTAGGGTTTTGTGAGAATAATGTGTATCTTTTGCTAGACCTCTAGGAATTAGGGTTTACGGTTTAGGGTTTTATGAGAACATTGTGTATGTTTTGCTATACCTCTATTTACATCTCGTTTAACCTCAATAGCAAACATTACTTGATTTGTATGCTTTCTTCTTTGGAAACTCTACGAAACTGAAAAACAATCAAACTAGGAGTTTCAATCACTAGGAGACTCTCACGTGCCTCATTTGCATTTTGTGAGTGATTTTGGGTTAAGGGTTTAGGGTTTAGGTTTTTGTGAGAACAATGTGTATATTTTGCTAGACCTCTAGGAATAAGGGTTTACGGTTTAGGGTTTTGTGAGAACATTGTGTATGTTTTGCTAGACCTCTATTTACATCTCGTTTAACCTCAATAGCAAACGTGACTTGATTCGTATGCTTTCTTTTTTGGAAACTCTACGAAACTGAAAAACAATCAAACTAGAAGATTCAAAAACTAGGAGACTCTCACATGCCTCATTTGCATTTTGTGAGTGGTTTAGGGTTTAGGGTTTAGGGTTTACATTTAGGGTTTTGTGAGAACAATGTGTATGTTTGCTAGTCCTCTACGAATTAGTGTTTAGAGTTTAGGGTTTAGGGTTTTGGGAGAATAATGTGTATGTTTTGCTAGTCCTCTAGGAATTAGGGTTTACGGTTTAGGGTTTTGTGAGAACGTTGTGTATGTTTTGCTATACCTCTATTTACATCTCGTTTAACCTCAATAGCAAACATTACTTGATTTGTATGCTTTCTTCTTTGGAAACTCTACGAAACTGAAAAACAATCAAACTAGGAGATTCAATCACTAGGAGACTCTCACGTGCCTCATTTGCATTTTGTGAGTGCTTTAGGGTTAAGGGTTTAGGGTTTAAGGTTTTGTGAGAACAATGTGTATATTTTGCTAGACCTCTAGGAATAAGGGTTTACGGTTTAGGGTTTTGTGAGAACATTGTGTATGTTTTGCTAGACCTCTATTTACATCTCGTTTAACCTCAATAGCAAACATGACTTGATTCGTATGCTTTCTTTTTTGGAAACTCTACGAAACTGAAAAACAATCAAACTAGAAGATTCAATCACTTGGACACTCTCACGTGCCTCATTTGCATTTTGTGAGTTGTTTAGGGTTTAGGGTTTAGGGTTTACATTTAGGGTTTTATGAGAACAATGTGTATGTTTGCTAGTCCTCTACGAATTAGTGTTTAGAGTTTAGGGTTTAGGGTTTTGTGAGAATAACGTGTATGTTTTGCTAGTCCTCTAGGAATTAGGGTTTACGGTTTAGGGTTTTGTGAGAACATTGTGTATGTTTTGCTATACCTCTATTTACATCTCGTTTAACCTCAATAGCAAACATTACTTGATTTGTATGCTTTCTTCTTTGGAAACTCTACGAAACTAAAAAACAATCAAACTAGGAGATTCAATCACTAGGAGACTCTCACGTGCCTCATTTGCATTTTGTGAGTGGTTTAGGGTTAAGGGTTTAGGGTTTAGGGTTTAGGGTTTTCTGAGAACAATGTGTATATTTTGCTACACCTCTAGGAATTAGGGTTTACGGTTTAGGGTTTTGTGGGAACATTGTGTATGTTTTGCTAGACCTCTATTTACATCTCGTTTAACCTCAATAGCAAACATGACTTGATTCGTATGCTTTCTTTTTTGGAAACTCAACGAAACTGAAAAACAATCAAACTAGGAGATTCAATTAATAAGAGACTCACACGTGCCTCATTTGCATTTTATGAGTGGTTTAGGGTTTAGGGTTTACGTTTAGGGTTTTATGAGAACAATGTGTATGTTTTGCTAGTCCTCTACGAATTAGTGTTTAGAGTTTAGGTTTAGGGTTTTGTGAGAATAATGTGTATCTTTTGCTAGACCTCTAGGAATTAGGGTTTACGGTTTAGGGTTTTATGAGAACATTGTGTATGTTTTGCTATACCTCTATTTACATCTCGTTTAACCTCAATAGCAAACATTACTTGATTTGTATGCTTTCTTCTTTGGAAACTCTACGAAACTGAAAAACAATCAAACTAGGAGTTTCAATCACTAGGAGACTCTCACGTGCCTCATTTGCATTTTGTGAGTGATTTTGGGTTAAGGGTTTAGGGTTTAGGTTTTTGTGAGAACAATGTGTATATTTTGCTAGACCTCTAGGAATAAGGGTTTACGGTTTAGGGTTTTGTGAGAACATTGTGTATGTTTTGCTAGACCTCTATTTACATCTCGTTTAACCTCAATAGCAAACGTGACTTGATTCGTATGCTTTCTTTTTTGGAAACTCTACGAAACTGAAAAACAATCAAACTAGAAGATTCAAAAACTAGGAGACTCTCACATGCCTCATTTGCATTTTGTGAGTGGTTTAGGGTTTAGGGTTTAGGGTTTACATTTAGGGTTTTGTGAGAACAATGTGTATGTTTGCTAGTCCTCTACGAATTAGTGTTTAGAGTTTAGGGTTTAGGGTTTTGGGAGAATAATGTGTATGTTTTGCTAGTCCTCTAGGAATTAGGGTTTACGGTTTAGGGTTTTGTGAGAACGTTGTGTATGTTTTGCTATACCTCTATTTACATCTCGTTTAACCTCAATAGCAAACATTACTTGATTTGTATGCTTTCTTCTTTGGAAACTCTACGAAACTGAAAAACAATCAAACTAGGAGATTCAATCACTAGGAGACTCTCACGTGCCTCATTTGCATTTTGTGAGTGCTTTAGGGTTAAGGGTTTAAGGTTTTGTGAGAACAATGTGTATATTTTGCTAGACCTCTAGGAATAAGGGTTTACGGTTTAGGGTTTTGTGAGAACATTGTGTATGTTTTGCTAGACCTCTATTTACATCTCGTTTAACCTCAATAGCAAACATGACTTGATTCGTATGCTTTCTTTTTTGGAAACTCTACGAAACTGAAAAACAATCAAACTAGAAGATTCAATCACTTGGACACTCTCACGTGCCTCATTTGCATTTTGTGAGTTGTTTAGGGTTTAGGGTTTAGGGTTTACATTTAGGGTTTTATGAGAACAATGTGTATGTTTGCTAGTCCTCTACGAATTAGTGTTTAGAGTTTAGGGTTTAGGGTTTTGTGAGAATAACGTGTATGTTTTGCTAGTCCTCTAGGAATTAGGGTTTACGGTTTAGGGTTTTGTGAGAACATTGTGTATGTTTTGCTATACCTCTATTTACATCTCGTTTAACCTCAATAGCAAACATTACTTGATTTGTATGCTTTCTTC
The DNA here is from genome assembly GCA_964056655.1 of Arabis hirsuta. Lineage (NCBI taxonomy): Eukaryota > Viridiplantae > Streptophyta > Magnoliopsida > Brassicales > Brassicaceae > Arabis > Arabis hirsuta. The sequence goes on from OZ053303.1 coordinate 19,447,985, forward strand.
TTTGGAAACTCTACGAAACTAAAAAACAATCAAACTAGGAGATTCAATCACTAGGAGACTCTCACGTGCCTCATTTGCATTTTGTGAGTGGTTTAGGGTTAAGGGTTTAGGGTTTAGGGTTTAGGGTTTTCTGAGAACAATGTGTATATTTTGCTACACCTCTAGGAATTAGGGTTTACGGTTTAGGGTTTTGTGGGAACATTGTGTATGTTTTGCTAGACCTCTATTTACATCTCGTTTAACCTCAATAGCAAACATGACTTGATTCGTATGCTTTCTTTTTTGGAAACTCAACGAAACTGAAAAACAATCAAACTAGGAGATTCAATTAATAAGAGACTCACACGTGCCTCATTTGCATTTTATGAGTGGTTTAGGGTTTAGGGTTTACGTTTAGGGTTTTATGAGAACAATGTGTATGTTTTGCTAGTCCTCTACGAATTAGTGTTTAGAGTTTAGGTTTAGGGTTTTGTGAGAATAATGTGTATCTTTTGCTAGACCTCTAGGAATTAGGGTTTACGGTTTAGGGTTTTATGAGAACATTGTGTATGTTTTGCTATACCTCTATTTACATCTCGTTTAACCTCAATAGCAAACATTACTTGATTTGTATGCTTTCTTCTTTGGAAACTCTACGAAACTGAAAAACAATCAAACTAGGAGTTTCAATCACTAGGAGACTCTCACGTGCCTCATTTGCATTTTGTGAGTGATTTTGGGTTAAGGGTTTAGGGTTTAGGTTTTTGTGAGAACAATGTGTATATTTTGCTAGACCTCTAGGAATAAGGGTTTACGGTTTAGGGTTTTGTGAGAACATTGTGTATGTTTTGCTAGACCTCTATTTACATCTCGTTTAACCTCAATAGCAAACATTACTTGATTTGTATGCTTTCTTTTTTGGAAACTCTACGAAACTGAAAAACAATCAAACTAGAAGATTCAAAAACTAGGAGACTCTCACATGCCTCATTTGCATTTTGTGAGTGGTTTAGGGTTTAGGGTTTAGGGTTTACATTTAGGGTTTTGTGAGAACAATGTGTATATTTTGCTAGACCTCGAGGAATTAGGGTTTACGGTTTAGGGTTTTGTGGGAACATTGTGTATGTTTCGCTAGATCTCTGTTTACATCTCGTTTAACCTCAATTGCAAACATGACTTGATTCGTATGCTTTCTTTTTTGGAAACTCTACGAAACTGAAAAACAATCAAACTAGGAGATTCAATCACTTGGAGACTCTCACGTGCCTCATGTGCATTTTGTGAGTGGTTTAGGGTTAAGGGTTTAGGGTTTAGGGTTTAGTGTTTTGTGAGAACATTTTGTATATTTTGCTAGACCTCTAGGAATTAGGGTTTACGGTTTAGGGTTTTGTGGGAACATTGTGTATGTTTTGCTAGACCTCTATTTACATCTCGTTTAACCTCAATAGCAAACATGACTTGATTCGTATGCTTTCTTTTTTGGAAACTCAACGAAACTAAAAAAACAATCAAACTAGGAGATTCAATCATTAGGAAACTCTCATGTGCGTCATTTCCATTTTGTGAGTGGTTTAGGGTTAAGGGTTTAGGGTTTAGGGTTTAGGGTTTTCTGAGAACAATGTGTATATTTTGCTACACCTCTAGGAATTAGGGTTTACGGTTTAGGGTTTTGTGGGAACATTGTGTATGTTTTGCTAGACCTCTATTTACATCTCGTTTAACCTCAATAGCAAACATGACTTGATTCGTATGCTTTCTTTTTTGGAAACTCAACGAAACTGAAAAAACAATCAAACTAGGAGATTCAATCATTAGGAAACTCTCACGTGCGTCATTTCAATTTTGTGAGTGGTTTAGGGTTAAGGGTTTAGGGTTTAGGGTTTAGGGTTTTCTGAGAACAATGTGTATATTTTGCTAGACCTCTAGGAATTAGGGTTTACGGTTTAGGGTTTTGTGGGAACATTGTGTATGTTTTGCTAGACCTCTATTTACATCTCGTTTAACCTCAACAGCAAACATGACTTGATTCGTATGCTTTCTTTTTTGGAAACTTTACGAAACTGAAAAACAATCAAACTAGGAGATTCAATCAATAAGAGACTCACACGTGCCTCATTTGCATTTTATGAGTGGTTTAGGGTTTACGTTTAGGGTTTTATGAGAACAATGTGTATGTTTTGCTAGTCCTCTACGAATTAGTGTTTAGAGTTTAGGTTTAGGGTTTTGTGAGAATAATGTGTATCTTTTGCTAGATCTCTAGGAATTAGGGTTTACGGTTTAGGGTTTTATGAGAACATTGTGTATGTTTTGCTATACCTCTATTTACATCTCGTTTAACCTCAATAGCAAACATTACTTGATTTGTATGCTTTCTTCTTTGGAAACTCTACGAAACTGAAAAACAATCAAACTAGGAGTTTCAATCACTAGGAGACTCTCACGTGCCTCATTTGCATTTTGTGAGTGATTTTGGGTTAAGGGTTTAGGGTTTAGGTTTTTGTGAGAACAATGTGTATATTTTGCTAGACCTCTAGGAATAAGGGTTTACGGTTTAGGGTTTTGTGAGAACATTGTGTATGTTTTGCTAGACCTCTATTTACATCTCGTTTAACCTCAATAGCAAACATGACTTGATTCGTATGCTTTCTTTTTTGGAAACTCTACAAAACTGAAAAACAATCAAACTAGAAGATTCAAAAACTAGGAGACTCTCACATGCCTCATTTGCATTTTGTGAGTGGTTTAGGGTTTAGGGTTTAGGGTTTACATTTAGGGTTTTGTGAGAACAATGTGTATGTTTGCTAGTCCTCTACGAATTAGTGTGTAGAGTTTAGGGTTTAGGGTTTTGTGAGAATAATGTGTATGTTTTGCTAGTCCTCTAGGAATTAGGGTTTACGGTTTAGGGTTTTGTGAGAACGTTGTGTATGTTTTGCTATACCTCTATTTACATCTCGTTTAACCTCAATAGCAAACATTACTTGATTTGTATGCTTTCTTCTTTGGAAACTCTACGAAACTGAAAAACAATCAAACTAGGAGATTAAATCACTAGGAGACTCTCACGTGCCTCATTTGCATTTTGTGAGTGCTTTAGAGTTAAGGGTTTAGGGTTTAGGGTTTTGTGAGAACAATGTGTATATTTTGCTAGTCCTCTACGAATTAGTGTTTAGAGTTTAGGGTTTAGGGTTTTGTGAGAATAATGTGTATGTTTTGCTAGTCCTCTAGGAATTAGGGTTTACGGTTTAGGGTTTTGTGAGAACATTGTGTATGTTTTGCTATACCTCTATTTACATCTCGTTTAACCTCAATAGCAAACATTACTTGATTTGTATGCTTTCTTCTTTGGAAACTCTACGAAACTGAAAAACAATCAAACTAGGAGATTCAATCACTAGGAGACTCTCACGTGCCTCATTTGCATTTTGTGAGTGGTTTAGAGTTTAGGATTTAGGGTTTACATTTAGGGTTTTATGAGAACAATGTGTATGTTTGCTAGTCCTCTACGAATTAGTGTTTAGAGTTTAGGGTTTAGGGTTTTGTGAGAATAATGTGTATGTTTTGCTAGTCCTCTAGGAATTAGGGTTTACGGTTTAGGGTTTTGTGAGAACATTGTGTATGTTTTGCTATACCTCTATTTACATCTCGTTTAACCTCAATAGCAAACATTACTTGATTTGTATGCTTTCTTCTTTGGAAACTCTACGAAACTAAAAAATAATCAAACTAGGAGATTTAATCACTAGGAGACTCTCACGTGCCTTATTTGCATTTTGTGAGTGCTTTAGGGTTAAGGGTTTAGGGTTTAGGGTTTTGTGAGAACAATGTGTATATTTTGCTAGACCTCTAGGAATAAGGGTTTACGGTTTAGGGTTTTGTGAGAACATTGTGTATGTTTTGCTATACCTCTATTTACATCTCGTTTAACCTCAATAGCAAACATGACTTGATTCGTATGCTTTCTTTTTTGGAAACTCAACGAAACTGAAAAAACAATCAAACTAGGAGATTCAATCATTAGGAAACTCTCACGTGCGTCATTTCCATTTTGTGAGTGGTTTAGGGTTAAGGGTTTAGGGTTTAGGGTTTAGGGTTTTCTGAGAATAATGTGTATATTTTGCTAGACCTCTAGGAATTAGGGTTTACGGTTTAGGGTTTTGTGGGAACATTGTGTATGTTTTGCTAGACCTCTATTTACATCTCGTTTAACCTCAACAGCAAACATGACTTGATTCGTATGCTTTCTTTTTTGGAAACTCTACGAAACTGAAAAACAATCAAACTAGGAGATTCAATCACTTGGAGACTCTCACGTGCCTCATGTGCATTTTGTGAGTGGTTTAGGGTTAAGGGTTTAGGGTTTAGCGTTTAGTGTTTTGTGAGAACATTGTGTATATTTTGCTAGACCTCTAGGAATTAGGGTTTACGGTTTAGGGTTTTGTGGGAACATTGTGTATGTTTTGCTAGACCTCTATTTACATCTCGTTTAACCTCAATAGCAAACATGACTTGATTCGTATGCTTTCTTTTTTGGAAACTCAACGAAACTGAAAAAACAATCAAACTAGGAGATTCAATCATTAGGAAACTCTCACTGCGTCATTTCCATTTTGTGAGTGGTTTAGGGTTAAGGGTTTAGGGTTTAGGGTTTAGGGTTTTCTGAGAACAATGTGTATATTTTGCTAGACCTCTAGGAATTAGGGTTTACGGTTTAGGGTTTTGTGGGAACATTGTGTATGTTTTGCTAGACCTCTGTTTACATCTCGTTTAACCTCAATTGCAAACATGACTTGATTCGTATGCTTTCTTTTTTGGAAACTCTACGAAACTGAAAAACAATCAAACTAGGAGATTCAATCACTAGGAAACTCTCACGTGCCTCATTTGCATTTTGTGAGTGGTTTAGGGTTAAGGGTTTACGGTTTAGGGTTTAGGGTTTTCTGAGAACAATGTGTATATTTTGCTAGACCTCTAGGAATTAGGGTTTACGGTTTATGCTTTTGTGAGAACATTGTGTATGTTTTGCTAGACCTCTATTTATATCTCGTTTAACCTCAATAGCAAACATGACTTGATTCGTATGCTTTCTTTTTTGGAAACTCAACGAAACTGAAAAAACAATCAAACTAGGAGATTCAATCATTAGGAAACTCTCACGTGCGTCATTTCCATTTTGTGAGTGGTTTAGGGTTAAGGGTTTAGGGTTTAGGGTTTAGGGTTTTCTGAGAACAATGTGTATATTTTGCTAGACCTCTAGGAATTAGGGTTTACGGTTTAGGGTTTTGTGGGAACATTGTGTATGTTTTGCTAGACCTCTATTTACATCTCGTTTAACCTCAACAGCAAACATGACTTGATTCGTATGCTTTCTTTTTTGGAAACTTTACGAAACTGAAAAACAATCAAACTAGGAGATTCAATCAATAAGAGACTCACACGTGCCTCATTTGCATTTTATGAGTGGTTTAGGGTTTAGGGTTTACGTTTAGGGTTTTATGAGAACAATGTGTATGTTTTGCTAGTCCTCTACGAATTAGTGTTTAGAGTTTAGGTTTAGGGTTTTGTGAGAATAATGTGTATCTTTTGCTAGACCTCTAGGAATTAGGGTTTACGGTTTAGGGTTTTGTGAGAACATTGTGTATGTTTTGCTATACCTCTATTTACATCTCGTTTAACCTCAATAGCAAACATTACTTGATTTGTATGCTTTCTTCTTTGGAAACTCTACGAAACTGAAAAACAATCAAACTAGGAGTTTCAATCACTAGGAGACTCTCACGTGCCTCATTTGCATTTTGTGAGTGCTTTTGGATTAAGGGTTTAGGGTTTAGGGTTTTGTGAGAACAATGTGTATATTTTGCTAGACCTCTAGGAATAAGGGTTTACGGTTTAGGGTTTTGTGAGAACATTGTGTATGTTTTGCTAGACCTCTATTTACATCTCGTTTAACCTCAATAGCAAACATGACTTGATTCGTATGCTTTCTCTTTTGGAAACTCTACGAAACTGAAAAACAATCAAACTAGAAGATTCAAAAACTAGGAGACTCTCACATGCTTCATTTGCATTTTGTGAGTGGTTTAGGGTTTAGGGTTTATGGTTTACATTTAGGGTTTTGTGAGAACAATGTGTATGTTTGCTAGTCCTTTACGAATTAGTGTTTAGAGTTTAGGGTTTAGGGTTTTGTGAGAATAATGTGTATGTTTTGCTAGTCCTCTAGGAATTAGGGTTTACGGTTTAGGGTTTTGTGAGAACATTGTGTAAGTTTTGCTAGACCTCTATTTAGATCTCGTTTAACCTCAATAGCAAACATGACTTGATTCGTATGCTTTCTTTTTTGGAAACTCTATGAAACAGAAAAAACAATCAAACTAGGAGATTATATCACTAGGAAACTCTCACGTGCCTCATTTCCATTTTGTGAGTGGTTTAGGGTTAAGGGTTTAGGGTTTAGGGTTTAGGGTATTCTGAGAACAATGTGTATATTTTGCTAGACCTCTAGGAATTAGGGTTTACGTTTTAGGGTTTTGTGGGAACATTGTGTATGTTTTGCTAGACCTCTATTTACATCTCGTTTAACCTCAATAGCAAACATGACTTGATTCGTATGCTTTCTCTTTTGGAAACTCTACGAAACTGAAAAACAATCAAACTAGAAGATTCAAAAACTAGGAGACTCTCACATGCTTCATTTGCATTTTTTGAGTGGTTTAGGGTTTACGGTTTAGGGTTTTGTGAGAACATTGTGTAAGTTTTGCTAGACCTCTATTTAGATCTCGTTTAACCTCAATAGCAAACATGACTTGATTCGTATGCTTTCTTTTTTGGAAACTCTATGAAACAGAAAAAACAATCAAACTAGGAGATTCTATCACTAGGAAACTCTCACGTGCCTCATTTCCATTTTGTGAGTGGTTTAGGGTTAAGGGTTTATGGTTTATGGTTTAGGGTTTAGGGTTTTCTGAGAACAATGTGTATATTTTGCTAGACCTCTAGGAATTAGGGTTTACGGTTTAGGGTTTTGTGAGAACATTGTGTATGTTTTGCTATACCTCTATTTACATCTCGTTTAACCTCAATAGCAAACATGACTTGATTCGTATGCTTTCTTCTTTGGAAACTCTACGAAACTGAAAAACAATCAAACTAGGAGTTTCAATCACTTGGAGACTCTCACGTGCCTCATGTGCATTTTGTTAGTGGTTTAGGGTGAATGGTTTTGGGTTTAGGGTTTAGTGTTTTGTGAGAATAATGTGTATATTTTGCTAGACCTCTAGGAATTAGGGTTTACGGTTTAGGATTTTGTGGGAACATTGTGTATGTTTTGCTATACCTCTATTTACATCTCGTTTAACCTCAATAGCAAACATTACTTGATTTGTATGCTTTCTTCTTTGGAAACTCTACGAAACTGAAAAAAAATCAAACTAGGAGTTTCAATCACTAGGAGACTCTCACGTGCCTCATTTGCATTTTGTGAGTGATTTTGGGTTAAGGGTCTAGGGTTTAGGTTTTTGTGAGAACAATGTGTATATTTTGCTAGACCTCTAGGAATAAGGGTTTACGGTTTAGGGTTTTGTGAGAACATTGTGTATGTTTTGCTAGACCTCTATTTACATCTCGTTTAACCTCAATAGCAAACATGACTTGATTCGTATGCTTTCTTTTTTGGAAACTCTACGAAACTGAAAAACAATCAAACTAGAAGATTCAAAAACTAGGAGACTCTCACATGCCTCATTTGCATTTTGTGAGTGGTTTAGGGTTTAGGGTTTAGGGTTTACATTTAGGGTTTTGTGAGAACAATGTGTATGTTTGCTAGTCCTCTACGAATTAGTGTTTAGAGTTTAGGGTTTAGGGTTTTGTGAGAATAATGTGTATGTTTTGCTAGTCCTCTAGGAATTAGGGTTTACGGTTTAGGGTTTTGTGAGAACGTTGTGTATGTTTTGCTATACCTCTATTTACATCTCGTTTAACCTCAATAGCAAACATTACTTGATTTGTATGCTTTCTTCTTTGGAAACTCTACGAAACTGAAAAACAATCAAACTAGGAGATTCAATCACTAGGAGACTCTCACGTGCCTCATTTGCATTTTGTGAGTGATTTTGGGTTAAGGGTTTAGGGTTTAGGTTTTTGTGAGAACAATGTGTATATTTTGCTAGACCTCTAGGAATAAGGGTTTACGGTTTAGGGTTTTGTGAGAACATTGTGTATGTTTTGCTAGACCTCTATTTACATCTCGTTTAACCTCAATAGCAAACATGACTTGATTCGTATGCTTTCTTTTTTGGAAACTCTACGAAACTGAAAAACAATCAAACTAGAAGATTCAATCACTTGGAGACTCTCACGTGCCTCATTTGCATTTTGTGAGTGATTTTGGGTTAAGGGTTTAGGGTTTAGGTTTTTGTGAGAACAATGTGTATATTTTGCTAGACCTCTAGGAATAAGGGTTTACGGTTTAGGGTTTTGTGAGAACATTGTGTATGTTTTGCTAGACCTCTATTTACATCTCGTTTAACCTCAATAGCAAACATGACTTGATTCGTATGCTTTCTTTTTCGGAAACTCTACGAAACTGAAAAACAATCAAACTAGAAGATTCAAAAACTAGGAGACTCTCACATGCCTCATTTGCATTTTGTGAGTGGTTTAGGGTTTAGGGTTTAGGGTTTACATTTAGGGTTTTGTGAGAACAATGTGTATGTTTGCTAGTCCTCTACGAATTAGTGTTTAGAGTTTAGGGTTTAGGGTTTTGTGAGAATAATGTGTATGTTTTGCTAGACCTCTAGGAATTAGGGTTTACGGTTTAGGGTTTTGTGAGAACATTGTGTATGTTTTGCTATACCTCTATTTACATCTCGTTTAACCTCAATAGCAAACATGACTTGATTCGTATGCTTTCTTCTTTGGAAACTCTACGAAACTGAAAAACAATCAAACTAGGAGTTTCAATCACTTGGAGACTCTCACGTGCCTCATGTGCATTTTGTTAGTGGTTTAGGGTGAATGGTTTTGGGTTTAGGGTTTAGTGTTTTGTGAGAATAATGTGTATATTTTGCTAGACCTCTAGGAATTAGGGTTTACGGTTTAGGATTTTGTGGGAACATTGTGTATGTTTTGCAATACCTCTATTTACATCTCGTTTAACCTCAATAGCAAACATTACTTGATTCGTATGCTTTCTTCTTTGGAAACTCTACGAAACTGAAAAAAAATCAAACTAGGAGTTTCAATCACTAGGAGACTCTCACGTGCCTCATTTGCATTTTGTGAGTGATTTTGGGTTAAGGGTCTAGGGTTTAGGTTTTTGTGAGAACAATGTGTATATTTTGCTAGACCTCTAGGAATAAGGGTTTACGGTTTAGGGTTTTGTGAGAACATTGTGTATGTTTTGCTAGACCTCTATTTACATCTCGTTTAACCTCAATAGCAAACATGACTTGATTCGTATGCTTTCTTTTTTGGAAACTCTACGAAACTGAAAAACAATCAAACTAGAAGATTCAAAAACTAGGAGACTCTCACATGCCTCATTTGCATTTTGTGAGTGGTTTAGGGTTTAGGGTTTAGGGTTTACATTTAGGGTTTTGTGAGAACAATGTGTATGTTTGCTAGTCCTCTACGAATTAGTGTTTAGAGTTTAGGGTTTAGGGTTTTGTGAGAATAATGTGTATGTTTTGCTAGTCCTCTAGGAATTAGGGTTTACGGTTTAGGGTTTTGTGAGAACGTTGTGTATGTTTTGCTATACCTCTATTTACATCTCGTTTAACCTCAATAGCAAACATTACTTGATTTGTATGCTTTCTTCTTTGGAAACTCTACGAAACTGAAAAACAATCAAACTAGGAGATTCAATCACTAGGAGACTCTCACGTGCCTCATTTGCATTTTGTGAGTGCTTTAGGGTTAAGGGTTTAGGGTTTAGGGTTTTGTGAGAACAATGTGTATATTTTGCTAGACCTCTAGGAATAAGGGTTTACGGTTTAGGGTTTTGTGAGAACATTGTGTATGTTTTGCTAGACCTCTATTTACATCTCGTTTAACCTCAATAGCAAACATGACTTGATTCGTATGCTTTCTTTTTTGGAAACTCTACGAAACTGAAAAACAATCAAACTAGAAGATTCAATCACTTGGAGACTCTCACGTGCCTCATTTGCATTTTGTGAGTGATTTTGGGTTAAGGGTTTAGGGTTTAGGTTTTTGTGAGAACAATGTGTATATTTTGCTAGACCTCTAGGAATTAGGGTTTACGGTTTATGCTTTTGTGAGAACATTGTGTATGTTTTGCTAGACCTCTATTTATATCTCGTTTAACCTCAATAGCAAACATGACTTGATTCGTATGCTTTCTTTTTTGGAAACTCTACGAAACTGAAAAAACAATCAAACTAGGAGATTCTATCACTAGGAAACTCTCACGTGCCTCATTTCCATTTTGTGAGTGGTTTAGGGTTAAGGGTTTAGGGTTTAGGGTTTAGGGTTTTCTGATAACAATGTGTATATTTTGCTAGACCTCTAGGAATTAGGGTTTACGGTTTAGGGTTTTCTGGGAACATTGTGTATGTTTTGCTAGACCTCTATTTACATCTCGTTTAATCTCAATAGCAAACATGATTTGATTCGTATGCTTTCTTTTTTGGAAACTTTACGAAACTGAAAAACAATCAAACTAGGAGATTCAATCAATAAGAGACTCACACGTGCCTCATTTGCATTTTATGAGTGGTTTAGGGTTTAGGGTTTAGGGTTTACGTTTAGGGTTTTATGAGAACAATGTGTATGTTTTGCTAGTCCTCTACGAATTAGTGTTTAGAGTTTAGGTTTAGGGTTTTGTGAGAATAATGTGTATCTTTTGCTAGACCTCTAGGAATTAGGTTTTACGGTTTAGGGTTTTGTGAGAACATTGTGTAAGTTTTGCTAGACCTCTATTTAGATCTCGTTTAACCTCAATAGCAAACATGACTTGATTCGTATGCTTTCTTTTTTGGAAACTCTATGAAACAGAAAAAACAATCAAACTAGGAGATTATATCACTAGGAAACTCTCACGTGCCTCATTTCCATTTTGTGAGTGGTTTAGGGTTAAGGGTTTAGGGTTTAGGGTTTAGGGTATTCTGAGAACAATGTGTATATTTTGCTAGACCTCTAGGAATTAGGGTTTACGTTTTAGGGTTTTGTGGGAACATTGTGTATGTTTTGCTAGACCTCTATTTACATCTCGTTTAACCTCAATAGCAAACATGACTTGATTCGTATGCTTTCTCTTTTGGAAACTCTACGAAACTGAAAAACAATCAAACTAGAAGATTCAAAAACTAGGAGACTCTCACATGCTTCATTTGCATTTTTTGAGTGGTTTAGGGTTTACGGTTTAGGGTTTTGTGAGAACATTGTGTAAGTTTTGCTAGACCTCTATTTAGATCTCGTTTAACCTCAATAGCAAACATGACTTGATTCGTATGCTTTCTTTTTTGGAAACTCTATGAAACAGAAAAAACAATCAAACTAGGAGATTCTATCACTAGGAAACTCTCACGTGCCTCATTTCCATTTTGTGAGTGGTTTAGGGTTAAGGGTTTATGGTTTATGGTTTAGGGTTTAGGGTTTTCTGAGAACAATGTGTATATTTTGCTAGACCTCTAGGAATTAGGGTTTACGGTTTAGGGTTTTGTGAGAACATTGTGTATGTTTTGCTATACCTCTATTTACATCTCGTTTAACCTCAATAGCAAACATGACTTGATTCGTATGCTTTCTTCTTTGGAAACTCTACGAAACTGAAAAACAATCAAACTAGGAGTTTCAATCACTTGGAGACTCTCACGTGCCTCATGTGCATTTTGTTAGTGGTTTAGGGTGAATGGTTTTGGGTTTAGGGTTTAGTGTTTTGTGAGAATAATGTGTATATTTTGCTAGACCTCTAGGAATTAGGGTTTACGGTTTAGGATTTTGTGGGAACATTGTGTATGTTTTGCTATACCTCTATTTACATCTCGTTTAACCTCAATAGCAAACATTACTTGATTTGTATGCTTTCTTCTTTGGAAACTCTACGAAACTGAAAAAAAATCAAACTAGGAGTTTCAATCACTAGGAGACTCTCACGTGCCTCATTTGCATTTTGTGAGTGATTTTGGGTTAAGGGTCTAGGGTTTAGGTTTTTGTGAGAACAATGTGTATATTTTGCTAGACCTCTAGGAATAAGGGTTTACGGTTTAGGGTTTTGTGAGAACATTGTGTATGTTTTGCTAGACCTCTATTTACATCTCGTTTAACCTCAATAGCAAACATGACTTGATTCGTATGCTTTCTTTTTTGGAAACTCTACGAAACTGAAAAACAATCAAACTAGAAGATTCAAAAACTAGGAGACTCTCACATGCCTCATTTGCATTTTGTGAGTGGTTTAGGGTTTAGGGTTTAGGGTTTACATTTAGGGTTTTGTGAGAACAATGTGTATGTTTGCTAGTCCTCTACGAATTAGTGTTTAGAGTTTAGGGTTTAGGGTTTTGTGAGAATAATGTGTATGTTTTGCTAGTCCTCTAGGAATTAGGGTTTACGGTTTAGGGTTTTGTGAGAACGTTGTGTATGTTTTGCTATACCTCTATTTACATCTCGTTTAACCTCAATAGCAAACATTACTTGATTTGTATGCTTTCTTCTTTGGAAACTCTACGAAACTGAAAAACAATCAAACTAGGAGATTCAATCACTAGGAGACTCTCACGTGCCTCATTTGCATTTTGTGAGTGATTTTGGGTTAAGGGTTTAGGGTTTAGGTTTTTGTGAGAACAATGTGTATATTTTGCTAGACCTCTAGGAATAAGGGTTTACGGTTTAGGGTTTTGTGAGAACATTGTGTATGTTTTGCTAGACCTCTATTTACATCTCGTTTAACCTCAATAGCAAACATGACTTGATTCGTATGCTTTCTTTTTTGGAAACTCTACGAAACTGAAAAACAATCAAACTAGAAGATTCAATCACTTGGAGACTCTCACGTGCCTCATTTGCATTTTGTGAGTGATTTTGGGTTAAGGGTTTAGGGTTTAGGTTTTTGTGAGAACAATGTGTATATTTTGCTAGACCTCTAGGAATAAGGGTTTACGGTTTAGGGTTTTGTGAGAACATTGTGTATGTTTTGCTAGACCTCTATTTACATCTCGTTTAACCTCAATAGCAAACATGACTTGATTCGTATGCTTTCTTTTTCGGAAACTCTACGAAACTGAAAAACAATCAAACTAGAAGATTCAAAAACTAGGAGACTCTCACATGCCTCATTTGCATTTTGTGAGTGGTTTAGGGTTTAGGGTTTAGGGTTTACATTTAGGGTTTTGTGAGAACAATGTGTATGTTTGCTAGTCCTCTACGAATTAGTGTTTAGAGTTTAGGGTTTAGGGTTTTGTGAGAATAATGTGTATGTTTTGCTAGACCTCTAGGAATTAGGGTTTACGGTTTAGGGTTTTGTGAGAACATTGTGTATGTTTTGCTATACCTCTATTTACATCTCGTTTAACCTCAATAGCAAACATGACTTGATTCGTATGCTTTCTTCTTTGGAAACTCTACGAAACTGAAAAACAATCAAACTAGGAGTTTCAATCACTTGGAGACTCTCACGTGCCTCATGTGCATTTTGTTAGTGGTTTAGGGTGAATGGTTTTGGGTTTAGGGTTTAGTGTTTTGTGAGAATAATGTGTATATTTTGCTAGACCTCTAGGAATTAGGGTTTACGGTTTAGGATTTTGTGGGAACATTGTGTATGTTTTGCAATACCTCTATTTACATCTCGTTTAACCTCAATAGCAAACATTACTTGATTCGTATGCTTTCTTCTTTGGAAACTCTACGAAACTGAAAAAAAATCAAACTAGGAGTTTCAATCACTAGGAGACTCTCACGTGCCTCATTTGCATTTTGTGAGTGATTTTGGGTTAAGGGTCTAGGGTTTAGGTTTTTGTGAGAACAATGTGTATATTTTGCTAGACCTCTAGGAATAAGGGTTTACGGTTTAGGGTTTTGTGAGAACATTGTGTATGTTTTGCTAGACCTCTATTTACATCTCGTTTAACCTCAATAGCAAACATGACTTGATTCGTATGCTTTCTTTTTTGGAAACTCTACGAAACTGAAAAACAATCAAACTAGAAGATTCAAAAACTAGGAGACTCTCACATGCCTCATTTGCATTTTGTGAGTGGTTTAGGGTTTAGGGTTTAGGGTTTACATTTAGGGTTTTGTGAGAACAATGTGTATGTTTGCTAGTCCTCTACGAATTAGTGTTTAGAGTTTAGGGTTTAGGGTTTTGTGAGAATAATGTGTATGTTTTGCTAGTCCTCTAGGAATTAGGGTTTACGGTTTAGGGTTTTGTGAGAACGTTGTGTATGTTTTGCTATACCTCTATTTACATCTCGTTTAACCTCAATAGCAAACATTACTTGATTTGTATGCTTTCTTCTTTGGAAACTCTACGAAACTGAAAAACAATCAAACTAGGAGATTCAATCACTAGGAGACTCTCACGTGCCTCATTTGCATTTTGTGAGTGATTTTGGGTTAAGGGTTTAGGGTTTAGGTTTTTGTGAGAACAATGTGTATATTTTGCTAGACCTCTAGGAATAAGGGTTTACGGTTTAGGGTTTTGTGAGAACATTGTGTATGTTTTGCTAGACCTCTATTTACATCTCGTTTAACCTCAATAGCAAACATGACTTGATTCGTATGCTTTCTTTTTTGGAAACTCTACGAAAGTGAAAAAATAATCAAACTAGGAGATTCTATCACTAGGAAACACTCACGTGCCTCATTTCCATTTTGTGAGTGGTTTAGGGTTAAGGGTTTAGGGTTTAGGGTTTAGGGTTTTGTGAGAACAATGTGTATATTTTGCTAGACCTCTATTTACATCTCGTTTAACCTCAATAGCAAACATGACTTGATTCGTATGCTTTCTTTTTCGGAAACTCTACGAAACTGAAAAACAATCAAACTAGAAGATTCAAAAACTAGGAGACTCTCACATGCCTCATTTGCATTTTGTGAGTGGTTTAGGGTTTAGGGTTTAGGGTTTACATTTAGGGTTTTGTGAGAACAATGTGTATGTTTGCTAGTCCTCTACGAATTAGTGTTTAGAGTTTAGGGTTTAGGGTTTTGTGAGAATAATGTGTATGTTTTGCTAGACCTCTAGGAATTAGGGTTTACGGTTTAGGGTTTTGTGAGAACATTGTGTATGTTTTGCTATACCTCTATTTACATCTCGTTTAACCTCAATAGCAAACATGACTTGATTCGTATGCTTTCTTCTTTGGAAACTCTACGAAACTGAAAAACAATCAAACTAGGAGTTTCAATCACTTGGAGACTCTCACGTGCCTCATGTGCATTTTGTTAGTGGTTTAGGGTGAATGGTTTTGGGTTTAGGGTTTAGTGTTTTGTGAGAATAATGTGTATATTTTGCTAGACCTCTAGGAATTAGGGTTTACGGTTTAGGATTTTGTGGGAACATTGTGTATGTTTTGCAATACCTCTATTTACATCTCGTTTAACCTCAATAGCAAACATTACTTGATTCATATGCTTTCTTCTTTGGAAACTCTACGAAACTGAAAAAAAATCAAACTAGGAGTTTCAATCACTAGGAGACTCTCACGTGCCTCATTTGCATTTTGTGAGTGATTTTGGGTTAAGGGTCTAGGGTTTAGGTTTTTGTGAGAACAATGTGTATATTTTGCTAGACCTCTAGGAATAAGGGTTTACGGTTTAGGGTTTTGTGAGAACATTGTGTATGTTTTGCTAGACCTCTATTTACATCTCGTTTAACCTCAATAGCAAACATTACTTGATTTGTATGCTTTCTTCTTTGGAAACTCTACGAAACTGAAAAACAATCAAACTAGGAGATTCAATCACTAGGAGACTCTCACGTGCCTCATTTGCATTTTGTGAGTGCTTTAGGGTTAAGGGTTTAGGGTTTAGGGTTTTGTGAGAACAATGTGTATATTTTGCTAGACCTCTAGGAATAAGGGTTTACGGTTTAGGGTTTTGTGAGAACATTGTGTATGTTTTGCTAGACCTCTATTTACATCTCGTTTAACCTCAATAGCAAACATGACTTGATTCGTATGCTTTCTTTTTTGGAAACTCTACGAAACTGAAAAACAATCAAACTAGAAGATTCAATCACTTGGAGACTCTCACGTGCCTCATTTGCATTTTGTGAGTGATTTTGGGTTAAGGGTTTAGGGTTTAGGTTTTTGTGAGAACAATGTGTATATTTTGCTAGACCTCTAGGAATTAGGGTTTACGGTTTATGCTTTTGTGAGAACATTGTGTATGTTTTGCTAGACCTCTATTTATATCTCGTTTAACCTCAATAGCAAACATGACTTGATTCGTATGCTTTCTTTTTTGGAAACTCTACGAAACTGAAAAAACAATCAAACTAGGAGATTCTATCACTAGGAAACTCTCACGTGCCTCATTTCCATTTTGTGAGTGGTTTAGGGTTAAGGGTTTAGGGTTTAGGGTTTAGGGTTTTCTGATAACAATGTGTATATTTTGCTAGACCTCTAGGAATTAGGGTTTACGGTTTAGGGTTTTCTGGGAACATTGTGTATGTTTTGCTAGACCTCTATTTACATCTCGTTTAATCTTAATCTCGTTTAGGGTTTACATTTAGGGTTTTGTGAGAACAATGTGTATGTTTGCTAGTCCTCTACGAATTAGTGTTTAGAGTTTAGGGTTTAGGGTTTTGTGAGAATAATGTGTATGTTTTGCTAGACCTCTAGGAATTAGGGTTTACGGTTTAGGGTTTTGTGAGAACATTGTGTATGTTTTGCTATACCTCTATTTACATCTCGTTTAACCTCAATAGCAAACATGACTTGATTCGTATGCTTTCTTCTTTGGAAACTCTACGAAACTGAAAAACAATCAAACTAGGAGTTTCAATCACTTGGAGACTCTCACGTGCCTCATGTGCATTTTGTTAGTGGTTTAGGGTGAATGGTTTTGGGTTTAGGGTTTAGTGTTTTGTGAGAATAATGTGTATATTTTGCTAGACCTCTAGGAATTAGGGTTTACGGTTTAGGATTTTGTGGGAACATTGTGTATGTTTTGCTATACCTCTATTTACATCTCGTTTAACCTCAATAGCAAACATTACTTGATTTGTATGCTTTCTTCTTTGGAAACTCTACGAAACTGAAAAACAATCAAACTAGGAGTTTCAATCACTAGGAGACTCTCACGTGCCTCATTTGCATTTTGTGAGTGGTTTTGGGTTAAGGGTTTAGGGTTTAGGTTTTTGTGAGAACAATGTGTATATTTTGCTAGACCTCTAGGAATAAGGGTTTACGGTTTAGGGTTTTGTGAGAACATTGTGTATGTTTTGCTAGACCTCTATTTACATCTCGTTTAACCTCAATAGCAAACATGACTTGATTCGTATGCTTTCTTTTTTGGAAACTCTACGAAACTGAAAAACAATCAAACTAGAAGATTCAAAAACTAGGAGACTCTCACATGCCTCATTTGCATTTTGTGAGTGGTTTAGGGTTTAGGGTTTACATTTAGGGTTTTGTGAGAACAATGTGGATGTTTGCTAGTCCTCTACGAATTAGTGTTTAGAGTTTAGGGTTTAGGGTTTTGTGAGAATAATGTGTATGTTTTGCTAGTCCTCTAGGAATTAGGGTTTACGGTTTAGGGTTTTGTGAGAACGTTGTGTATGTTTTGCTATACCTCTATTTACATCTCGTTTAACCTCAATAGCAAACATTACTTGATTTGTATGCTTTCTTCTTTGGAAACTCTACGAAACTGAAAAACAATCAAACTAGGAGATTCAATCACTAGGAGACTCTCACGTGCCTCATTTGCATTTTGTGAGTGCTTTAGGGTTAAGGGTTTAGGGTTTAGGGTTTTGTGAGAACAATGTGTATATTTTGCTAGACCTCTAGGAATAAGGGTTTACGGTTTAGGGTTTTGTGAGAACATTGTGTATGTTTTGCTAGACCTCTATTTACATCTCGTTTAACCTCAATAGCAAACATGACTTGATTCGTATGCTTTCTTTTTTGGAAACTCTACGAAACTGAAAAACAATCAAACTAGAAGATTCAATCACTTGGAGACTCTCACGTGCCTCATTTGCATTTTGTGAGTGGTTTAGGGTTTAGGGTTTAGGGTTTACATTTAGGGTTTTATGAGAAAAATGTGTATGTTTGCTAGTCCTCTACGAATTAGTGTTTAGAGTTTAGGGTTTAGGATTTTGTGAGAATAATGTGTATGTTTTGCTAGTCCTCTAGGAATTAGGGTTTACGGTTTAGGGTTTTGTGAGAACATTGTGTATGTTTTGCTATACCTCTATTTACATCTCGTTTAACCTCAATAGCAAACATTACTTGATTTGTATGCTTTCTTCTTTGGAAACTCTACGAAACTGAAAAACAATCAAACTAGGAGATTCAATCACTAGGAGACTCTCACGTGCCTCATTTGCATTTTGTGAGTGGTTTAGAGTTTAGGGTTTAGGGTTTACATTTAGGGTTTTATGAGAACAATGTGTATGTTTGCTAGTCCTCTACGAATTAGTGTTTAGAGTTTAGGGTTTAGGGTTTTGTGAGAATAATGTGTATGTTTTGCTAGTCCTCTAGGAATTAGGGTTTACGGTTTAGGGTTTTGTGAGAACATTGTGTATGTTTTGCTATACCTCTATTTACATCTCGTTTAACCTCAATAGCAAACATTACTTGATTTGTATGCTTTCTTCTTTGGAAACTCTACGAAACTGAAAAACAATCAAACTAGGAGATTCAATCACTAGGAGACTCTCACGTGCCTCATTTGCATTTTGTGAGTGGTTTAGAGTTTAGGGTTTAGGGTTTACATTTAGGGTTTTATGAGAACAATGTGTATGTTTGCTAGTCCTCTACGAATTAGTGTTTAGAGTTTAGGGTTTAGGGTTTTGTGAGAATAATGTGTATGTTTTGCTAGTCCTCTAGGAATTAGGGTTTACGGTTTAGGGTTTTGTGAGAACATTGTGTATGTTTTGCTATACCTCTATTTACATCTCGTTTAACCTCAATAGCAAACATTACTTGATTTGTATGCTTTCTTCTTTGGAAACTCTACGAAACTAAAAAACAATCAAACTAGGAGATTCAATCACTAGGAGACTCTCACGTGCCTCATTTGCATTTTGTGAGTGCTTTAGGGTTAAGGGTTTAGGGTTTAGGGTTTTGTGAGAACAATGTGTATATTTTGCTAGACCTCTAGGAATAAGGGTTTACGGTTTAGGGTTTTGTGAGAACATTGTGTATGTTTTGCTAGACCTCTATTTACATCTCGTTTAACCTCAATAGCAAACATGACTTGATTCGTATGCTTTCTTTTTTGGAAACTCTACGAAACTGAAAAACAATCAAACTAGAAGATTCAATCACTTGGAGACTCTCACGTGCCTCATTTGCATTTTGTGAGTGGTTTAGGGTTTAGGGTTTAGGGTTTACATTTAGGGTTTTATGAGAAAAATGTGTATGTTTGCTAGTCCTCTACGAATTAGTGTTTAGAGTTTAGGGTTTAGGGTTTTGTGAGAATAATGTGTATGTTTTGCTAGTCCTCTAGGAATTAGGGTTTACGGTTTAGGGTTTTGTGAGAACATTGTGTATGTTTTGCTATACCTCTATTTACATCTCGTTTAACCTCAATAGCAAACATTACTTGATTTGTATGCTTTCTTCTTTGGAAACTCTACGAAACTGAAAAACAATCAAACTAGGAGATTCAATCACTAGGAGACTCTCACGTGCCTCATTTGCATTTTGTGAGTGGTTTAGAGTTTAGGGTTTAGGGTTTACATTTAGGGTTTTATGAGAACAATGTGTATGTTTGCTAGTCCTCTACGAATTAGTGTTTAGAGTTTAGGGTTTAGGGTTTTGTGAGAATAATGTGTATGTTTTGCTAGTCCTCTAGGAATTAGGGTTTACGGTTTAGGGTTTTGTGAGAACATTGTGTATGTTTTGCTATACCTCTATTTACATCTCGTTTAACCTCAATAGCAAACATTACTTGATTTGTATGATTTCTTCTTTGGAAACTCTACGAAACTGAAAAACAATCAAACTAGGAGATTCAATCACTAGGAGACTCTCACGTGCCTCATTTGCATTTTGTGAGTGGTTTAGAGTTTAGGGTTTAGGGTTTACATTTAGGGTTTTATGAGAACAATGTGTATGTTTGCTAGTCCTCTACGAATTAGTGTTTAGAGTTTAGGGTTTAGGGTTTTGTGAGAATAATGTGTATGTTTTGCTAGTCCTCTAGGAATTAGGGTTTACGGTTTAGGGTTTTGTGAGAACATTGTGTATGTTTTGCTATACCTCTATTTACATCTCGTTTAACCTCAATAGCAAACATTACTTGATTTGTATGCTTTCTTCTTTGGAAACTCTACGAAACTGAAAAACAATCAAACTAGGAGATTCAATCACTAGGAGACTCTCACGTGCCTCATTTGCATTTTGTGAGTGGTTTAGAGTTTAGGGTTTAGGGTTTACATTTAGGGTTTTATGAGAACAATGTGTATGTTTGCTAGTCCTCTACGAATTAGTGTTTAGAGTTTAGGGTTTAGGGTTTTGTGAGAATAATGTGTATGTTTTGCTAGTCCTCTAGGAATTAGGGTTTACGGTTTAGGGTTTTGTGAGAACATTGTGTATGTTTTGCTATACCTCTATTTACATCTCATTTAACCTCAATAGCAAACATTACTTGATTTGTATGCTTTCTTCTTTGGAAACTCTACGAAACTAAAAAACAATCAAACTAGGAGATTCAATCACTAGGAGACTCTCACGTGCCTCATTTGCATTTTGTGAGTGCTTTAGGGTTAAGGGTTTAGGGTTTAGGGTTTTGTGAGAACAATGTGTATATTTTGCTAGACCTCTAGGAATAAGGGTTTACGGTTTAGGGTTTTGTGAGAACATTGTGTATGTTTTGCTAGACCTCTATTTACATCTCGTTTAACCTCAATAGCAAACATGACTTGATTCGTATGCTTTCTTTTTTGGAAACTCTACGAAACTGAAAAACAATCAAACTAGAAGATTCAATCACTTGGAGACTCTCACGTGCCTCATTTGCATTTTGTGAGTGGTTTAGGGTTTAGGGTTTAGGGTTTACATTTAGGGTTTTATGAGAAAAATGTGTATGTTTGCTAGTCCTCTACGAATTAGTGTTTAGAGTTTAGGGTTTAGGGTTTTGTGAGAATAATGTGTATGTTTTGCTAGTCCTCTAGGAATTAGGGTTTACGGTTTAGGGTTTTGTGAGAACATTGTGTATGTTTTGCTAGACCTCTATTTACATCTCGTTTAACCTCAATAGCAAACATTACTTGATTTGTATGCTTTCTTCTTTGGAAACTCTACGAAACTGAAAAACAATCAAACTAGGAGATTCAATCACTAGGAGACTCTCACGTGCCTCATTTGCATTTTGTGAGTGGTTTAGAGTTTAGGGTTTAGGGTTTACATTTAGGGTTTTATGAGAACAATGTGTATGTTTGCTAGTCCTCTACGAATTAGTGTTTAGAGTTTAGGGTTTAGGGTTTTGTGAGAACAATGTGTATGTTTTGCTAGTCCTCTAGGAATTAGGGTTTACGGTTTAGGGTTTTGTGAGAACATTGTGTATGTTTTGCTATACCTCTATTTACATCTCGTTTAACCTCAATAGCAAACATTACTTGATTTGTATGCTTTCTTCTTTGGAAACTCTACGAAACTGAAAAACAATCAAACTAGGAGATTCAATCACTAGGAGACTCTCACGTGCCTCATTTGCATTTTGTGAGTGGTTTAGAGTTTAGGGTTTAGGGTTTACATTTAGGGTTTTATGAGAACAATGTGTATGTTTGCTAGTCCTCTACGAATTAGTGTTTAGAGTTTAGGGTTTAGGGTTTTGTGAGAATAATGTGTATGTTTTGCTAGTCCTCTAGGAATTAGGGTTTACGGTTTAGGGTTTTGTGAGAACATTGTGTATGTTTTGCTATACCTCTATTTACATCTCGTTTAACCTCAATAGCAAACATTACTTGATTTGTATGCTTTCTTCTTTGGAAACTCTACGAAACTGAAAAACAATCAAACTAGGAGATTCAATCACTAGGAGACTCTCACGTGCCTCATTTGCATTTTGTGAGTGGTTTAGAGTTTAGGGTTTAGGGTTTACATTTAGGGTTTTATGAGAACAATGTGTATGTTTGCTAGTCCTCTACGAATTAGTGTTTAGAGTTTAGGGTTTAGGGTTTTGTGAGAATAATGTGTATGTTTTGCTAGTCCTCTAGGAATTAGGGTTTACGGTTTAGGGTTTTGTGAGAACATTGTGTATGTTTTGCTATACCTCTATTTACATCTCGTTTAACCTCAATAGCAAACATTACTTGATTTGTATGCTTTCTTCTTTGGAAACTCTACGAAACTAAAAAACAATCAAACTACGAGATTCAATCACTAGGAGACTCTCACGTGCCTCATTTGCATTTTGTGAGTGCTTTAGGGTTAAGGGTTTAGGGTTTAGGGTTTTGTGAGAACAATGTGTATATTTTGCTAGACCTCTAGGAATAAGGGTTTACGGTTTAGGGTTTTGTGAGAACATTGTGTATGTTTTGCTAGACCTCTATTTACATCTCGTTTAACCTCAATAGCAAACATGACTTGATTCATATGCTTTCTTTTTTGGAAACTCTACGAAACTGAAAAACAATCAAACTAGAACATTCAAAAACTAGGAGACTCTCACATGCCTCATTTGCATTTTGTGAGTGGTTTAGGGTTTAGGGTTTAGGGTTTACATTTAGGGTTTTGTGAGAACAATGTGTATGTTTGCTAGTCCTCTACGAATTAGAGTTTAGAGTTTAGGGTTTAGGGTTTTGTGAGAATAATGTGTATGTTTTGCTAGTCCTCTAGGAATTAGGGTTTACGGTTTAGGGTTTTCTGAGAACAATGTGTATGTTTTGCTATACCTCTACTTACATCTCGTTTAACCTCAATAGCAAACATTACTTGATTTGTATGCTTTCTTCTTTGGAAACTCTACGAAACTGTAAAACAATCAAACTAGGAGATTCAATCACTAGGAGACTCTCACGTGCCTCATTTGCATTTTGTGAGTGCTTTAGGGTTAAGGGTTTAGGGTTTAAGGTTTTGTGAGAACAATGTGTATATTTTGCTAGACCTCTAGGAATAAGGGTTTACGGTTTAGGGTTTTGTGAGAACATTGTGTATGTTTTGCTAGACCTCTATTTACATCTCGTTTAACCTCAATAGCAAACATGACTTGATTCGTATGCTTTCTTTTTTGGAAACTCTACGAAAGTGAAAAAATAATCAAACTAGGAGATTCTATCACTAGGAAACACTCACGTGCCTCATTTCCATTTTGTGAGTGGTTTAGGGTTAAGGGTTTAGGGTTTAGGGTTTAGGGTTTTGTGAGAACAATGTGTATATTTTGCTAGACCTCTAGGAATTAGGGTTTACGGTTTAGGGTTTTGTGGGAACATTGTGTATATTTTACTAGACCTCTATTTACATCTCGTTTAACCTCAATAGCAAACATGACTTGATTCGTATGCTTTCTTTTTTGGAAACTCTACGAAACTGAAAAACAATCAAACTAGAAGATTCAAAAACTAGGAGACTCTCACATGCCTCATTTGCATTTTGTGAGTGGTTTAGGGTTTAGGGTTTAGGGTTTACATTTAGGGTTTTGTGAGAACAATGTGTATGTTTGCTAGTCCTCTACGAATTAGTTTTTAGAGTTTAGGGTTTAGGGTTTTGTGAGAATAATGTGTATGTTTTGCTAGTCCTCTAGGAATTAGTGTTTAGAGTTTAGGTTTAGAGTTTTGTGAGAATAATGTGTATCTTTTGCTAGACCTCTAGGAATTAGGGTTTACGGTTTAGGGTTTTGTGAGAACATTGTGTATGTTTTGCTAGACCTCTATTTACATCTCGTTTAACCTCAATAGCAAACATGACTTGATTCGTATGCTTTCTTTTTTGGAAACTCTACGAAACTGAAAAACAATCAAACTAGAAGATTCAAAAACTAGGAGACTCTCACATGCCTCATTTGCATTTTGTGAGTGGTTTAGGGTTGAGGGTTTAGGGTTTACATTTAGGGTTTTGTGAGAACAATGTGTATGTTTGCTAGTCCTCTACGAATTAGAGTTTAGAGTTTAGGGTTTAGGGTTTTGTGAGAATAATGTGTATGTTTTGCTAGTCCTCTAGGAATTAGGGTTTACGGTTTAGGGTTTTGTGAGAACATTGTGTATGTTTTGCTATACCTCTATTTACATCTCGTTTAACCTCAATAGCAAACATTATTTAATTTGTATGCTTTCTTCTTTGGAAACTCTACGAAACTGAAAAACAATCAAACTAGGAGATTCAATCACTAGGAGACTCTCACGTGCCTCATTTGCATTTTGTGAGTGCTTTAGGGTTAAGGGTTTAGGGTTTAAGGTTTTGTGAGAACAATGTGTATATTTTGCTAGACCTCTAGGAATAAGGGTTTACGGTTTAGGGTTTGTGAGAACATTGTGTATGTTTTGCTAGACCTCTATTTACATCTCGTTTAACCTCAATAGCAAACATGACTTGATTCGTATGCTTTCTTTTTTGGAAACTCTACGAAAGTGAAAAAATAATCAAACTAGGAGATTCTATCACTAGGAATCTTTCACGTGCCACATTTCCATTTTGTGAGTGGTTTAGGGTTAAGGGTTTAGGGTTTAGGGTTTAGGGTTTAGGGTTTTGTGGGAACAATGTGTATATTTTGCTAGACCTCTAGGAATTAGGGTTTACGGTTTAGGGTTTTGTGGGAACATTATGTATGTTTTGCTAGACCTCTATTTACATCTCGTTTAACCTCAGTAGCAAACATGACTTGATTCGTATGCTTTCTCTTTTGGAAACTTTACGGAACTGAAAAACAATCAAACTAGGAGATTCAATCAATAAGAGACTCACACGTGCCTCATTTGCATTTTATGAGTGGTTTAGGGTTTAGGGTTTACGTTTAGGGTTTTATGAGAACAATGTGTATGTTTTGCTAGTCCTCTACGAATTAGTGTTTAGAGTTTAGGTTTAGGGTTTTGTGAGAATAATGTGTATCTTTTGCTAGACCTCTAGGAATTAGGGTTTACGGTTTAGGGTTTTGTGAGAACATTGTGTATGTTTTGCTAGACCTCTTTTTACATCTCGTTTAACCTCAATAGCAAACATGACTTGATTCGTATGCTTTCTTTTTTGGAAACTCAACGAAACTGAAAAAACAATCAAACTAGGAGATTCAATCATTGGGAAACTCTCATGTGCGTCATTTCCATTTTGTGAGTGGTTTAGGGTTAAGGGTTTAGGGTTTAGGGTTTAGGGTTTTCTGAGAACAATGTGTATATTTTGCTAGACCTCTAGGAATTAGGGTTAACGGTTTAGGGTTTTGTGGGAACGTTGTGTATGTTTTACTAGACCTCTATTTACATCTCGTTTAACCTCAATAGCAAACATGACTTGATTCGTATGCTTTATTTTTTGGAAACTCAACGAAACTGAAAAAACAATCAAACTTGGAGATTCAATCATTAGGAAACTCTCACGTGCGTCATTTCCATTTTGTGAGTGGTTTAGGGTTAAGGGTTTAGGGTTTAGGGTTTAGGGTTTTCTGAGAACAATGTGTATATTTTGCTAGACCTCTAGGAATTAGGGTTTACGGTTTAGGGTTTTGTGGGAACATTGTGTATGTTTTGCTAGACCTCTATTTACATCTCGTTTAACCTCAACAGCAAACATGACTTGATTCGTATGCTTTCTTTTTTGGAAACTTTACGAAACTGAAAAACAATCAAACTAGGAGATTCAATCAATAAGAGACTCACACGTGCCTCATTTGCATTTTATGAGTGGTTTAGGGTTTAGGGTTTACGTTTAGGGTTTTATGAGAACAATGTGTATGTTTTGCTAGTCCTCTACGAATTAGTGTTTAGAGTTTAGGTTTAGGGTTTTGTGAGAATAATGTGTATCTTTTGCTAGACCTCTAGGAATTAGGGTTTACGGTTTAGGGTTTTGTGAGAACATTGTGTATGTTTTGCTATACCTCTATTTACATCTCGTTTAACCTCAATAGCAAACATTACTTGATTTGTATGCTTTCTTCTTTGGAAACTCTACGAAACTGAAAAACAATCAAACTAGGAGTTTCAATCACTAGGAGACTCTCACGTGCCTCATTTGCATTTTGTGAGTGCTTTTGGGTTAAGGGTTTAGGGTTTAGGGTTTTGTGAGAACAATGTGTATATTTTGCTAGACCTCTAGGAATAAGGGTTTATACGGTTTAGGGTTTTGTGAGAACATTGTGTATGTTTTGCTAGACCTCTATTTACATCTCGTTTAACCTCAATAGCAAACATGACTTGATTCGTATGCTTTCTTTTTTGGAAACTCAACGAAACTGAAAAAACAATCAAACTAGGAGATTCAATCATTAGGAAACTCTCACGTGCGTCATTTCCATTTTGTGAGTGGTTTAGGGTTAAGGGTTTAGGGTTTAGGGTTGAGGGTTTTCTGAGAACAATGTGTATATTTTGCTACACCTCTAGGAATTAGGGTTTACGGTTTAGGGTTTTGTGGGAACATTGTGTATGTTTTGCTAGACCTCTAGTTACATCTCGTTTAACCTCAATAGCAAACATGACTTGATTCGTATGCTTTCTTTTTTGGAAACTCAACGAAACTGAAAAAACAATCAAACTAGGAGATTCAATCATTAGGAAACTCTCACGTGCGTCATTTCCATTTTGTGAATTGTTTAGGGTTAAGGGTTTAGGGTTTAGGGTTTAGGGTTTTATGAGAACAATGTGTATATTTTGCTAGACCTCTAGGAATTAGGGTTTACGGTTTAGGGTTTTGTGGGAACATTGTGTATGTTTTGCTAGACCTCTATTTACATCTCGTTTAACCTCAACAGCAAACATGACTTGATTCGTATGCTTTCTTTTTTGAAAACTTTACGAAACTGAAAAACAATCAAACTAAGAGATTCAATCAATAAGAGACTCACACGTGCCTCATTTGCATTTTATGAGTGGTTTAGGGTTTACGTTTAGGGTTTTATGAGAACAATGTGTATGTTTTGCTAGTCCTCTACGAATTAGTGTTTAGAGTTTAGGTTTAGGGTTTTGTGAGAATAATGTGTATCTTTTGCTAGACCTCTAGGAATTAGGGTTTACGGTTTAGGGTTTTGTGAGAACATTGTGTATGTTTTGCTATACCTCTATTTACATCTCGTTTAACCTCAATAGCAAACATTACTTGATTTGTATGCTTTCTTCTTTGGAAACTCTACGAAACTGAAAAACAATCAAACTAGGAGTTTCAATCACTAGGAGACTCTCACGTGCCTCATTTGCATTTTGTGAGTGCTTTTGGGTTAAGGGTTTAGGGTTTAGGGTTTTGTGAGAACAATGTGTATATTTTGCTAGACCTCTAGGAATAAGGGTTTACGGTTTAGAGTTTTGTGAGAACATTGTGTATGTTTTGCTATACCTCTATTTACATCTCGTTTAACCTCAATAGCAAACATGACTTGATTCGTATGCTTTCTTTTTTGGAAACTCAACGAAACTGAAAAAACAATCAAACTAGGAGATTCAATCATTAGGAAACTCTCACGTGCGTCATTTCCATTTTGTGAGTGGTTTAGGGTTAAGGGTTTAGGGTTTAGGGTTTAGGGTTTTCTGAGAACAATGTGTATATTTTGCTAGACCTCTAGGAATTAGGGTTTACGGTTTAGGGTTTTGTGGGAACATTGTGTATGTTTTGCTAGACCTCTATTTACATCTCGTTTAACCTCAATAGCAAACATGACTTGATTCGTATGCTTTCTTTTTTGGAAACTTTACGAAACTGAAAAACAATCAAACTAGGAGATTCAATCAATAAGAGACTCACACGTGCCTCATTTGCATTTTATGAGTGGTTTAGGGTTTAGGGTTTACGTTTAGGGTTTTATGAGAACAATGTGTATGTTTTGCTAGTCCTCTACGAATTAGTGTTTAGAGTTTAGGTTTAGGGTTTTGTGAGAATAATGTGTATCTTTTGCTAGACCTCTAGGAATTAGGGTTTACGGTTTAGGGTTTTATGAGAACATTGTGTATGTTTTGCTATACCTCTATTTACATCTCGTTTAACCTCAATAGCAAACATTACTTGATTTGTATGCTTTCTTCTTTGGAAACTCTACGAAACTGAAAAACAATCAAACTAGGAGTTTCAATCACTAGGAGACTCTCACGTGCCTCATTTGCATTTTGTGAGTGATTTTGGGTTAAGGGTTTAGGGTTTAGGTTTTTGTGAGAACAATGTGTATATTTTGCTAGACCTCTAGGAATAAGGGTTTACGGTTTAGGGTTTTGTGAGAACATTGTGTATGTTTTGCTAGACCTCTATTTACATCTCGTTTAACCTCAATAGCAAACATGACTTGATTCGTATGCTTTCTTTTTTGGAAACTCTACGAAACTGAAAAACAATCAAACTAGAAGATTCAAAAACTAGGAGACTCTCACATGCCTCATTTGCATTTTGTGAGTGGTTTAGGGTTTAGGGTTTAGGGTTTACATTTAGGGTTTTGTGAGAACAATGTGTATGTTTGCTAGTCCTCTACGAATTAGTGTTTAGAGTTTAGGGTTTAGGGTTTTGTGAGAATAATGTGTATGTTTTGCTAGTCCTCTAGGAATTAGGGTTTACGGTTTAGGGTTTTGTGAGAACGTTGTGTATGTTTTGCTATACCTCTATTTACATCTCGTTTAACCTCAATAGCAAACATTACTTGATTTGTATGCTTTCTTCTTTGGAAACTCTACGAAACTGAAAAACAATCAAACTAGGAGATTCAATCACTAGGAGACTCTCACGTGCCTCATTTGCATTTTGTGAGTGCTTTAGGGTTAAGGGTTTAGGGTTTAAGGTTTTGTGAGAACAATGTGTATATTTTGCTAGACCTCTAGGAATAAGGGTTTACGGTTTAGGGTTTTGTGAGAACATTGTGTATGTTTTGCTAGACCTCTATTTACATCTCGTTTAACCTCAATAGCAAACATGACTTGATTCGTATGCTTTCTTTTTTGGAAACTCTACGAAACTGAAAAACAATCAAACTAGAAGATTCAATCACTTGGAGACTCTCACGTGCCTCATTTGCATTTTGTGAGTGGTTTAGGGTTTAGGGTTTACATTTAGGGTTTTATGAGAACAATGTGTATGTTTGCTAGTCCTCTACGAATTAGTGTTTAGAGTTTAGGGTTTAGGGTTTTGTGAGAATAACGTGTATGTTTTGCTAGTCCTCTAGGAATTAGGGTTTACGGTTTAGGGTTTTGTGAGAACATTGTGTATGTTTTGCTATACCTCTATTTACATCTCGTTTAACCTCAATAGCAAACATTACTTGATTTGTATGCTTTCTTCTTTGGAAACTCTACGAAACTAAAAAACAATCAAACTAGGAGATTCAATCACTAGGAGACTCTCACGTGCCTCATTTGCATTTTGTGAGTGCTTTAGGGTTAAGGGTTTTGTGAGAACAATGTGTATATTTTGCTAGACCTCTAGGAATAAGGGTTTACGGTTTAGGGTTTTGTGAGAACATTGTGTATGTTTTGCTAGACCTCTATTTACATCTCGTTTAACCTCAATAGCAAACATGACTTGATTCGTATGCTTTCTTTTTTGGAAACTCTACGAAACTGAAAAAACAATCAAACTAGGAGATTCTATCACTAGGAAACTCTCACGTGCCTCATTTCCATTTTGTGAGTGGTTTAGGGTTAAGGGTTTAGGGTTTAGGGTTTATGGTTTTCTGAGAACAATGTGTATATTTTGCTAGACCTCTAGGAATTAGGGTTTACGGTTTAGGGTTTTGTGGGAACATTGTGTATGTTTTGCTAGACCTCTATTTACATCTCGTTTAACCTCAACAGCAAACATGACTTGATTCGTATGCTTTCCTTTTTGGAAACTCTACGAAACTGAAAAACAATCAAACTAGAAGATTCAATCACTTGGAGACTCTCACGTGCCTCATTTGCATTTTGTGAGTGGTTTAGGCTTTAGGGTTAAGGGTTTAGGGTTTAGGGTTTTGTGAGACAATGTGTATATTTTGCTAGACCTCTATTTACATCTCGTTTAACCTCAATAGCAAATATGACTTGATTCGTATGTTTTCTTTTTTGGAAACTCAACGAAACTGAAAAAACAATCAAACTAGGAGATTCAATCATTAGGAAACTCTCATGTGCGTCATTTCCATTTTGTGAGTGGTTTAGGGTTAAGGGTTTAGGGTTTAGGGTTTAGGGTTTTCTGAGAACAATATGTATATTTTGCTAGACCTCTAGGAATTAGGGTTTACGGTTTAGGGTTTTGTGGGAACATTGTGTATGTTTTGCTAGACCTCTATTTACATCTCGTTTAACCTCAACAGCAAACATGACTTGATTCGTATGCTTTCTTTTTTGGAAACTTTACGAAACTGAAAAACAATCAAACTAGGAGATTCAATCAATAAGAGACTCACACGTGCCTCATTTGCATTTTATGAGTGGTTTAGGGTTTAGGGTTTACGTTTAGGGTTTTATGAGAACAATGTGTATGTTTTGCTAGTCCTCTAGGAATTAGTGTTTAGAGTTTAGGTTTAGGGTTTTGTGAGAATAATGTGTATCTTTTGCTAGTCCTCTAGGAATTAGGGTTTACGGTTTAGGGTTTTGTGAGAACATTGTGTATGTTTTGCTATACCTCTATTTACATCTCGTTTAACCTCAATAGCAAACATTACTTGATTTGTATGCTTTCTTCTTTGGAAACTCTACGAAACTGAAAAACAATCAAACTTGGAGATTCAATCACTAGGAGACTCTCACGTGCCTCATTTGCATTTTGTGAGTGCTTTTGGATTAAGGGTTTAGGGTTTAGGGTTTTGTGAGAACAATGTGTATATTTTGCTAGACCTCTAGAATAAGGGTTTACGGTTTAGGGTTTGTGAGAACATTGTGTATGTTTTGCTAGACCTCTATTTACATCTCGTTTAACCTCAATAGCAAACATGACTTGATTCGTATGCTTTCTCTTTTGGAAACTCTACGAAACTGAAAAACAATCAAACTAGAAGATTCAAAAGCTAGGAGACTCTCACATGCTTCATTTGCATTTTGTGAGTGGTTTAGGGTTTAGGGTTTAGGGTTTACATTTAGGGTTTTGTGAGAACAATGTGTATGTTTGCTAGTCCTCTACGAATTAGTGTTTAGAGTTTAGGGTTTAGGGTTTTGTGAGAATAATGTGTATGTTTTGCTAGTCCTCTAGGAATTAGGGTTTACGGTTTAGGGTTTTGTGAGAACGTTGTGTATGTTTTGCTATACCTCTATTTACATCTCGTTTAACCTCAATAGCAAACATTACTTGATTTGTATGCTTTCTTCTTTGGAAACTCTACGAAACTGAAAAAAATCAAACTAGGAGATTCAATCACTAGGAGACTCTCACGTGCCTCATTTGCATTTTGTGAGTGCTTTAGGGTTAAGGGTTTAGGGTTTAGGGTTTTGTGAGAACAATGTGTATATTTTGCTAGACCTCTAGGAATAAGGGTTTACGGTTTAGGGTTTTGTGAGAACATTGTGTATGTTTTGCTAGACCTCTATTTACATCTCGTTTAACCTCAATAGCAAACATGACTTGATTCGTATGCTTTCTTTTTTGGAAACTCTACGAAACTGAAAAACAATCAAACTAGAAGATTCAATCACTTGGAGACTCTCACGTGCCTCATTTGCATTTTGTGAGTGGTTTAGGGTTTAGGGTTTAGGGTTTACATTTAGGGTTTTATGAGAACAATGTGTATGTTTGCTAGTCCTCTACGAATTAGTGTTTAGAGTTTAGGTTTAGGGTTTTGTGAGAATAATGTGTATCTTTTGCTAGACCTCTAGGAATTAGGGTTTACGGTTTAGGGTTTTGTGAGAACATTGTGTATGTTTTGCTATA
Source organism: Arabis hirsuta (assembly GCA_964056655.1). NCBI lineage: Eukaryota > Viridiplantae > Streptophyta > Magnoliopsida > Brassicales > Brassicaceae > Arabis > Arabis hirsuta. The sequence continues at coordinate 19,480,039 of OZ053303.1, forward strand.
CCTCTATTTACATCTCGTTTAACCTCAATAGCAAACATTACTTGATTTGTATGCTTTCTTCTTTGGAAACTCTACGAAACTGAAAAACAATCAAACTAGGAGTTTCAATCACTAGGAGACTCTCACGTGCCTCATTTGCATTTTGTGAGTGCTTTTGGGTTAAGGGTTTAGGGTTTAGGGTTTTGTGAGAACAATGTGTATATTTTGCTAGACCTCTAGGAATAAGGGTTTACGGTTTAGAGTTTTGTGAGAACATTGTGTATGTTTTGCTATACCTCTATTTACATCTCGTTTAACCTCAATAGCAAACATGACTTGATTCGTATGCTTTCTTTTTTGGAAACTCAACGAAACTGAAAAAACAATCAAACTAGGAGATTCAATCATTAGGAAACTCTCACGTGCGTCATTTCCATTTTGTGAGTGGTTTAGGGTTAAGGGTTTAGGGTTTAGGGTTTAGGGTTTTCTGAGAACAATGTGTATATTTTGCTAGACCTCTAGGAATTAGGGTTTACGGTTTAGGGTTTTGTGGGAACATTGTGTATGTTTTGCTAGACCTCTATTTACATCTCGTTTAACCTCAATAGCAAACATGACTTGATTCGTATGCTTTCTTTTTTGGAAACTTTACGAAACTGAAAAACAATCAAACTAGGAGATTCAATCAATAAGAGACTCACACGTGCCTCATTTGCATTTTATGAGTGGTTTAGGGTTTAGGGTTTACGTTTAGGGTTTTATGAGAACAATGTGTATGTTTTGCTAGTCCTCTACGAATTAGTGTTTAGAGTTTAGGTTTAGGGTTTTGTGAGAATAATGTGTATCTTTTGCTAGACCTCTAGGAATTAGGGTTTACGGTTTAGGGTTTTATGAGAACATTGTGTATGTTTTGCTATACCTCTATTTACATCTCGTTTAACCTCAATAGCAAACATTACTTGATTTGTATGCTTTCTTCTTTGGAAACTCTACGAAACTGAAAAACAATCAAACTAGGAGTTTCAATCACTAGGAGACTCTCACGTGCCTCATTTGCATTTTGTGAGTGATTTTGGGTTAAGGGTTTAGGGTTTAGGTTTTTGTGAGAACAATGTGTATATTTTGCTAGACCTCTAGGAATAAGGGTTTACGGTTTAGGGTTTTGTGAGAACATTGTGTATGTTTTGCTAGACCTCTATTTACATCTCGTTTAACCTCAATAGCAAACATGACTTGATTCGTATGCTTTCTTTTTTGGAAACTCTACGAAACTGAAAAACAATCAAACTAGAAGATTCAAAAACTAGGAGACTCTCACATGCCTCATTTGCATTTTGTGAGTGGTTTAGGGTTTAGGGTTTAGGGTTTACATTTAGGGTTTTGTGAGAACAATGTGTATGTTTGCTAGTCCTCTACGAATTAGTGTTTAGAGTTTAGGGTTTAGGGTTTTGTGAGAATAATGTGTATGTTTTGCTAGTCCTCTAGGAATTAGGGTTTACGGTTTAGGGTTTTGTGAGAACGTTGTGTATGTTTTGCTATACCTCTATTTACATCTCGTTTAACCTCAATAGCAAACATTACTTGATTTGTATGCTTTCTTCTTTGGAAACTCTACGAAACTGAAAAACAATCAAACTAGGAGATTCAATCACTAGGAGACTCTCACGTGCCTCATTTGCATTTTGTGAGTGCTTTAGGGTTAAGGGTTTAGGGTTTAAGGTTTTGTGAGAACAATGTGTATATTTTGCTAGACCTCTAGGAATAAGGGTTTACGGTTTAGGGTTTTGTGAGAACATTGTGTATGTTTTGCTAGACCTCTATTTACATCTCGTTTAACCTCAATAGCAAACATGACTTGATTCGTATGCTTTCTTTTTTGGAAACTCTACGAAACTGAAAAACAATCAAACTAGAAGATTCAATCACTTGGAGACTCTCACGTGCCTCATTTGCATTTTGTGAGTGGTTTAGGGTTTAGGGTTTACATTTAGGGTTTTATGAGAACAATGTGTATGTTTGCTAGTCCTCTACGAATTAGTGTTTAGAGTTTAGGGTTTAGGGTTTTGTGAGAATAACGTGTATGTTTTGCTAGTCCTCTAGGAATTAGGGTTTACGGTTTAGGGTTTTGTGAGAACATTGTGTATGTTTTGCTATACCTCTATTTACATCTCGTTTAACCTCAATAGCAAACATTACTTGATTTGTATACTTTCTTCTTTGGAAACTCTACGAAACTAAAAAACAATCAAACTAGGAGATTCAATCACTAGGAGACTCTCACGTGCCTCATTTGCATTTTGTGAGTGCTTTAGGGTTAAGGGTTTTGTGAGAACAATGTGTATATTTTGCTAGACCTCTAGGAATAAGGGTTTACGGTTTAGGGTTTTGTGAGAACATTGTGTATGTTTTGCTAGACCTCTATTTACATCTCGTTTAACCTCAATAGCAAACATGACTTGATTCGTATGCTTTCTTTTTTGGAAACTCTACGAAACTGAAAAAACAATCAAACTAGGAGATTCTATCACTAGGAAACTCTCACGTGCCTCATTTCCATTTTGTGAGTGGTTTAGGGTTAAGGGTTTAGGGTTTAGGGTTTATGGTTTTCTGAGAACAATGTGTATATTTTGCTAGACCTCTAGGAATTAGGGTTTACGGTTTAGGGTTTTGTGGGAACATTGTGTATGTTTTGCTAGACCTCTATTTACATCTCGTTTAACCTCAACAGCAAACATGACTTGATTCGTATGCTTTCTTTTTTGGAAACTCTACGAAACTGAAAAACAATCAAACTAGAAGATTCAATCACTTGGAGACTCTCACGTGCCTCATTTGCATTTTGTGAGTGGTTTAGGCTTTAGGGTTAAGGGTTTAGGGTTTAGGGTTTTGTGAGACAATGTGTATATTTTGCTAGACCTCTATTTACATCTCGTTTAACCTCAATAGCAAATATGACTTGATTCGTATGTTTTCTTTTTTGGAAACTCAACGAAACTGAAAAAACAATCAAACTAGGAGATTCAATCATTAGGAAACTCTCATGTGCGTCATTTCCATTTTGTGAGTGGTTTAGGGTTAAGGGTTTAGGGTTTAGGGTTTAGGGTTTTCTGAGAACAATATGTATATTTTGCTAGACCTCTAGGAATTAGGGTTTACGGTTTAGGGTTTTGTGGGAACATTGTGTATGTTTTGCTAGACCTCTATTTACATCTCGTTTAACCTCAACAGCAAACATGACTTGATTCGTATGCTTTCTTTTTTGGAAACTTTACGAAACTGAAAAACAATCAAACTAGGAGATTCAATCAATAAGAGACTCACACGTGCCTCATTTGCATTTTATGAGTGGTTTAGGGTTTAGGGTTTACGTTTAGGGTTTTATGAGAACAATGTGTATGTTTTGCTAGTCCTCTACGAATTAGTGTTTAGAGTTTAGGTTTAGGGTTTTGTGAGAATAATGTGTATCTTTTGCTAGTCCTCTAGGAATTAGGGTTTACGGTTTAGGGTTTTGTGAGAACATTGTGTATGTTTTGCTATACCTCTATTTACATCTCGTTTAACCTCAATAGCAAACATTACTTGATTTGTATGCTTTCTTCTTTGGAAACTCTACGAAACTGAAAAACAATCAAACTTGGAGATTCAATCACTAGGAGACTCTCACGTGCCTCATTTGCATTTTGTGAGTGCTTTTGGATTAAGGGTTTAGGGTTTAGGGTTTTGTGAGAACAATGTGTATATTTTGCTAGACCTCTAGAATAAGGGTTTACGGTTTAGGGTTTGTGAGAACATTGTGTATGTTTTGCTAGACCTCTATTTACATCTCGTTTAACCTCAATAGCAAACATGACTTGATTCGTATGCTTTCTCTTTTGGAAACTCTACGAAACTGAAAAACAATCAAACTAGAAGATTCAAAAGCTAGGAGACTCTCACATGCTTCATTTGCATTTTGTGAGTGGTTTAGGGTTTAGGGTTTAGGGTTTACATTTAGGGTTTTGTGAGAACAATGTGTATGTTTGCTAGTCCTTTACGAATTAGTGTTTAGAGTTTAGGGTTTAGGGTTTTGTGAGAATAATGTGTATGTTTTGCTAGTCCTCTAGGAATTAGGGTTTACGGTTTAGGGTTTTGTGAGAACGTTGTGTATGTTTTGCTATACCTCTATTTACATCTCGTTTAACCTCAATAGCAAACATTACTTGATTTGTATGCTTTCTTCTTTGGAAACTCTACGAAACTGAAAAAAATCAAACTAGGAGATTCAATCACTAGGAGACTCTCACGTGCCTCATTTGCATTTTGTGAGTGCTTTAGGGTTAAGGGTTTAGGGTTTAGGGTTTTGTGAGAACAATGTGTATATTTTGCTAGACCTCTAGGAATAAGGGTTTACGGTTTAGGGTTTTGTGAGAACATTGTGTATGTTTTGCTAGACCTCTATTTACATCTCGTTTAACCTCAATAGCAAACATGACTTGATTCGTATGCTTTCTTTTTTGGAAACTCTACGAAACTGAAAAACAATCAAACTAGAAGATTCAATCACTTGGAGACTCTCACGTGCCTCATTTGCATTTTGTGAGTGGTTTAGGGTTTAGGGTTTAGGGTTTACATTTAGGGTTTTATGAGAACAATGTGTATGTTTGCTAGTCCTCTACGAATTAGTGTTTAGAGTTTAGGTTTAGGGTTTTGTGAGAATAATGTGTATCTTTTGCTAGACCTCTAGGAATTAGGGTTTACGGTTTAGGGTTTTGTGAGAACATTGTGTATGTTTTGCTATACCTCTATTTACATCTCGTTTAACCTCAATAGCAAACATTACTTGATTTGTATGCTTTCTTCTTTGGAAACTCTACGAAACTGAAAAACAATCAAACTAGGAGTTTCAATCACTAGGAGACTCTCACGTGCCTCATTTGCATTTTGTGAGTGCTTTTGGGTTAAGGGTTTAGGGTTTAGGGTTTTGTGAGAACAATGTGTATATTTTGCTAGACCTCTAGGAATAAGGGTTTACGGTTTAGAGTTTTGTGAGAACATTGTGTATGTTTTGCTATACCTCTATTTACATCTCGTTTAACCTCAATAGCAAACATGACTTGATTCGTATGCTTTCTTTTTTGGAAACTCAACGAAACTGAAAAAACAATCAAACTAGGAGATTCAATCATTAGGAAACTCTCACGTGCGTCATTTCCATTTTGTGAGTGGTTTAGGGTTAAGGGTTTAGGGTTTAGGGTTTAGGGTTTTCTGAGAACAATGTGTATATTTTGCTAGACCTCTAGGAATTAGGGTTTACGGTTTAGGGTTTTGTGGGAACATTGTGTATGTTTTGCTAGACCTCTATTTACATCTCGTTTAACCTCAATAGCAAACATGACTTGATTCGTATGCTTTCTTTTTTGGAAACTTTACGAAACTGAAAAACAATCAAACTAGGAGATTCAATCAATAAGAGACTCACACGTGCCTCATTTGCATTTTATGAGTGGTTTAGGGTTTAGGGTTTACGTTTAGGGTTTTATGAGAACAATGTGTATGTTTTGCTAGTCCTCTACGAATTAGTGTTTAGAGTTTAGGTTTAGGGTTTTGTGAGAATAATGTGTATCTTTTGCTAGACCTCTAGGAATTAGGGTTTACGGTTTAGGGTTTTATGAGAACATTGTGTATGTTTTGCTATACCTCTATTTACATCTCGTTTAACCTCAATAGCAAACATTACTTGATTTGTATGCTTTCTTCTTTGGAAACTCTACGAAACTGAAAAACAATCAAACTAGGAGTTTCAATCACTAGGAGACTCTCACGTGCCTCATTTGCATTTTGTGAGTGATTTTGGGTTAAGGGTTTAGGGTTTAGGTTTTTGTGAGAACAATGTGTATATTTTGCTAGACCTCTAGGAATAAGGGTTTACGGTTTAGGGTTTTGTGAGAACATTGTGTATGTTTTGCTAGACCTCTATTTACATCTCGTTTAACCTCAATAGCAAACATGACTTGATTCGTATGCTTTCTTTTTTGGAAACTCTACGAAACTGAAAAACAATCAAACTAGAAGATTCAAAAACTAGGAGACTCTCACATGCCTCATTTGCATTTTGTGAGTGGTTTAGGGTTTAGGGTTTAGGGTTTACATTTAGGGTTTTGTGAGAACAATGTGTATGTTTGCTAGTCCTCTACGAATTAGTGTTTAGAGTTTAGGGTTTAGGGTTTTGTGAGAATAATGTGTATGTTTTGCTAGTCCTCTAGGAATTAGGGTTTACGGTTTAGGGTTTTGTGAGAACGTTGTGTATGTTTTGCTATACCTCTATTTACATCTCGTTTAACCTCAATAGCAAACATTACTTGATTTGTATGCTTTCTTCTTTGGAAACTCTACGAAACTGAAAAACAATCAAACTAGGAGATTCAATCACTAGGAGACTCTCACGTGCCTCATTTGCATTTTGTGAGTGCTTTAGGGTTAAGGGTTTAGGGTTTAAGGTTTTGTGAGAACAATGTGTATATTTTGCTAGACCTCTAGGAATAAGGGTTTACGGTTTAGGGTTTTGTGAGAACATTGTGTATGTTTTGCTAGACCTCTATTTACATCTCGTTTAACCTCAATAGCAAACATGACTTGATTCGTATGCTTTCTTTTTTGGAAACTCTACGAAACTGAAAAACAATCAAACTAGAAGATTCAATCACTTGGAGACTCTCACGTGCCTCATTTGCATTTTGTGAGTGGTTTAGGGTTTAGGGTTTACATTTAGGGTTTTATGAGAACAATGTGTATGTTTGCTAGTCCTCTACGAATTAGTGTTTAGAGTTTAGGGTTTAGGGTTTTGTGAGAATAACGTGTATGTTTTGCTAGTCCTCTAGGAATTAGGGTTTACGGTTTAGGGTTTTGTGAGAACATTGTGTATGTTTTGCTATACCTCTATTTACATCTCGTTTAACCTCAATAGCAAACATTACTTGATTTGTATACTTTCTTCTTTGGAAACTCTACGAAACTAAAAAACAATCAAACTAGGAGATTCAATCACTAGGAGACTCTCACGTGCCTCATTTGCATTTTGTGAGTGCTTTAGGGTTAAGGGTTTTGTGAGAACAATGTGTATATTTTGCTAGACCTCTAGGAATAAGGGTTTACGGTTTAGGGTTTTGTGAGAACATTGTGTATGTTTTGCTAGACCTCTATTTACATCTCGTTTAACCTCAATAGCAAACATGACTTGATTCGTATGCTTTCTTTTTTGGAAACTCTACGAAACTGAAAAAACAATCAAACTAGGAGATTCTATCACTAGGAAACTCTCACGTGCCTCATTTCCATTTTGTGAGTGGTTTAGGGTTAAGGGTTTAGGGTTTAGGGTTTATGGTTTTCTGAGAACAATGTGTATATTTTGCTAGACCTCTAGGAATTAGGGTTTACGGTTTAGGGTTTTGTGGGAACATTGTGTATGTTTTGCTAGACCTCTATTTACATCTCGTTTAACCTCAACAGCAAACATGACTTGATTCGTATGCTTTCTTTTTTGGAAACTCTACGAAACTGAAAAACAATCAAACTAGAAGATTCAATCACTTGGAGACTCTCACGTGCCTCATTTGCATTTTGTGAGTGGTTTAGGCTTTAGGGTTAAGGGTTTAGGGTTTAGGGTTTTGTGAGACAATGTGTATATTTTGCTAGACCTCTATTTACATCTCGTTTAACCTCAATAGCAAATATGACTTGATTCGTATGTTTTCTTTTTTGGAAACTCAACGAAACTGAAAAAACAATCAAACTAGGAGATTCAATCATTAGGAAACTCTCATGTGCGTCATTTCCATTTTGTGAGTGGTTTAGGGTTAAGGGTTTAGGGTTTAGGGTTTAGGGTTTTCTGAGAACAATATGTATATTTTGCTAGACCTCTAGGAATTAGGGTTTACGGTTTAGGGTTTTGTGGGAACATTGTGTATGTTTTGCTAGACCTCTATTTACATCTCGTTTAACCTCAACAGCAAACATGACTTGATTCGTATGCTTTCTTTTTTGGAAACTTTACGAAACTGAAAAACAATCAAACTAGGAGATTCAATCAATAAGAGACTCACACGTGCCTCATTTGCATTTTATGAGTGGTTTAGGGTTTAGGGTTTACGTTTAGGGTTTTATGAGAACAATGTGTATGTTTTGCTAGTCCTCTACGAATTAGTGTTTAGAGTTTAGGTTTAGGGTTTTGTGAGAATAATGTGTATCTTTTGCTAGTCCTCTAGGAATTAGGGTTTACGGTTTAGGGTTTTGTGAGAACATTGTGTATGTTTTGCTATACCTCTATTTACATCTCGTTTAACCTCAATAGCAAACATTACTTGATTTGTATGCTTTCTTCTTTGGAAACTCTACGAAACTGAAAAACAATCAAACTTGGAGATTCAATCACTAGGAGACTCTCACGTGCCTCATTTGCATTTTGTGAGTGCTTTTGGATTAAGGGTTTAGGGTTTAGGGTTTTGTGAGAACAATGTGTATATTTTGCTAGACCTCTAGAATAAGGGTTTACGGTTTAGGGTTTGTGAGAACATTGTGTATGTTTTGCTAGACCTCTATTTACATCTCGTTTAACCTCAATAGCAAACATGACTTGATTCGTATGCTTTCTCTTTTGGAAACTCTACGAAACTGAAAAACAATCAAACTAGAAGATTCAAAAGCTAGGAGACTCTCACATGCTTCATTTGCATTTTGTGAGTGGTTTAGGGTTTAGGGTTTAGGGTTTACATTTAGGGTTTTGTGAGAACAATGTGTATGTTTGCTAGTCCTTTACGAATTAGTGTTTAGAGTTTAGGGTTTAGGGTTTTGTGAGAATAATGTGTATGTTTTGCTAGTCCTCTAGGAATTAGGGTTTACGGTTTAGGGTTTTGTGAGAACGTTGTGTATGTTTTGCTATACCTCTATTTACATCTCGTTTAACCTCAATAGCAAACATTACTTGATTTGTATGCTTTCTTCTTTGGAAACTCTACGAAACTGAAAAAAATCAAACTAGGAGATTCAATCACTAGGAGACTCTCACGTGCCTCATTTGCATTTTGTGAGTGCTTTAGGGTTAAGGGTTTAGGGTTTAGGGTTTTGTGAGAACAATGTGTATATTTTGCTAGACCTCTAGGAATAAGGGTTTACGGTTTAGGGTTTTGTGAGAACATTGTGTATGTTTTGCTAGACCTCTATTTACATCTCGTTTAACCTCAATAGCAAACATGACTTGATTCGTATGCTTTCTTTTTTGGAAACTCTACGAAACTGAAAAACAATCAAACTAGAAGATTCAATCACTTGGAGACTCTCACGTGCCTCATTTGCATTTTGTGAGTGGTTTAGGGTTTAGGGTTTAGGGTTTACATTTAGGGTTTTATGAGAACAATGTGTATGTTTGCTAGTCCTCTACGAATTAGTGTTTAGAGTTTAGGGTTTATGGTTTTGAGAGAATAATGTGTATGTTTTGCTAGTCCTCTAGGAATTAGGGTTTACGGTTTAGGGTTTTGTGAGAACATTGTGTATGTTTTGCTATAACTCTATTTACATCTCGTTTAACCTCAATAGCAAACATTACTTGATTTGTATGCTTTCTTCTTTGGAAACTCTACGAAACTAAAAAACAATCAAACTAGGAGATTCAATCACTAGGAGACTCTCACGTGCCTCATTTGCATTTTGTTAGTGCTTTAGGGTTAAGGGTTTAGGGTTTAGGGTTTTGTGAGACAATGTGTATATTTTGCTAGACCTCTAGGAATAATGGTTTACGGTTTAGGGTTTTGTGAGAACATTGTGTATGTTTTGCTAGACCTCTATTTACATCTCGTTTAACCTCAATAGCAAACATGACTTGATTCGTATGCTTTCTTTTTTGGAAACTCTACGAAACTGAAAAACAATCAAACTAGAAGATTCAAAAACTAGGAGACTCTCACATGCCTTATTTGCATTTTGTGAGTGGTTTAGGGTTTAGGGTTTAGGGTTTACATTTATGGTTTTGTGAGAACAATGTGTATGTTTGCTAGTCCTCTACGAATTAGAGTTTAGAGTTTAGGGTTTAGGGTTTTGTGAGAATAATGTGTATGTTTTGCTAGTCCTCTAGGAATTAGGGTTTACGGTTTAGGGTTTTCTGAGAACAATGTGTATGTTTTGCTAGATCTCTGTTTACATCTCGTTTAACCTCAATTGCAAACATGACTTTATTCGTATGCTTTCTTTTTTGGAAACTCTACGAAACTGAAAAACAATCAAACTAGGAGATTCAATCACTAGGAGACTCTCACGTGCCTCATTTGCATTTTGTTAGTGCTTTAGGGTTAAGGGTTTAGGGTTTAGTGTTTTGTGAGACAATGTGTATATTTTGCTAGACCTCTAGGAATAAGGGTTTACGGTTTAGGGTTTTGTGAGAACATTGTGTATGTTTTGCTAGACCTCTATTTACATCTCGTTTAACCTCAATAGCAAACATGACTTGATTCGTATGCTTTCTTTTTTGGAAACTCTACGAAACTGAAAAACAATCAAACTAGAAGATTCAAAAACTAGGAGACTCTCACATGCCACATTTGCATTTTGTGAGTGGTTTAGGGTTTAGGGTTTAGGGTTTACATTTAGGGTTGTGTGAGAACAATGTATATGTTTGCTAGTCCTCTACGAATTAGAGTTTAGAGTTTAGGGTTTAGGGTTTTGTGAGAATAATGTGTATGTTTTGCTAGTCCTCTAGGAATTAGGGTTTACGGTTTAGGGTTTTCTGAGAACAATGTGTATGTTTTGCTATACCTCTATTTACATCTCGTTTAACCTCAATAGCAAACATTACTTGATTTGTATGCTTTCTTCTTTGGAAACTCTACAAAACTGAAAAAAAATCAAACTAGGAGATTCAATCACTAGGAGACTCTCACGTGCCTCATTTGCATTTTGTGAGTGCTTTAGGGTTAAGGGTTTAGGGTTTAGGGTTTTGTGAGAACAATGTGTATATTTTGCTAGACCTCTAGGAATAAGGGTTTACGGTTTAGGGTTTTGTGAGAACATTGTGTATGTTTTGCTATACCTCTATTTACATCTCGTTTAACCTCAATAGCAAACATTACTTGATTTGTATGCTTTCTTCTTTGGAAACTCTACGAAACTGAAAAACAATCAAACTAGGAGTTTCAATCACTAGGAGACTCTCACGTGCCTCATGTGCATTTTGTGAGTGGTTTAGGGTTAAGGGTTTAGGGTTTAAGGTTTAGTGTTTTGTGAGAACATTGTGTATATTTTGCTAGACCTCTAGGAATAAGGGTTTACGGTTTAGGGTTTTGTGAGAACATTGTGTATGTTTTGCTATACCTCTATTTACATCTCGTTTAACCTCAATAGCAAACATTACTTGATTTGTATGCTTTCTTCTTTGGAAACTCTACGAAACTGAAAAACAATCAAACTAGGAGTTTCAATCACTAGGAGACTCTCACGTGCCTAATGTGCATTTTGTGAGTGGTTTAGGGTTAAGGGTTTAGGGTTTAGGGTTTTGTGAGACAATGTGTATATTTTGCTAGACCTCTAGGAATAATGGTTTACGGTTTAGGGTTTTGTGAGAACATTGTGTATGTTTTGCTAGACCTCTATTTACATCTCGTTTAACCTCAATAGCAAACATGACTTGATTCGTATGCTTTCTTTTTTGGAAACTCTACGAAACTGAAAAACAATCAAACTAGAAGATTCAAAAACTAGGAGACTCTCACATGCCTTATTTGCATTTTGTGAGTGGTTTAGGGTTTAGGGTTTAGGGTTTACATTTATGGTTTTGTGAGAACAATGTGTATGTTTGCTAGTCCTCTACGAATTAGAGTTTAGAGTTTAGGGTTTAGGGTTTTGTGAGAATAATGTGTATGTTTTGCTAGTCCTCTAGGAATTAGGGTTTACGGTTTAGGGTTTTCTGAGAACAATGTGTATGTTTTGCTAGATCTCTGTTTACATCTCGTTTAACCTCAATTGCAAACATGACTTTATTCGTATGCTTTCTTTTTTGGAAACTCTACGAAACTGAAAAACAATCAAACTAGGAGATTCAATCACTAGGAGACTCTCACGTGCCTCATTTGCATTTTGTTAGTGCTTTAGGGTTAAGGGTTTAGGGTTTAGTGTTTTGTGAGACAATGTGTATATTTTGCTAGACCTCTAGGAATAAGGGTTTACGGTTTAGGGTTTTGTGAGAACATTGTGTATGTTTTGCTAGATCTCTATTTACATCTCGTTTAACCTCAATAGCAAACATGACTTGATTCGTATGCTTTCTTTTTTGGAAACTCTACGAAACTGAAAAACAATCAAACTAGAAGATTCAAAAACTAGGAGACTCTCACATGCCACATTTGCATTTTGTGAGTGGTTTAGGGTTTAGGGTTTAGGGTTTACATTTAGGGTTGTGTGAGAACAATGTATATGTTTGCTAGTCCTCTACGAATTAGAGTTTAGAGTTTAGGGTTTAGGGTTTTGTGAGAATAATGTGTATGTTTTGCTAGTCCTCTAGGAATTAGGGTTTACGGTTTAGGGTTTTCTGAGAACAATGTGTATGTTTTGCTATACCTCTATTTACATCTCGTTTAACCTCAATAGCAAACATTACTTGATTTGTATGCTTTCTTCTTTGGAAACTCTACAAAACTGAAAAAAAATCAAACTAGGAGATTCAATCACTAGGAGACTCTCACGTGCCTCATTTGCATTTTGTGAGTGCTTTAGGGTTAAGGGTTTAGGGTTTAGGGTTTTGTGAGAACAATGTGTATATTTTGCTAGACCTCTAGGAATAAGGGTTTACGGTTTAGGGTTTTGTGAGAACATTGTGTATGTTTTGCTATACCTCTATTTACATCTCGTTTAACCTCAATAGCAAACATTACTTGATTTGTATGCTTTCTTCTTTGGAAACTCTACGAAACTGAAAAACAATCAAACTAGGAGTTTCAATCACTAGGAGACTCTCACGTGCCTCATGTGCATTTTGTGAGTGGTTTAGGGTTAAGGGTTTAGGGTTTAAGGTTTAGTGTTTTGTGAGAACATTGTGTATATTTTGCTAGACCTCTAGGAATAAGGGTTTACGGTTTAGGGTTTTGTGAGAACATTGTGTATGTTTTGCTATACCTCTATTTACATCTCGTTTAACCTCAATAGCAAACATTACTTGATTTGTATGCTTTCTTCTTTGGAAACTCTACGAAACTGAAAAACAATCAAACTAGGAGTTTCAATCACTAGGAGACTCTCACGTGCCTAATGTGCATTTTGTGAGTGGTTTAGGGTTAAGGGTTTAGGGTTTAGGGTTTAGGGTTTTCTGAGAACAATGTGTATATTTTGCTAGACCTCTAGGAATTAGGGTTTACGGTTTAGGGTTTTGTGGGAACATTGTGTATGTTTTGCTAGACCTCTATTTACATCTCGTTTAACCTCAACAGCAAACATGACTTGATTCGTATGCTTTCTTTTTTGGAAACTTTACGAAACTGAAAAACAATCAAACTAGGAGATTCAATCAATAGGAGACTCACACGTGCCTCATTTGCATTTTATGAGTGGTTTAGGGTTTACGTTTAGGGTTTTATGAGAACAATGTGTATGTTTTGCTAGTCCTCTACGAATTAGTGTTTAGAGTTTAGGTTTAGGGTTTTGTGAGAATAATGTGTATCTTTTGCTAGATCTCTAGGAATTAGGGTTTACGGTTTAGGGTTTTATGAGAACATTGTGTATGTTTTGCTATACCTCTATTTACATCTCGTTTAACCTCAATAGCAAACATTACTTGATTTGTATGCTTTCTTCTTTGGAAACTCTACGAAACTGAAAAACAATCAAACTAGGAGTTTCAATCACTAGGAGACTCTCACGTGCCTCATTTGCATTTTGTGAGTGATTTTGGGTTAAGGGTTTAGGGTTTAGGTTTTTGTGAGAACAATGTGTATATTTTGCTAGACCTCTAGGAATAAGGGTTTGCGGTTTAGGGTTTTGTGAGAACATTGTGTATGTTTTGCTAGACCTCTATTTACATCTCGTTTAACCTCAATAGCATACATGACTTGATTCGTATGCTTTCTTTTTTGGAAACTTTACGAAACTGAAAAACAATCAAACTAGAAGATTCAAAAACTAGGAGACTCTCACATGCCTGATTTGCATTTTGTGAGTGGTTTAGGGTTTACATTTAGGGTTTTATGAGAACAATGTGTATGTTTGCTAGTCCTCTACGAATTAGTGTTTAGAGTTTAGGGTTTAGGGTTTTGTGAGAATAATGTGTATGTTTTGCTAGTCCTCTAGGAATTAGGGTTTACGGTTTAGGGTTTTGTGAGAACGTTGTGTATGTTTTGCTATACCTCTATTTACATCTCGTTTAACCTCAATAGCAAACATTACTTGATTTGTATGCTTTCTTCTTTGGAAACTCTACGAAACTGAAAAACAATCAAACTAGGAGATTCAATCACTAGGAGACTCTCACGTGCCTCATTTGCATTTTGTGAGTGCTTTAGGGTTAAGGGTTTAGGGTTTAGGGTTTTGTGAGAACAATGTGTATATTTTGCTAGACCTCTAGGAATAAGGGTTTACGGTTTAGGGTTTTGTGAGAACATTGTGTATGTTTTGCTAGACCTCTATTTACATCTCGTTTAACCTCAATAGCAAACATGACTTGATTCGTATGCTTTCTTTTTTGGAAACTCTACGAAACTGAAAAACAATCAAACTAGAAGATTCAATCACTTGGAGACTCTCACGTGCCTCATTTGCATTTTGTGAGTGGTTTAGGGTTTAGGGTTTACATTTAGGGTTTTATGAGAAAAATGTGTATGTTTGCTAGTCCTCTACGAATTAGTGTTTAGAGTTTAGGGTTTAGGGTTTTGTGAGAATAATGTGTATGTTTTGCTAGTCCTCTAGGAATTAGGGTTTACGGTTTAGGGTTTTGTGAGAACATTGTGTATGTTTTGCTATACCTCTATTTACATCTCGTTTAACCTCAATAGCAAACATTACTTGATTTGTATGCTTTCTTCTTTGGAAACTCTACGAAACTGAAAAACAATCAAACTAGGAGATTCAATCACTAGGAAACTCTCACGTGCCTCATTTGCATTTTGTGAGTGGTTTAGAGTTTAGGGTTTAGGGTTTACATTTAGGGTTTTATGAGAACAATGTGTATGTTTGCTAGTCCTCTACGAATTAGTGTTTAGAATTTAGGGTTTAGGGTTTTGTGAGAATAATGTGTATGTTTTGCTAGTCCTCTAGGAATTAGGGTTTACGGTTTAGGGTTTTGTGAGAACATTGTGTATGTTTTGCTATACCTCTATTTACATCTCGTTTAACCTCAATAGCAAACATTACTTGATTTGTATGCTTTCTTCTTTGGAAACTCTACGAAACTGAAAAACAATCAAACTAGGAGATTCAATCACTAGGAGACTCTCACGTGCCTCATTTGCATTTTGTGAGTGCTTTAGGGTTAAGGGTTTAGGGTTTAAGGTTTTGTGAGAACAATGTGTATATTTTGCTAGACCTCTAGGAATAAGGGTTTACGGTTTAGGGTTTTGTGAGAACATTGTGTATGTTTTGCTAGACCTCTATTTACATCTCGTTTAACCTCAATAGCAAACATGACTTGATTCGTATGCTTTCTTTTTTGGAAACTCTACGAAACTGAAAAACAATCAAACTAGAAGATTCAATCACTTGGAGACTCTCACGTGCCTCATTTGCATTTTGTGAGTGGTTTAGGGTTTAGGGTTTATGGTTTACATTTAGGGTTTTATGAGAACAATGTGTATGTTTGCTAGTCCTCTACGAATTAGTGTTTAGAGTTTAGGGTTTAGGGTTTTGTGAGAATAATGTGTATGTTTTGCTAGTCCTCTAGGAATTAGGGTTTACGGTTTAGGGTTTTGTGAGAACATTGTGTATGTTTTGCTATACCTCTATTTACATCTCGTTTAACCTCAATAGCAAACATTACTTGATTTGTATGCTTTCTTCTTTGGAAACTCTACGAAACTAAAAAACAATCAAACTAGGAGATTCAATCACTAGGAGACTCTCACGTGCCTCATTTGCATTTTGTGAGTGCTTTAGGGTTAAGGGTTTAGGGTTTAGGGTTTTGTGAGAACAATGTGTATATTTTGCTAGACCTCTAGGAATAAGGGTTTACGGTTTAGGGTTTTGTGAGAACATTGTGTATGTTTTGCTAGACCTCTATTTACATCTCGTTTAACCTCAATAGCAAACATGACTTGATTCGTATGCTTTCTTTTTTGGAAACTCTACGAAACTGAAAAACAATCAAACTAGAAGATTCAATCACTTGGAGACTCTCACGTGCCTCATTTGCATTTTGTGAGTGGTTTAGGGTTTAGGGTTTATGGTTTACATTTAGGGTTTTATGAGAACAATGTGTATGTTTGCTAGTCCTCTACGAATTAGTGTTTAGAGTTTAGGGTTTAGGGTTTTGTGAGAATAATGTGTATGTTTTGCTAGTCCTCTAGGAATTAGGGTTTACGGTTTAGGGTTTTGTGAGAACATTGTGTATGTTTTGCTATACCTCTATTTACATCTCGTTTAACCTCAATAGCAAACATTACTTGATTTGTATGCTTTCTTCTTTGGAAACTCTACGAAACTAAAAAACAATCAAACTAGGAGATTCAATCACTAGGAGACTCTCACGTGCCTCATTTGCATTTTGTGAGTGCTTTAGGGTTAAGGGTATAGGGTTTAGGGTTTTGTGAGAACAATGTGTATATTTTGCTAGACCTCTAGGAATAAGGGTTTACGGTTTAGGGTTTTGTGAGAACATTGTGTATGTTTTGCTAGACCTCTATTTACATCTCGTTTAACCTCAATAGCAAACATGACTTGATTCGTATGCTTTCTTTTTTGGAAACTCTACGAAACTGAAAAACAATCAAACTAGAAGATTCAATCACTTGGAGACTCTCACGTGCCTCATTTGCATTTTGTGAGTGGTTTAGGGTTTAGGGTTTAGGGTTTACATTTAGGGTTTTATGAGAACAATGTGTATGTTTGCTAGTCCTCTACGAATTAGTGTTTAGAGTTTAGGGTTTAGGGTTTTGTGAGAATAATGTGTATGTTTTGCTAGTCCTCTAGGAATTAGGGTTTACGGTTTAGGGTTTTGTGAGAACATTGTGTATGTTTTGCTATACCTCTATTTACATCTCGTTTAACCTCAATAGCAAACATTACTTGATTTGTATGCTTTCTTCTTTGGAAACTCTACGAAACTAAAAAACAATCAAACTAGGAGATTCAATCACTAGGAGACTCTCACGTGCCTCATTTGCATTTTGTGAGTGCTTTAGGGTTAAGGGTTTAGGGTTTAGGGTTTTGTGAGAACAATGTGTATATTTTGCTAGACCTCTAGGAATAAGGGTTTACGGTTTAGGGTTTTGTGAGAACATTGTGTATGTTTTGCTAGACCTCTATTTACATCTCGTTTAACCTCAATAGCAAACATGACTTGATTCGTATGCTTTCTTTTTTGGAAACTCTACGAAACTGAAAAACAATCAAACTAGAAGATTCAATCACTTGGAGACTCTCACGTGCCTCATTTGCATTTTGTGAGTGGTTTAGGGTTTAGGGTTTATGGTTTACATTTAGGGTTTTATGAGAACAATGTGTATGTTTGCTAGTCCTCTACGAATTAGTGTTTAGAGTTTAGGGTTTAGGGTTTTGTGAGAATAATGTGTATGTTTTGCTAGTCCTCTAGGAATTAGGGTTTACGGTTTAGGGTTTTGTGAGAACATTGTGTATGTTTTGCTATACCTCTATTTACATCTCGTTTAACCTCAATAGCAAACATTACTTGATTTGTATGCTTTCTTCTTTGGAAACTCTACGAAACTAAAAAACAATCAAACTAGGAGATTCAATCACTAGGAGACTCTCACGTGCCTCATTTGCATTTTGTGAGTGCTTTAGGGTTAAGGGTATAGGGTTTAGGGTTTTGTGAGAACAATGTGTATATTTTGCTAGACCTCTAGGAATAAGGGTTTACGGTTTAGGGTTTTGTGAGAACATTGTGTATGTTTTGCTAGACCTCTATTTACATCTCGTTTAACCTCAATAGCAAACATGACTTGATTCGTATGCTTTCTTTTTTGGAAACTCTACGAAACTGAAAAACAATCAAACTAGAAGATTCAATCACTTGGAGACTCTCACGTGCCTCATTTGCATTTTGTGAGTGGTTTAGGGTTTAGGGTTTAGGGTTTACATTTACGGTTTTATGAGAACAATGTGTATGTTTGCTAGTCCTCTACGAATTAGTGTTTAGAGTTTAGGGTTTAGGGTTTTGTGAGAATAATGTGTATGTTTTGCTAGTCCTCTAGGAATTAGGGTTTACGGTTTAGGGTTTTGTGAGAACATTGTGTATGTTTTGCTATACCTCTATTTACATCTCGTTTAACCTCAATAGCAAACATTACTTGATTTGTATGCTTTCTTCTTTGGAAACTCTACAAAACTGAAAAACAATCAAACTAGGAGATTCAATCACTAGGAGACTCTCACGTGCCTCATTTGCATTTTGTGAGTTGTTTAGAGTTTAGGGTTTAGGGTTTACATTTAGGGTTTTATGAGAACAATGTGTATGTTTGCTAGTCCTCTACGAATTAGTGTTTAGAGTTTAGGGTTTAGGGTTTTGTGAGAATAATGTGTATGTTTTGCTAGTCCTCTAGGAATTAGGGTTTACGGTTTAGGGTTTTGTGAGAACATTGTGTATGTTTTGCTATACCTCTATTTACATCTCGTTTAACCTCAATAGCAAACATTACTTGATTTGTATGCTTTCTTCTTTGGAAACTCTACGAAACTAAAAAACAATCAAACTAGGAGATTCAATCACTAGGAGACTCTCACGTGCCTCATTTGCATTTTGTGAGTGCTTTAGGGTTAAGGGTTTAGGGTTTTGTGAGAACAATGTGTATATTTTGCTAGACCTCTAGGAATAAGGGTTTACGGTTTAGGGTTTTGTGAAAACATTGTGTATGTTTTGCTAGACCTCTATTTACATCTCGTTTAACCTCAATAGCAAACATGACTTGATTCATATGCTTTCTTTTTTGGAAACTCTACGAAACTGAAAAACAATCAAACTAGAAGATTCAAAAACTAGGAGACTCTCACATGCCTCATTTGCATTTTGTGAGTGGTTTAGGGTTTAGGGTTTAGGGTTTACATTTAGGGTTTTGTGAGAACAATGTGTATGTTTGCTAGTCCTCTACGAATTAGAGTTTAGAGTTTAGGGATTAGGGTTTTGTGAGAATAATGTGTATGTTTTGCTAGTCCTCTAGGAATTAGGGTTTACGGTTTAGGGTTTTCTGAGAACAATGTGTATGTTTTGCTATACCTCTATTTACCTCTCGTTTAACCTCAATAGCAAACATTACTTGATTTGTATGCTTTCTTCTTTGGAAACTCTACGAAACTGAAAAACAATCAAACTAGGAGATTCAATCACTAGGAGACTCTCACGTGCCTCATTTGCATTTTGTGAGTGCTTTAGGGTTAAGGGTTTAGGGTTTAAGGTTTTGTGAGAACAATGTGTATATTTTGCTAGACCTCTAGGAATAAGGGTTTACGGTTTAGGGTTTGTGAGAACATTGTGTATGTTTTGCTAGACCTCTATTTACATCTCGTTTAACCTCAATAGCAAACATGACTTGATTCGATGCTTTCTTTTTTGGAAACTCTACGAAAGTGAAAAAATAATCAAACTAGGAGATTCTATCACTAGGAAACTCTCACGTGCCTCATTTCCATTTTGTGAGTGGTTTAGGGTTTAGGGTTTAGGGTTTTGTGAGAACAATGTGTATATTTTGCTAGACCTCTAGGAATTAGGGTTTACGGTTTAGGGTTTTGTGGGAACATTATGTATGTTTTGCTAGACCTCTATTTACATCTCGTTTAACCTCAATAGCAAACATGACTTGATTCGTATGCTTTCTCTTTTGGAAACTTTACGGAACTGAAAAACAATCAAACTAGGAGATTCAATCAATAAGAGACTCACACGTGCCTCATTTGCATTTTGTGAGTGGTTTAGGGTTTAGGGTTTATGGTTTACATTTAGGGTTTTATGAGAACAATGTGTATGTTTGCTAGTCCTCTACGAATTAGTGTTTAGAGTTTAGGGTTTAGGGTTTTGTGAGAATAATGTGTATGTTTTGCTAGTCCTCTAGGAATTAGGGTTTACGGTTTAGGGTTTTGTGAGAACATTGTGTATGTTTTGCTATACCTCTATTTACATCTCGTTTAACCTCAATAGCAAACATTACTTGATTTGTATGCTTTCTTCTTTGGAAACTCTACGAAACTAAAAAACAATCAAACTAGGAGATTCAATCACTAGGAGACTCTCACGTGCCTCATTTGCATTTTGTGAGTGCTTTAGGGTTAAGGGTTTAGGGTTTAGGGTTTTGTGAGAACAATGTGTATATTTTGCTAGACCTCTAGGAATAAGGGTTTACGGTTTAGGGTTTTGTGAGAACATTGTGTATGTTTTGCTAGACCTCTATTTACATCTCGTTTAACCTCAATAGCAAACATGACTTGATTCGTATGCTTTCTTTTTTGGAAACTCTACGAAACTGAAAAACAATCAAACTAGAAGATTCAATCACTTGGAGACTCTCACGTGCCTCATTTGCATTTTGTGAGTGGTTTAGGGTTTAGGGTTTATGGTTTACATTTAGGGTTTTATGAGAACAATGTGTATGTTTGCTAGTCCTCTACGAATTAGTGTTTAGAGTTTAGGGTTTAGGGTTTTGTGAGAATAATGTGTATGTTTTGCTAGTCCTCTAGGAATTAGGGTTTACGGTTTAGGGTTTTGTGAGAACATTGTGTATGTTTTGCTATACCTCTATTTACATCTCGTTTAACCTCAATAGCAAACATTACTTGATTTGTATGCTTTCTTCTTTGGAAACTCTACGAAACTAAAAAACAATCAAACTAGGAGATTCAATCACTAGGAGACTCTCACGTGCCTCATTTGCATTTTGTGAGTGCTTTAGGGTTAAGGGTATAGGGTTTAGGGTTTTGTGAGAACAATGTGTATATTTTGCTAGACCTCTAGGAATAAGGGTTTACGGTTTAGGGTTTTGTGAGAACATTGTGTATGTTTTGCTAGACCTCTATTTACATCTCGTTTAACCTCAATAGCAAACATGACTTGATTCGTATGCTTTCTTTTTTGGAAACTCTACGAAACTGAAAAACAATCAAACTAGAAGATTCAATCACTTGGAGACTCTCACGTGCCTCATTTGCATTTTGTGAGTGGTTTAGGGTTTAGGGTTTAGGGTTTACATTTACGGTTTTATGAGAACAATGTGTATGTTTGCTAGTCCTCTACGAATTAGTGTTTAGAGTTTAGGGTTTAGGGTTTTGTGAGAATAATGTGTATGTTTTGCTAGTCCTCTAGGAATTAGGGTTTACGGTTTAGGGTTTTGTGAGAACATTGTGTATGTTTTGCTATACCTCTATTTACATCTCGTTTAACCTCAATAGCAAACATTACTTGATTTGTATGCTTTCTTCTTTGGAAACTCTACAAAACTGAAAAACAATCAAACTAGGAGATTCAATCACTAGGAGACTCTCACGTGCCTCATTTGCATTTTGTGAGTTGTTTAGAGTTTAGGGTTTAGGGTTTACATTTAGGGTTTTATGAGAACAATGTGTATGTTTGCTAGTCCTCTACGAATTAGTGTTTAGAGTTTAGGGTTTAGGGTTTTGTGAGAATAATGTGTATGTTTTGCTAGTCCTCTAGGAATTAGGGTTTACGGTTTAGGGTTTTGTGAGAACATTGTGTATGTTTTGCTATACCTCTATTTACATCTCGTTTAACCTCAATAGCAAACATTACTTGATTTGTATGCTTTCTTCTTTGGAAACTCTACGAAACTAAAAAACAATCAAACTAGGAGATTCAATCACTAGGAGACTCTCACGTGCCTCATTTGCATTTTGTGAGTGCTTTAGGGTTAAGGGTTTAGGGTTTTGTGAGAACAATGTGTATATTTTGCTAGACCTCTAGGAATAAGGGTTTACGGTTTAGGGTTTTGTGAAAACATTGTGTATGTTTTGCTAGACCTCTATTTACATCTCGTTTAACCTCAATAGCAAACATGACTTGATTCATATGCTTTCTTTTTTGGAAACTCTACGAAACTGAAAAACAATCAAACTAGAAGATTCAAAAACTAGGAGACTCTCACATGCCTCATTTGCATTTTGTGAGTGGTTTAGGGTTTAGGGTTTAGGGTTTACATTTAGGGTTTTGTGAGAACAATGTGTATGTTTGCTAGTCCTCTACGAATTAGAGTTTAGAGTTTAGGGATTAGGGTTTTGTGAGAATAATGTGTATGTTTTGCTAGTCCTCTAGGAATTAGGGTTTACGGTTTAGGGTTTTCTGAGAACAATGTGTATGTTTTGCTATACCTCTATTTACCTCTCGTTTAACCTCAATAGCAAACATTACTTGATTTGTATGCTTTCTTCTTTGGAAACTCTACGAAACTGAAAAACAATCAAACTAGGAGATTCAATCACTAGGAGACTCTCACGTGCCTCATTTGCATTTTGTGAGTGCTTTAGGGTTAAGGGTTTAGGGTTTAAGGTTTTGTGAGAACAATGTGTATATTTTGCTAGACCTCTAGGAATAAGGGTTTACGGTTTAGGGTTTGTGAGAACATTGTGTATGTTTTGCTAGACCTCTATTTACATCTCGTTTAACCTCAATAGCAAACATGACTTGATTCGATGCTTTCTTTTTTGGAAACTCTACGAAAGTGAAAAAATAATCAAACTAGGAGATTCTATCACTAGGAAACTCTCACGTGCCTCATTTCCATTTTGTGAGTGGTTTAGGGTTTAGGGTTTAGGGTTTTGTGAGAACAATGTGTATATTTTGCTAGACCTCTAGGAATTAGGGTTTACGGTTTAGGGTTTTGTGGGAACATTATGTATGTTTTGCTAGACCTCTATTTACATCTCGTTTAACCTCAATAGCAAACATGACTTGATTCGTATGCTTTCTCTTTTGGAAACTTTACGGAACTGAAAAACAATCAAACTAGGAGATTCAATCAATAAGAGACTCACACGTGCCTCATTTGCATTTTATGAGTGGTTTAGGGTTTAGGGTTTACGTTTAGGGTTTTATGAGAACAATGTGTACGTTTTGCTAGTCCTCTACGAATTAGTGTTTAGAGTTTAGGTTTAGGGTTTTGTGAGAATAATGTGTATCTTTTGCTAGACCTCTAGGAATTAGGGTTTACGGTTTAGGGTTTTGTGAGAACATTGTGTATGTTTTGCTAGACCTCTGTTTACATCTCGTTTAACCTCAATAGCAAACATGACTTGATTCGTATGCTTTCTTTTTTGGAATCTCTAAGAAACTGAAAAACAATCAAACTAGGAGATTCAATCACTAGGAGACTCTCACGTGCCTCATGTGCATTTTGTGAGTGGTTTAGGGTTAAGGGTTTAGGGTTTAAGGTTTAGTGTTTTGTGAGAACATTGTGTATATTTTGCTAGACCTCTAGGAATTAGGGTTTACGGTTTAGGGTTTTGTGGGAACATTGTGTATGTTTTGCTAGACCTCTATTTACATCTCGTTTAACCTCAATAGCAAATATGACTTGATTCGTATGTTTTCTTTTTTGGAAACTCAACGAAACTGAAAAAACAATCAAACTAGGAGATTCAATCATTAGGAAACTCTCATGTGCGTCATTTCCATTTTGTGAGTGGTTTAGGGTTAAGGGTTTAGGGTTTAGGGTTTAGGGTTTTCTGAGAACAATGTGTATATTTTGCTAGACCTCTAGGAATTAGGGTTTACGGTTTAGGGTTTTGTGGGAACATTGTGTATGTTTTACTAGACCTCTATTTACATCTCGTTTAACCTCAATAGCAAACATGACTTGATTCGTATGCTTTCTTTTTTGGAAACTCAACGTAACTGAAAAAACAATCAAACTAGGAGATTCAATCATTAGGAAACTCTCACGTGCGTCATTTCCATTTTGTGAGTGGTTTAGGGTTAAGGGTTTAGGGTTTAGGGTTTAGGGTTTTCTGAGAACAATGTGTATATTTTGCTAGACCTCTAGGAATTAGGGTTTACGGTTTAGGGTTTTGTGGGAACATTGTGTATGTTTTGCTAGACCTCTATTTACATCTCGTTTAACCTCAACAGCAAACATGACTTGATTCGTATGCTTTCTTTTTTGGAAACTTTACGAAACTGAAAAACAATCAAACTAGGAGATTCAATCAATAAGAGACTCACACGTGCCTCATTTGCATTTTATGAGTGGTTTAGGGTTTAGGGTTTACGTTTAGGGTTTTATGAGAACAATGTGTATGTTTTGCTAGTCCTCTACGAATTAGTGTTTAGAGTTTAGGTTTAGGGTTTTGTGAGAATAATGTGTATCTTTTGCTAGACCTCTAGGAATTAGGGTTTACGGTTTAGGGTTTTGTGAGAACATTGTGTATGTTTTGCTATACCTCTATTTACATCTCGTTTAACCTCAATAGCAAACATTACTTGATTTGTATGCTTTCTTCTTTGGAAACTCTACGAAACTGAAAAACAATCAAACTAGTAGTTTCAATCACTAGGAGACTCTCACGTGCCTCATTTGCATTTTGTGAGTGCTTTTGGATTAAGGGTTTAGGGTTTAGGGTTTTGTGAGAACAATGTGTATATTTTGCTAGACCTCTAGGAATAAGGGTTTACGGTTTAGGGTTTTGTGAGAACATTGTGTAGGTTTTGCTAGACCTCTATTTACATCTCGTTTAACCTCAATAGCAAACATGACTTGATTCGTATGCTTTCTCTTTTGGAAACTCTACGAAACTGAAAAACAATCAAACTAGAAGATTCAAAAACTAGGAGACTCTCACATGCTTCATTTACATTTTGTGAGTGGTTTAGGGTTTAGGGTTTAGGGTTTACATTTAGGGTTTTGTGAGAACAATGTGTATGTTTGCTAGTCCTTTACGAATTAGTGTTTAGAGTTTAGGGTTTAGGGTTTTGTGAGAATAATGTGTATGTTTTGCTAGTCCTCTAGGAATTAGGGTTTACGGTTTAGGGTTTTGTGAGAACGTTGTGTATGTTTTGCTATACCTCTATTTACATCTCGTTTAACCTCAATAGCAAACATTACTTGATTTGTATGCTTTCTTCTTTGGAAACTCTACGAAACTGAAAAACAATCAAACTAGGAGATTCAATCACTAGGAGACTCTCACGTGCCTCATTTGCATTTTGTGAGTGCTTTAGGGTTAAGGGTTTAGGGTTTAGGGTTTTGTGAGAACAATGTGTATATTTTGCTAGACCTCTAGGAATAAGGGTTTACGGTTTAGGGTTTTGTGAGAACATTGTGTATGTTTTGCTAGACCTCTATTTACATCTCGTTTAACCTCAATAGCAAACATGACTTGATTCGTATGCTTTCTTTTTTGGAAACTCTACGAAACTGAAAAACAATCAAACTAGAAGATTCAATCACTTGGAGACTCTCACGTGCCTCATTTGCATTTTGTGAGTGGTTTAGGGTTTAGGGTTTACATTTAGGGTTTTATGAGAACAATGTGTATGTTTGCTAGTCCTCTACGAATTAGTGGTTAGAGTTTAGGGTTTAGGGTTTTGAGAGAATAATGTGTATGTTTTGCTAGTCCTCTAGGAATTAGGGTTTACGGTTTAGGGTTTTGTGAGAACATTGTGTATGTTTTGCTATACCTCTATTTACATCTCGTTTAACCTCAATAGCAAACATTACTTGATTTGTATGCTTTCTTCTTTGGAAACTATACGAAACTAAAAAACAATCAAACTAGGAGATTCAATCACTAGGAGACTCTCACGTGCCTCATTTGCATTTTGTTAGTGCTTTAGGGTTAAGGGTTTAGGGTTTAGGGTTTTGTGAGACAATGTGTATATTTTGCTAGACCTCTAGGAATAAGGGTTTACGGTTTAGGGTTTTGTGAGAACATTGTGTATGTTTTGCTAGACCTCTATTTACATCTCGTTTAACCTCAATAGGAAACATGACTTGATTCGTATGCTTTCTTTTTTGGAAACTCTACGAAACTGAAAAACAATCAAACTAGAAGATTCAAAAACTAGGAGACTCTCACATGCCTCATTTGCATTTTGTGAGTGGTTTAGGGTTTAGGGTTTAGGGTTTACATTTATGGTTTTGTGAGAACAATGTGTATGTTTGCTAGTCCTCTACGAATTAGAGTTTAGAGTTTAGGGTTTAGGGTTTTGTGAGAATAATGTGTATGTTTTGCTAGTCCTCTAGGAATTAGGGTTTACGGTTTAGGGTTTTCTGAGAACAATGTGTATGTTTTACTAGATCTCTGTTTACATCTCGTTTAACCTCAATTGCAAACATGACTTTATTCGTATGCTTTCTTTTTTGGAAACTCTACGAAACTGAAAAACAATCAAACTAGGAGATTCAATCACTAGGAGACTCTCACGTGCCTCATTTGCATTTTGTTAGTGTTTTAGGGTTAAGGGTTTAGGGTTTAGTGTTTTGTGAGACAATGTGTATATTTTGCTAGACCTCTAGGAATAAGGGTTTACGGTTTAGGGTTTTGTGAGAACATTGTGTATGTTTTGCTAGACCTCTATTTACATCTCGTTTAACCTCAATAGCAAACATGACTTGATTCGTATGCTTTCTTTTTTGGAAACTCTACGAAACTGAAAAACAATCAAACTAGAAGATTCAAAAACTAGGAGACTCTCACATGCCTCATTTGCATTTGTGAGTGGTTTAGGGTTTAGGGTTTAGGGTTTACATTTAGGGTTGTGTGAGAACAATGTGTATGTTTGCTAGTCCTCTACGAATTAGAGTTTAGAGTTTAGGGTTTAGGGTTTTGTGAGAATAATGTGTATGTTTTGCTAGTCCTCTAGGATTTAGGGTTTACGGTTTAGGGTTTTCTGAGAACAATGTGTATGTTTTGCTATACCTCTACTTACATCTCGTTTAACCTCAATAGCAAACATTACTTGATTTGTATGCTTTCTTCTTTGGAAACTCTACGAAACTGAAAAAAATCAAACTAGGAGATTCAATCACCAGGAGACTCTCACGTGCCTCATTTGCATTTTGTGAGTGCTTTAGGGTTAAGGGTTTAGGGTTTAGGGTTTTGTGAGAACAATGTGTATATTTTGCTAGACCTCTAGGAATAAGGGTTTACGGTTTAGGGTTTTGTGAGAACATTGTGTATGTTTTGCTATACCTCTATTTACATCTCGTTTAACCTCAATAGCAAACATTACTTGATTTGTATGCTTTCTTCTTTGGAAACTCTACGAAACTGAAAAACAATCAAACTAGGAGTTTCAATCACTAGGAGACTCTCACGTGCCTCATGTGCATTTTGTGAGTGGTTTAGGGTTAAGGGTTTAGGGTTTAAGGTTTAGTGTTTTGTGAGAACATTGTGTATATTTTGCTAGACCTCTAGGAATTAGGGTTTACGGTTTAGGGTTTTGTGGGAACATTGTGTATGTTTTGCTAGACCTCTATTTACATCTCGTTTAACCTCAATAGCAAATATGACTTGATTCGTATATTTTCTTTTTTGGAAACTCAACGAAACTGAAAAAACAATCAAACTAGGAGATTCAATCATTAGGAAACTCTCATGTGCGTCATTTCCATTTTGTGAGTGGTTTAGGGTTAAGGGTTTAGGGTTTAGGGTTTTCTGAGAACAATGTGTATATTTTGCTAGACCTCTAGGAATTAGGGTTTACGGTTTAGGGTTTTGTGGGAACATTGTGTATGTTTTACTAGACCTCTATTTACATCTCGTTTAACCTCAATAGCAAACATGACTTGATTCGTATGCTTTCTTTTTTGGAAACTCAACGAAACTGAAAAAACAATCAAACTAGGAGATTCAATCATTAGGAAACTCTCACGTGCGTCATTTCCATTTTGTGAGTGGTTTAGGGTTAAGGGTTTAGGGTTTAGGGTTTAGGGTTTTCTGAGAACAATGTGTATATTTTGCTAGACCTCTAGGAATTAGGGTTTACGGTTTAGGGTTTTGTGGGAACATTGTGTATGTTTTGCTAGACCTCTATTTACATCTCGTTTAACCTCAACAGCAAACATGACTTGATTCGTATGCTTTCTTTTTTGGAAACTGTACGAAACTGAAAAACAATCAAACTAGGAGATTCAATCAATAAGAGACTCACACGTGCCTCATTTGCATTTTATGAGTGGTTTAGGGTTTAGGGTTTACGTTTAGGGTTTTATGAAAACAATGTGTATGTTTTGCTAGTCCTCTACGAATTAGTGTTTAGAGTTTAGGGTTTAGGGTTTTGTGAGAATAATGTGTATGTTTTGCTAGTCCTCTAGGAATTAGGGTTTACGGTTTAGGGTTTTGTGAGAACATTGTGTATGTTTTGCTATACCTCTATTTACATCTCGTTTAACCTCAATTGCAAACATTACTTGATTTGTATGCTTTCTTCTTTGGAAACTCTACGAAACTGAAAAACAATCAAACTAGGAGATTCAATCACTAGGAGACTCTCACGTGCCTCATTTGCATTTTGTGAGTGCTTTAGGGTTAAGGGTTTAGGGTTTAAGGTTTTGTGAGAACAATGTGTATATTTTGCTAGACCTCTAGGAATAAGGGTTTACGGTTTAGGGTTTGGTGAGAACATTGTGTATGTATTGCTAGACCTCTATTTACATCTCGTTTAACCTCAATAGCAAACATGACTTGATTCGTATGCTTTCTTTTTTGGAAACTCTACGAAACTGAAAAACAATCAAACTAGAAGATTCAATCACTTGGAGACTCTCACGTGCCTCATTTGCATTTTGTGAGTGGTTTAGGGTTTAGGGTTTAGGGTTTACATTTAGGGTTTTATGAGAACAATGTGTATGTTTGCTAGTCCTCTACGAATTAGTGTTTAGAGTTTAGGGTTTAGGGTTTTGTGAGAATAATGTGTATGTTTTGCTAGTCCTCTAGGAATTAGGGTTTACGGTTTAGGGTTTTGTGAGAACATTGTGTATGTTTTGCTATACCTCTATTTACATCTCGTTTAACCTCAATAGCAAATATTACTTGATTTGTATGCTTTCTTCTTTGGAAACTCTACAAAACTGAAAAACAATCAAACTAGGAGATTCAATCACTAGGAGACTCTCACGTGCCTCATTTGCATTTTGTGAGTTGTTTAGAGTTTAGGGTTTAGGGTTTACATTTAGGGTTTTATGAGAACAATGTGTATGTTTGCTAGTCCTCTACGAATTAGTGTTTAGAGTTTAGGGTTTAGGGTTTTGTGAGAATAATGTGTATGTTTTGCTAGTCCTCTAGGAATTAGGGTTTACGGTTTAGGGTTTTGTGAGAACATTGTGTATGTTTTGCTATACCTCTATTTACATCTCGTTTAACCTCAATTGCAAACATTACTTGATTTGTATGCTTTCTTCTTTGGAAACTCTACGAAACTGAAAAACAATCAAACTAGGAGATTCAATCACTAGGAGACTCTCACGTGCCTCATTTGCATTTTGTGAGTGCTTTAGGGTTAAGGGTTTAGGGTTTAAGGTTTTGTGAGAACAATGTGTATATTTTGCTAGACCTCTAGGAATAAGGGTTTACGGTTTAGGGTTTTGTGAGAACATTGTGTATGTTTTGCTAGACCTCTATTTACATCTCGTTTAACCTCAATAGCAAACATGACTTGATTCGTATGCTTTCTTTTTTGGAAACTCTACGAAACTGAAAAACAATCAAACTAGAAGATTCAATCACTTGGAGACTCTCACGTGCCTCATTTGCATTTTGTGAGTGGTTTAGGGTTTAGGGTTTAGGGTTTACATTTAGGGTTTTATGAGAACAATGTGTATGTTTGCTAGTCCTCTACGAATTAGTGTTTAGAGTTTAGGGTTTAGGGTTTTGTGAGAATAATGTGTATGTTTTGCTAGTCCTCTAGGAATTAGGGTTTACGGTTTAGGGTTTTGTGAGAACATTGTGTATGTTTTGCTATACCTCTATTTACATCTCGTTTAACCTCAATAGCAAACATTACTTGATTTGTATGCTTTCTTCTTTGGAAACTCTACAAAACTGAAAAACAATCAAACTAGGAGATTCAATCACTAGGAGACTCTCACGTGCCTCATTTGCATTTTGTGAGTTGTTTAGAGTTTAGGTTTTAGGGTTTACATTTAGGGTTTTATGAGAACAATGTGTATGTTTGCTAGTCCTCTACGAATTAGTGTTTAGAGTTTAGGGTTTAGGGTTTTGTGAGAATAATGTGTATGTTTTGCTAGTCCTCTAGGAATTAGGGTTTACGGTTTAGGGTTTTGTGAGAACATTGTGTATGTTTTGCTATACCTCTATTTACATCTCGTTTAACCTCAATAGCAAACATTACTTGATTTGTATGCTTTCTTCTTTGGAAACTCTACGAAACTAAAAAACAATCAAACTAGGAGATTCAATCACTAGGAGACTCTCACGTGCCTCATTTGCATTTTGTGAGTGCTTTAGGGTTAAGGGTTTAGGGTTTTGTGAGAACAATGTGTATATTTTGCTAGACCTCTAGGAATAAGGGTTTACGGTTTAGGGTTTTGTGAAAACATTGTGTATGTTTTGCTAGACCTCTATTTACATCTCGTTTAACCTCAATAGCAAACATGACTTGATTCATATGCTTTCTTTTTTGGAAACTCTACGAAACTGAAAAACAATCAAACTAGAAGATTCAAAAACTAGGAGACTCTCACATGCCTCATTTGCATTTTGTGAGTGGTTTAGGGTTTAGGGTTTAGGGTTTACATTTAGGGTTTTGTGAGAACAATGTGTATGTTTGCTAGTCCTCTACGAATTAGAGTTTAGAGTTTAGGGATTAGGGTTTTGTGAGAATAATGTGTATGTTTTGCTAGTCCTCTAGGAATTAGGGTTTACGGTTTAGGGTTTTCTGAGAACAATGTGTATGTTTTGCTATACCTCTATTTACATCTCGTTTAACCTCAATAGCAAACATTACTTGATTTGTATGCTTTCTTCTTTGGAAACTCTACGAAACTGAAAAACAATCAAACTAGGAGATTCAATCACTAGGAGACTCTCACGTGCCTCATTTGCATTTTGTGAGTGCTTTAGGGTTAAGGGTTTAGGGTTTAAGGTTTTGTGAGAACAATGTGTATATTTTGCTAGACCTCTAGGAATAAGGGTTTACGGTTTAGGGTTTGTGAGAACATTGTGTATGTTTTGCTAGACCTCTATTTACATCTCGTTTAACCTCAATAGCAAACATGACTTGATTCGTATGCTTTCTTTTTTGGAAACTCTACGAAAGTGAAAAAATAATCAAACTAGGAGATTCTATCACTAGGAAACTCTCACGTGCCTCATTTCCATTTTGTGAGTGGTTTAGGGTTTAGGGTTTAGGGTTTAGGGTTTTGTGAGAACAATGTGTATATTTTGCTAGACCTCTAGGAATTAGGGTTTACGGTTTAGGGTTTTGTGGGAACATTATGTATGTTTTGCTAGACCTCTATTTACATCTCGTTTAACCTCAATAGCAAACATGACTTGATTCGTATGCTTTCTCTTTTGGAAACTTTACGGAACTGAAAAACAATCAAACTAGGAGATTCAATCAATAAGAGACTCACACGTGCCTCATTTGCATTTTATGAGTGGTTTAGGGTTTAGGGTTTAGGGTTTAGGTTTAGGGTTTTGTGAGAATAATGTGTATCTTTTGCTAGACCTCTAGGAATTAGGGTTTACGGTTTAGGGTTTTGAGAGAACATTGTGTATGTTTTGCTAGACCTCTGTTTACATCTCGTTTAACCTCAATAGCAAACATGACTTGATTCGTATGCTTTCTTTTTTGGAATCTCTAAGAAACTGAAAAACAATCAAACTAGGAGATTCAATCACTAGGAGACTCTCACGTGCCTCATGTGCATTTTGTGAGTGGTTTAGGGTTAAGGGTTTAGGGTTTAAGGTTTAGTGTTTTGTGAGAACATTGTGTATATTTTGCTAGACCTCTAGGAATTAGGGTTTACGGTTTAGGGTTTTGTGGGAACATTGTGTATGTTTTGCTAGACCTCTATTTACATCTCGTTTAACCTCAATAGCAAATATGACTTGATTCGTATGTTTTCTTTTTTGGAAACTCAACGAAACTGAAAAAACAATCAAACTAGGAGATTCAATCATTAGGAAACTCTCATGTGCGTCATTTCCATTTTGTGAGTGGTTTAGGGTTAAGGGTTTAGGGTTTAGGGTTTAGGGTTTTCTGAGAACAATGTGTATATTTTGCTAGACCTCTAGGAATTAGGGTTTACGGTTTAGGGTTTTGTGGGAACATTGTGTATGTTTTACTAGACCTCTATTTACATCTCGTTTAACCTCAATAGCAAACATGACTTGATTCGTATGCTTTCTTTTTTGGAAACTCAACGTAACTGAAAAAACAATCAAACTAGGAGATTCAATCATTAGGAAACTCTCACGTGCGTCATTTCCATTTTGTGAGTGGTTTAGGGTTAAGGGTTTAGGGTTTAGGGTTTAGGGTTTTCTGAGAACAATGTGTATATTTTGCTAGACCTCTAGGAATTAGGGTTTACGGTTTAGGGTTTTGTGGGAACATTGTGTATGTTTTGCTAGACCTCTGTTTACATCTCGTTTAACCTCAACAGCAAACATGACTTGATTCGTATGCTTTCTTTTTTGGAAACTTTACGAAACTGAAAAACAATCAAACTAGGAGATTCAATCAATAAGAGACTCACACGTGCCTCATTTGCATTTTATGAGTGGTTTAGGGTTTAGGGTTTACGTTTAGGGTTTTATGAGAACAATGTGTATGTTTTGCTAGTCCTCTACGAATTAGTGTTTAGAGTTTAGGTTTAGGGTTTTGTGAGAATAATGTGTATCTTTTGCTAGACCTCTAGGAATTAGGGTTTACGGTTTAGGGTATTGTGAGAACATTGTGTATGTTTTGCTATACCTCTATTTACATCTCGTTTAACCTCAATAGCAAACATTACTTGATTTGTATGCTTTCTTCTTTGGAAACTCTACGAAACTGAAAAACAATCAAACTAGTAGTTTCAATCACTAGGAGACTCTCACGTGCCTCATTTGCATTTTGTGAGTGCTTTTGGATTAAGGGTTTAGGGTTTAGGGTTTTGTGAGAACTGTGACGACCCAACCCGTCAAATAAAAATTTTTTTACCCGGATCACTATTATCATAAATAATGATCCTCAACGGTCCAATAAACAAACAGCGCGGAAACAATGATTCAAACAATCAAATACCATTATCGTTTAACAAGCCCATACTTATTAATTCTAGTTCAATTCGGTAATACACATAGTTCTGAAATTGCTAACACCCTAGCAATTCTAACTTATTACACGAAAACGAGCCACTAGATCATTCCCCTCGTCCCGGCCATGATTCCACGATCACTGACTGTCTTTACCTGCATCACATGGTTATAAGAGATGCGTGAGTATTATCATAAATACCCAGTGAGACGGTCATCCCATCAACAGGCTATGTACAAATATAAGCATAAGCAATGCTATAATACCAGGATGAACAATCAACATGAAAACAACTCAATCGCGTAAAAACAACCTGTGTCGATCGATACACTAACCCGTGTCGATCGACACCGACTCCGACACTCATGTCCGTCAGCACACCATCCCGGTGACTTACTGACACCATGTCGATTGACACACCCATATGTGTCGATCGACACACCAAACCCAGAAAACTCGCACACGCGATTTTCTGCATACTAATCCATCAAACAACACGAAATTCGATCCCAAACAACACACAAACGCATCCTAACACTTCTTATGCTTACACGCACCCATGGTCACGCACTCACCTTGATTTGGGAAGGAAAACGGATTCAAAGTGTTCAAGAACACCCAGAACACCAAGAACACGCACGCCCCAAAGAACTCAACGTATACTACGAACGGCTACTCCAAATTCCAATCGGAAACCGGCGCTGGAAACTAGACACGACGAGCTACACAATGGTATGTAGAACGTCCTCTAACTCCCTACAATTCGACGGAAAAACAGCCCGCAAGTTCAACAATCCGAACTGGAACAGAAATGACATGTTGAACAAGAAAGCACACTGGGAACGGAAAACACAACGGAATCAAGATCGGAAACCTGATCTGAAAAGTAGACAGATAGAGCTTTCTAACCGTATATAGATCGTCCCTTGGTTCCCAACGGTTCGACGAGAAAACAACTCGCAAGTTCAATGATCCGAACTGGAACAGAAATAACCCGTTTTACAAGAAAGCACACTGGGAACGGAAAACACAACGGAATCAAGATCGGAAACACGATCTAAAAACTAGACATAGAGAGCTTTCTAACCGTATATAGAACGCTTTCTGGGTCACAACAGAACGACGGCAAAACTCCTCCGAAGTTGACTGATCGCAGTTGAAGGCTGCACAAACCGACCAACTTAGAACGATCATAACTAACAATCTAACCGTCCGATTGACAAACGGATTTTTCCTACGACAAGAACAACGACAGGAGTACTTACCCTCCAAATTTCACTCCGATCCGTCGTGAACTTGACCTCCTTCTGCCTCCACCAAAACACGAACAGAAGTTGTTCTTACCCTCCAAAAACCCAACTCGAAATCACTTGATTTCTTCACTCAAATCCCCCAAAAAAACTGATTTTCTCTTTGAACAACTGAACTCTGCCGACACTCCTCTTCCTTTTATAGACAAATTTTTTTTTTTTTTTTTTTTTTTTTTTTTTTTTTTTTTTTTTCGTGTCGATCGACACACACTCCCTGTGTCGATCGACACACGACCAAATATTCCGTAATTTGGTTCGCGGTCGTTACAATTCTCCCCCACTAACACGGATTCGTCCTCGAATCACGCGAAACCGTCACCTTACGGTCAAACACAACTGATATCAGCCCTCCAACCTGGCCAGCTCTACTAATATCCTCACCCCTGGCCCCACCCGGCCAGCACTACCTGAGATTACACCCAATCTCAGAACTCAACTAGTGTCATACTAGTTACATTGCACTACCATCACAGGTGCAATCCTGACCAAACCCGGTCAACTTCAACTCAGATCATTTCTCGATCTCCATCACCTAACCCGTCTCACTAAGGTTGACACTCTCGTCCGAAACCCGACCAAATTCCCCCAGGAAACATCCACGATGCAACACTCGCTGATCCGGATCAGGGTTGTCCGATAGATCGCGCAACAATCAAACAAGAACATGCCCGACCCACCGTAGACCCAGACCTTGGATCAATTGGTCGCACAACAATCAAACAAGAACATGCACGACCAAAGAGGCTACATATGTTTACCAGGGTCGTCTGAACTAAAATTCCAAACTCGAGTAACAACCCTAGCTTAGACATCCACAAACCACCTGAGATCATTCCCGATCCCTGAAGTTCATCAAATCTCATACTTATAATCACACTATAGGTACTCTTGCTCAAACTCATATCTCTATACACCACTCCCACTCGCAAGATCGTCACCCTACGAGCTCTCGATGTATACCATACCGGCTCTCGGTATGCTCCAGCCCCTCCCACTCTCGGGACACACAGTCCGTCAAGCTATCGGCTGCAGAGGAAATCACACATCCTCTGGAGAGATCTCTGTCCCTCAAAGTATATGCAGGAGAATATCACCATCCCCTGGAGCAGTAACACTGTAACGTGCATCATAAGCACCTGTCGACCGATTTACTTCCGTGGTTCCCATCTTGATATCCCCTAACCCGGAATATCACTCATGACCAATCCCCAGGTCATCTGAAACAACCCAATCGCCAGGGTGTTTCCTACCCCGATATTCCCAAACCCGGAATATCACTCATGACCAATCCCCAGGTCATCTGAAACAACCCAATCGCCAGGGTGTTTCCTACCCCGATATTCCCAAACCCGGAATATCACTCATGACCAATCTCCAGGTCATCTGAAACAACCCAATCGCCAGGGTGTTTCCATCGGAGTCCCTAGAAAAGACAGTCCTAACTCACATAAGACTTCTGTTCCAGACTCCCCCTAGAAAATAGACAGGTTCTAACTCACATAAAACCTCTATTTTCCAGCGCCATCTAGGGATCTACCCGTCCTAATCCCTTAGGACCCCCATCCCTAGATACTTAGACAAGCCCTAACTCCCATAGAGCTTCTATCCTAGCCCCTCAAATGACCTCCCCGTCATTACACACATGACCTAACCCAGTCTTCAAACCCATGATCTCCCCGTCATACCATAAGAACATCCGTCTTATAACCCAAGATAATAAGAAAAACCCCATCTTATTAAATCTCAACAATGTATATCGTTACAACCCAAACGAAAATACATACAACTCATAGCAACAAGCTAATACAACTACTGAAAACCAGAAAAACACTCAAGCCTCCGCTTGCTTCTCGAACCACTTCGAGAACTTTGCCT
Organism: Arabis hirsuta; assembly: GCA_964056655.1. Lineage (NCBI taxonomy): Eukaryota > Viridiplantae > Streptophyta > Magnoliopsida > Brassicales > Brassicaceae > Arabis > Arabis hirsuta. Next base: position 19,516,579 of record OZ053303.1, read on the forward strand.
TCATACTTGCCTCTGGTTCCCAAGTCTCCTCCTCGACACCATCACAGTCCCACACGACTCTCACCAATGGTATCCTCTTCCGACGCAGCACCTTGACTCTCCGCTCGAGAATCCTCATAGGTCTCGCCGCTAACGTCATGTTGGGTTGAAGATCCTCCGGGATCCTAGCCAACACCTCCTCAGATTCATGTAGACACTTCCGCAGCATCGATACATGAAATACCTTATGAAACGCTCTCATACTCTGAGGTAACTCCAACCGATAAGCCACTGGTCCAACCCGCTCCACCACTCTGAACGGACCCATAAATCTCGGACTTAGCTTATTCTCTGAAATGGATCTGTTAGGACCCCTCAACATCGCTGCCTTGAGATACACCAGATCTCCCAGCTCAAACTCCAGCTCTTTTCGTCTCTTATCAGCATAACTCTTCTGCCGATCCTGAGCCTCTCTCATGTTCAATCTCAAGACACGGATCTTCTCCGTCGTCTCCTGAACAAAATCCGCACCAAACATGCTCCTCTCCCCCACTTGAGTCCAGCACAATGGTGTCCTACACGGCCTCCCATACAGAGCCTCATATGGAGCCATCCCAATACTCGCCTGGTATGAGTTGTTGTACGCAAACTCAACCAGGTTCAGATGATCCGCCCAATGACCACCATAATCTAGCACGCACATCCTCAACAGGTCTTCTAAAGTCTGAATAGTCCTCTCCGACTGTCCATCTGTCTGAGGATGATACGCCGTGCTCATGTGCACCTTAGTGCCCATCTCTGCCTGAAACGCCCTCCAGAACTCAGACGTGAACCTCGGATCTCTGTCTGACACAATACTCGCTGGCACCCCGTGCAGCCTCACTATCTCACGCACATACTTCTTAGCCAACATTACCGTCCCATCGGTCTTTTTGATGGCAAGAAAATGGGCTGACTTGGTCAGACGATCCACAATCACCCAAATCGCATCATACGTCCGTGACAACGGCAATCCCGTCACGAAATCCATGGTAATCATATCCCACTTCCACTCCGGAATGGGTAAACTCTGCAACATACCACTCGGAACCTGATGCTCAGCCTTCACCAGCTGACACACGTTGCACGCTGCAACCCAATTAGCTACATCCCTCTTCATCCCGACCCAGTGATAATACCGTTTCAGATCACGGTACATCTTGGTCGCCCCCGGATGAATCGATAACATGCTCGAATGGGCCTCTCTCAGAATCTCCTGCCTCAGATCCTCGTCCTTGGGTACACAAACCCGCCCATTCACCAGTATCATCCCACTTGCTGAGACCACATACTCCGAACTTGTCGCCTTAGAAGCATCAATCAACCCCTGATCCTTCTCCTGCGTAACCCGAATCCTGCTCAGTAAATCTGCCTGGTTAGCTGCCTCTAACCCCAACGGCTCCTGTGAGATCACACACAACCTCAACGTACTAATCTCGCTTACCAGAGCTTCCATATCACGCTCCTGAGCCGAAGCAACCCTCATCCGACTCAACGCATCTGCAACAAGATTAGCCTTACCCGGATGGTATCCGATCTCCAAATCGTAATCCGCTACCAACTCCATCCAGCGCCTCTGTCTCTGGTTCAGCTCCGGCTGAGTGAAGAAATACTTCAAACTCTTATGGTCTGTGAACACCTGAACCTTTCCGCCATAAAGATAAGATCTCCAAATCTTTAGAGCGAAAATTACCGCAGCCAACTCCAAATCATGGGTAGGGTAGTTGCACTCATGCTTCCTCAACTGCCTTGAAGCATACGCAATAACCTTTCCCTGCTGCATCAGGACACAACCCAAACCAACACCCGAAGCATCGGTATACACCACGTAAGGCTCACCCGGCTCGGGTAACGCCAACACCGGTGTACTCGTCAACATCTCCTTCAGCTTTCCGAAACTCTCCTCGCACGCAGAAGACCACACAAAAGGAACATCCTTCCCGGTCAACTTGGTCATCGACTTAGCCAAACTCGCAAATCCCGCGATGAATCTTCGATAATAACCTGCCAACCCAAGAAAACTCCTAATCTCGGTGGCATTCCTCGGTCTAGGCCACCCTCTGATAGCCTCGATCTTAGCCGGATCCACAGAAACTCCCTCTGCAGACACCACATGGCCAAGGAAACTCATCTCTTGCTGCCAGAAACTGCATTTGCTCAACTTCGCAAACAACTTCTGCTCCCGCAGCTTCCCCAAAACTACTCTCAGATGCAACTCATGCTCCTCAGGACTCTTGGAATACACGAGAATATCATCGATAAAGATGATCACAAACACATCCAGATACTCCTGGAATACCCCGTTCATCAACCGCATGAACGCTGCTGGTGCATTCGTCAAACCAAAAGGCATCACCACGAACTCAAAATGCCCATACCTCGTCCTGAAAGCAGTTTTCCTCACATCTGCCTCCTTAATCGGAATCTGATGGTATCCCGAAGCCAAGTCGATCTTGGAGAACCAGGTAGCCCCTCGCAACTGATCTAACAACTCATCAATGCGCGGCAGAGGGTACCTGTTCTTCACGGTGACTCGGTTAAGTCCCCGATAATCGATGCACAACCGGAAACTACCATCCTTCTTCTTCACAAACAACACCGGCGCTCCCCACGGTGAAACACTAGGCCGAATAAAACCCTTATCCAACAAATCATCCAGCTGCTTCTTCAGCTCTGCCATCTCTGCTGGAGCCATACGGTAAGGTGCCTTAGATATCGGAGTAGTCCCGGGTTCCAACTCAATAACAAACGGATCCGACCGCGATGGCGGTAATCCCTCCAATGATTGGAACACATCCTGGAAATCCCGAACAACTCGAATATCCTCCACTGCAACCCCTCCAACAGACTCAGGCATCATTATCGTCACCAGATACGCCTCGCAGCCCTTGAGAAGCAACTGCTCGGCCTGTATCGTGGAAATCACGAGACTCCCGGAAGTCGGTCTCACACCCTGATAAACCAACCTCCCCGCCTCTCGCTCAAACACAACTCGCCCTCGGTGGCAATCCAGATGGACCCTGTAACGATCCAACCAATCCATACCCAGGATAACATCATATAGCTCCACCGGACTGATGATCAGATCTGCTGGCATCGACTCTCCCGCCACCAGAACATCCACACCACGAGCGCGCCCGAAAGTAGCCAACGTCCTACCTCCAGCCACCTTGACTACTCCCGCCTGTTCCCCGGAATCACTCTGGATTCCGCTGCTCTCCGCACACTCCGGCGTAATAAAGCTATTCGTAGCTCCCGAATCAAATAACACGTGGGACTCATACCCGCCCACAACTAAGGTCCCTGCACAATTCCATGTGCCTCAGAACCCTACCATTCTAGCACAGACTCACAATTTCCCAACAAACAAAAACTCAAACAACCATGAATTTAAAAAGTCAAGTTCGGAAATACCTGTGATCGGTCTGGTGCTAGATCCACCCGCCTCCGCAGACGTGAACACACGCGGTGCTGCTGCAATCTGAGACAACGGCTGCACTGCCAATGGCTGCACTGCGGCCACCGCCAACTGCTGCAGCTTCGGACATTTGGGCTTAATATGCCCCGTCTCTCTGCAGTGATAACACACCCGCGTATCCTGAACCCCGACCCGCATATCTCGAGTCCCGGTCCCGGTCCTCCTCGGACAGCTCGCCACACGATGGGACATGCTCCCACACCCGAAGCATCCCGAACCGCCCTGACTAGCCCCTGAAGTGCTCTCCCACTTCCTCTTCTGTCCCTGAGCAGGCTTGCCGCCCCTGCCTGAACTCGTCTGCTGCTGAGATCTCCTCGGCTGCTGCTGCTGCACCGGTGGACTAACCACCACAACCTGCTCCCCGAGATCCTCCTCGATCGCAGCAGCCATCTCAACCAGCTCCGCCCTCGTGGCGAACCTACTCGCCCTGCAACGAGTCCTCAAATCTGGTCGAAGTCCTCGCAAGAACCTCCTAACCTGGGCATCCTCGCCCTCCATGCCTCTCCCTGCATGTACCAGAAGTCGACTGAACTCCAAATCGAACTCTCTCACTGACCGATCTCCCTGAGTCAGGTCCAGAAACCTAGACTCCAAACGGTCCACCGCCTCCTGCGGGAAATACTTGGCGTTAAACTCCGCCAAGAAATCCTCCCAGACCATCTCGGCCTGCACCCTCCTGGCCTCAACACCTCTCCACCAGAGATGCGCATCACCCTCTAGGTAATGTACCGCCAGATCCACTCTGTATCCCTCTGGACACCTGATCGAGCGAAAGTTACGCTCTAACCTCATCCGCCACCCATCAGCCTCCTCAGGCCTAGCACCGCCCGAGAAAAATGCAGTACCAATCCGCTGCATCTGCTCCATCATCCGCAGATAAGATGGAAGCTCCTCAACCCCAGCCATACCCGGCTGCATCCCAGCCAAACCCGGCTGCACCCCAGCCAAACCCGGCTGCACCCCAGCCATACCCGGCTGCACCCCAGCCATACCCGGCTGCACCCCAGCCATACCCGGCTGCACCCCAGGAGCATGACCCGGAGCAGGCACCCCTCCCGGTAACCTCTCCAGAATCATCTGTAGTAGACCCGCCAGACGATCATCTCGATCCGGGGCGACGCCTACGGCAGCACCCCCACCAGGGCCCACCGCACCACCAGCTACATCGGGACCTACACTATCCCCTCCAGCCCTCTCACTGGAACCCGTAGCTGTCACACCCACGGACCCCTCCTGAAACGCCTGCGAGTCAACTACCCGCTCCTGTGTAGTCTCCTGGGACACCCACGTGGCAGCAGACTCACTCCCAAGTCCCCGCCCACGTCCACGCCCAGCACGACCACCACGACCTCTACGGCCCCCGCGACCTCTGCCTCTAGCCACTCTAGCCATCACTCTGCACTAACCAGCAGAATACTAAGTACTAGAAAAAACAGAAATCACAAAACACATACCGTGGAATCTCATTGAAGGCTCGGAAGGGATGATCTAGGACTCCATACCCACACAACAATCAATTGACTAACTCGCATAATCAATTAACTAACTAGCCCTAGAACCGCTAGGGCTCTGATACCAAACTGTGACGACCCAACCCGTCAAATAAAAATTTTTTTACCCGGATCACTATTATCATAAATAATGATCCTCAACGGTCCAATAAACAAACAGCGCGGAAACAATGATTCAAACAATCAAATACCATTATCGTTTAACAAGCCCATACTTATTAATTCTAGTTCAATTCGGTAATACACATAGTTCTGAAATTGCTAACACCCTAGCAATTCTAACTTATTACACGAAAACGAGCCACTAGATCATTCCCCTCGTCCCGGCCATGATTCCACGATCACTGACTGTCTTTACCTGCATCACATGGTTATAAGAGATGCGTGAGTATTATCATAAATACCCAGTGAGACGGTCATCCCATCAACAGGCTATGTACAAATATAAGCATAAGCAATGCTATAATACCAGGATGAACAATCAACATGAAAACAACTCAATCGCGTAAAAACAACCTGTGTCGATCGATACACTAACCCGTGTCGATCGACACCGACTCCGACACTCATGTCCGTCAGCACACCATCCCGGTGACTTACTGACACCATGTCGATTGACACACCCATATGTGTCGATCGACACACCAAACCCAGAAAACTCGCACACGCGATTTTCTGCATACTAATCCATCAAACAACACGAAATTCGATCCCAAACAACACACAAACGCATCCTAACACTTCTTATGCTTACACGCACCCATGGTCACGCACTCACCTTGATTTGGGAAGGAAAACGGATTCAAAGTGTTCAAGAACACCCAGAACACCAAGAACACGCACGCCCCAAAGAACTCAACGTATACTACGAACGGCTACTCCAAATTCCAATCGGAAACCGGCGCTGGAAACTAGACACGACGAGCTACACAATGGTATGTAGAACGTCCTCTAACTCCCTACAATTCGACGGAAAAACAGCCCGCAAGTTCAACAATCCGAACTGGAACAGAAATGACATGTTGAACAAGAAAGCACACTGGGAACGGAAAACACAACGGAATCAAGATCGGAAACCTGATCTGAAAAGTAGACAGATAGAGCTTTCTAACCGTATATAGATCGTCCCTTGGTTCCCAACGGTTCGACGAGAAAACAACTCGCAAGTTCAATGATCCGAACTGGAACAGAAATAACCCGTTTTACAAGAAAGCACACTGGGAACGGAAAACACAACGGAATCAAGATCGGAAACACGATCTAAAAACTAGACATAGAGAGCTTTCTAACCGTATATAGAACGCTTTCTGGGTCACAACAGAACGACGGCAAAACTCCTCCGAAGTTGACTGATCGCAGTTGAAGGCTGCACAAACCGACCAACTTAGAACGATCATAACTAACAATCTAACCGTCCGATTGACAAACGGATTTTTCCTACGACAAGAACAACGACAGGAGTACTTACCCTCCAAATTTCACTCCGATCCGTCGTGAACTTGACCTCCTTCTGCCTCCACCAAAACACGAACAGAAGTTGTTCTTACCCTCCAAAAACCCAACTCGAAATCACTTGATTTCTTCACTCAAATCCCCCAAAAAAACTGATTTTCTCTTTGAACAACTGAACTCTGCCGACACTCCTCTTCCTTTTATAGACAAATTTTTTTTTTTTTTTTTTTTTTTTTTTTTTCGTGTCGATCGACACACACTCCCTGTGTCGATCGACACACGACCAAATATTCCGTAATTTGGTTCGCGGTCGTTACAAGAACAATGTGTATATTTTGCTAGACCTCTAGGAATAAGGGTTTACGGTTTAGGGTTTTGTGAGAACATTGTGTATGTTTTGCTAGACCTCTATTTACATCTCGTTTAACCTCAATAGCAAACATGACTTGATTCGTATGCTTTCTCTTTTGGAAACTCTACGAAACTGAAAAACAATCAAACTAGAAGATTCAAAAACTAGGAGACTCTCACATGCTTCATTTGCATTTTGTGAGTGGTTTAGGGTTTAGGGTTTAGGGTTTACATTTAGGGTTTTGTGAGAACAATGTGTATGTTTGCTAGTCCTTTACGAATTAGTGTTTAGAGTTTAGGGTTTAGGGTTTTGTGAGAATAATGTGTATGTTTTGCTAGTCCTCTAGGAATTAGGGTTTACGGTTTAGGGTTTTGTGAGAACGTTGTGTATGTTTTGCTATACCTCTATTTACATCTCGTTTAACCTCAATAGCAAACATTACTTGATTTGTATGCTTTCTTCTTTGGAAACTCTACGAAACTGAAAAAAATCAAACTAGGAGATTCAATCACTAGGAGACTCTCACGTGCCTCATTTGCATTTTGTGAGTGCTTTAGGGTTAAGGGTTTAGGGTTTAGGGTTTTGTGAGACAATGTGTATATTTTGCTAGACCTCTAGGAATAAGGGTTTACGGTTTAGGGTTTTGTGAGAACATTGTGTATGTTTTGCTAGACCTCTATTTACATCTCGTTTAACCTCAATAGCAAACATGACTTGATTCGTATGCTTTCTTTTTTGGAAACTCTACGAAACTGAAAAACAATCAAACTAGAAGATTCAAAAACTAGGAGACTCTCACATGCCTCATTTGCATTTTGTGAGTGGTTTAGGGTTTAGGGTTTAGGGTTTACATTTATGGTTTTGTGAGAACAATGTGTATGTTTGCTAGTCCTCTACGAATTAGAGTTTAGAGTTTAGGGTTTAGGGTTTTGTGAGAATAATGTGTATGTTTTGCTAGTCCTCTAGGAATTAGGGTTTACGGTTTAGGGTTTTGTGAGAACATTGTGTATGTTTTGCTATACCTCTATTTACATCTCGTTTAACCTCAATAGCAAACATTACTTGATTTGTATGCTTTCTTCTTTGGAAACTCTACAAAACTGAAAAACAATCAAACTAGGAGATTCAATCACTAGGAGACTCTCACGTGCCTCATTTGCATTTTGTGAGTTGTTTAGAGTTTAGGGTTTAGGGTTTACATTTAGGGTTTTATGAGAACAATGTGTATGTTTGCTAGTCCTCTACGAATTAGTGTTTAGAGTTTAGGGTTTAGGGTTTTGTGAGAATAATGTGTATGTTTTGCTAGTCCTCTAGGAATTAGGGTTTACGGTTTAGGGTTTTGTGAGAACATTGTGTATGTTTTGCTATACCTCTATTTACATCTCGTTTAACCTCAATTGCAAACATTACTTGATTTGTATGCTTTCTTCTTTGGAAACTCTACGAAACTGAAAAACAATCAAACTAGGAGATTCAATCACTAGGAGACTCTCACGTGCCTCATTTGCATTTTGTGAGTGCTTTAGGGTTAAGGGTTTAGGGTTTAAGGTTTTGTGAGAACAATGTGTATATTTTGCTAGACCTCTAGGAATAAGGGTTTACGGTTTAGGGTTTTGTGAGAACATTGTGTATGTTTTGCTAGACCTCTATTTACATCTCGTTTAACCTCAATAGCAAACATGACTTGATTCGTATGCTTTCTTTTTTGGAAACTCTACGAAACTGAAAAACAATCAAACTAGAAGATTCAATCACTTGGAGACTCTCACGTGCCTCATTTGCATTTTGTGAGTGGTTTAGGGTTTAGGGTTTAGGGTTTACATTTAGGGTTTTATGAGAACAATGTGTATGTTTGCTAGTCCTCTACGAATTAGTGTTTAGAGTTTAGGGTTTAGGGTTTTGTGAGAATAATGTGTATGTTTTGCTAGTCCTCTAGGAATTAGGGTTTACGGTTTAGGGTTTTGTGAGAACATTGTGTATGTTTTGCTATACCTCTATTTACATCTCGTTTAACCTCAATAGCAAACATTACTTGATTTGTATGCTTTCTTCTTTGGAAACTCTACAAAACTGAAAAACAATCAAACTAGGAGATTCAATCACTAGGAGACTCTCACGTGCCTCATTTGCATTTTGTGAGTTGTTTAGAGTTTAGGGTTTAGGGTTTACATTTAGGGTTTTATGAGAACAATGTGTATGTTTGCTAGTCCTCTACGAATTAGTGTTTAGAGTTTAGGGTTTAGGGTTTTGTGAGAATAATGTGTATGTTTTGCTAGTCCTCTAGGAATTAGGGTTTACGGTTTAGGGTTTTGTGAGAACATTGTGTATGTTTTGCTATACCTCTATTTACATCTCGTTTAACCTCAATAGCAAACATTACTTGATTTGTATGCTTTCTTCTTTGGAAACTCTACGAAACTAAAAAACAATCAAACTAGGAGATTCAATCACTAGGAGACTCTCACGTGCCTCATTTGCATTTTGTGAGTGCTTTAGGGTTAAGGGTTTAGGGTTTTGTGAGAACAATGTGTATATTTTGCTAGACCTCTAGGAATAAGGGTTTACGGTTTAGGGTTTTGTGAAAACATTGTGTATGTTTTGCTAGACCTCTATTTACATCTCGTTTAACCTCAATAGCAAACATGACTTGATTCATATGCTTTCTTTTTTGGAAACTCTACGAAACTGAAAAACAATCAAACTAGAAGATTCAAAAACTAGGAGACTCTCACATGCCTCATTTGCATTTTGTGAGTGGTTTAGGGTTTAGGGTTTAGGGTTTACATTTAGGGTTTTGTGAGAACAATGTGTATGTTTGCTAGTCCTCTACGAATTAGAGTTTAGAGTTTAGGGATTAGGGTTTTGTGAGAATAATGTGTATGTTTTGCTAGTCCTCTAGGAATTAGGGTTTACGGTTTAGGGTTTTCTGAGAACAATGTGTATGTTTTGCTATACCTCTATTTACATCTCGTTTAACCTCAATAGCAAACATTACTTGATTTGTATGCTTTCTTCTTTGGAAACTCTACGAAACTGAAAAACAATCAAACTAGGAGATTCAATCACTAGGAGACTCTCACGTGCCTCATTTGCATTTTGTGAGTGCTTTAGGGTTAAGGGTTTAGGGTTTAAGGTTTTGTGAGAACAATGTGTATATTTTGCTAGACCTCTAGGAATAAGGGTTTACGGTTTAGGGTTTGTGAGAACATTGTGTATGTTTTGCTAGACCTTTATTTACATCTCGTTTAACCTCAATAGCAAACATGACTTGATTCGTATGCTTTCTTTTTTGGAAACTCTACGAAAGTGAAAAAATAATCAAACTAGGAGATTCTATCACTAGGAAACTCTCACGTGCCTCATTTCCATTTTGTGAGTGGTTTAGGGTTTAGGGTTTAGGGTTTAGGGTTTTGTGAGAACAATGTGTATATTTTGCTAGACCTCTAGGAATTAGGGTTTACGGTTTAGGGTTTTGTGGGAACATTATGTATGTTTTGCTAGACCTCTATTTACATCTCGTTTAACCTCAATAGCAAACATGACTTGATTCGTATGCTTTCTCTTTTGGAAACTTTACGGAACTGAAAAACAATCAAACTAGGAGATTCAATCAATAAGAGACTCACACGTGCCTCATTTGCATTTTATGAGTGGTTTAGGGTTTAGGGTTTAGGTTTAGGGTTTTGTGAGAATAATGTGTATCTTTTGCTAGACCTCTAGGAATTAGGGTTTACGGTTTAGGGTTTTGAGAGAACATTGTGTATGTTTTGCTAGACCTCTGTTTACATCTCGTTTAACCTCAATAGCAAACATGACTTGATTCGTATGCTTTCTTTTTTGGAATCTCTAAGAAACTGAAAAACAATCAAACTAGGAGATTCAATCACTAGGAGACTCTCACGTGCCTCATGTGCATTTTGTGAGTGGTTTAGGGTTAAGGGTTTAGGGTTTAAGGTTTAGTGTTTTGTGAGAACATTGTGTATATTTTGCTAGACCTCTAGGAATTAGGGTTTACGGTTTAGGGTTTTGTGGGAACATTGTGTATGTTTTGCTAGACCTCTATTTACATCTCGTTTAACCTCAATAGCAAATATGACTTGATTCGTATGTTTTCTTTTTTGGAAACTCAACGAAACTGAAAAAACAATCAAACTAGGAGATTCAATCATTAGGAAACTCTCATGTGCGTCATTTCCATTTTGTGAGTGGTTTAGGGTTAAGGGTTTAGGGTTTAGGGTTTAGGGTTTTCTGAGAACAATGTGTATATTTTGCTAGACCTCTAGGAATTAGGGTTTACGGTTTAGGGTTTTGTGGGAACATTGTGTATGTTTTACTAGACCTCTATTTACATCTCGTTTAACCTCAATAGCAAACATGACTTGATTCGTATGCTTTCTTTTTTGGAAACTCAACGTAACTGAAAAAACAATCAAACTAGGAGATTCAATCATTAGGAAACTCTCACGTGCGTCATTTCCATTTTGTGAGTGGTTTAGGGTTAAGGGTTTAGGGTTTAGGGTTTAGGGTTTTCTGAGAACAATGTGTATATTTTGCTAGACCTCTAGGAATTAGGGTTTACGGTTTAGGGTTTTGTGGGAACATTGTGTATGTTTTGCTAGACCTCTGTTTACATCTCGTTTAACCTCAACAGCAAACATGACTTGATTCGTATGCTTTCTTTTTTGGAAACTTTACGAAACTGAAAAACAATCAAACTAGGAGATTCAATCAATAAGAGACTCACACGTGCCTCATTTGCATTTTATGAGTGGTTTAGGGTTTAGGGTTTACGTTTAGGGTTTTATGAGAACAATGTGTATGTTTTGCTAGTCCTCTACGAATTAGTGTTTAGAGTTTAGGTTTAGGGTTTTGTGAGAATAATGTGTATCTTTTGCTAGACCTCTAGGAATTAGGGTTTACGGTTTAGGGTATTGTGAGAACATTGTGTATGTTTTGCTATACCTCTATTTACATCTCGTTTAACCTCAATAGCAAACATTACTTGATTTGTATGCTTTCTTCTTTGGAAACTCTACGAAACTGAAAAACAATCAAACTAGTAGTTTCAATCACTAGGAGACTCTCACGTGCCTCATTTGCATTTTGTGAGTGCTTTTGGATTAAGGGTTTAGGGTTTAGGGTTTTGTGAGAACAATGTGTATATTTTGCTAGACCTCTAGGAATAAGGGTTTACGGTTTAGGGTTTTGTGAGAACATTGTGTATGTTTTGCTAGACCTCTATTTACATCTCGTTTAACCTCAATAGCAAACATGACTTGATTCGTATGCTTTCTCTTTTGGAAACTCTACGAAACTGAAAAACAATCAAACTAGAAGATTCAAAAACTAGGAGACTCTCACATGCTTCATTTGCATTTTGTGAGTGGTTTAGGGTTTAGGGTTTAGGGTTTACATTTAGGGTTTTGTGAGAACAATGTGTATGTTTGCTAGTCCTTTACGAATTAGTGTTTAGAGTTTAGGGTTTAGGGTTTTGTGAGAATAATGTGTATGTTTTGCTAGTCCTCTAGGAATTAGGGTTTACGGTTTAGGGTTTTGTGAGAACGTTGTGTATGTTTTGCTATACCTCTATTTACATCTCGTTTAACCTCAATAGCAAACATTACTTGATTTGTATGCTTTCTTCTTTGGAAACTCTACGAAACTGAAAAAAATCAAACTAGGAGATTCAATCACTAGGAGACTCTCACGTGCCTCATTTGCATTTTGTGAGTGCTTTAGGGTTAAGGGTTTAGGGTTTAGGGTTTTGTGAGAACAATGTGTATATTTTGCTAGACCTCTAGGAATAAGGGTTTACGGTTTAGGGTTTTGTGAGAACATTGTGTATGTTTTGCTAGACCTCTATTTACATCTCGTTTAACCTCAATAGCAAACATGACTTGATTCGTATGCTTTCTTTTTTGGAAACTCTACGAAACTGAAAAACAATCAAACTAGAAGATTCAATCACTTGGAGACTCTCACGTGCCTCATTTGCATTTTGTGAGTGGTTTAGGGTTTAGGGTTTACATTTAGGGTTTTATGAGAACAATGTGTATGTTTGCTAGTCCTCTACGAATTAGTGTTTAGAGTTTAGGGTTTAGGGTTTTGAGAGAATAATGTGTATGTTTTGCTAGTCCTCTAGGAATTAGGGTTTACGGTTTAGGGTTTTGTGAGAACATTGTGTATGTTTTGCTATACCTCTATTTACATCTCGTTTAACCTCAATAGCAAACATTACTTGATTTGTATGCTTTCTTCTTTGGAAACTCTACGAAACTAAAAAACAATCAAACTAGGAGATTCAATCACTAGGAGACTCTCACGTGCCTCATTTGCATTTTGTTAGTGCTTTAGGGTTAAGAGTTTAGGGTTTAGGGTTTTGTGAGACAATGTGTATATTTTGCTAGACCTCTAGGAATAAGGGTTTACGGTTTAGGGTTTTGTGAGAACATTGTGTATGTTTTGCTAGACCTCTATTTACATCTCGTTTAACCTCAATAGCAAACATGACTTGATTCGTATGCTTTCTTTTTTGGAAACTCTACGAAACTGAAAAACAATCAAACTAGAAGATTCAAAAACTAGGAGACTCTCACATGCCTCATTTGCATTTTGTGAGTGGTTTAGGGTTTAGGGTTTAGGGTTTACATTTATGGTTTTGTGAGAACAATGTGTATGTTTGCTAGTCCTCTACGAATTAGAGTTTAGAGTTTAGGGTTTAGGGTTTTGTGAGAATAATGTGTATGTTTTGCTAGTCCTCTAGGAATTAGGGTTTACGGTTTAGGGTTTTCTGAGAACAATGTGTATGTTTTGCTAGATCTCTGTTTACATCTCGTTTAACCTCAATTGCAAACATGACTTTATTCGTATGCTTTCTTTTTTGGAAACTCTACGAAACTGAAAAACAATCAAACTAGGAGATTCAATCACTAGGAGACTCTCACGTGCCTCATTTGCATTTTGTTAGTGTTTTAGGGTTAAGGGTTTAGGGTTTAGTGTTTTGTGAGACAATGTGTATATTTTGCTAGACCTCTAGGAATAAGGGTTTACGGTTTAGGGTTTTGTGAGAACATTGTGTATGTTTTGCTAGACCTCTATTTACATCTCGTTTAACCTCAATAGCAAACATGACTTGATTCGTATGCTTTCTTTTTTGGAAACTCTACGAAACTGAAAAACAATCAAACTAGAAGATTCAAAAACTAGGAGACTCTCACATGCCTCATTTGCATTTTGTGAGTGGTTTAGGGTTTAGGGTTTAGGGTTTACATTTATGGTTTTGTGAGAACAATGTGTATGTTTGCTAGTCCTCTACGAATTAGAGTTTAGAGTTTAGGGTTTAGGGTTTTGTGAGAATAATGTGTATGTTTTGCTAGTCCTCTAGGAATTAGGGTTTACGGTTTAGGGTTTTCTGAGAACAATGTGTATGTTTTGCTAGATCTCTGTTTACATCTCGTTTAACCTCAATTGCAAACATGACTTTATTCGTATGCTTTCTTTTTTGGAAACTCTACGAAACTGAAAAACAATCAAACTAGAAGATTCAATCACTTGGAGACTCTCACGTGCCTCATTTGCATTTTGTGAGTGGTTTAGGGTTTAGGGTTTAGGGTTTACATTTAGGGTTTTATGAGAACAATGTGTATGTTTGCTAGTCCTCTACGAATTAGTGTTTAGAGTTTAGGGTTTAGGGTTTTGTGAGAATAATGTGTATGTTTTGCTAGTCCTCTAGGAATTAGGGTTTACGGTTTAGGGTTTTGTGAGAACATTGTGTATGTTTTGCTATACCTCTATTTACATCTCGTTTAACCTCAATAGCAAACATTACTTGATTTGTATGCTTTCTTCTTTGGAGACTCTACGAAACTAAAAAACAATCAAACCAGGAGATTCAATCACTAGGAGACTCTCACGTGCCTCATTTGCATTTTGTGAGTGCTTTAGGGTTAAGGGTTTAGGGTTTTGTGAGAACAATGTGTATATTTTGCTAGACCTCTAGGAATAAGGGTTTACGGTTTAGGGTTTTGTGAAAACATTGTGTATGTTTTGCTAGACCTCTATTTACATCTCGTTTAACCTCAATAGCAAACATGACTTGATTCATATGCTTTCTTTTTTGGAAACTCTACGAAACTGAAAAACAATCAAACTAGAAGATTCAAAAACTAGGAGACTCTCACATGCCTCATTTGCATTTTGTGAGTGGTTTAGGGTTTAGGGTTTAGGATTTACATTTAGGGTTTTGTGAGAACAATGTGTATGTTTGCTAGTCCTCTACGAATTAGAGTTTAGAGTTTAGGGATTAGGGTTTTGTGAGAATAATGTGTATGTTTTGCTAGTCCTCTAGGAATTAGGGTTTACGGTTTAGGGTTTTCTGAGAACAATGTGTATGTTTTGCTATACCTCTATTTACATCTCGTTTAACCTCAATAGCAAACATTACTTGATTTGTATGCTTTCTTCTTTGGAAACTCTACGAAACTGAAAAACAATCAAACTAGGAGATTCAATCACTAGGAGACTCTCACGTGCCTCATGTGCATTTTGTGAGTGGTTTAGGGTTAAGGGTTTAGGGTTTAAGGTTTAGTGTTTTGTGAGAACATTGTGTATATTTTGCTAGACCTCTAGGAATTAGGGTTTACGGTTTAGGGTTTTGTGGGAACATTGTGTATGTTTTGCTAGACCTCTATTTACATCTCGTTTAACCTCAATAGCAAATATGACTTGATTCGTATGTTTTCTTTTTTGGAAACTCAACGAAACTGAAAAACAATCAAACTAGGAGATTCAATCATTAGGAAACTCTCATGTGCGTCATTTCCATTTTGTGAGTGGTTTAGGGTTAAGGGTTTAGGGTTTAGGGTTTAGGGTTTTCTGAGAACAATGTGTATATTTTGCTAGACCTCTAGGAATTAGGGTTTACGGTTTAGGGTTTTGTGGGAACATTGTGTATGTTTTACTAGACCTCTATTTACATCTCGTTTAACCTCAATAGCAAACATGACTTGATTCGTATGCTTTCTTTTTTGGAAACTCAACGAAACTGAAAAAACAATCAAACTAGGAGATTCAATCATTAGGAAACTCTCACGTGCGTCATTTCCATTTTGTGAGTGGTTTAGGGTTAAGGGTTTAGGGTTTAGGGTTTAGGGTTTTCTGAGAACAATGTGTATATTTTGCTAGACCTCTAGGAATTAGGGTTTACGGTTTAGGGTTTTGTGGGAACATTGTGTATGTTTTGCTAGACCTCTATTTACATCTCGTTTAACCTCAACAGCAAACATGACTTGATTCGTATGCTTTCTTTTTTGGAAACTTTACGAAACTGAAAAACAATCAAACTAGGAGATTCAATCAATAAGAGACTCACACGTGCCTCATTTGCATTTTATGAGTGGTTTAGGGTTTAGGGTTTACGTTTAGGGTTTTATGAGAACAATGTGTATGTTTTGCTAGTCCTCTACGAATTAGTGTTTAGAGTTTAGGTTTAGGGTTTTGTGAGAATAATGTGTATCTTTTGCTAGACCTCTAGGAATTAGGGTTTACGGTTTAGGGTTTTGTGAGAACATTGTGTATGTTTTGCTATACCTCTATTTACATCTCGTTTAACCTCAATAGCAAACATTACTTGATTTGTATGCTTTCTTCTTTGGAAACTCTACGAAACTAAAAAACAATCAAACTAGGAGATTCAATCACTAGGAGACTCTCACGTGCCTCATTTGCATTTTGTTAGTGCTTTAGGGTTAAGAGTTTAGGGTTTAGGGTTTTGTGAGACAATGTGTATATTTTGCTAGACCTCTAGGAATAAGGGTTTACGGTTTAGGGTTTTGTGAGAACATTGTGTATGTTTTGCTAGACCTCTATTTACATCTCGTTTAACCTCAATAGCAAACATGACTTGATTCGTATGCTTTCTTTTTTGGAAACTCTACGAAACTGAAAAACAATCAAACTAGAAGATTCAAAAACTAGGAGACTCTCACATGCCTCATTTGCATTTTGTGAGTGGTTTAGGGTTTAGGGTTTAGGGTTTACATTTATGGTTTTGTGAGAACAATGTGTATGTTTGCTAGTCCTCTACGAATTAGAGTTTAGAGTTTAGGGTTTAGGGTTTTGTGAGAATAATGTGTATGTTTTGCTAGTCCTCTAGGAATTAGGGTTTACGGTTTAGGGTTTTCTGAGAACAATGTGTATGTTTTGCTAGATCTCTGTTTACATCTCGTTTAACCTCAATTGCAAACATGACTTTATTCGTATGCTTTCTTTTTTGGAAACTCTACGAAACTGAAAAACAATCAAACTAGGAGATTCAATCACTAGGAGACTCTCACGTGCCTCATTTGCATTTTGTTAGTGTTTTAGGGTTAAGGGTTTAGGGTTTAGTGTTTTGTGAGACAATGTGTATATTTTGCTAGACCTCTAGGAATAAGGGTTTACGGTTTAGGGTTTTGTGAGAACATTGTGTATGTTTTGCTAGACCTCTATTTACATCTCGTTTAACCTCAATAGCAAACATGACTTGATTCGTATGCTTTCTTTTTTGGAAACTCTACGAAACTGAAAAACAATCAAACTAGAAGATTCAAAAACTAGGAGACTCTCACATGCCTCATTTGCATTTTGTGAGTGGTTTAGGGTTTAGGGTTTAGGGTTTACATTTATGGTTTTGTGAGAACAATGTGTATGTTTGCTAGTCCTCTACGAATTAGAGTTTAGAGTTTAGGGTTTAGGGTTTTGTGAGAATAATGTGTATGTTTTGCTAGTCCTCTAGGAATTAGGGTTTACGGTTTAGGGTTTTCTGAGAACAATGTGTATGTTTTGCTAGATCTCTGTTTACATCTCGTTTAACCTCAATTGCAAACATGACTTTATTCGTATGCTTTCTTTTTTGGAAACTCTACGAAACTGAAAAACAATCAAACTAGAAGATTCAATCACTTGGAGACTCTCACGTGCCTCATTTGCATTTTGTGAGTGGTTTAGGGTTTAGGGTTTAGGGTTTACATTTAGGGTTTTATGAGAACAATGTGTATGTTTGCTAGTCCTCTACGAATTAGTGTTTAGAGTTTAGGGTTTAGGGTTTTGTGAGAATAATGTGTATGTTTTGCTAGTCCTCTAGGAATTAGGGTTTACGGTTTAGGGTTTTGTGAGAACATTGTGTATGTTTTGCTATACCTCTATTTACATCTCGTTTAACCTCAATAGCAAACATTACTTGATTTGTATGCTTTCTTCTTTGGAGACTCTACGAAACTAAAAAACAATCAAACTAGGAGATTCAATCACTAGGAGACTCTCACGTGCCTCATTTGCATTTTGTGAGTGCTTTAGGGTTAAGGGTTTAGGGTTTTGTGAGAACAATGTGTATATTTTGCTAGACCTCTAGGAATAAGGGTTTACGGTTTAGGGTTTTGTGAAAACATTGTGTATGTTTTGCTAGACCTCTATTTACATCTCGTTTAACCTCAATAGCAAACATGACTTGATTCATATGCTTTCTTTTTTGGAAACTCTACGAAACTGAAAAACAATCAAACTAGAAGATTCAAAAACTAGGAGACTCTCACATGCCTCATTTGCATTTTGTGAGTGGTTTAGGGTTTAGGGTTTAGGATTTACATTTAGGGTTTTGTGAGAACAATGTGTATGTTTGCTAGTCCTCTACGAATTAGAGTTTAGAGTTTAGGGATTAGGGTTTTGTGAGAATAATGTGTATGTTTTGCTAGTCCTCTAGGAATTAGGGTTTACGGTTTAGGGTTTTCTGAGAACAATGTGTATGTTTTGCTATACCTCTATTTACATCTCGTTTAACCTCAATAGCAAACATTACTTGATTTGTATGCTTTCTTCTTTGGAAACTCTACGAAACTGAAAAACAATCAAACTAGGAGATTCAATCACTAGGAGACTCTCACGTGCCTCATTTGCATTTTGTGAGTGCTTTAGGGTTAAGGGTTTAGGGTTTAAGGTTTTGTGAGAACAATGTGTATATTTTGCTAGACCTCTAGGAATAAGGGTTTACGGTTTAGGGTTTGTGAGAACATTGTGTATGTTTTGCTAGACCTCTATTTACATCTCGTTTAACCTCAATAGCAAACATGACTTGATTCGTATGCTTTCTTTTTTGGAAACTCTACGAAAGTGAAAAAATAATCAAACTAGGAGATTCTATCACTAGGAAACTCTCACGTGCCTCATTTCCATTTTGTGAGTGGTTTAGGGTTTAGGGTTTAGGGTTTAGGGTTTTGTGAGAACAATGTGTATATTTTGCTAGACCTCTAGGAATTAGGGTTTACGGTTTAGGGTTTTGTGGGAACATTATGTATGTTTTGCTAGACCTCTATTTACATCTCGTTTAACCTCAATAGCAAACATGACTTGATTCGTATGCTTTCTTTTTTGGAAACTCTACGAAACTGAAAAACAATTAAACTAGAAGATTCAAAAACTAGGAGACTCTCACATGCCTCATTTGCATTTGTGAGTGGTTTAGGGTTTAGGGTTTAGGGTTTACATTTAGGGTTGTGTGAGAACAATGTGTATGTTTGCTAGTCCTCTACGAATTAGAGTTTAGAGTTTAGGGTTTAGGGTTTTGTGAGAATAATGTGTATGTTTTGCTAGTCCTCTAGGAATTAGGGTTTACGGTTTAGGGTTTTCTGAGAACAATGTGTATGTTTTGCTATACCTCTATTTACATCTCGTTTAACCTCAATAGCAAACATTACTTGATTTGTATGCTTTCTTCTTTGGAAACTCTACGAAACTGAAAAAAATCAAACTAGGAGATTCAATCACTAGGAGACTCTCACGTGCCTCATTTGCATTTTGTGAGTGCTTTAGGGTTAAGGGTTTAGGGTTTAGGGGATTGTGAGAACAATGTTTATATTTTGCTAGACCTCTAGGAATAAGGGTTTACGGTTTAGGGTTTTGTGAGAACATTGTGTATGTTTTGCTATACCTCTATTTACATCTCGTTTAACCTCAATAGCAAACATTACTTGATTTGTATGCTTTCTTCTTTGGAAACTCTACGAAACTGAAAAACAATCAAACTAGGAGTTTCAATCACTAGGAGACTCTCACGTGCCTCATGTGCATTTTGTGAGTGGTTTAGGGTTAAGGGTTTAGGGTTTAAGGTTTAGTGTTTTGTGAGAATATTGTGTATATTTTGCTAGACCTCTAGGAATTAGGGTTTACGGTTTAGGGTTTTGTGGGAACATTGTGTATGTTTTGCTAGACCTCTATTTACATCTCGTTTAACCTCAATAGCAAATATGACTTGATTCGTATGTTTTCTTTTTTGGAAACTCAACGAAACTGAAAAAACAATCAAACTAGGAGATTCAATCATTAGGAAACTCTCATGTGCGTCATTTCCATTTTGTGAGTGGTTTAGGGTTAAGGGTTTAGGGTTTAGGGTTTAGGGTTTTCTGAGAACAATGTGTATATTTTGCTAGACCTCTAGGAATTAGGGTTTACGGTTTAGGGTTTTGTGGGAACATTGTGTATGTTTTACTAGACCTCTATTTACATCTCGTTTAACCTCAATAGCAAACATGACTTGATTCGTATGCTTTCTTTTTTGGAAACTCAACGAAACTGAAAAAACAATCAAACTAGGAGATTCAATCATTAGGAAACTCTCACGTGCGTCATTTCCATTTTGTGAGTGGTTTAGGGTTAAGGGTTTAGGGTTTAGGGTTTAGGGTTTTCTGAGAACAATGTGTATATTTTGCTAGACCTCTAGGAATTAGGGTTTACGGTTTAGGGTTTTGTGGGAACATTGTGTATGTTTTGCTAGACCTCTATTTACATCTCGTTTAACCTCAACAGCAAACATGACTTGATTCGTATGCTTTCTTTTTTGGAAACTTTACGAAACTGAAAAACAATCAAACTAGGAGATTCAATCAATAAGAGACTCACACGTGCCTCATTTGCATTTTATGAGTGGTTTAGGGTTTAGGGTTTACGTTTAGGGTTTTATGAGAACAATGTGTATGTTTTGCTAGTCCTCTACGAATTAGTGTTTAGAGTTTAGGTTTAGGGTTTTGTGAGAATAATGTGTATCTTTTGCTAGACCTCTAGGAATTAGGGTTTACGGTTTAGGGTTTTGTGAGAACATTGTGTATGTTTTGCTATACCTCTATTTACATCTCGTTTAACCTCAATAGCAAACATTACTTGATTTGTATGCTTTCTTCTTTGGAAACTCTACGAAACTGAAAAACAATCAAACTAGGAGTTTCAATCACTAGGAGACTCTCACGTGCCTCATTTGCATTTTGTGAGTGCTTTTGGATTAAGGGTTTAGGGTTTAGGGTTTTGTGAGAACAATGTGTATATTTTGCTAGACCTCTAGGAATAAGGGTTTACGGTTTAGGGTTTTGTGAGAACATTGTGTATGTTTTGCTAGACCTCTATTTACATCTCGTTTAACCTCAATAGCAAACATGACTTGATTCGTATGCTTTCTCTTTTGGAAACTCTACGAAACTGAAAAACAATCAAACTAGAAGATTCAAAAACTAGGAGACTCTCACATGCTTCATTTGCATTTTGTGAGTGGTTTAGGGTTTAGGGTTTAGGGTTTACATTTAGGGTTTTGTGAGAACAATGTGTATGTTTGCTAGTCCTTTACGAATTAGTGTTTAGAGTTTAGGGTTTAGGGTTTTGTGAGAATAATGTGTATGTTTTGCTAGTCCTCTAGGAATTAGGGTTTACGGTTTAGGGTTTTGTGAGAACGTTGTGTATGTTTTGCTATACCTCTATTTACATCTCGTTTAACCTCAATAGCAAACATTACTTGATTTGTATGCTTTCTTCTTTGGAAACTCTACGAAACTGAAAAAAATCAAACTAGGAGATTCAATCACTAGGAGACTCTCACGTGCCTCATTTGCATTTTGTGAGTGCTTTAGGGTTTAGGGTTTTGTGAGAACAATGTGTATATTTTGCTAGACCTCTAGGAATAAGGGTTTACGGTTTAGGGTTTTGTGAGAACATTGTGTATGTTTTGCTAGACCTCTATTTACATCTCGTTTAACCTCAATAGCAAACATGACTTGATTCGTATGCTTTCTTTTTTGGAAACTCTACGAAACTGAAAAACAATCAAACTAGAAGATTCAATCACTTGGAGACTCTCACGTGCCTCATTTGCATTTTGTGAGTGGTTTAGGGTTTAGGGTTTAGGGTTTACATTTAGGGTTTTATGAGAACAATGTGTATGTTTGCTAGTCCTCTACGAATTAGTGTTTAGAGTTTAGGGTTTAGGGTTTTGTGAGAATAATGTGTATGTTTTGCTAGTCCTCTAGGAATTAGGGTTTACGGTTTAGGGTTTTGTGAGAACATTGTGTATGTTTTGCTATACCTCTATTTACATCTCGTTTAACCTCAATAGCAAACATTACTTGATTTGTATGCTTTCTTCTTTGGAAACTCTACAAAACTGAAAAACAATCAAACTAGGAGATTCAATCACTAGGAGACTCTCACGTGCCTCATTTGCATTTTGTGAGTTGTTTAGAGTTTAGGGTTTAGGGTTTACATTTAGGGTTTTATGAGAACAATGTGTATGTTTGCTAGTCCTCTACGAATTAGTGTTTAGAGTTTAGGGTTTAGGGTTTTGTGAGAATAATGTGTATGTTTTGCTAGTCCTCTAGGAATTAGGGTTTACGGTTTAGGGTTTTGTGAGAACATTGTGTATGTTTTGCTATACCTCTATTTACATCTCGTTTAACCTCAATAGCAAACATTACTTGATTTGTATGCTTTCTTCTTTGGAAACTCTACGAAACTAAAAAACAATCAAACTAGGAGATTCAATCACTAGGAGACTCTCACGTGCCTCATTTGCATTTTGTTAGTGCTTTAGGGTTAAGAGTTTAGGGTTTAGGGTTTTGTGAGACAATGTGTATATTTTGCTAGACCTCTAGGAATAAGGGTTTACGGTTTAGGGTTTTGTGAGAACATTGTGTATGTTTTGCTAGACCTCTATTTACATCTCGTTTAACCTCAATAGCAAACATGACTTGATTCGTATGCTTTCTTTTTTGGAAACTCTACGAAACTGAAAAACAATCAAACTAGAAGATTCAAAAACTAGGAGACTCTCACATGCCTCATTTGCATTTTGTGAGTGGTTTAGGGTTTAGGGTTTAGGGTTTACATTTATGGTTTTGTGAGAACAATGTGTATGTTTGCTAGTCCTCTACGAATTAGAGTTTAGAGTTTAGGGTTTAGGGTTTTGTGAGAATAATGTGTATGTTTTGCTAGTCCTCTAGGAATTAGGGTTTACGGTTTAGGGTTTTCTGAGAACAATGTGTATGTTTTGCTAGATCTCTGTTTACATCTCGTTTAACCTCAATTGCAAACATGACTTTATTCGTATGCTTTCTTTTTTGGAAACTCTACGAAACTGAAAAACAATCAAACTAGGAGATTCAATCACTAGGAGACTCTCACGTGCCTCATTTGCATTTTGTTAGTGTTTTAGGGTTAAGGGTTTAGGGTTTAGTGTTTTGTGAGACAATGTGTATATTTTGCTAGACCTCTAGGAATAAGGGTTTACGGTTTAGGGTTTTGTGAGAACATTGTGTATGTTTTGCTAGACCTCTATTTACATCTCGTTTAACCTCAATAGCAAACATGACTTGATTCGTATGCTTTCTTTTTTGGAAACTCTACGAAACTGAAAAACAATTAAACTAGAAGATTCAAAAACTAGGAGACTCTCACATGCCTCATTTGCATTTGTGAGTGGTTTAGGGTTTAGGGTTTAGGGTTTACATTTAGGGTTGTGTGAGAACAATGTGTATGTTTGCTAGTCCTCTACGAATTAGAGTTTAGAGTTTAGGGTTTAGGGTTTTGTGAGAATAATGTGTATGTTTTGCTAGTCCTCTAGGAATTAGGGTTTACGGTTTAGGGTTTTCTGAGAACAATGTGTATGTTTTGCTATACCTCTATTTACATCTCGTTTAACCTCAATAGCAAACATTACTTGATTTGTATGCTTTCTTCTTTGGAAACTCTACGAAACTGAAAAAAATCAAACTAGGAGATTCAATCACTAGGAGACTCTCACGTGCCTCATTTGCATTTTGTGAGTGCTTTAGGGTTAAGGGTTTAGGGTTTAGGGGATTGTGAGAACAATGTGTATATTTTGCTAGACCTCTAGGAATAAGGGTTTACGGTTTAGGGTTTTGTGAGAACATTGTGTATGTTTTGCTATACCTCTATTTACATCTCGTTTAACCTCAATAGCAAACATTACTTGATTTGTATGCTTTCTTCTTTGGAAACTCTACGAAACTGAAAAACAATCAAACTAGGAGTTTCAATCACTAGGAGACTCTCACGTGCCTCATGTGCATTTTGTGAGTGGTTTAGGGTTAAGGGTTTAGGGTTTAAGGTTTAGTGTTTTGTGAGAACATTGTGTATATTTTGCTAGACCTCTAGGAATTAGGGTTTACGGTTTAGGGTTTTGTGGGAACATTGTGTATGTTTTGCTAGACCTCTATTTACATCTCGTTTAACCTCAATAGCAAATATGACTTGATTCGTATGTTTTCTTTTTTGGAAACTCAACGAAACTGAAAAACAATCAAACTAGGAGATTCAATCATTAGGAAACTCTCATGTGCGTCATTTCCATTTTGTGAGTGGTTTAGGGTTAAGGGTTTAGGGTTTAGGGTTTAGGGTTTTCTGAGAACAATGTGTATATTTTGCTAGACCTCTAGGAATTAGGGTTTACGGTTTAGGGTTTTGTGGGAACATTGTGTATGTTTTACTAGACCTCTATTTACATCTCGTTTAACCTCAATAGCAAACATGACTTGATTCGTATGCTTTCTTTTTTGGAAACTCAACGAAACTGAAAAAACAATCAAACTAGGAGATTCAATCATTAGGAAACTCTCACGTGCGTCATTTCCATTTTGTGAGTGGTTTAGGGTTAAGGGTTTAGGGTTTAGGGTTTAGGGTTTTCTGAGAACAATGTGTATATTTTGCTAGACCTCTAGGAATTAGGGTTTACGGTTTAGGGTTTTGTGGGAACATTGTGTATGTTTTGCTAGACCTCTATTTACATCTCGTTTAACCTCAACAGCAAACATGACTTGATTCGTATGCTTTCTTTTTTGGAAACTTTACGAAACTGAAAAACAATCAAACTAGGAGATTCAATCAATAAGAGACTCACACGTGCCTCATTTGCATTTTATGAGTGGTTTAGGGTTTAGGGTTTACGTTTAGGGTTTTATGAGAACAATGTGTATGTTTTGCTAGTCCTCTACGAATTAGTGTTTAGAGTTTAGGTTTAGGGTTTTGTGAGAATAATGTGTATCTTTTGCTAGACCTCTAGGAATTAGGGTTTACGGTTTAGGGTTTTGTGAGAACATTGTGTATGTTTTGCTATACCTCTATTTACATCTCGTTTAACCTCAATAGCAAACATTACTTGATTTGTATGCTTTCTTCTTTGGAAACTCTACGAAACTAAAAAACAATCAAACTAGGAGATTCAATCACTAGGAGACTCTCACGTGCCTCATTTGCATTTTGTTAGTGCTTTAGGGTTAAGAGTTTAGGGTTTAGGGTTTTGTGAGACAATGTGTATATTTTGCTAGACCTCTAGGAATAAGGGTTTACGGTTTAGGGTTTTGTGAGAACATTGTGTATGTTTTGCTAGACCTCTATTTACATCTCGTTTAACCTCAATAGCAAACATGACTTGATTCGTATGCTTTCTTTTTTGGAAACTCTACGAAACTGAAAAACAATCAAACTAGAAGATTCAAAAACTAGGAGACTCTCACATGCCTCATTTGCATTTTGTGAGTGGTTTAGGGTTTAGGGTTTAGGGTTTACATTTATGGTTTTGTGAGAACAATGTGTATGTTTGCTAGTCCTCTACGAATTAGAGTTTAGAGTTTAGGGTTTAGGGTTTTGTGAGAATAATGTGTATGTTTTGCTAGTCCTCTAGGAATTAGGGTTTACGGTTTAGGGTTTTCTGAGAACAATGTGTATGTTTTGCTAGATCTCTGTTTACATCTCGTTTAACCTCAATTGCAAACATGACTTTATTCGTATGCTTTCTTTTTTGGAAACTCTACGAAACTGAAAAACAATCAAACTAGGAGATTCAATCACTAGGAGACTCTCACGTGCCTCATTTGCATTTTGTTAGTGTTTTAGGGTTAAGGGTTTAGGGTTTAGTGTTTTGTGAGACAATGTGTATATTTTGCTAGACCTCTAGGAATAAGGGTTTACGGTTTAGGGTTTTGTGAGAACATTGTGTATGTTTTGCTAGACCTCTATTTACATCTCGTTTAACCTCAATAGCAAACATGACTTGATTCGTATGCTTTCTTTTTTGGAAACTCTACGAAACTGAAAAACAATTAAACTAGAAGATTCAAAATCTAGGAGACTCTCACATGCCTCATTTGCATTTGTGAGTGGTTTAGGGTTTAGGGTTTAGGGTTTACATTTAGGGTTGTGTGAGAACAATGTGTATGTTTGCTAGTCCTCTACGAATTAGAGTTTAGAGTTTAGGGTTTAGGGTTTTGTGAGAATAATGTGTATGTTTTGCTAGTCCTCTAGGAATTAGGGTTTACGGTTTAGGGTTTTCTGAGAACAATGTGTATGTTTTGCTATACCTCTATTTACATCTCGTTTAACCTCAATAGCAAACATTACTTGATTTGTATGCTTTCTTCTTTGGAAACTCTACGAAACTGAAAAAAATCAAACTAGGAGATTCAATCACTAGGAGACTCTCACGTGCCTCATTTGCATTTTGTGAGTGCTTTAGGGTTAAGGGTTTAGGGTTTAGGGGATTGTGAGAACAATGTGTATATTTTGCTAGACCTCTAGGAATAAGGGTTTACGGTTTAGGGTTTTGTGAGAACATTGTGTATGTTTTGCTATACCTCTATTTACATCTCGTTTAACCTCAATAGCAAACATTACTTGATTTGTATGCTTTCTTCTTTGGAAACTCTACGAAACTGAAAAACAATCAAACTAGGAGTTTCAATCACTAGGAGACTCTCACGTGCCTCATGTGCATTTTGTGAGTGGTTTAGGGTTAAGGGTTTAGGGTTTAAGGTTTAGTGTTTTGTGAGAACATTGTGTATATTTTGCTAGACCTCTAGGAATTAGGGTTTACGGTTTAGGGTTTTGTGGGAACATTGTGTATGTTTTGCTAGACCTCTATTTACATCTCGTTTAACCTCAATAGCAAATATGACTTGATTCGTATGTTTTCTTTTTTGGAAACTCAACGAAACTGAAAAAACAATCAAACTAGGAGATTCAATCATTAGGAAACTCTCATGTGCGTCATTTCCATTTTGTGAGTGGTTTAGGGTTAAGGGTTTAGGGTTTAGGGTTTAGGGTTTTCTGAGAACAATGTGTATATTTTGCTAGACCTCTAGGAATTAGGGTTTACGGTTTAGGGTTTTGTGGGAACATTGTGTATGTTTTACTAGACCTCTATTTACATCTCGTTTAACCTCAATAGCAAACATGACTTGATTCGTATGCTTTCTTTTTTGGAAACTCAACGAAACTGAAAAAACAATCAAACTAGGAGATTCAATCATTAGGAAACTCTCACGTGCGTCATTTCCATTTTGTGAGTGGTTTAGGGTTAAGGGTTTAGGGTTTAGGGTTTAGGGTTTTCTGAGAACAATGTGTATATTTTGCTAGACCTCTAGGAATTAGGGTTTACGGTTTAGGGTTTTGTGGGAACATTGTGTATGTTTTGCTAGACCTCTATTTACATCTCGTTTAACCTCAACAGCAAACATGACTTGATTCGTATGCTTTCTTTTTTGGAAACTTTACGAAACTGAAAAACAATCAAACTAGGAGATTCAATCAATAAGAGACTCACACGTGCCTCATTTGCATTTTATGAGTGGTTTAGGGTTTAGGGTTTACGTTTAGGGTTTTATGAGAACAATGTGTATGTTTTGCTAGTCCTCTACGAATTAGTGTTTAGAGTTTAGGTTTAGGGTTTTGTGAGAATAATGTGTATCTTTTGCTAGACCTCTAGGAATTAGGGTTTACGGTTTAGGGTTTTGTGAGAACATTGTGTATGTTTTGCTATACCTCTATTTACATCTCGTTTAACCTCAATAGCAAACATTACTTGATTTGTATGCTTTCTTCTTTGGAAACTCTACGAAACTGAAAAACAATCAAACTAGGAGTTTCAATCACTAGGAGACTCTCACGTGCCTCATTTGCATTTTGTGAGTGCTTTTGGATTAAGGGTTTAGGGTTTAGGGTTTAGGGTTTTGTGAGTGGTTTAGGGTTTAGGGTTTAGGGTTTACATTTAGGGTTTTATGAGAACAATGTGTATGTTTGCTAGTCCTCTACGAATTAGTGTTTAGAGTTTAGGGTTTAGGGTTTTGTGAGAATAATGTGTATGTTTTGCTAGTCCTCTAGGAATTAGGGTTTACGGTTTAGGGTTTTGTGAGAACATTGTGTATGTTTTGCTATACCTCTATTTACATCTCGTTTAACCTCAATAGCAAACATTACTTGATTTGTATGCTTTCTTCTTTGGAAACTCTACAAAACTGAAAAACAATCAAACTAGGAGATTCAATCACTAGGAGACTCTCACGTGCCTCATTTGCATTTTGTGAGTTGTTTAGAGTTTAGGGTTTAGGGTTTACATTTAGGGTTTTATGAGAACAATGTGTATGTTTGCTAGTCCTCTACGAATTAGTGTTTAGAGTTTAGGGTTTAGGGTTTTGTGAGAATAATGTGTATGTTTTGCTAGTCCTCTAGGAATTAGGGTTTACGGTTTAGGGTTTTGTGAGAACATTGTGTATGTTTTGCTATACCTCTATTTACATCTCGTTTAACCTCAATAGCAAACATTACTTGATTTGTATGCTTTCTTCTTTGGAAACTCTACGAAACTAAAAAACAATCAAACTAGGAGATTCAATCACTAGGAGACTCTCACGTGCCTCATTTGCATTTTGTGAGTGCTTTAGGGTTAAGGGTTTAGGGTTTTGTGAGAACAATGTGTATATTTTGCTAGACCTCTAGGAATAAGGGTTTACGGTTTAGGGTTTTGTGAAAACATTGTGTATGTTTTGCTAGACCTCTATTTACATCTCGTTTAACCTCAATAGCAAACATGACTTGATTCATATGCTTTCTTTTTTGGAAACTCTACGAAACTGAAAAACAATCAAACTAGAAGATTCAAAAACTAGGAGACTCTCACATGCCTCATTTGCATTTTGTGAGTGGTTTAGGGTTTAGGGTTTAGGGTTTACATTTAGGGTTTTGTGAGAACAATGTGTATGTTTGCTAGTCCTCTACGAATTAGAGTTTAGAGTTTAGGGATTAGGGTTTTGTGAGAATAATGTGTATGTTTTGCTAGTCCTCTAGGAATTAGGGTTTACGGTTTAGGGTTTTCTGAGAACAATGTGTATGTTTTGCTATACCTCTATTTACATCTCGTTTAACCTCAATAGCAAACATTACTTGATTTGTATGCTTTCTTCTTTGGAAACTCTACGAAACTGAAAAACAATCAAACTAGGAGATTCAATCACTAGGAGACTCTCACGTGCCTCATTTGCATTTTGTGAGTGCTTTAGGGTTAAGGGTTTAGGGTTTAAGGTTTTGTGAGAACAATGTGTATATTTTGCTAGACCTCTAGGAATAAGGGTTTACGGTTTAGGGTTTGTGACAACATTGTGTATGTTTTGCTAGACCTCTATTTACATCTCGTTTAACCTCAATAGCAAACATGACTTGATTCGTATGCTTTCTTTTTTGGAAACTCTACGAAAGTGAAAAAATAATCAAACTAGGAGATTCTATCACTAGGAAACTCTCACGTGCCTCATTTCCATTTTGTGAGTGGTTTAGGGTTTAGGGTTTTGTGAGAACAATGTGTATATTTTGCTAGACCTCTAGGAATTAGGGTTTACGGTTTAGGGTTTTGTGGGAACATTATGTATGTTTTGCTAGACCTCTATTTACATCTCGTTTAACCTCAATAGCAAACATGACTTGATTCGTATGCTTTCTTTTTTGGAAACTCTACGAAACTGAAAAACAATTAAACTAGAAGATTCAAAAACTAGGAGACTCTCACATGCCTCATTTGCATTTGTGAGTGGTTTAGGGTTTAGGGTTTAGGGTTTACATTTAGGGTTGTGTGAGAACAATGTGTATGTTTGCTAGTCCTCTACGAATTAGAGTTTAGAGTTTAGGGTTTAGGGTTTTGTGAGAATAATGTGTATGTTTTGCTAGTCCTCTAGGAATTAGGGTTTACGGTTTAGGGTTTTCTGAGAACAATGTGTATGTTTTGCTATACCTCTATTTACATCTCGTTTAACCTCAATAGCAAACATTACTTGATTTGTATGCTTTCTTCTTTGGAAACTCTACGAAACTGAAAAAAATCAAACTAGGAGATTCAATCACTAGGAGACTCTCACGTGCCTCATTTGCATTTTGTGAGTGCTTTAGGGTTAAGGGTTTAGGGTTTAGGGGATTGTGAGAACAATGTGTATATTTTGCTAGACCTCTAGGAATAAGGGTTTACGGTTTAGGGTTTTGTGAGAACATTGTGTATGTTTTGCTATACCTCTATTTACATCTCGTTTAACCTCAATAGCAAACATTACTTGATTTGTATGCTTTCTTCTTTGGAAACTCTACGAAACTGAAAAACAATCAAACTAGGAGTTTCAATCACTAGGAGACTCTCACGTGCCTCATGTGCATTTTGTGAGTGGTTTAGGGTTAAGGGTTTAGGGTTTAAGGTTTAGTGTTTTGTGAGAACATTGTGTATATTTTGCTAGACCTCTAGGAATTAGGGTTTACGGTTTAGGGTTTTGTGGGAACATTGTGTATGTTTTGCTAGACCTCTATTTACATCTCGTTTAACCTCAATAGCAAATATGACTTGATTCGTATGTTTTCTTTTTTGGAAACTCAACGAAACTGAAAAAACAATCAAACTAGGAGATTCAATCATTAGGAAACTCTCATGTGCGTCATTTCCATTTTGTGAGTGGTTTAGGGTTAAGGGTTTAGGGTTTAGGGTTTAGGGTTTTCTGAGAACAATGTGTATATTTTGCTAGACCTCTAGGAATTAGGGTTTACGGTTTAGGGTTTTGTGGGAACATTGTGTATGTTTTACTAGACCTCTATTTACATCTCGTTTAACCTCAATAGCAAACATGACTTGATTCGTATGCTTTCTTTTTTGGAAACTCAACGAAACTGAAAAAACAATCAAACTAGGAGATTCAATCATTAGGAAACTCTCACGTGCGTCATTTCCATTTTGTGAGTGGTTTAGGGTTAAGGGTTTAGGGTTTAGGGTTTAGGGTTTTCTGAGAACAATGTGTATATTTTGCTAGACCTCTAGGAATTAGGGTTTACGGTTTAGGGTTTTGTGGGAACATTGTGTATGTTTTGCTAGACCTCTATTTACATCTCGTTTAACCTCAACAGCAAACATGACTTGATTCGTATGCTTTCTTTTTTGGAAACTTTACGAAACTGAAAAACAATCAAACTAGGAGATTCAATCAATAAGAGACTCACACGTGCCTCATTTGCATTTTATGAGTGGTTTAGGGTTTAGGGTTTACGTTTAGGGTTTTATGAGAACAATGTGTATGTTTTGCTAGTCCTCTACGAATTAGTGTTTAGAGTTTAGGTTTAGGGTTTTGTGAGAATAATGTGTATCTTTTGCTAGACCTCTAGGAATTAGGGTTTACGGTTTAGGGTTTTGTGAGAACATTGTGTATGTTTTGCTATACCTCTATTTACATCTCGTTTAACCTCAATAGCAAACATTACTTGATTTGTATGCTTTCTTCTTTGGAAACTCTACGAAACTGAAAAACAATCAAACTAGGAGTTTCAATCACTAGGAGACTCTCACGTGCCTCATTTGCATTTTGTGAGTGCTTTTGGATTAAGGGTTTAGGGTTTAGGGTTTAGGGTTTTGTGAGTGGTTTAGGGTTTAGGGTTTAGGGTTTACATTTAGGGTTTTATGAGAACAATGTGTATGTTTGCTAGTCCTCTACGAATTAG
This sequence comes from Arabis hirsuta, assembly GCA_964056655.1. Classification (NCBI taxonomy): domain Eukaryota; kingdom Viridiplantae; phylum Streptophyta; class Magnoliopsida; order Brassicales; family Brassicaceae; genus Arabis; species Arabis hirsuta. The sequence continues at coordinate 19,548,488 of OZ053303.1, forward strand.
TGTTTAGAGTTTAGGGTTTAGGGTTTTGTGAGAATAATGTGTATGTTTTGCTAGTCCTCTAGGAATTAGGGTTTACGGTTTAGGGTTTTGTGAGAACATTGTGTATGTTTTGCTATACCTCTATTTACATCTCGTTTAACCTCAATAGCAAACATTACTTGATTTGTATGCTTTCTTCTTTGGAAACTCTACAAAACTGAAAAACAATCAAACTAGGAGATTCAATCACTAGGAGACTCTCACGTGCCTCATTTGCATTTTGTGAGTTGTTTAGAGTTTAGGGTTTAGGGTTTACATTTAGGGTTTTATGAGAACAATGTGTATGTTTGCTAGTCCTCTACGAATTAGTGTTTAGAGTTTAGGGTTTAGGGTTTTGTGAGAATAATGTGTATGTTTTGCTAGTCCTCTAGGAATTAGGGTTTACGGTTTAGGGTTTTGTGAGAACATTGTGTATGTTTTGCTATACCTCTATTTACATCTCGTTTAACCTCAATAGCAAACATTACTTGATTTGTATGCTTTCTTCTTTGGAAACTCTACGAAACTAAAAAACAATCAAACTAGGAGATTCAATCACTAGGAGACTCTCACGTGCCTCATTTGCATTTTGTGAGTGCTTTAGGGTTAAGGGTTTAGGGTTTTGTGAGAACAATGTGTATATTTTGCTAGACCTCTAGGAATAAGGGTTTACGGTTTAGGGTTTTGTGAAAACATTGTGTATGTTTTGCTAGACCTCTATTTACATCTCGTTTAACCTCAATAGCAAACATGACTTGATTCATATGCTTTCTTTTTTGGAAACTCTACGAAACTGAAAAACAATCAAACTAGAAGATTCAAAAACTAGGAGACTCTCACATGCCTCATTTGCATTTTGTGAGTGGTTTAGGGTTTAGGGTTTAGGGTTTACATTTAGGGTTTTGTGAGAACAATGTGTATGTTTGCTAGTCCTCTACGAATTAGAGTTTAGAGTTTAGGGATTAGGGTTTTGTGAGAATAATGTGTATGTTTTGCTAGTCCTCTAGGAATTAGGGTTTACGGTTTAGGGTTTTCTGAGAACAATGTGTATGTTTTGCTATACCTCTATTTACATCTCGTTTAACCTCAATAGCAAACATTACTTGATTTGTATGCTTTCTTCTTTGGAAACTCTACGAAACTGAAAAACAATCAAACTAGGAGATTCAATCACTAGGAGACTCTCACGTGCCTCATTTGCATTTTGTGAGTGCTTTAGGGTTAAGGGTTTAGGGTTTAAGGTTTTGTGAGAACAATGTGTATATTTTGCTAGACCTCTAGGAATAAGGGTTTACGGTTTAGGGTTTGTGACAACATTGTGTATGTTTTGCTAGACCTCTATTTACATCTCGTTTAACCTCAATAGCAAACATGACTTGATTCGTATGCTTTCTTTTTTGGAAACTCAACGAAACTGAAAAAACAATCAAACTAGGAGATTCAATCATTAGGAAACTCTCACGTGCGTCATTTCCATTTTGTGAGTGGTTTAGGGTTAAGGGTTTAGGGTTTAGGGTTTAGGGTTTTCTGAGAACAATGTGTATATTTTGCTAGACCTCTAGGAATAAGGGTTTACGGTTTAGGGTTTTGTGAGAACATTGTGTATGTTTTGCTAGACCTCTATTTACATCTCGTTTAACCTCAACAGCAAACATGACTTGATTCGTATGCTTTCTTTTTTGGAAACTTTACGAAACTGAAAAACAATCAAACTAGGAGATTCAATCAATAAGAGACTCACACGTGCCTCATTTGCATTTTATGAGTGGTTTAGGGTTTAGGGTTTACGTTTAGGGTTTTATGAGAACAATGTGTATGTTTTGCTAGTCCTCTACGAATTAGTGTTTAGAGTTTAGGTTTAGGGTTTTGTGAGAATAATGTGTATCTTTTGCTAGACCTCTAGGAATTAGGGTTTACGGTTTAGGGTTTTGTGAGAACATTGTGTATGTTTTGCTATACCTCTATTTACATCTCGTTTAACCTCAATAGCAAACATTACTTGATTTGTATGCTTTCTTCTTTGGAAACTCTACGAAACTGAAAAACAATCAAACTAGGAGTTTCAATCACTAGGAGACTCTCACGTGCCTCATTTGCATTTTGTGAGTGCTTTTGGATTAAGGGTTTAGGGTTTAGGGTTTTGTGAGAACAATGTGTATATTTTGCTAGACCTCTAGGAATAAGGGTTTACGGTTTAGGGTTTTGTGAGAACATTGTGTATGTTTTGCTAGACCTCTATTTACATCTCGTTTAACCTCAATAGCAAACATGACTTGATTCGTATGCTTTCTCTTTTGGAAACTCTACGAAACTGAAAAACAATCAAACTAGAAGATTCAAAAACTAGGAGACTCTCACATGCTTCATTTGCATTTTGTGAGTGGTTTAGGGTTTAGGGTTTAGGGTTTACATTTAGGGTTTTGTGAGAACAATGTGTATGTTTGCTAGTCCTTTACGAATTAGAGTTTAGAGTTTAGGGTTTAGGGTTTTGTGAGAATAATGTGTATGTTTTGCTAGTCCTCTAGGAATTAGGGTTTACGGTTTAGGGTTTTCTGAGAACAATGTGTATGTTTTGCTATACCTCTATTTACATCTCGTTTAACCTCAATAGCAAACATTACTTGATTTGTATGCTTTCTTCTTTGGAAACTCTACGAAACTGAAAAAAATCAAACTAGGAGATTCAATCACTAGGAGACTCTCACGTGCCTCATTTGCATTTTGTGAGTGCTTTAGGGTTAAGGGTTTAGGGTTTAGGGGATTGTGAGAACAATGTGTATATTTTGCTAGACCTCTAGGAATAAGGGTTTACGGTTTAGGGTTTTGTGAGAACATTGTGTATGTTTTGCTATACCTCTATTTACATCTCGTTTAACCTCAATAGCAAACATTACTTGATTTGTATGCTTTCTTCTTTGGAAACTCTACGAAACTGAAAAACAATCAAACTAGGAGTTTCAATCACTAGGAGACTCTCACGTGCCTCATGTGCATTTTGTGAGTGGTTTAGGGTTAAGGGTTTAGGGTTTAAGGTTTAGTGTTTTGTGAGAACATTGTGTATATTTTGCTAGACCTCTAGGAATAAGGGTTTACGGTTTAGGGTTTTGTGAGAACATTGTGTATGTTTTGCTAGACCTCTATTTACATCTCGTTTAACCTCAATAGCAAACATGACTTGATTCGTATGCTTTCTTTTTTGGAAACTCAACGAAACTGAAAAAACAATCAAACTAGGAGATTCAATCATTAGGAAACTCTCACGTGCGTCATTTCCATTTTGTGAGTGGTTTAGGGTTAAGGGTTTAGGGTTTAGGGTTTAGGGTTTTCTGAGAACAATGTGTATATTTTGCTAGACCTCTAGGAATAAGGGTTTACGGTTTAGGGTTTTGTGAGAACATTGTGTATGTTTTGCTAGACCTCTATTTACATCTCGTTTAACCTCAACAGCAAACATGACTTGATTCGTATGCTTTCTTTTTTGGAAACTTTACGAAACTGAAAAACAATCAAACTAGGAGATTCAATCAATAAGAGACTCACACGTGCCTCATTTGCATTTTATGAGTGGTTTAGGGTTTAGGGTTTACGTTTAGGGTTTTATGAGAACAATGTGTATGTTTTGCTAGTCCTCTACGAATTAGTGTTTAGAGTTTAGGTTTAGGGTTTTGTGAGAATAATGTGTATCTTTTGCTAGACCTCTAGGAATTAGGGTTTACGGTTTAGGGTTTTGTGAGAACATTGTGTATGTTTTGCTATACCTCTATTTACATCTCGTTTAACCTCAATAGCAAACATTACTTGATTTGTATGCTTTCTTCTTTGGAAACTCTACGAAACTGAAAAACAATCAAACTAGGAGTTTCAATCACTAGGAGACTCTCACGTGCCTCATTTGCATTTTGTGAGTGCTTTTGGATTAAGGTTTTAGGGTTTAGGGTTTTGTGAGAACAATGTGTATATTTTGCTAGACCTCTAGGAATAAGGGTTTACGGTTTAGGGTTTTGTGAGAACATTGTGTATGTTTTGCTAGACCTCTATTTACATCTCGTTTAACCTCAATAGCAAACATGACTTGATTCGTATGCTTTCTCTTTTGGAAACTCTACGAAACTGAAAAACAATCAAACTAGAAGATTCAAAAACTAGGAGACTCTCACATGCTTCATTTGCATTTTGTGAGTGGTTTAGGGTTTAGGGTTTAGGGTTTACATTTAGGGTTTTGTGAGAACAATGTGTATGTTTGCTAGTCCTTTACGAATTAGTGTTTAGAGTTTAGGGTTTAGGGTTTTGTGAGAATAATGTGTATGTTTTGCTAGTCCTCTAGGAATTAGGGTTTACGGTTTAGGGTTTTGTGAGAACGTTGTGTATGTTTTGCTATACCTCTATTTACATCTCGTTTAACCTCAATAGCAAACATTACTTGATTTGTATGCTTTCTTCTTTGGAAACTCTACGAAACTGAAAAAAATCAAACTAGGAGATTCAATCACTAGGAGACTCTCACGTGCCTCATTTGCATTTTGTGAGTGCTTTAGGGTTAAGGGTTTAGGGTTTAGGGTTTTGTGAGAACAATGTGTATATTTTGCTAGACCTCTAGGAATAAGGGTTTACGGTTTAGGGTTTTGTGAGAACATTGTGTATGTTTTGCTAGACCTCTATTTACATCTCGTTTAACCTCAATAGCAAACATGACTTGATTCGTATGCTTTATTTTTTGGAAACTCTACGAAACTGAAAAACAATCAAACTAGAAGATTCAATCACTTGGAGACTCTCACGTGCCTCATTTGCATTTTGTGAGTGGTTTAGGGTTTAGGGTTTAGGGTTTACATTTAGGGTTTTATGAGAACAATGTGTATGTTTGCTAGTCCTCTACGAATTAGTGTTTAGAGTTTAGGGTTTAGGGTTTTGTGAGAATAATGTGTATGTTTTGCTAGTCCTCTAGGAATTAGGGTTTACGGTTTAGGGTTTTGTGAGAACATTGTGTATGTTTTGCTATACCTCTATTTACATCTCGTTTAACCTCAATAGCAAACATTACTTGATTTGTATGCTTTCTTCTTTGGAAACTCTACGAAACTAAAAAACAATCAAACTAGGAGATTCAATCACTAGGAGACTCTCACGTGCCTCATTTGCATTTTGTGAGTGCTTTAGGGTTAAGGGTTTAGGGTTTTGTGAGAACAATGTGTATATTTTGCTAGACCTCTAGGAATAAGGGTTTACGGTTTAGGGTTTTGTGAAAACATTGTGTATGTTTTGCTAGACCTCTATTTACATCTCGTTTAACCTTAATAGCAAACATGACTTGATTCATATGCTTTCTTTTTTGGAAACTCTACGAAACTGAAAAACAATCAAACTAGAAGATTCAAAAACTAGGAGACTCTCACATGCCTCATTTGCATTTTGTGAGTGGTTTAGGGTTTAGGGTTTAGGGTTTACATTTAGGGTTTTGTGAGAACAATGTGTATGTTTGCTAGTCCTCTACGAATTAGAGTTTAGAGTTTAGGGATTAGGGTTTTGTGAGAATAATGTGTATGTTTTGCTAGTCCTCTAGGAATTAGGGTTTACGGTTTAGGGTTTTCTGAGAACAATGTGTATGTTTTGCTATACCTCTATTTACATCTCGTTTAACCTCAATAGCAAACATTACTTGATTTGTATGCTTTCTTCTTTGGAAACTCTACGAAACTGAAAAACAATCAAACTAGGAGATTCAATCACTAGGAGACTCTCACGTGCCTCATTTGGATTTTGTGAGTGCTTTAGAGTTAAGGGTTTAGGGTTTAAGGTTTTGTGAGAACAATGTGTATATTTTGCTAGACCTCTAGGAATAAGGGTTTACGGTTTAGGGTTTGTGAGAACATTGTGTATGTTTTGCTAGACCTCTATTTACATCTCGTTTAACCTCAATAGCAAACATGACTTGATTCGTATGCTTTCTTTTTTGGAAACTCTACGAAAGTGAAAAAATAATCAAACTAGGAGATTCTATCACTAGGAAACTCTCACGTGCCTCATTTCCATTTTGTGAGTGGTTTAGGGTTTAGGGTTTAGGGTTTAGGGTTTTGTGAGAACAATGTGTATATTTTGCTAGACCTCTAGGAATTAGGGTTTACGGTTTAGGGTTTTGTGGGAACATTATGTATGTTTTGCTAGACCTCTATTTACATCTCGTTTAACCTCAATAGCAAACATGACTTGATTCGTATGCTTTCTCTTTTGGAAACTTTACGGAACTGAAAAACAATCAAACTAGGAGATTCAATCAATAAGAGACTCACACGTGCCTCATTTGCATTTTATGAGTGGTTTAGGGTTTAGGGTTTACGTTTAGGGTTTTATGAGAACAATGTGTATGTTTTGCTAGTCCTCTACGAATTAGTGTTTAGAGTTTAGGTTTAGGGTTTTGTGAGAATAATGTGTATCTTTTGCTAGACCTCTAGGAATTAGAGTTTACGGTTTAGGGTTTTGTGAGAACATTGTGTATGTTTTGCTAGACCTCTGTTTACATCTCGTTTAACCTCAATAGCAAACATTACTTGATTCGTATGCTTTCTTTTTTGGAATCTCTAAGAAACTGAAAAACAATCAAACTAGGAGATTCAATCACTAGGAGACTCTCACGTGCCTCATGTGCATTTTGTGAGTGGTTTAGGGTTAAGGGTTTAGGGTTTAAGGTTTAGTGTTTTGTGAGAACATTGTGTATATTTTGCTAGACCTCTAGGAATTAGGGTTTACGGTTTAGGGTTTTGTGGGAACATTGTGTATGTTTTGCTAGACCTCTATTTACATCTCGTTTAACCTCAATAGCAAATATGACTTGATTCGTATGTTTTCTTTTTTGGAAACTCAACGAAACTGAAAAAACAATCAAACTAGGAGATTCAATCATTAGGAAACTCTCATGTGCGTCATTTCCATTTTGTGAGTGGTTTAGGGTTAAGGGTTTAGGGTTTAGGGTTTAGGGTTTTCTGAGAACAATGTGTATATTTTGCTAGACCTCTAGGAATTAGGGTTTACGGTTTAGGGTTTTGTGGGAACATTGTGTATGTTTTACTAGACCTCTATTTACATCTCGTTTAACCTCAATAGCAAACATGACTTGATTCGTATGCTTTCTTTTTTGGAAACTCAACGTAACTGAAAAAACAATCAAACTAGGAGATTCAATCATTAGGAAACTCTCACGTGCGTCATTTCCATTTTGTGAGTGGTTTAGGGTTAAGGGTTTAGGGTTTAGGGTTTAGGGTTTTCTGAGAACAATGTGTATATTTTGCTAGACCTCTAGGAATTAGGGTTTACGGTTTAGGGTTTTGTGGGAACATTGTGTATGTTTTGCTAGACCTCTATTTACATCTCGTTTAACCTCAACAGCAAACATGACTTGATTCGTATGCTTTCTTTTTTGGAAACTTTACGAAACTGAAAAACAATCAAACTAGGAGATTCAATCAATAAGAGACTCACACGTGCCTCATTTGCATTTTATGAGTGGTTTAGGGTTTAGGGTTTACGTTTAGGGTTTTATGAGAACAATGTGTATGTTTTGCTAGTCCTCTACGAATTAGTGTTTAGAGTTTAGGTTTAGGGTTTTGTGAGAATAATGTGTATCTTTTGCTAGACCTCTAGGAATTAGGGTTTACGGTTTAGGGTTTTGTGAGAACATTGTGTATGTTTTGCTATACCTCTATTTACATCTCGTTTAACCTCAATAGCAAACATTACTTGATTTGTATGCTTTCTTCTTTGGAAACTCTACAAAACTGAAAAACAATCAAACTAGAAGATTCAAAAACTAGGAGACTCTCACATGCTTCATTTGCATTTTGTGAGTGGTTTAGGGTTTAGGGTTTAGGGTTTACATTTAGGGTTTTGTGAGAACAATGTGTATGTTTGCTAGTCCTTTACGAATTAGTGTTTAGAGTTTAGGGTTTAGGGTTTTGTGAGAATAATGTGTATGTTTTGCTAGTCCTCTAGGAATTAGGGTTTACGGTTTAGGGTTTTGTGAGAACGTTGTGTATGTTTTGCTAGACCTCTATTTACATCTCGTTTAACCTCAATAGCAAACATGACTTGATTCGTATGCTTTCTTTTTTGGAAACTCTACGAAAGTGAAAAAATAATCAAACTAGGAGATTCTATCACTAGGAAACTCTCACGTGCCTCATTTCCATTTTGTGAGTGGTTTAGGGTTTAGGGTTTAGGGTTTAGGGTTTTGTGAGAACAATGTGTATATTTTGCTAGACCTCTAGGAATTAGGGTTTACGGTTTAGGGTTTTGTGGGAACATTATGTATGTTTTGCTAGACCTCTATTTACATCTCGTTTAACCTCAATAGCAAACATGACTTGATTCGTATGCTTTCTTTTTTGGAAACTCTACGAAACTGAAAAACAATTAAACTAGAAGATTCAAAAACTAGGAGACTCTCACATGCCTCATTTGCATTTGTGAGTGGTTTAGGGTTAAGGGTTTAGGGTTTAGGGTTTAGGGTTTTCTGAGAACAATGTGTATATTTTGCTAGACCTCTAGGAATTAGGGTTTACGGTTTAGGGTTTTGTGGGAACATTGTGTATGTTTTGCTAGACCTCTATTTACATCTCGTTTAACCTCAACAGCAAACATGACTTGATTCGTATGCTTTCTTTTTTGGAAACTTTACGAAACTGAAAAACAATCAAACTAGGAGATTCAATCAATAAGAGACTCACACGTGCCTCATTTGCATTTTATGAGTGGTTTAGGGTTTAGGGTTTACGTTTAGGGTTTTATGAGAACAATGTGTATGTTTTGCTAGTCCTCTACGAATTAGTGTTTAGAGTTTAGGTTTAGGGTTTTGTGAGAATAATGTGTATCTTTTGCTAGACCTCTAGGAATTAGGGTTTACGGTTTAGGGTTTTGTGAGAACATTGTGTATGTTTTGCTATACCTCTATTTACATCTCGTTTAACCTCAATAGCAAACATTACTTGATTTGTATGCTTTCTTCTTTGGAAACTCTACAAAACTGAAAAACAATCAAACTAGAAGATTCAAAAACTAGGAGACTCTCACATGCTTCATTTGCATTTTGTGAGTGGTTTAGGGTTTAGGGTTTAGGGTTTAGGGTTTTGTGAGAACAATGTGTATATTTTGTTAAACCTCTAGGAATAAGGGTTTACGGTTTAGGGTTTTGTGAGAACATTGTGTATGTTTTGCTAGACCTCTATTTACATCTCGTTTAACCTCAATAGCAAACATGAATTGATTCGTATGCTTTCTCTTTTGGAAACTCTACGAAACTGAAAAACAATCAAACTAGAAGATTCAAAAACTAGGAGACTCTCACATGCTTCATTTGCATTTTGTGAGTGGTTTAGGGTTTAGGGTTTACATTTAGGGTTTTGTGAGAACAATGTGTATGTTTGCTAGTCCTTTACGAATTAGTGTTTAGAGTTTAGGGTTTAGGGTTTTGTGAGAATAATGTGTATGTTTTGCTAGTCCTCTAGGAATTAGGGTTTACGGTTTAGGGTTTTGTGAGAACGTTGTGTATGTTTTGCTATACCTCTATTTACATCTCGTTTAACCTCAATAGCAAACATTACTTGATTTGTATGCTTTCTTCTTTGGAAACTCTACGAAACTGAAAAAAATCAAACTAGGAGATTCAATCACTAGGAGACTCTCACGTGCCTCATTTGCATTTTGTGAGTGCTTTAGGGTTAAGGGTTTAGGGTTTAGGGTTTTGTGAGAACAATGTGTATATTTTGCTAGACCTCTAGGAATAAGGGTTTACGGTTTAGGGTTTTGTGAGAACATTGTGTATGTTTTGCTAGACCTCTATTTACATCTCGTTTAACCTCAATAGCAAACATGACTTGATTCGTATGCTTTCTTTTTTGGAAACTCTACGAAACTGAAAAACAATCAAACTAGAAGATTCAATCACTTGGAGACTCTCACGTGCCTCATTTGCATTTTGTGAGTGGTTTAGGGTTTAGGGTTTAGGGTTTACATTTAGGGTTTTATGAGAACAATGTGTATGTTTGCTAGTCCTCTACGAATTAGTGTTTAGAGTTTAGGGTTTAGGGTTTTGTGAGAATAATGTGTATGTTTTGCTAGTCCTCTAGGAATTAGGGTTTACGGTTTAGGGTTTTGTGAGAACATTGTGTATGTTTTGCTATACCTCTATTTACATCTCGTTTAACCTCAATAGCAAACATTACTTGATTTGTATGCTTTCTTCTTTGGAAACTCTACAAAACTGAAAAACAATCAAACTAGGAGATTCAATCACTAGGAGACTCTCACGTGCCTCATTTGCATTTTGTGAGTTGTTTAGAGTTTAGGGTTTAGGGTTTACATTTAGGGTTTTATGAGAACAATGTGTATGTTTGCTAGTCCTCTACGAATTAGTGTTTAGAGTTTAGGGTTTAGGGTTTTGTGAGAATAATGTGTATGTTTTGCTAGTCCTCTAGGAATTAGGGTTTACGGTTTAGGGTTTTGTGAGAACATTGTGTATGTTTTGCTATACCTCTATTTACATCTCGTTTAACCTCAATAGCAAACATTACTTGATTTGTATGCTTTCTTCTTTGGAAACTCTACGAAACTAAAAAACAATCAAACTAGGAGATTCAATCACTAGGAGACTCTCACGTGCTTCATTTGCATTTTGTGAGTGGTTTAGGGTTTAGGGTTTAGGGTTTAGGGTTTTGTGAGAACAATGTGTATATTTTGTTAAACCTCTAGGAATAAGGGTTTACGGTTTAGGGTTTTGTGAGAACATTGTGTATGTTTTGCTAGACCTCTATTTACATCTCGTTTAACCTCAATAGCAAACATGAATTGATTCGTATGCTTTCTCTTTTGGAAACTCTACGAAACTGAAAAACAATCAAACTAGAAGATTCAAAAACTAGGAGACTCTCACATGCTTCATTTGCATTTTGTGAGTGGTTTAGGGTTTAGGGTTTAGGGTTTACATTTAGGGTTTTGTGAGAACAATGTGTATGTTTGCTAGTCCTTTACGAATTAGTGTTTAGAGTTTAGGGTTTAGGGTTTTGTGAGAATAATGTGTATGTTTTGCTAGTCCTCTAGGAATTAGGGTTTACGGTTTAGGGTTTTGTGAGAACGTTGTGTATGTTTTGCTATACCTCTATTTACATCTCGTTTAACCTCAATAGCAAACATTACTTGATTTGTATGCTTTCTTCTTCGGAAACTCTACGAAACTGAAAAAAATCAAACTAGGAGATTCAATCACTAGGAGACTCTCACGTGCCTCATTTGCATTTTGTGAGTGCTTTAGGGTTAAGGGTTTAGGGTTTAGGGTTTTGTGAGAACAATGTGTATATTTTGCTAGACCTCTAGGAATAAGGGTTTACGGTTTAGGGTTTTGTGAGAACATTGTGTATGTTTTGCTAGACCTCTATTTACATCTCGTTTAACCTCAATAGCAAACATGACTTGATTCGTATGCTTTCTTTTTTGGAAACTCTACGAAACTGAAAAACAATCAAACTAGAAGATTCAATCACTTGGAGACTCTCACGTGCCTCATTTGCATTTTGTGAGTGGTTTAGGGTTTAGGGTTTAGGGTTTACATTTAGGGTTTTATGAGAACAATGTGTATGTTTGCTAGTCCTCTACGAATTAGTGTTTAGAGTTTAGGGTTTAGGGTTTTGTGAGAATAATGTGTATGTTTTGCTAGTCCTCTAGGAATTAGGGTTTACGGTTTAGGGTTTTGTGAGAACATTGTGTATGTTTTGCTATACCTCTATTTACATCTCGTTTAACCTCAATAGCAAACATTACTTGATTTGTATGCTTTCTTCTTTGGAAACTCTACAAAACTGAAAAACAATCAAACTAGGAGATTCAATCACTAGGAGACTCTCACGTGCCTCATTTGCATTTTGTGAGTTGTTTAGAGTTTAGGGTTTAGGGTTTACATTTAGGGTTTTATGAGAACAATGTGTATGTTTGCTAGTCCTCTACGAATTAGTGTTTAGAGTTTAGGGTTTAGGGTTTTGTGAGAATAATGTGTATGTTTTGCTAGTCCTCTAGGAATTAGGGTTTACGGTTTAGGGTTTTGTGAGAACATTGTGTATGTTTTGCTATACCTCTATTTACATCTCGTTTAACCTCAATAGCAAACATTACTTGATTTGTATGCTTTCTTCTTTGGAAACTCTACGAAACTAAAAAACAATCAAACTAGGAGATTCAATCACTAGGAGACTCTCACGTGCCTCATTTGCATTTTGTGAGTGCTTTAGGGTTAAGGGTTTAGGGTTTTGTGAGAACAATGTGTATATTTTGCTAGACCTCTAGGAATAAGGGTTTACGGTTTAGGGTTTTGTGAAAACATTGTGTATGTTTTGCTAGACCTCTATTTACATCTCGTTTAACCTCAATAGCAAACATGACTTGATTCATATGCTTTCTTTTTTGGAAACTCTACGAAACTGAAAAACAATCAAACTAGAAGATTCAAAAACTAGGAGACTCTCACATGCCTCATTTGCATTTTGTGAGTGGTTTAGGGTTTAGGGTTTAGGGTTTACATTTAGGGTTTTGTGAGAACAATGTGTATGTTTGCTAGTCCTCTACGAATTAGAGTTTAGAGTTTAGGGATTAGGGTTTTGTGAGAATAATGTGTATGTTTTGCTAGTCCTCTAGGAATTAGGGTTTACGGTTTAGGGTTTTCTGAGAACAATGTGTATGTTTTGCTATACCTCTATTTACATCTCGTTTAACCTCAATAGCAAACATTACTTGATTTGTATGCTTTCTTCTTTGGAAACTCTACGAAACTGAAAAACAATCAAACTAGGAGATTCAATCACTAGGAGACTCTCACGTGCCTCATTTGCATTTTGTGAGTGCTTTAGGGTTAAGGGTTTAGGGTTTAAGGTTTTGTGAGAACAATGTGTATATTTTGCTAGACCTCTAGGAATAAGGGTTTACGGTTTAGGGTTTGTGAGAACATTGTGTATGTTTTGCTAGACCTCTATTTACATCTCGTTTAACCTCAATAGCAAACATGACTTGATTCGTATGCTTTCTTTTTTGGAAACTCTACGAAAGTGAAAAAATAATCAAACTAGGAGATTCTATCACTAGGAAACTCTCACGTGCCTCATTTCCATTTTGTGAGTGGTTTAGGGTTTAGGGTTTAGGGTTTAGGGTTTTGTGAGAACAATGTGTATATTTTGCTAGACCTCTAGGAATTAGGGTTTACGGTTTAGGGTTTTGTGGGAACATTATGTATGTTTTGCTAGACCTCTATTTACATCTCGTTTAACCTCAATAGCAAACATGACTTGATTCGTATGCTTTCTCTTTTGGAAACTTTACGGAACTGAAAAACAATCAAACTAGGAGATTCAATCAATAAGAGACTCACACGTGCCTCATTTGCATTTTATGAGTGGTTTAGGGTTTAGGGTTTACGTTTAGGGTTTTATGAGAACAATGTGTATGTTTTGCTAGTCCTCTACGAATTAGTGTTTAGAGTTTAGGTTTAGGGTTTTGTGAGAATAATGTGTATCTTTTGCTAGACCTCTAGGAATTAGGGTTTACGGTTTAGGGTTTTGTGAGAACATTGTGTATGTTTTGCTAGACCTCTGTTTACATCTCGTTTAACTTCAATAGCAAACATGACTTGATTCGTATGCTTTCTTTTTTGGAATCTCTAAGAAACTGAAAAACAATCAAACTAGGAGATTCAATCACTAGGAGACTCTCACGTGCCTCATGTGCATTTTGTGAGTGGTTTAGGGTTAAGGGTTTAGGGTTTAAGGTTTAGTGTTTTGTGAGAACATTGTGTATATTTTGCTAGACCTCTAGGAATTAGGGTTTACGGTTTAGGGTTTTGTGGGAACATTGTGTATGTTTTGCTAGACCTCTATTTACATCTCGTTTAACCTCAATAGCAAATATGACTTGATTCGTATGTTTTCTTTTTTGGAAACTCAACGAAACTGAAAAAACAATCAAACTAGGAGATTCAATCATTAGGAAACTCTCATGTGCGTCATTTCCATTTTGTGAGTGGTTTAGGGTTAAGGGTTTAGGGTTTAGGGTTTAGGGTTTTCTGAGAACAATGTGTATATTTTGCTAGACCTCTAGGAATTAGGGTTTACGGTTTAGGGTTTTGTGGGAACATTGTGTATGTTTTACTAGACCTCTATTTACATCTCGTTTAACCTCAATAGCAAACATGACTTGATTCGTATGCTTTCTTTTTTGGAAACTCAACGTAACTGAAAAAACAATCAAACTAGGAGATTCAATCATTAGGAAACTCTCACGTGCGTCATTTCCATTTTGTGAGTGGTTTAGGGTTAAGGGTTTAGGGTTTAGGGTTTAGGGTTTTCTGAGAACAATGTGTATATTTTGCTAGACCTCTAGGAATTAGGGTTTACGGTTTAGGGTTTTGTGGGAACATTGTGTATGTTTTGCTAGACCTCTATTTACATCTCGTTTAACCTCAACAGCAAACATGACTTGATTCGTATGCTTTCTTTTTTGGAAACTTTACGAAACTGAAAAACAATCAAACTAGGAGATTCAATCAATAAGAGACTCACACGTGCCTCATTTGCATTTTATGAGTGGTTTAGGGTTTAGGGTTTACGTTTAGGGTTTTATGAGAACAATGTGTATGTTTTGCTAGTCCTCTACGAATTAGTGTTTAGAGTTTAGGTTTAGGGTTTTGTGAGAATAATGTGTATCTTTTGCTAGACCTCTAGGAATTAGAGTTTACGGTTTAGGGTTTTGTGAGAACATTGTGTATGTTTTGCTAGACCTCTGTTTACATCTCGTTTAACCTCAATAGCAAACATGACTTGATTCGTATGCTTTCTTTTTTGGAATCTCTAAGAAACTGAAAAACAATCAAACTAGGAGATTCAATCACTAGGAGACTCTCACGTGCCTCATGTGCATTTTGTGAGTGGTTTAGGGTTAAGGGTTTAGGGTTTAAGGTTTTGTGAGAACAATGTGTATATTTTGCTAGACCTCTAGGAATAAGGGTTTACGGTTTAGGGTTTTGTGAGAACATTGTGTATGTTTTGCTAGACCTCTATTTACATCTCGTTTAACCTCAATAGCAAACATGACTTGATTCGTATGCTTTCTCTTTTGGAAACTCTACGAAACTGAAAAAAAATCAAACTAGAAGATTCAAAAACTAGGAGACTCTCACATGCTTCATTTGCATTTTGTGAGTGGTTTAGGGTTTAGGGTTTAGGGTTTACATTTAGGGTTTTGTGAGAACAATGTGTATGTTTGCTAGTCCTTTACGAATTAGTGTTTAGAGTTTAGGGTTTAGGGTTTTGTGAGAATAATGTGTATGTTTTGCTAGTCCTCTAGGAATTAGGGTTTACGGTTTAGGGTTTTGTGGGAACATTGTGTATGTTTTACTAGACCTCTATTTACATCTCGTTTAACCTCAATAGCAAACATGACTTGATTCGTATGCTTTCTTTTTTGGAAACTCAACGTAACTGAAAAAACAATCAAACTAGGAGATTCAATCATTAGGAAACTCTCACGTGCGTCATTTCCATTTTGTGAGTGGTTTAGGGTTAAGGGTTTAGGGTTTAGGGTTTAGGGTTTTCTGAGAACAATGTGTATATTTTGCTAGACCTCTAGGAATTAGGGTTTACGGTTTAGGGTTTTGTGGGAACATTGTGTATGTTTTGCTAGACCTCTATTTACATCTCGTTTAACCTCAACAGCAAACATGACTTGATTCGTATGCTTTCTTTTTTGGAAACTTTACGAAACTGAAAAACAATCAAACTAGGAGATTCAATCAATAAGAGACTCACACGTGCCTCATTTGCATTTTATGAGTGGTTTAGGGTTTAGGGTTTACGTTTAGGGTTTTATGAGAACAATGTGTATGTTTTGCTAGTCCTCTATGAATTAGTGTTTAGAGTTTAGGTTTAGGGTTTTGTGAGAATAATGTGTATCTTTTGCTAGACCTCTAGGAATTAGAGTTTACGGTTTAGGGTTTTGTGAGAACATTGTGTATGTTTTGCTAGACCTCTGTTTACATCTCGTTTAACCTCAATAGCAAACATGACTTGATTCGTATGCTTTCTTTTTTGGAATCTCTAAGAAACTGAAAAACAATCAAACTAGGAGATTCAATCACTAGGAGACTCTCACGTGCCTCATGTGCATTTTGTGAGTGGTTTAGGGTTAAGGGTTTAGGGTTTAAGGTTTTGTGAGAACAATGTGTATATTTTGCTAGACCTCTAGGAATAAGGGTTTACGGTTTAGGGTTTTGTGAGAACATTGTGTATGTTTTGCTAGACCTCTATTTACATCTCGTTTAACCTCAATAGCAAACATGACTTGATTCGTATGCTTTCTCTTTTGGAAACTCTACGAAACTGAAAAACAATCAAACTAGAAGATTCAAAAACTAGGAGACTCTCACATGCTTCATTTGCATTTTGTGAGTGGTTTAGGGTTTAGGGTTTAGGGTTTACATTTAGGGTTTTGTGAGAACAATGTGTATGTTTGCTAGTCCTTTACGAATTAGTGTTTAGAGTTTAGGGTTTAGGGTTTTGTGAGAATAATGTGTATGTTTTGCTAGTCCTCTAGGAATTAGGGTTTACGGTTTAGGGTTTTGTGAGAACGTTGTGTATGTTTTGCTATACCTCTATTTACATCTCGTTTAACCTCAATAGCAAACATTACTTGATTTGTATGCTTTCTTTTTTGGAAACTCTACGAAACTGAAAAAAATCAAACTAGGAGATTCAATCACTAGGAGACTCTCACGTGCCTCATTTGCATTTTGTGAGTGCTTTAGGGTTAAGGGTTTAGGGTTTAGGGTTTTGTGAGAACAATGTGTATATTTTGCTAGACCTCTAGGAATAAGGGTTTACGGTTTAGGGTTTTGTGAGAACATTGTGTATGTTTTGCTAGACCTCTATTTACATCTCGTTTAACCTCAATAGCAAACATGACTTGATTCGTATGCTTTCTTTTTTGGAAACTCTACGAAACTGAAAAACAATCAAACTAGAAGATTCAATCACTTGGAGACTCTCACGTGCCTCATTTGCATTTTGTGAGTGGTTTAGGGTTTAGGGTTTACATTTAGGGTTTTATGAGAACAATGTGTATGTTTGCTAGTCCTCTACGAATTAGTGTTTAGAGTTTAGGGTTTAGGGTTTTGAGAGAATAATGTGTATGTTTTGCTAGTCCTCTAGGAATTAGGGTTTACGGTTTAGGGTTTTATGAGAACATTGTGTATGTTTTGCTATACCTCTATTTACATCTCGTTTAACCTCAATAGCAAACATTACTTGATTTGTATGCTTTCTTCTTTGGAAACTCTACGAAACTAAAAAACAATCAAACTAGGAGATTCAATCACTAGGAGACTCTCACGTGCCTCATTTGCATTTTGTTAGTGCTTTAGGGTTAAGAGTTTAGGGTTTAGGGTTTTGTGAGACAATGTGTATATTTTGCTAGACCTCTAGGAATAAGGGTTTACGGTTTAGGGTTTTGTGAGAACATTGTGTATGTTTTGCTAGACCTCTATTTACATCTCGTTTAACCTCAATAGCAAACATGACTTGATTCGTATGCTTTCTTTTTTGGAAACTCTACGAAACTGAAAAACAATCAAACTAGAAGATTCAAAAACTAGGAGACTCTCACATGCCTCATTTGCATTTTGTGAGTGGTTTAGGGTTTAGGGTTTAGGGTTTACATTTATGGTTTTGTGAGAACAATGTGTATGTTTGCTAGTCCTCTACGAATTAGAGTTTAGAGTTTAGGGTTTAGGGTTTTGTGAGAATAATGTGTATGTTTTGCTAGTCCTCTAGGAATTAGGGTTTACGGTTTAGGGTTTTCTGAGAACAATGTGTATGTTTTGCTAGATCTCTGTTTACATCTCGTTTAACCTCAATTGCAAACATGACTTTATTCGTATGCTTTCTTTTTTGGAAACTCTACGAAACTGAAAAACAATCAAACTAGGAGATTCAATCACTAGGAGACTCTCACGTGCCTCCTTTGCATTTTGTTAGTGTTTTAGGGTTAAGGGTTTAGGGTTTAGTGTTTTGTGAGACAATGTGTATATTTTGCTAGACCTCTAGGAATAAGGGTTTACGGTTTAGGGTTTTGTGAGAACATTGTGTATGTTTTGCTAGACCTCTATTTACATCTCGTTTAACCTCAATAGCAAACATGACTTGATTCGTATGCTTTCTCTTTTGGAAACTCTACGAAACTGAAAAACAATCAAACTAGAAGATTCAAAAACTAGGAGACTCTCACATGCCTCATTTGCATTTGTGAGTGGTTTAGGGTTTAGGGTTTACATTTAGGGTTGTGTGAGAACAATGTGAATGTTTGCTAGTCCTCTACGAATTAGAGTTTAGAGTTTAGGGTTTAGGGTTTTGTGAGAATAATGTGTATGTTTTGCTAGTCCTCTAGGAATTAGGGTTTACGGTTTAGGGTTTTCTGAGAACAATGTGTATGTTTTGCTATACCTCTATTTACATCTCGTTTAACCTCAATAGCAAACATTACTTGATTTGTATGCTTTCTTCTTTGGAAACTCTACGAAACTGAAAAAAATCAAACTAGGAGATTCAATCACTAGGAGACTCTCACGTGCCTCATTTGCATTTTGTGAGTGCTTTAGGGTTAAGGGTTTAGGGTTTAGGGTTTTGTGAGAACAATGTGTATATTTTGCTAGACCTCTAGGAATAAGGGTTTACGGTTTAGGGTTTTGTGAGAACATTGTGTATGTTTTGCTATACCTCTATTTACATCTCGTTTAACCTCAATAGCAAACATTACTTGATTTGTATGCTTTCTTCTTTGGAAACTCTACGAAACTGAAAAACAATCAAACTAGGAGTTTCAATCACTAGGAGACTCTCACGTGCCTCATGTGCATTTTGTGAATGGTTTAGGGTTAAGGGTTTAGGGTTTAAGGTTTAGTGTTTTGTGAGAACATTGTGTATATTTTGCTAGACCTCTAGGAATTAGGGTTTACGGTTTAGGGTTTTGTGGGAACATTGTGTATGTTTTGCTAGACCTCTATTTACATCTCGTTTAACCTCAATAGCAAATATGACTTGATTCGTATGTTTTCTTTTTTGGAAACTCAACGAAACTGAAAAAACAATCAAACTAGGAGATTCAATCATTAGGAAACTCTCATGTGCGTCATTTCCATTTTGTGAGTGGTTTAGGGTTAAGGGTTTAGGGTTTAGGGTTTAGGGTTTTCTGAGAACAATGTGTATATTTTGCTAGACCTCTAGGAATTAGGGTTTACGGTTTAGGGTTTTGTGGGAACATTGTGTATGTTTTACTAGACCTCTATTTACATCTCGTTTAACCTCAATAGCAAACATGACTTGATTCGTATGCTTTCTTTTTTGGAAACTCAACGAAACTGAAAAAACAATCAAACTAGGAGATTCAATCATTAGGAAACTCTCACGTGCGTCATTTCCATTTTGTGAGTGGTTTAGGGTTAAGGGTTTAGGGTTTAGGGTTTAGGGTTTTCTGAGAACAATGTGTATATTTTGCTAGACCTCTAGGAATTAGGGTTTACGGTTTAGGGTTTTGTGGGAACATTGTGTATGTTTTGCTAGACCTCTATTTACATCTCGTTTAACCTCAACAGCAAACATGACTTGATTCGTATGCTTTCTCTTTTGGAAACTCTACGAAACTGAAAAAAAATCAAACTAGAAGATTCAAAAACTAGGAGACTCTCACATGCTTCATTTGCATTTTGTGAGTGGTTTAGGGTTTAGGGTTTAGGGTTTACATTTAGGGTTTTGTGAGAACAATGTGTATGTTTGCTAGTCCTTTACGAATTAGTGTTTAGAGTTTAGGGTTTAGGGTTTTGTGAGAATAATGTGTATGTTTTGCTAGTCCTCTAGGAATTAGGGTTTACGGTTTAGGGTTTTGTGGGAACATTGTGTATGTTTTACTAGACCTCTATTTACATCTCGTTTAACCTCAATAGCAAACATGACTTGATTCGTATGCTTTCTTTTTTGGAAACTCAACGTAACTGAAAAAACAATCAAACTAGGAGATTCAATCATTAGGAAACTCTCACGTGCGTCATTTCCATTTTGTGAGTGGTTTAGGGTTAAGGGTTTAGGGTTTAGGGTTTAGGGTTTTCTGAGAACAATGTGTATATTTTGCTAGACCTCTAGGAATTAGGGTTTACGGTTTAGGGTTTTGTGGGAACATTGTGTATGTTTTGCTAGACCTCTATTTACATCTCGTTTAACCTCAACAGCAAACATGACTTGATTCGTATGCTTTCTTTTTTGGAAACTTTACGAAACTGAAAAACAATCAAACTAGGAGATTCAATCAATAAGAGACTCACACGTGCCTCATTTGCATTTTATGAGTGGTTTAGGGTTTAGGGTTTACGTTTAGGGTTTTATGAGAACAATGTGTATGTTTTGCTAGTCCTCTACGAATTAGTGTTTAGAGTTTAGGTTTAGGGTTTTGTGAGAATAATGTGTATCTTTTGCTAGACCTCTAGGAATTAGGGTTTACGGTTTAGGGTTTTGTGAGAACATTGTGTATGTTTTGCTATACCTCTATTTACATCTCGTTTAACCTCAATAGCAAACATTACTTGATTTGTATGTTTTCTTCTTTGGAAACTCTACGAAACTGAAAAACAATCAAACTAGGAGTTTCAATCACTAGGAGACTCTCACGTGCCTCATTTGCATTTTGTGAGTGCTTTTGGATTAAGGGTTTAGGGTTTAGGGTTTTGTGAGAACAATGTGTATATTTTGCTAGACCTCTAGGAATAAGGGTTTACGGTTTAGGGTTTTGTGAGAACATTGTGTATGTTTTGCTAGACCTCTACTTACATCTCGTTTAACCTCAATAGCAAAGATGACTTGATTCGTATGCTTTCTCTTTTGGAAACTCTACGAAACTGAAAAACAATCAAACTAGAAGATTCAAAAACTAGGAGACTCTCACATGCTTCATTTGCATTTTGTGAGTGGTTTAGGGTTTAGGGTTTAGGGTTTACATTTAGGGTTTTGTGAGAACAATGTGTATGTTTGCTAGTCCTTTACGAATTAGTGTTTAGAGTTTAGGGTTTAGGGTTTTGTGAGAATAATGTGTATGTTTTGCTAGTCCTCTAGGAATTAGGGTTTACGGTTTAGGGTTTTGTGAGAACGTTGTGTATGTTTTGCTATACCTCTATTTACATCTCGTTTAACCTCAATAGCAAACATTACTTGATTTGTATGCTTTCTTCTTTGGAAACTCTACGAAACTGAAAAAAATCAAACTAGGAGATTCAATCACTAGGAGACTCTCACGTGCCTCATTTGCATTTTGTGAGTGCTTTAGGGTTAAGGGTTTAGGGTTTAGGGTTTTGTGAGAACAATGTGTATATTTTGCTAGACCTCTAGGAATAAGGGTTTACGGTTTAGGGTTTTGTGAGAACATTGTGTATGTTTTGCTATACCTCTATTTACATCTCGTTTAACCTCAATAGCAAACATTACTTGATTTGTATGCTTTCTTCTTTGGAAACTCTACGAAACTGAAAAACAATCAAACTAGGAGTTTCAATCACTAGGAGACTCTCACGTGCCTCATGTGCATTTTGTGAATGGTTTAGGGTTAAGGGTTTAGGGTTTAAGGTTTAGTGTTTTGTGAGAACATTGTGTATATTTTGCTAGACCTCTAGGAATTAGGGTTTACGGTTTAGGGTTTTGTGGGAACATTGTGTATGTTTTGCTAGACCTCTATTTACATCTCGTTTAACCTCAATAGCAAATATGACTTGATTCGTATGTTTTCTTTTTTGGAAACTCAACGAAACTGAAAAAACAATCAAACTAGGAGATTCAATCATTAGGAAACTCTCATGTGCGTCATTTCCATTTTGTGAGTGGTTTAGGGTTAAGGGTTTAGGGTTTAGGGTTTAGGGTTTTCTGAGAACAATGTGTATATTTTGCTAGACCTCTAGGAATTAGGGTTTACGGTTTAGGGTTTTGTGGGAACATTGTGTATGTTTTACTAGACCTCTATTTACATCTCGTTTAACCTCAATAGCAAACATGACTTGATTCGTATGCTTTCTTTTTTGGAAACTCAACGAAACTGAAAAAACAATCAAACTAGGAGATTCAATCATTAGGAAACTCTCACGTGCGTCATTTCCATTTTGTGAGTGGTTTAGGGTTAAGGGTTTAGGGTTTAGGGTTTAGGGTTTTCTGAGAACAATGTGTATATTTTGCTAGACCTCTAGGAATTAGGGTTTACGGTTTAGGGTTTTGTGGGAACATTGTGTATGTTTTGCTAGACCTCTATTTACATCTCGTTTAACCTCAACAGCAAACATGACTTGATTCGTATGCTTTCTTTTTTGGAAACTTTACGAAACTGAAAAACAATCAAACTAGGAGATTCAATCAATAAGAGACTCACACGTGCCTCATTTGCATTTTATGAGTGGTTTAGGGTTTAGGGTTTACGTTTAGGGTTTTATGAGAACAATGTGTATGTTTTGCTAGTCCTCTACGAATTAGTGTTTAGAGTTTAGGTTTAGGGTTTTGTGAGAATAATGTGTATCTTTTGCTAGACCTCTAGGAATTAGGGTTTACGGTTTAGGGTTTTGTGAGAACATTGTGTATGATTTGCTATACCTCTATTTACATCTCGTTTAACCTCAATAGCAAACATTACTTGATTTGTATGTTTTCTTCTTTGGAAACTCTACGAAACTGAAAAACAATCAAACTAGGAGTTTCAATCACTAGGAGACTCTCACGTGCCTCATTTGCATTTTGTGAGTGCTTTTGGATTAAGGGTTTAGGGTTTAGGGTTTTGTGAGAACAATGTGTATATTTTGCTAGACCTCTAGGAATAAGGGTTTACGGTTTAGGGTTTTGTGAGAACATTGTGTATGTTTTGCTAGACCTCTATTTACATCTCGTTTAACCTCAATAGCAAAGATGACTTGATTCGTATGCTTTCTCTTTTGGAAACTCTACGAAACTGAAAAACAATCAAACTAGAAGATTCAAAAACTAAGAGACTCTCACATGCTTCATTTGCATTTTGTGAGTGGTTTAGGGTTTAGGGTTTAGGGTTTACATTTAGGGTTTTGTGAGAACAATGTGTATGTTTGCTAGTCCTTTACGAATTAGTGTTTAGAGTTTAGGGTTTAGGGTTTTGTGAGAATAATGTGTATGTTTTGCTAGTCCTCTAGGAATTAGGGTTTACGGTTTAGGGTTTTGTGAGAACGTTGTGTATGTTTTGCTATACCTCTATTTACATCTCGTTTAACCTCAATAGCAAACATTACTTGATTTGTATGCTTTCTTCTTTGGAAACTCTACGAAACTGAAAAAAATCAAACAAGGAGATTCAATCACTAGGAGACTCTCACGTGCCTCATTTGCATTTTGTGAGTGCTTTAGGGTTAAGGGTTTAGGGTTTAGGGTTTTGTGAGAACAATGTGTATATTTTGCTAGACCTCTAGGAATAAGGGTTTACGGTTTAGGGTTTTGTGAGAACATTGTGTATGTTTTGCTAGACCTCTATTTACATCTCGTTTAACCTCAATAGCAAACATGACTTGATTCGTATGCTTTCTTTTTTGGAAACTCTACGAAACTGAAAAACAATCAAACTAGAAGATTCAAAAACTAGGAGACTCTCACATGCCTCATTTGCATTTTGTGAGTGGTTTAGGGTTTAGGGTTTAGGGTTTACATTTATGGTTTTGTGAGAACAATGTGTATGTTTGCTAGTCCTCTACGAATTAGAGTTTAGAGTTTAGGGTTTAGGGTTTTGTGAGAATAATGTGTATGTTTTGCTAGTCCTCTAGGAATTAGGGTTTACGGTTTAGGGTTTTCTGAGAACAATGTGTATGTTTTGCTAGATCTCTGTTTACATCTCGTTTAACCTCAATTGCAAACATGACTTTATTCGTATGCTTTCTTTTTTGGAAACTCTACGAAACTGAAAAACAATCAAACTAGGAGATTCAATCACTAGGAGACTCTCACGTGCCTCATTTGCATTTTGTTAGTGCTTTAGGGTTAAGGGTTTAGGGTTTAGTGTTTTGTGAGACAATGTGTATATTTTGCTAGACCTCTAGGAATAAGGGTTTACGGTTTAGGGTTTTGTGAGAACATTGTGTATGTTTTGCTAGACCTCTATTTACATCTCGTTTAACCTCAATAGCAAACATGACTTGATTCGTATGCTTTCTTTTTTGGAAACTCTACGAAACTGAAAAACAATCAAACTAGAAGATTCAAAAACTAGGAGACTCTCACATGCCTCATTTGCATTTTGTGAGTGGTTTAGGGTTTAGGGTTTAGGGTTTACATTTAGGGTTGTGTGAGAACAATGTGTATGTTTGCTAGTCCTCTACGAATTAGAGTTTAGAGTTTAGGGTTTAGGGTTTTGTGAGAATAATGTGTATGTTTTGCTAGTCCTCTAGGAATTAGGGTTTACGGTTTAGGGTTTTCTGAGAACAATGTGTATGTTTTGCTATACCTCTATTTACATCTCGTTTAACCTCAATAGCAAACATTACTTGATTTGTATGCTTTCTTCTTTGGAAACTCTACGAAACTGAAAAAAATCAAACTAGGAGATTCAATCACTAGGAGACTCTCACGTGCCTCATTTGCATTTTGTGAGTGCTTTAGGGTTAAGGGTTTAGGGTTTAGGGTTTTGTGAGAACAATGTGTATATTTTGCTAGACCTCTAGGAATAAGGGTTTACGGTTTAGGGTTTTGTGAAAACATTGTGTATGTTTTGCTATACCTCTATTTACATCTCGTTTAACCTCAATAGCAAACATTACTTGATTTGTATGCTTTCTTCTTTGGAAACTCTACGAAACTGAAAAACAATCAAACTAGGAGTTTCAATCACTAGGAGACTCTCACGTGCCTCATGTGCATTTTGTGAGTGGTTTAGGGTTAAGGGTTTAGGGTTTAAGGTTTAGTGTTTTGTGAGAACATTGTGTATATTTTGCTAGACCTCTAGGAATTAGGGTTTACGGTTTAGGGTTTTGTGGGAACATTGTGTATGTTTTGCTAGACCTCTATTTACATCTCGTTTAACCTCAATAGCAAATATGACTTGATTCGTATGTTTTCTTTTTTGGAAACTCAACGAAACTGAAAAAACAATCAAACTAGGAGATTCAATCATTAGGAAACTCTCATGTGCGTCATTTCCATTTTGTGAGTGGTTTAGGGTTAAGGGTTTAGGGTTTAGGGTTTAGGGTTTTCTGAGAACAATGTGTATATTTTGCTAGACCTCTAGGAATTAGGGTTTACGGTTTAGGGTTTTGTGGGAACATTGTGTATGTTTTACTAGACCTCTATTTACATCTCGTTTAACCTCAATAGCAAACATGACTTGATTCGTATGCTTTCTTTTTTGGAAACTCAACGAAACTGAAAAAACAATCAAACTAGGAGATTCAATCATTAGGAAACTCTCACGTGCGTCATTTCCATTTTGTGAGTGGTTTAGGGTTAAGGGTTTAGGGTTTAGGGTTTAGGGTTTTCTGAGAACAATGTGTATATTTTGCTAGACCTCTAGGAATTAGGGTTTACGGTTTAGGGTTTTGTGGGAACATTGTGTATGTTTTGCTAGACCTCTATTTACATCTCGTTTAACCTCAACAGCAAACATGACTTGATTCGTATGCTTTCTTTTTTGGAAACTTTACGAAACTGAAAAACAATCAAACTAGGAGATTCAATCAATAAGAGACTCACACGTGCCTCATTTGCATTTTATGAGTGGTTTAGGGTTTAGGGTTTACGTTTAGGGTTTTATGAGAACAATGTGTATGTTTTGCTAGTCCTCTACGAATTAGTGTTTAGAGTTTAGGTTTAGGGTTTTGTGAGAATAATGTGTATCTTTTGCTAGACCTCTAGGAATTAGGGTTTACGGTTTAGGGTTTTGTGAGAACATTGTGTATGATTTGCTAGACCTCTATTTACATCTCGTTTAACCTCAATAGCAAACATGACTTGATTCGTATGCTTTCTTTTTTGGAAACTCTACGAAACTGAAAAACAATCAAACTAGAAGATTCAATCACTTGGAGACTCTCACGTGCCTCATTTGCATTTTGTGAGTGGTTTAGGGTTTAGGGTTTACATTTAGGGTTTTATGAGAACAATGTGTATGTTTGCTAGTCCTCTACGAATTAGTGTTTAGAGTTTAGGGTTTAGGGTTTTGAGAGAATAATGTGTATGTTTTGCTAGTCCTCTAGGAATTAGGGTTTACGGTTTAGGGTTTTATGAGAACATTGTGTATGTTTTGCTATACCTCTATTTACATCTCGTTTAACCTCAATAGCAAACATTACTTGATTTGTATGCTTTCTTCTTTGGAAACTCTACGAAACTAAAAAACAATCAAACTAGGAGATTCAATCACTAGGAGACTCTCACGTGCCTCATTTGCATTTTGTTAGTGCTTTAGGGTTAAGAGTTTAGGGTTTAGGGTTTTGTGAGACAATGTGTATATTTTGCTAGACCTCTAGGAATAAGGGTTTACGGTTTAGGGTTTTGTGAGAACATTGTGTATGTTTTGCTAGACCTCTATTTACATCTCGTTTAACCTCAATAGCAAACATGACTTGATTCGTATGCTTTCTTTTTTGGAAACTCTACGAAACTGAAAAACAATCAAACTAGAAGATTCAAAAACTAGGAGACTCTCACATGCCTCATTTGCATTTTGTGAGTGGTTTAGGGTTTAGGGTTTAGGGTTTACATTTATGGTTTTGTGAGAACAATGTGTATGTTTGCTAGTCCTCTACGAATTAGAGTTTAGAGTTTAGGGTTTAGGGTTTTGTGAGAATAATGTGTATGTTTTGCTAGTCCTCTAGGAATTAGGGTTTACGGTTTAGGGTTTTCTGAGAACAATGTGTATGTTTTGCTAGATCTCTGTTTACATCTCGTTTAACCTCAATTGCAAACATGACTTTATTCGTATGCTTTCTTTTTTGGAAACTCTACGAAACTGAAAAACAATCAAACTAGGAGATTCAATCACTAGGAGACTCTCACGTGCCTCCTTTGCATTTTGTTAGTGTTTTAGGGTTAAGGGTTTAGGGTTTAGTGTTTTGTGAGACAATGTGTATATTTTGCTAGACCTCTAGGAATAAGGGTTTACGGTTTAGGGTTTTGTGAGAACATTGTGTATGTTTTGCTAGACCTCTATTTACATCTCGTTTAACCTCAATAGCAAACATGACTTGATTCGTATGCTTTCTCTTTTGGAAACTCTACGAAACTGAAAAACAATCAAACTAGAAGATTCAAAAACTAGGAGACTCTCACATGCCTCATTTGCATTTGTGAGTGGTTTAGGGTTTAGGGTTTACATTTAGGGTTGTGTGAGAACAATGTGAATGTTTGCTAGTCCTCTACGAATTAGAGTTTAGAGTTTAGGGTTTAGGGTTTTGTGAGAATAATGTGTATGTTTTGCTAGTCCTCTAGGAATTAGGGTTTACGGTTTAGGGTTTTCTGAGAACAATGTGTATGTTTTGCTATACCTCTATTTACATCTCGTTTAACCTCAATAGCAAACATTACTTGATTTGTATGCTTTCTTCTTTGGAAACTCTACGAAACTGAAAAAAATCAAACTAGGAGATTCAATCACTAGGAGACTCTCACGTGCCTCATTTGCATTTTGTGAGTGCTTTAGGGTTAAGGGTTTAGGGTTTAGGGTTTTGTGAGAACAATGTGTATATTTTGCTAGACCTCTAGGAATAAGGGTTTACGGTTTAGGGTTTTGTGAGAACATTGTGTATGTTTTGCTATACCTCTATTTACATCTCGTTTAACCTCAATAGCAAACATTACTTGATTTGTATGCTTTCTTCTTTGGAAACTCTACGAAACTGAAAAACAATCAAACTAGGAGTTTCAATCACTAGGAGACTCTCACGTGCCTCATGTGCATTTTGTGAATGGTTTAGGGTTAAGGGTTTAGGGTTTAAGGTTTAGTGTTTTGTGAGAACATTGTGTATATTTTGCTAGACCTCTAGGAATTAGGGTTTACGGTTTAGGGTTTTGTGGGAACATTGTGTATGTTTTGCTAGACCTCTATTTACATCTCGTTTAACCTCAATAGCAAATATGACTTGATTCGTATGTTTTCTTTTTTGGAAACTCAACGAAACTGAAAAAACAATCAAACTAGGAGATTCAATCATTAGGAAACTCTCATGTGCGTCATTTCCATTTTGTGAGTGGTTTAGGGTTAAGGGTTTAGGGTTTAGGGTTTAGGGTTTTCTGAGAACAATGTGTATATTTTGCTAGACCTCTAGGAATTAGGGTTTACGGTTTAGGGTTTTGTGGGAACATTGTGTATGTTTTACTAGACCTCTATTTACATCTCGTTTAACCTCAATAGCAAACATGACTTGATTCGTATGCTTTCTTTTTTGGAAACTCAACGAAACTGAAAAAACAATCAAACTAGGAGATTCAATCATTAGGAAACTCTCACGTGCGTCATTTCCATTTTGTGAGTGGTTTAGGGTTAAGGGTTTAGGGTTTAGGGTTTAGGGTTTTCTGAGAACAATGTGTATATTTTGCTAGACCTCTAGGAATTAGGGTTTACGGTTTAGGGTTTTGTGGGAACATTGTGTATGTTTTGCTAGACCTCTATTTACATCTCGTTTAACCTCAACAGCAAACATGACTTGATTCGTATGCTTTCTTTTTTGGAAACTTTACGAAACTGAAAAACAATCAAACTAGGAGATTCAATCAATAAGAGACTCACACGTGCCTCATTTGCATTTTATGAGTGGTTTAGGGTTTAGGGTTTACGTTTAGGGTTTTATGAGAACAATGTGTATGTTTTGCTAGTCCTCTACGAATTAGTGTTTAGAGTTTAGGTTTAGGGTTTTGTGAGAATAATGTGTATCTTTTGCTAGACCTCTAGGAATTAGGGTTTACGGTTTAGGGTTTTGTGAGAACATTGTGTATGTTTTGCTATACCTCTATTTACATCTCGTTTAACCTCAATAGCAAACATTACTTGATTTGTATGTTTTCTTCTTTGGAAACTCTACGAAACTGAAAAACAATCAAACTAGGAGTTTCAATCACTAGGAGACTCTCACGTGCCTCATTTGCATTTTGTGAGTGCTTTTGGATTAAGGGTTTAGGGTTTAGGGTTTTGTGAGAACAATGTGTATATTTTGCTAGACCTCTAGGAATAAGGGTTTACGGTTTAGGGTTTTGTGAGAACATTGTGTATGTTTTGCTAGACCTCTACTTACATCTCGTTTAACCTCAATAGCAAAGATGACTTGATTCGTATGCTTTCTCTTTTGGAAACTCTACGAAACTGAAAAACAATCAAACTAGAAGATTCAAAAACTAGGAGACTCTCACATGCTTCATTTGCATTTTGTGAGTGGTTTAGGGTTTAGGGTTTAGGGTTTACATTTAGGGTTTTGTGAGAACAATGTGTATGTTTGCTAGTCCTTTACGAATTAGTGTTTAGAGTTTAGGGTTTAGGGTTTTGTGAGAATAATGTGTATGTTTTGCTAGTCCTCTAGGAATTAGGGTTTACGGTTTAGGGTTTTGTGAGAACGTTGTGTATGTTTTGCTATACCTCTATTTACATCTCGTTTAACCTCAATAGCAAACATTACTTGATTTGTATGCTTTCTTCTTTGGAAACTCTACGAAACTGAAAAAAATCAAACTAGGAGATTCAATCACTAGGAGACTCTCACGTGCCTCATTTGCATTTTGTGAGTGCTTTAGGGTTAAGGGTTTAGGGTTTAGGGTTTTGTGAGAACAATGTGTATATTTTGCTAGACCTCTAGGAATAAGGGTTTACGGTTTAGGGTTTTGTGAGAACATTGTGTATGTTTTGCTATACCTCTATTTACATCTCGTTTAACCTCAATAGCAAACATTACTTGATTTGTATGCTTTCTTCTTTGGAAACTCTACGAAACTGAAAAACAATCAAACTAGGAGTTTCAATCACTAGGAGACTCTCACGTGCCTCATGTGCATTTTGTGAATGGTTTAGGGTTAAGGGTTTAGGGTTTAAGGTTTAGTGTTTTGTGAGAACATTGTGTATATTTTGCTAGACCTCTAGGAATTAGGGTTTACGGTTTAGGGTTTTGTGGGAACATTGTGTATGTTTTGCTAGACCTCTATTTACATCTCGTTTAACCTCAATAGCAAATATGACTTGATTCGTATGTTTTCTTTTTTGGAAACTCAACGAAACTGAAAAAACAATCAAACTAGGAGATTCAATCATTAGGAAACTCTCATGTGCGTCATTTCCATTTTGTGAGTGGTTTAGGGTTAAGGGTTTAGGGTTTAGGGTTTAGGGTTTTCTGAGAACAATGTGTATATTTTGCTAGACCTCTAGGAATTAGGGTTTACGGTTTAGGGTTTTGTGGGAACATTGTGTATGTTTTACTAGACCTCTATTTACATCTCGTTTAACCTCAATAGCAAACATGACTTGATTCGTATGCTTTCTTTTTTGGAAACTCAACGAAACTGAAAAAACAATCAAACTAGGAGATTCAATCATTAGGAAACTCTCACGTGCGTCATTTCCATTTTGTGAGTGGTTTAGGGTTAAGGGTTTAGGGTTTAGGGTTTAGGGTTTTCTGAGAACAATGTGTATATTTTGCTAGACCTCTAGGAATTAGGGTTTACGGTTTAGGGTTTTGTGGGAACATTGTGTATGTTTTGCTAGACCTCTATTTACATCTCGTTTAACCTCAACAGCAAACATGACTTGATTCGTATGCATTCTTTTTTGGAAACTTTACGAAACTGAAAAACAATCAAACTAGGAGATTCAATCAATAAGAGACTCACACGTGCCTCATTTGCATTTTATGAGTGGTTTAGGGTTTAGGGTTTACGTTTAGGGTTTTATGAGAACAATGTGTATGTTTTGCTAGTCCTCTACGAATTAGTGTTTAGAGTTTAGGTTTAGGGTTTTGTGAGAATAATGTGTATCTTTTGCTAGACCTCTAGGAATTAGGGTTTACGGTTTAGGGTTTTGTGAGAACATTGTGTATGATTTGCTATACCTCTATTTACATCTCGTTTAACCTCAATAGCAAACATTACTTGATTTGTATGTTTTCTTCTTTGGAAACTCTACGAAACTGAAAAACAATCAAACTAGGAGTTTCAATCACTAGGAGACTCTCACGTGCCTCATTTGCATTTTGTGAGTGCTTTTGGATTAAGGGTTTAGGGTTTAGGGTTTTGTGAGAACAATGTGTATATTTTGCTAGACCTCTAGGAATAAGGGTTTACGGTTTAGGGTTTTGTGAGAACATTGTGTATGTTTTGCTAGACCTCTATTTACATCTCGTTTAACCTCAATAGCAAAGATGACTTGATTCGTATGCTTTCTCTTTTGGAAACTCTACGAAACTGAAAAACAATCAAACTAGAAGATTCAAAAACTAAGAGACTCTCACATGCTTCATTTGCATTTTGTGAGTGGTTTAGGGTTTAGGGTTTAGGGTTTACATTTAGGGTTTTGTGAGAACAATGTGTATGTTTGCTAGTCCTTTACGAATTAGTGTTTAGAGTTTAGGGTTTAGGGTTTTGTGAGAATAATGTGTATGTTTTGCTAGTCCTCTAGGAATTAGGGTTTACGGTTTAGGGTTTTGTGAGAACGTTGTGTATGTTTTGCTATACCTCTATTTACATCTCGTTTAACCTCAATAGCAAACATTACTTGATTTGTATGCTTTCTTCTTTGGAAACTCTACGAAACTGAAAAAAATCAAACAAGGAGATTCAATCACTAGGAGACTCTCACGTGCCTCATTTGCATTTTGTGAGTGCTTTAGGGTTAAGGGTTTAGGGTTTAGGGTTTTGTGAGAACAATGTGTATATTTTGCTAGACCTCTAGGAATAAGGGTTTACGGTTTAGGGTTTTGTGAGAACATTGTGTATGTTTTGCTAGACCTCTATTTACATCTCGTTTAACCTCAATAGCAAACATGACTTGATTCGTATGCTTTCTTTTTTGGAAACTCTACGAAACTGAAAAACAATCAAACTAGAAGATTCAAAAACTAGGAGACTCTCACATGCCTCATTTGCATTTTGTGAGTGGTTTAGGGTTTAGGGTTTAGGGTTTACATTTATGGTTTTGTGAGAACAATGTGTATGTTTGCTAGTCCTCTACGAATTAGAGTTTAGAGTTTAGGGTTTAGGGTTTTGTGAGAATAATGTGTATGTTTTGCTAGTCCTCTAGGAATTAGGGTTTACGGTTTAGGGTTTTCTGAGAACAATGTGTATGTTTTGCTAGATCTCTGTTTACATCTCGTTTAACCTCAATTGCAAACATGACTTTATTCGTATGCTTTCTTTTTTGGAAACTCTACGAAACTGAAAAACAATCAAACTAGGAGATTCAATCACTAGGAGACTCTCACGTGCCTCATTTGCATTTTGTTAGTGCTTTAGGGTTAAGGGTTTAGGGTTTAGTGTTTTGTGAGACAATGTGTATATTTTGCTAGACCTCTAGGAATAAGGGTTTACGGTTTAGGGTTTTGTGAGAACATTGTGTATGTTTTGCTAGACCTCTATTTACATCTCGTTTAACCTCAATAGCAAACATGACTTGATTCGTATGCTTTCTTTTTTGGAAACTCTACGAAACTGAAAAACAATCAAACTAGAAGATTCAAAAACTAGGAGACTCTCACATGCCTCATTTGCATTTTGTGAGTGGTTTAGGGTTTAGGGTTTAGGGTTTACATTTAGGGTTGTGTGAGAACAATGTGTATGTTTGCTAGTCCTCTACGAATTAGAGTTTAGAGTTTAGGGTTTAGGGTTTTGTGAGAATAATGTGTATGTTTTGCTAGTCCTCTAGGAATTAGGGTTTACGGTTTAGGGTTTTCTGAGAACAATGTGTATGTTTTGCTATACCTCTATTTACATCTCGTTTAACCTCAATAGCAAACATTACTTGATTTGTATGCTTTCTTCTTTGGAAACTCTACGAAACTGAAAAAAATCAAACTAGGAGATTCAATCACTAGGAGACTCTCACGTGCCTCATTTGCATTTTGTGAGTGCTTTAGGGTTAAGGGTTTAGGGTTTAGGGTTTTGTGAGAACAATGTGTATATTTTGCTAGACCTCTAGGAATAAGGGTTTACGGTTTAGGGTTTTGTGAAAACATTGTGTATGTTTTGCTATACCTCTATTTACATCTCGTTTAACCTCAATAGCAAACATTACTTGATTTGTATGCTTTCTTCTTTGGAAACTCTACGAAACTGAAAAACAATCAAACTAGGAGTTTCAATCACTAGGAGACTCTCACGTGCCTCATGTGCATTTTGTGAGTGGTTTAGGGTTAAGGGTTTAGGGTTTAAGGTTTAGTGTTTTGTGAGAACATTGTGTATATTTTGCTAGACCTCTAGGAATTAGGGTTTACGGTTTAGGGTTTTGTGGGAACATTGTGTATGTTTTGCTAGACCTCTATTTACATCTCGTTTAACCTCAATAGCAAATATGACTTGATTCGTATGTTTTCTTTTTTGGAAACTCAACGAAACTGAAAAAACAATCAAACTAGGAGATTCAATCATTAGGAAACTCTCATGTGCGTCATTTCCATTTTGTGAGTGGTTTAGGGTTAAGGGTTTAGGGTTTAGGGTTTAGGGTTTTCTGAGAACAATGTGTATATTTTGCTAGACCTCTAGGAATTAGGGTTTACGGTTTAGGGTTTTGTGGGAACATTGTGTATGTTTTACTAGACCTCTATTTACATCTCGTTTAACCTCAATAGCAAACATGACTTGATTCGTATGCTTTCTTTTTTGGAAACTCAACGAAACTGAAAAAACAATCAAACTAGGAGATTCAATCATTAGGAAACTCTCACGTGCGTCATTTCCATTTTGTGAGTGGTTTAGGGTTAAGGGTTTAGGGTTTAGGGTTTAGGGTTTTCTGAGAACAATGTGTATATTTTGCTAGACCTCTAGGAATTAGGGTTTACGGTTTAGGGTTTTGTGGGAACATTGTGTATGTTTTGCTAGACCTCTATTTACATCTCGTTTAACCTCAACAGCAAACATGACTTGATTCGTATGCTTTCTTTTTTGGAAACTTTACGAAACTGAAAAACAATCAAACTAGGAGATTCAATCAATAAGAGACTCACACGTGCCTCATTTGCATTTGATGAGTGGTTTAGGGTTTAGGGTTTACGTTTAGGGTTTTATGAGAACAATGTGTATGTTTTGCTAGTCCTCTACGAATTAGTGTTTAGAGTTTAGGTTTAGGGTTTTGTGAGAATAATGTGTATCTTTTGCTAGACCTCTAGGAATTAGGGTTTACGGTTTAGGGTTTTGTGAGAACATTGTGTATGTTTTGCTAGACCTCTATTTACATCTCGTTTAACCTCAATAGCAAACATTACTTGATTTGTATGTTTTCTTCTTTGGAAACTCTACGAAACTGAAAAACAATCAAACTAGGAGTTTCAATCACTAGGAGACTCTCACGTGCCTCATTTGCATTTTGTGAGTGCTTTTGCATTAAGGGTTTAGGGTTTAGGGTTTTGTGAGAACAATGTGTATATTTTGCTAGACCTCTAGGAATAAGGGTTTACGGTTTAGGGTTTTGTGAGAACATTGTGTATGTTTTGCTAGACCTCTATTTACATCTCGTTTAACCTCAATAGCAAAGATGACTTGATTCGTATGCTTTCTCTTTTGGAAACTCTACGAAACTGAAAAACAATCAAACTAGAAGATTCAAAAACTAGGAGACTCTCACATGCTTCATTTGCATTTTGTGAGTGGTTTAGGGTTTAGGGTTTAGGGTTTACATTTAGGGTTTTGTGAGAACAATGTGTATGTTTGCTAGTCCTTTACGAATTAGTGTTTAGAGTTTAGGGTTTAGGGTTTTGTGAGAATAATGTGTATGTTTTGCTAGTCCTCTAGGAATTAGGGTTTACGGTTTAGGGTTTTGTGAGAACGTTGTGTATGTTTTGCTATACCTCTATTTACATCTCGTTTAACCTCAATAGCAAACATTACTTGATTTGTATGCTTTCTTCTTTGGAAACTCTACGAAACTGAAAAAAATCAAACTAGGAGATTCAATCACTAGGAGACTCTCACGTGCCTCATTTGCATTTTGTGAGTGCTTTAGGGTTAAGGGTTTAGGGTTTAGGGTTTTGTGAGAACAATGTGTATATTTTGCTAGACCTCTAGGAATAAGGGTTTACGGTTTAGGGTTTTGTGAGAACATTGTGTATGTTTTGCTAGACCTCTATTTACATCTCGTTTAACCTCAATAGCAAACATGACTTGATTCGTATGCTTTCTTTTTTGGAAACTCTACGAAACTGAAAAACAATCAAACTAGAAGATTCAAAAACTAGGAGACTCTCACATGCCTCATTTGCATTTTGTGAGTGGTTTAGGGTTTAGGGTTTAGGGTTTACATTTATGGTTTTGTGAGAACAATGTGTATGTTTGCTAGTCCTCTACGAATTAGAGTTTAGAGTTTAGGGTTTAGGGTTTTGTGAGAATAATGTGTATGTTTTGCTAGTCCTCTAGGAATTAGGGTTTACGGTTTAGGGTTTTCTGAGAACAATGTGTATGTTTTGCTAGATCTCTGTTTACATCTCGTTTAACCTCAATTGCAAACATGACTTTATTCGTATGCTTTCTTTTTTGGAAACTCTACGAAACTGAAAAACAATCAAACTAGGAGATTCAATCACTAGGAGACTCTCACGTGCCTCATTTGCATTTTGTTAGTGCTTTAGGGTTAAGGGTTTAGGGTTTAGTGTTTTGTGAGACAATGTGTATATTTTGCTAGACCTCTAGGAATAAGGGTTTACGGTTTAGGGTTTTGTGAGAACATTGTGTATGTTTTGCTAGACCTCTATTTACATCTCGTTTAACCTCAATAGCAAACATGACTTGATTCGTATGCTTTCTTTTTTGGAAACTCTACGAAACTGAAAAACAATCAAACTAGAAGATTCAAAAACTAGGAGACTCTCACATGCCTCATTTGCATTTTGTGAGTGGTTTAGGGTTTAGGGTTTAGGGTTTACATTTAGGGTTGTGTGAGAACAATGTGTATGTTTGCTAGTCCTCTACGAATTAGAGTTTAGAGTTTAGGGTTTAGGGTTTTGTGAGAATAATGTGTATGTTTTGCTAGTCCTCTAGGAATTAGGGTTTACGGTTTAGGGTTTTCTGAGAACAATGTGTATGTTTTGCTATACCTCTATTTACATCTCGTTTAACCTCAATAGCAAACATTACTTGATTTGTATGCTTTCTTCTTTGGAAACTCTACGAAACTGAAAAAAATCAAACTAGGAGATTCAATCACTAGGAGACTCTCACGTGCCTCATTTGCATTTTGTGAGTGCTTTAGGGTTAAGGGTTTAGGGTTTAGGGTTTTGTGAGAACAATGTGTATATTTTGCTAGACCTCTAGGAATAAGGGTTTACGGTTTAGGGTTTTGTGAAAACATTGTGTATGTTTTGCTATACCTCTATTTACATCTCGTTTAACCTCAATAGCAAACATTACTTGATTTGTATGCTTTCTTCTTTGGAAACTCTACGAAACTGAAAAACAATCAAACTAGGAGTTTCAATCACTAGGAGACTCTCACGTGCCTCATGTGCATTTTGTGAGTGGTTTAGGGTTAAGGGTTTAGGGTTTAAGGTTTAGTGTTTTGTGAGAACATTGTGTATATTTTGCTAGACCTCTAGGAATTAGGGTTTACGGTTTAGGGTTTTGTGGGAACATTGTGTATGTTTTGCTAGACCTCTATTTACATCTCGTTTAACCTCAATAGCAAATATGACTTGATTCGTATGTTTTCTTTTTTGGAAACTCAACGAAACTGAAAAAACAATCAAACTAGGAGATTCAATCATTAGGAAACTCTCATGTGCGTCATTTCCATTTTGTGAGTGGTTTAGGGTTAAGGGTTTAGGGTTTAGGGTTTAGGGTTTTCTGAGAACAATGTGTATATTTTGCTAGACCTCTAGGAATTAGGGTTTACGGTTTAGGGTTTTGTGGGAACATTGTGTATGTTTTACTAGACCTCTATTTACATCTCGTTTAACCTCAATAGCAAACATGACTTGATTCGTATGCTTTCTTTTTTGGAAACTCAACGAAACTGAAAAAACAATCAAACTAGGAGATTCAATCATTAGGAAACTCTCACGTGCGTCATTTCCATTTTGTGAGTGGTTTAGGGTTAAGGGTTTAGGGTTTAGGGTTTAGGGTTTTCTGAGAACAATGTGTATATTTTGCTAGACCTCTAGGAATTAGGGTTTACGGTTTAGGGTTTTGTGGGAACATTGTGTATGTTTTGCTAGACCTCTATTTACATCTCGTTTAACCTCAACAGCAAACATGACTTGATTCGTATGCTTTCTTTTTTGGAAACTTTACGAAACTGAAAAACAATCAAACTAGGAGATTCAATCAATAAGAGACTCACACGTGCCTCATTTGCATTTGATGAGTGGTTTAGGGTTTAGGGTTTACGTTTAGGGTTTTATGAGAACAATGTGTATGTTTTGCTAGTCCTCTACGAATTAGTGTTTAGAGTTTAGGTTTAGGGTTTTGTGAGAATAATGTGTATCTTTTGCTAGACCTCTAGGAATTAGGGTTTACGGTTTAGGGTTTTGTGAGAACATTGTGTATGTTTTGCTAGACCTCTATTTACATCTCGTTTAACCTCAATAGCAAACATTACTTGATTTGTATGTTTTCTTCTTTGGAAACTCTACGAAACTGAAAAACAATCAAACTAGGAGTTTCAATCACTAGGAGACTCTCACGTGCCTCATTTGCATTTTGTGAGTGCTTTTGCATTAAGGGTTTAGGGTTTAGGGTTTTGTGAGAACAATGTGTATATTTTGCTAGACCTCTAGGAATAAGGGTTTACGGTTTAGGGTTTTGTGAGAACATTGTGTATGTTTTGCTAGACCTCTATTTACATCTCGTTTAACCTCAATAGCAAAGATGACTTGATTCGTATGCTTTCTCTTTTGGAAACTCTACGAAACTGAAAAACAATCAAACTAGAAGATTCAAAAACTAGGAGACTCTCACATGCTTCATTTGCATTTTGTGAGTGGTTTAGGGTTTAGGGTTTAGGGTTTACATTTAGGGTTTTGTGAGAACAATGTGTATGTTTGCTAGTCCTTTACGAATTAGTGTTTAGAGTTTAGGGTTTAGGGTTTTGTGAGAATAATGTGTATGTTTTGCTAGTCCTCTAGGAATTAGGGTTTACGGTTTAGGGTTTTGTGAGAACGTTGTGTATGTTTTGCTATACCTCTATTTACATCTCGTTTAACCTCAATAGCAAACATTACTTGATTTGTATGCTTTCTTCTTTGGAAACTCTACGAAACTGAAAAAAATCAAACTAGGAGATTCAATCACTAGGAGACTCTCACGTGCCTCATTTGCATTTTGTGAGTGCTTTAGGGTTAAGGGTTTAGGGTTTAGGGTTTTGTGAGAACAATGTGTATATTTTGCTAGACCTCTAGGAATAAGGGTTTACGGTTTAGGGTTTTGTGAGAACATTGTGTATGTTTTGCTAGACCTCTATTTACATCTCGTTTAACCTCAATAGCAAACATGACTTGATTCGTATGCTTTCTTTTTTGGAAACTCTACGAAACTGAAAAACAATCAAACTAGAAGATTCAAAAACTAGGAGACTCTCACATGCCTCATTTGCATTTTGTGAGTGGTTTAGGGTTTAGGGTTTAGGGTTTACATTTATGGTTTTGTGAGAACAATGTGTATGTTTGCTAGTCCTCTACGAATTAGAGTTTAGAGTTTAGGGTTTAGGGTTTTGTGAGAATAATGTGTATGTTTTGCTAGTCCTCTAGGAATTAGGGTTTACGGTTTAGGGTTTTCTGAGAACAATGTGTATGTTTTGCTAGATCTCTGTTTACATCTCGTTTAACCTCAATTGCAAACATGACTTTATTCGTATGCTTTCTTTTTTGGAAACTCTACGAAACTGAAAAACAATCAAACTAGGAGATTCAATCACTAGGAGACTCTCACGTGCCTCATTTGCATTTTGTTAGTGCTTTAGGGTTAAGGGTTTAGGGTTTAGTGTTTTGTGAGACAATGTGTATATTTTGCTAGACCTCTAGGAATAAGGGTTTACGGTTTAGGGTTTTGTGAGAACATTGTGTATGTTTTGCTAGACCTCTATTTACATCTCGTTTAACCTCAATAGCAAACATGACTTGATTCGTATGCTTTCTTTTTTGGAAACTCTACGAAACTGAAAAACAATCAAACTAGAAGATTCAAAAACTAGGAGACTCTCACATGCCTCATTTGCATTTTGTGAGTGGTTTAGGGTTTAGGGTTTAGGGTTTACATTTAGGGTTGTGTGAGAACAATGTGTATGTTTGCTAGTCCTCTACGAATTAGAGTTTAGAGTTTAGGGTTTAGGGTTTTGTGAGAATAATGTGTATGTTTTGCTAGTCCTCTAGGAATTAGGGTTTACGGTTTAGGGTTTTCTGAGAACAATGTGTATGTTTTGCTATACCTCTATTTACATCTCGTTTAACCTCAATAGCAAACATTACTTGATTTGTATGCTTTCTTCTTTGGAAACTCTACGAAACTGAAAAACAATCAAACTAGGAGATTCAATCACTAGGAGACTCTCACGTGCCTCATTTGCATTTTGTGAGTGCTTTAGGGTTAAGGGTTTAGGGTTTAAGGTTTTGTGAGAACAATGTGTATATTTTGCTAGACCTCTAGGAATAAGGGTTTACGGTTTAGGGTTTGTGAGAACATTGTGTATGTTTTGCTAGACCTCTATTTACATCTCGTTTAACCTCAATAGCAAACATGACTTGATTCGTATGCTTTCTTTTTTGGAAACTCTACGAAAGTGAAAAAATAATCAAACTAGGAGATTCTATCACTAGGAAACTCTCACGTGCCTCATTTCCATTTTGTGAGTGGTTTAGGGTTTAGGGTTTAGGGTTTAGAGTTTTGTGAGAACAATGTGTATATTTTGCTAGACCTCTAGGAATTAGGGTTTACGGTTTAGGGTTTTGTGGGAACATTATGTATGTTTTGCTAGACCTCTATTTACATCTCGTTTAACCTCAATAGCAAACATGACTTGATTCGTATGCTTTCTTTTTTGGAAACTCTACGAAACTGAAAAACAATTAAACTAGAAGATTCAAAAACTAGGAGACTCTCACATGCCTCATTTGCATTTGTGAGTGGTTTAGGGTTTAGGGTTTAGGGTTTACATTTAGGGTTGTGTGAGAACAATGTGTATGTTTGCTAGTCCTCTACGAATTAGAGTTTAGAGTTTAGGGTTTAGGGTTTTGTGAGAATAATGTGTATGTTTTGCTAGTCCTCTAGGAATTAGGGTTTACGGTTTAGGGTTTTCTGAGAACAATGTGTATGTTTTGCTATACCTCTATTTACATCTCGTTTAACCTCAATAGCAAACATTACTTGATTTGTATGCTTTCTTCTTTGGAAACTCTACGAAACTGAAAAAAATCAAACTAGGAGATTCAATCACTAGGAGACTC
This sequence comes from Arabis hirsuta, assembly GCA_964056655.1. NCBI lineage: Eukaryota > Viridiplantae > Streptophyta > Magnoliopsida > Brassicales > Brassicaceae > Arabis > Arabis hirsuta. Next base: position 19,589,154 of record OZ053303.1, read on the forward strand.
TCACGTGCCTCATTTGCATTTTGTGAGTGCTTTAGGGTTAAGGGTTTAGGGTTTAGGGGATTGTGAGAACAATGTGTATATTTTGCTAGACCTCTAGGAATAAGGGTTTACGGTTTAGGGTTTTGTGAGAACATTGTGTATGTTTTGCTATACCTCTATTTACATCTCGTTTAACCTCAATAGCAAACATTACTTGATTTGTATGCTTTCTTCTTTGGAAACTCTACGAAACTGAAAAACAATCAAACTAGGAGTTTCAATCACTAGGAGACTCTCACGTGCCTCATGTGCATTTTGTGAGTGGTTTAGGGTTAAGGGTTTAGGGTTTAAGGTTTAGTGTTTTGTGAGAACATTGTGTATATTTTGCTAGACCTCTAGGAATTAGGGTTTACGGTTTAGGGTTTTGTGGGAACATTGTGTATGTTTTGCTAGACCTCTATTTACATCTCGTTTAACCTCAATAGCAAATATGACTTGATTCGTATGTTTTCTTTTTTGGAAACTCAACGAAACTGAAAAAACAATCAAACTAGGAGATTCAATCATTAGGAAACTCTCATGTGCGTCATTTCCATTTTGTGAGTGGTTTAGGGTTAAGGGTTTAGGGTTTAGGGTTTAGGGTTTTCTGAGAACAATGTGTATATTTTGCTAGACCTCTAGGAATTAGGGTTTACGGTTTAGGGTTTTGTGGGAACATTGTGTATGTTTTACTAGACCTCTATTTACATCTCGTTTAACCTCAATAGCAAACATGACTTGATTCGTATGCTTTCTTTTTTGGAAACTCAACGAAACTGAAAAAACAATCAAACTAGGAGATTCAATCATTAGGAAACTCTCACGTGCGTCATTTCCATTTTGTGAGTGGTTTAGGGTTAAGGGTTTAGGGTTTAGGGTTTTCTGAGAACAATGTGTATATTTTGCTAGACCTCTAGGAATTAGGGTTTACGGTTTAGGGTTTTGTGGGAACATTGTGTATGTTTCGCTAGATCTCTAGGAATAAGGGTTTACAGTTTAGGGTTTTGTGAGAACATTGTGTATGTTTTGCTATACCTCTATTTACATCTCGTTTAACCTCAATAGCAAACATTACTTGATTTGTATGCTTTCTTCTTTGGAAACTCTACGAAACTGAAAAACAATCAAACTAGGAGTTTCAATCACTAGGAGACTCTCACGTGCCTCATGTGCATTTTGTGAGTGGTTTAGGGTTAAGGGTTTAGGGTTTAAGGTTTAGTGTTTTGTGAGAACATTGTGTATATTTTGCTAGACCTCTAGGAATTAGGGTTTACGGTTTAGGGTTTTGTGGGAACATTGTGTATGTTTTGCTAGACCTCTATTTACATCTCGTTTAACCTCAATAGCAAATATGACTTGATTCGTATGTTTTCTTTTTTGGAAACTCAACGAAACTGAAAAAACAATCAAACTAGGAGATTCAATCATTAGGAAACTCTCATGTGCGTCATTTCCATTTTGTGAGTGGTTTAGGGTTAAGGGTTTAGGGTTTAGGGTTTAGGGTTTTCTGAGAACAATGTGTATATTTTGCTAGACCTCTAGGAATTAGGGTTTACGGTTTAGGGTTTTGTGGGAACATTGTGTATGTTTTACTAGACCTCTATTTACATCTCGTTTAACCTCAATAGCAAACATGACTTGATTCGTATGCTTTCTTTTTTGGAAACTCAACGAAACTGAAAAAACAATCAAACTAGGAGATTCAATCATTAGGAAACTCTCACGTGCGTCATTTCCATTTTGTGAGTGGTTTTGGGTTAAGGGTTTAGGGTTTAGGGTTTAGGGTTTTCTGAGAACAATGTGTATATTTTGCTAGACCTCTAGGAATAAGGGTTTACGGTTTAGGGTTTTGTGAGAACATTGTGTATGTTTTGCTAGACCTCTATTTACATCTCGTTTAACCTCAACAGCAAACATGACTTGATTCGTATGCTTTCTTTTTTGGAAACTTTACGAAACTGAAAAACAATCAAACTAGGAGATTCAATCAATAAGAGACTCACACGTGCCTCATTTGCATTTTATGAGTGGTTTAGGGTTTAGGGTTTACGTTTAGGGTTTTATGAGAACAATGTGTATGTTTTGCTAGTCCTCTACGAATTAGTGTTTAGAGTTTAGGTTTAGGGTTTTGTGAGAATAATGTGTATCTTTTGCTAGACCTCTAGGAATTAGGGTTTACGGTTTAGGGTTTTGTGAGAACATTGTGTATGTTTTGCTATACCTCTATTTACATCTCGTTTAACCTCAATAGCAAACATTACTTGATTTGTATGCTTTCTTCTTTGGAAACTCTACGAAACTGAAAAACAATCAAACTAGGAGTTTCAATCACTAGGAGACTCTCACGTGCCTCATTTGCATTTTGTGAGTGCTTTTGGATTAAGGTTTTAGGGTTTAGGGTTTTGTGAGAACAATGTGTATATTTTGCTAGACCTCTAGGAATAAGGGTTTACGGTTTAGGGTTTTGTGAGAACATTGTGTATGTTTTGCTAGACCTCTATTTACATCTCGTTTAACCTCAATAGCAAACATGACTTGATTCGTATGCTTTCTCTTTTGGAAACTCTACGAAACTGAAAAACAATCAAACTAGAAGATTCAAAAACTAGGAGACTCTCACATGCTTCATTTGCATTTTGTGAGTGGTTTAGGGTTTAGGGTTTAGGGTTTACATTTAGGGTTTTGTGAGAACAATGTGTATGTTTGCTAGTCCTTTACGAATTAGTGTTTAGAGTTTAGGGTTTAGGGTTTTGTGAGAATAATGTGTATGTTTTGCTAGTCCTCTAGGAATTAGGGTTTACGGTTTAGGGTTTTGTGAGAACGTTGTGTATGTTTTGCTATACCTCTATTTACATCTCGTTTAACCTCAATAGCAAACATTACTTGATTTGTATGCTTTCTTCTTTGGAAACTCTACGAAACTGAAAAAAATCAAACTAGGAGATTCAATCACTAGGAGACTCTCACGTGCCTCATTTGCATTTTGTGAGTGCTTTAGGGTTAAGGGTTTAGGGTTTAGGGTTTTGTGAGAACAATGTGTATATTTTGCTAGACCTCTAGGAATAAGGGTTTACGGTTTAGGGTTTTGTGAGAACATTGTGTATGTTTTGCTAGACCTCTATTTACATCTCGTTTAACCTCAATAGCAAACATGACTTGATTCGTATGCTTTATTTTTTGGAAACTCTACGAAACTGAAAAACAATCAAACTAGAAGATTCAATCACTTGGAGACTCTCACGTGCCTCATTTGCATTTTGTGAGTGGTTTAGGGTTTAGGGTTTAGGGTTTACATTTAGGGTTTTATGAGAACAATGTGTATGTTTGCTAGTCCTCTACGAATTAGTGTTTAGAGTTTAGGGTTTAGGGTTTTGTGAGAATAATGTGTATGTTTTGCTAGTCCTCTAGGAATTAGGGTTTACGGTTTAGGGTTTTGTGAGAACATTGTGTATGTTTTGCTATACCTCTATTTACATCTCGTTTAACCTCAATAGCAAACATTACTTGATTTGTATGCTTTCTTCTTTGGAAACTATACAAAACTGAAAAACAATCAAACTAGGAGATTCAATCACTAGGAGACTCTCACGTGCCTCATTTGCATTTTGTGAGTTGTTTAGAGTTTAGGGTTTAGGGTTTACATTTAGGGTTTTATGAGAACAATGTGTATGTTTGCTAGTCCTCTACGAATTAGTGTTTAGAGTTTAGGGTTTAGGGTTTTGTGAGAATAATGTGTATGTTTTGCTAGTCCTCTAGGAATTAGGGTTTACGGTTTAGGGTTTTGTGAGAACATTGTGTATGTTTTGCTATACCTCTATTTACATCTCGTTTAACCTCAATAGCAAACATTACTTGATTGTATGCTTTCTTCTTTGGAAACTCTACGAAACTAAAAAACAATCAAACTAGGAGATTCAATCACTAGGAGACTCTCACGTGCCTCATTTGCATTTTGTGAGTGCTTTAGGGTTAAGGGTTTAGGGTTTTGTGAGAACAATGTGTATATTTTGCTAGACCTCTAGGAATAAGGGTTTACGGTTTAGGGTTTTGTGAAAACATTGTGTATGTTTTGCTAGACCTCTATTTACATCTCGTTTAACCTCAATAGCAAACATGACTTGATTCATATGCTTTCTTTTTTGGAAACTCTACGAAACTGAAAAACAATCAAACTAGAAGATTCAAAAACTAGGAGACTCTCACATGCCTCATTTGCATTTTGTGAGTGGTTTAGGGTTTAGGGTTTAGGGTTTACATTTAGGGTTTTGTGAGAACAATGTGTATGTTTGCTAGTCCTCTACGAATTAGAGTTTAGAGTTTAGGGATTAGGGTTTTGTGAGAATAATGTGTATGTTTTGCTAGTCCTCTAGGAATTAGGGTTTACGGTTTAGGGTTTTCTGAGAACAATGTGTATGTTTTGCTATACCTCTATTTACATCTCGTTTAACCTCAATAGCAAACATTACTTGATTTGTATGCTTTCTTCTTTGGAAACTCTACGAAACTGAAAAACAATCAAACTAGGAGATTCAATCACTAGGAGACTCTCACGTGCCTCATTTGGATTTTGTGAGTGCTTTAGAGTTAAGGGTTTAGGGTTTAAGGTTTTGTGAGAACAATGTGTATATTTTGCTAGACCTCTAGGAATAAGGGTTTACGGTTTAGGGTTTGTGAGAACATTGTGTATGTTTTGCTAGACCTCTATTTACATCTCGTTTAACCTCAATAGCAAACATGACTTGATTCGTATGCTTTCTTTTTTGGAAACTCTACGAAAGTGAAAAAATAATCAAACTAGGAGATTCTATCACTAGGAAACTCTCACGTGCCTCATTTCCATTTTGTGAGTGGTTTAGGGTTTAGGGTTTAGGGTTTAGGGTTTTGTGAGAACAATGTGTATATTTTGCTAGACCTCTAGGAATTAGGGTTTACGGTTTAGGGTTTTGTGGGAACATTATGTATGTTTTGCTAGACCTCTATTTACATCTCGTTTAACCTCAATAGCAAACATGACTTGATTCGTATGCTTTCTCTTTTGGAAACTTTACGGAACTGAAAAACAATCAAACTAGGAGATTCAATCAATAAGAGACTCACACGTGCCTCATTTGCATTTTATGAGTGGTTTAGGGTTTAGGGTTTACGTTTAGGGTTTTATGAGAACAATGTGTATGTTTTGCTAGTCCTCTACGAATTAGTGTTTAGAGTTTAGGTTTAGGGTTTTGTGAGAATAATGTGTATCTTTTGCTAGACCTCTAGGAATTAGAGTTTACGGTTTAGGGTTTTGTGAGAACATTGTGTATGTTTTGCTAGACCTCTGTTTACATCTCGTTTAACCTCAATAGCAAACATTACTTGATTCGTATGCTTTCTTTTTTGGAATCTCTAAGAAACTGAAAAACAATCAAACTAGGAGATTCAATCACTAGGAGACTCTCACGTGCCTCATGTGCATTTTGTGAGTGGTTTAGGGTTAAGGGTTTAGGGTTTAAGGTTTAGTGTTTTGTGAGAACATTGTGTATATTTTGCTAGACCTCTAGGAATTAGGGTTTACGGTTTAGGGTTTTGTGGGAACATTGTGTATGTTTTGCTAGACCTCTATTTACATCTCGTTTAACCTCAATAGCAAATATGACTTGATTCGTATGTTTTCTTTTTTGGAAACTCAACGAAACTGAAAAAACAATCAAACTAGGAGATTCAATCATTAGGAAACTCTCATGTGCGTCATTTCCATTTTGTGAGTGGTTTAGGGTTAAGGGTTTAGGGTTTAGGGTTTAGGGTTTTCTGAGAACAATGTGTATATTTTGCTAGACCTCTAGGAATTAGGGTTTACGGTTTAGGGTTTTGTGGGAACATTGTGTATGTTTTACTAGACCTCTATTTACATCTCGTTTAACCTCAATAGCAAACATGACTTGATTCGTATGCTTTCTTTTTTGGAAACTCAACGTAACTGAAAAAACAATCAAACTAGGAGATTCAATCATTAGGAAACTCTCACGTGCGTCATTTCCATTTTGTGAGTGGTTTAGGGTTAAGGGTTTAGGGTTTAGGGTTTAGGGTTTTCTGAGAACAATGTGTATATTTTGCTAGACCTCTAGGAATTAGGGTTTACGGTTTAGGGTTTTGTGGGAACATTGTGTATGTTTTGCTAGACCTCTATTTACATCTCGTTTAACCTCAACAGCAAACATGACTTGATTCGTATGCTTTCTTTTTTGGAAACTTTACGAAACTGAAAAACAATCAAACTAGGAGATTCAATCAATAAGAGACTCACACGTGCCTCATTTGCATTTTATGAGTGGTTTAGGGTTTAGGGTTTACGTTTAGGGTTTTATGAGAACAATGTGTATGTTTTGCTAGTCCTCTACGAATTAGTGTTTAGAGTTTAGGTTTAGGGTTTTGTGAGAATAATGTGTATCTTTTGCTAGACCTCTAGGAATTAGGGTTTACGGTTTAGGGTTTTGTGAGAACATTGTGTATGTTTTGTTATACCTCTATTTACATCTCGTTTAACCTCAATAGCAAACATTACTTGATTTGTATGCTTTCTTCTTTGGAAACTCTACAAAACTGAAAAACAATCAAACTAGAAGATTCAAAAACTAGGAGACTCTCACATGCTTCATTTGCATTTTGTGAGTGGTTTAGGGTTTAGGGTTTAGGGTTTACATTTAGGGTTTTGTGAGAACAATGTGTATGTTTGCTAGTCCTTTACGAATTAGTGTTTAGAGTTTAGGGTTTAGGGTTTTATGAGAATAATGTGTATGTTTTGCTAGTCCTCTAGGAATTAGGGTTTACGGTTTAGGGTTTTGTGAGAACGTTGTGTATGTTTTGCTAGACCTCTATTTACATCTCGTTTAACCTCAATAGCAAACATGACTTGATTCGTATGCTTTATTTTTTGGAAACTCTACGAAACTGAAAAACAATCAAACTAGAAGATTCAATCACTTGGAGACTCTCACGTGCCTCATTTGCATTTTGTGAGTGGTTTAGGGTTTAGGGTTTAGGGTTTACATTTAGGGTTTTATGAGAACAATGTGTATGTTTGCTAGTCCTCTACGAATTAGTGTTTAGAGTTTAGGGTTTAGGGTTTTGTGAGAATAATGTGTATGTTTTGCTAGTCCTCTAGGAATTAGGGTTTACGGTTTAGGGTTTTGTGAGAACATTGTGTATGTTTTGCTATACCTCTATTTACATCTCGTTTAACCTCAATAGCAAACATTACTTGATTTGTATGCTTTCTTCTTTGGAAACTCTACAAAACTGAAAAACAATCAAACTAGGAGATTCAATCACTAGGAGACTCTCACGTGCCTCATTTGCATTTTGTGAGTTGTTTAGAGTTTAGGGTTTAGGGTTTACATTTAGGGTTTTATGAGAACAATGTGTATGTTTGCTAGTCCTCTACGAATTAGTGTTTAGAGTTTAGGGTTTAGGGTTTTGTGAGAATAATGTGTATGTTTTGCTAGTCCTCTAGGAATTAGGGTTTACGGTTTAGGGTTTTGTGAGAACATTGTGTATGTTTTGCTATACCTCTATTTACATCTCGTTTAACCTCAATAGCAAACATTACTTGATTTGTATGCTTTCTTCTTTGGAAACTCTACGAAACTAAAAAACAATCAAACTAGGAGATTCAATCACTAGGAGACTCTCACGTGCCTCATTTGCATTTTGTGAGTGCTTTAGGGTTAAGGGTTTAGGGTTTTGTGAGAACAATGTGTATATTTTGCTAGACCTCTAGGAATAAGGGTTTACGGTTTAGGGTTTTGTGAAAACATTGTGTATGTTTTGCTAGACCTCTATTTACATCTCGTTTAACCTCAATAGCAAACATGACTTGATTCATATGCTTTCTTTTTTGGAAACTCTACGAAACTGAAAAACAATCAAACTAGAAGATTCAAAAACTAGGAGACTCTCACATGCCTCATTTGCATTTTGTGAGTGGTTTAGGGTTTAGGGTTTAGGGTTTACATTTAGGGTTTTGTGAGAACAATGTGTATGTTTGCTAGTCCTCTACGAATTAGAGTTTAGAGTTTAGGGATTAGGGTTTTGTGAGAATAATGTGTATGTTTTGCTAGTCCTCTAGGAATTAGGGTTTACGGTTTAGGGTTTTCTGAGAACAATGTGTATGTTTTGCTATACCTCTATTTACATCTCGTTTAACCTCAATAGCAAACATTACTTGATTTGTATGCTTTCTTCTTTGGAAACTCTACGAAACTGAAAAACAATCAAACTAGGAGATTCAATCACTAGGAGACTCTCACGTAACTCATTTGGATTTTGTGAGTGCTTTAGAGTTAAGGGTTTAGGGTTTAAGGTTTTGTGAGAACAATGTGTATATTTTGCTAGACCTCTAGGAATAAGGGTTTACGGTTTAGGGTTTGTGAGAACATTGTGTATGTTTTGCTAGACCTCTATTTACATCTCGTTTAACCTCAATAGCAAACATGACTTGATTCGTATGCTTTCTTTTTTGGAAACTCTACGAAAGTGAAAAAATAATCAAACTAGGAGATTCTATCACTAGGAAACTCTCACGTGCCTCATTTCCATTTTGTGAGTGGTTTAGGGTTTAGGGTTTAGGGTTTAGGGTTTTGTGAGAACAATGTGTATATTTTGCTAGACCTCTAGGAATTAGGGTTTACGGTTTAGGGTTTTGTGGGAACATTATGTATGTTTTGCTAGACCTCTATTTACATCTCGTTTAACCTCAATAGCAAACATGACTTGATTCGTATGCTTTCTCTTTTGGAAACTTTACGGAACTGAAAAACAATCAAACTAGGAGATTCAATCAATAAGAGACTCACACGTGCCTCATTTGCATTTTATGAGTGGTTTAGGGTTTAGGGTTTACGTTTAGGGTTTTATGAGAACAATGTGTATGTTTTGCTAGTCCTCTACGAATTAGTGTTTAGAGTTTAGGTTTAGGGTTTTGTGAGAATAATGTGTATCTTTTGCTAGACCTCTAGGAATTAGAGTTTACGGTTTAGGGTTTTGTGAGAACATTGTGTATGTTTTGCTAGACCTCTGTTTACATCTCGTTTAACCTCAATAGCAAACATTACTTGATTCGTATGCTTTCTTTTTTGGAATCTCTAAGAAACTGAAAAACAATCAAACTAGGAGATTCAATCACTAGGAGACTCTCACGTGCCTCATGTGCATTTTGTGAGTGGTTTAGGGTTAAGGGTTTAGGGTTTAAGGTTTAGTGTTTTGTGAGAACATTGTGTATATTTTGCTAGACCTCTAGGAATTAGGGTTTACGGTTTAGGGTTTTGTGGGAACATTGTGTATGTTTTGCTAGACCTCTATTTACATCTCGTTTAACCTCAATAGCAAATATGACTTGATTCGTATGTTTTCTTTTTTGGAAACTCAACGAAACTGAAAAAACAATCAAACTAGGAGATTCAATCATTAGGAAACTCTCATGTGCGTCATTTCCATTTTGTGAGTGGTTTAGGGTTAAGGGTTTAGGGTTTAGGGTTTAGGGTTTTCTGAGAACAATGTGTATATTTTGCTAGACCTCTAGGAATTAGGGTTTACGGTTTAGGGTTTTGTGGGAACATTGTGTATGTTTTACTAGACCTCTATTTACATCTCGTTTAACCTCAATAGCAAACATGACTTGATTCGTATGCTTTCTTTTTTGGAAACTCAACGTAACTGAAAAAACAATCAAACTAGGAGATTCAATCATTAGGAAACTCTCACGTGCGTCATTTCCATTTTGTGAGTGGTTTAGGGTTAAGGGTTTAGGGTTTAGGGTTTAGGGTTTTCTGAGAACAATGTGTATATTTTGCTAGACCTCTAGGAATTAGGGTTTACGGTTTAGGGTTTTGTGGGAACATTGTGTATGTTTTGCTAGACCTCTATTTACATCTCGTTTAACCTCAACAGCAAACATGACTTGATTCGTATGCTTTCTTTTTTGGAAACTTTACGAAACTGAAAAACAATCAAACTAGGAGATTCAATCAATAAGAGACTCACACGTGCCTCATTTGCATTTTATGAGTGGTTTAGGGTTTAGGGTTTACGTTTAGGGTTTTATGAGAACAATGTGTATGTTTTGCTAGTCCTCTACGAATTAGTGTTTAGAGTTTAGGTTTAGGGTTTTGTGAGAATAATGTGTATCTTTTGCTAGACCTCTAGGAATTAGGGTTTACGGTTTAGGGTTTTGTGAGAACATTGTGTATGTTTTGCTATACCTCTATTTACATCTCGTTTAACCTCAATAGCAAACATTACTTGATTTGTATGCTTTCTTCTTTGGAAACTCTACAAAACTGAAAAACAATCAAACTAGAAGATTCAAAAACTAGGAGACTCTCACATGCTTCATTTGCATTTTGTGAGTGGTTTAGGGTTTAGGGTTTAGGGTTTACATTTAGGGTTTTGTGAGAACAATGTGTATGTTTGCTAGTCCTTTACGAATTAGTGTTTAGAGTTTAGGGTTTAGGGTTTTGTGAGAATAATGTGTATGTTTTGCTAGTCCTCTAGGAATTAGGGTTTACGGTTTAGGGTTTTGTGAGAACGTTGTGTATGTTTTGCTAGACCTCTATTTACATCTCGTTTAACCTCAATAGCAAACATGACTTGATTCGTATGCTTTCTTTTTTGGAAACTCTACGAAAGTGAAAAAATAATCAAACTAGGAGATTCTATCACTAGGAAACTCTCACGTGCCTCATTTCCATTTTGTGAGTGGTTTAGGGTTTAGGGTTTAGGGTTTAGGGTTTTGTGAGAACAATGTGTATATTTTGCTAGACCTCTAGGAATTAGGGTTTACGGTTTAGGGTTTTGTGGGAACATTATGTATGTTTTGCTAGACCTCTATTTACATCTCGTTTAACCTCAATAGCAAACATGACTTGATTCGTATGCTTTCTTTTTTGGAAACTCTACGAAACTGAAAAACAATTAAACTAGAAGATTCAAAAACTAGGAGACTCTCACATGCCTCATTTGCATTTGTGAGTGGTTTAGGGTTTAGGGTTTAGGGTTTAGGGTTTACATTTAGGGTTGTGTGAGAACAATGTGTATGTTTGCTAGTCCTCTACGAATTAGAGTTTAGAGTTTAGGGTTTAGGGTTTTGTGAGAATAATGTGTATGTTTTGCTAGTCCTCTAGGAATTAGGGTTTACGGTTTAGGGTTTTCTGAGAACAATGTGTATGTTTTGCTATACCTCTATTTACATCTCGTTTAACCTCAATAGCAAACATTACTTGATTTGTATGCTTTCTTCTTTGGAAACTCTACAAAACTGAAAAAAATCAAACTAGGAGATTCAATCACTAGGAGACTCTCACGTGCCTCATTTGCATTTTGTGAGTGCTTTAGGGTTAAGGGTTTAGGGTTTAGGGGATTGTGAGAACAATGTGTATATTTTGCTAGACCTCTAGGAATAAGGGTTTACGGTTTAGGGTTTTGTGAGAACATTGTGTATGTTTTGCTATACGTCTATTTACATCTCGTTTAACCTCAATAGCAAACATTACTTGATTTGTATGCTTTCTTCTTTGGAAACTCTACGAAACTGAAAAACAATCAAACTAGGAGTTTCAATCACTAGGAGACTCTCACGTGCCTCATGTGCATTTTGTGAGTGGTTTAGGGTTAAGGGTTTAGGGTTTAAGGTTTAGTGTTTTGTGAGAACATTGTGTATATTTTGCTAGACCTCTAGGAATTAGGGTTTACGGTTTAGGGTTTTGTGGGAACATTGTGTATGTTTTGCTAGACCTCTATTTACATCTCGTTTAACCTCAATAGCAAATATGACTTGATTCGTATGTTTTCTTTTTTGGAAACTCAACGAAACTGAAAAATCAATCAAACTAGGAGATTCAATCATTAGGAAACTCTCATGTGCGTCATTTCCATTTTGTGAGTGGTTTAGGGTTAAGGGTTTAGGGTTTAGGGTTTAGGGTTTTCTGAGAACAATGTGTATATTTTGCTAGACCTCTAGGAATTAGGGTTTACGGTTTAGGGTTTTGTGGGAACATTGTGTATGTTTTACTAGACCTCTATTTACATCTCGTTTAACCTCAATAGCAAACATGACTTGATTCGTATGCTTTCTTTTTTGGAAACTCAACGAAACTGAAAAAACAATCAAACTAGGAGATTCAATCATTAGGAAACTCTCACGTGCGTCATTTCCATTTTGTGAGTGGTTTAGGGTTAAGGGTTTAGGGTTTAGGGTTTAGGGTTTTCTGAGAACAATGTGTATATTTTGCTAGACCTCTAGGAATTAGGGTTTACGGTTTAGGGTTTTGTGGGAACATTGTGTATGTTTTGCTAGACCTCTATTTACATCTCGTTTAACCTCAACAGCAAACATGACTTGATTCGTATGCTTTCTTTTTTGGAAACTTTACGAAACTGAAAAACAATCAAACTAGGAGATTCAATCAATAAGAGACTCACACGTGCCTCATTTGCATTTGATGAGTGGTTTAGGGTTTAGGGTTTACGTTTAGGGTTTTATGAGAACAATGTGTATGTTTTGCTAGTCCTCTACGAATTAGTGTTTAGAGTTTAGGTTTAGGGTTTTGTGAGAATAATGTGTATCTTTTGCTAGACCTCTAGGAATTAGGGTTTACGGTTTAGGGTTTTGTGAGAACATTGTGTATGTTTTGCTAGACCTCTATTTACATCTCGTTTAACCTCAATAGCAAACATGACTTGATTCGTATGCTTTCTTTTTTGGAAACTCTACGAAAGTGAAAAAATAATCAAACTAGGAGATTCTATCACTAGGAAACTCTCACGTGCCTCATTTCCATTTTGTGAGTGGTTTAGGGTTTAGGGTTTAGGGTTTAGGGTTTTGTGAGAACAATGTGTATATTTTGCTAGACCTCTAGGAATTAGGGTTTACGGTTTAGGGTTTTGTGGGAACATTGTGTATGTTTTGCTAGACCTCTATTTACATCTCGTTTAACCTCAACAGCAAACATGACTTGATTCGTATGCTTTCTTTTTTGGAAACTTTACGAAACTGAAAAACAATCAAACTAGGAGATTCAATCAATAAGAGACTCACACGTGCCTCATTTGCATTTTATGAGTGGTTTAGGGTTTAGGGTTTACGTTTAGGGTTTTATGAGAACAATGTGTATGTTTTGCTAGTCCTCTACGAATTAGTGTTTAGAGTTTAGGTTTAGGGTTTTGTGAGAATAATGTGTATCTTTTGCTAGACCTCTAGGAATTAGGGTTTACGGTTTAGGGTTTTGTGAGAACATTGTGTATGTTTTGCTATACCTCTATTTACATCTCGTTTAACCTCAATAGCAAACATTACTTGATTTGTATGCTTTCTTCTTTGGAAACTCTACAAAACTGAAAAACAATCAAACTAGAAGATTCAAAAACTAGGAGACTCTCACATGCTTCATTTGCATTTTGTGAGTGGTTTAGGGTTTAGGGTTTAGGGTTTAGGGTTTTGTGAGAACAATGTGTATATTTTGTTAAACCTCTAGGAATAAGGGTTTACGGTTTAGGGTTTTGTGAGAACATTGTGTATGTTTTGCTAGACCTCTATTTACATCTCGTTTAACCTCAATAGCAAACATGACTTGATTCGTATGCTTTCTCTTTTGGAAACTCTACGAAACTGAAAAACAATCAAACTAGAAGATTCAAAAACTAGGAGACTCTCACATGCTTCATTTGCATTTTGTGAGTGGTTTAGGGTTTAGGGTTTAGGGTTTACATTTAGGGTTTTGTGAGAACAATGTGTATGTTTGCTAGTCCTTTACGAATTAGTGTTTAGAGTTTAGGGTTTAGGGTTTTGTGAGAATAATGTGTATGTTTTGCTAGTCCTCTAGGAATTAGGGTTTACGGTTTAGGGTTTTGTGAGAACGTTGTGTATGTTTTGCTATACCTCTATTTACATCTCGTTTAACCTCAATAGCAAACATTACTTGATTTGTATGCTTTCTTCTTTGGAAACTCTACGAAACTGAAAAAAATCAAACTAGGAGATTCAATCACTAGGAGACTCTCACGTGCCTCATTTGCATTTTGTGAGTGCTTTAGGGTTAAGGGTTTAGGGTTTAGGGTTTTGTGAGAACAATGTGTATATTTTGCTAGACCTCTAGGAATAAGGGTTTACGGTTTAGGGTTTTGTGAGAACATTGTGTATGTTTTGCTAGACCTCTATTTACATCTCGTTTAACCTCAATAGCAAACATGACTTGATTCGTATGCTTTCTTTTTTGGAAACTCTACGAAACTGAAAAACAATCAAACTAGAAGATTCAATCACTTGGAGACTCTCACGTGCCTCATTTGCATTTTGTGAGTGGTTTAGGGTTTAGGGTTTAGGGTTTACATTTAGGGTTTTATGAGAACAATGTGTATGTTTGCTAGTCCTCTACGAATTAGTGTTTAGAGTTTAGGGTTTAGGGTTTTGAGAGAATAATGTGTATGTTTTGCTAGTCCTCTAGGAATTAGGGTTTACGGTTTAGGGTTTTGTGAGAACATTGTGTATGTTTTGCTATACCTCTATTTACATCTCGTTTAACCTCAATAGCAAACATTACTTGATTTGTATGCTTTCTTCTTTGGAAACTCTACGAAACTGAAAAACAATCAAACTAGGAGATTCAATCACTAGGAGACTCTCACGTGCCTCATGTGCATTTTGTGAGTGGTTTAGGGTTAAGGGTTTAGGGTTTAGGGTTTAGGGTTTTGAGAGAATAATGTGTATGTTTTGCTAGTCCTCTAGGAATTAGGGTTTACGGTTTAGGGTTTTGTGGGAACATTGTGTATGTTTTGCTATACCTCTATTTACATCTCGTTTAACCTCAATAGCAAACATTACTTGATTTGTATGCTTTCTTTTTTGGAATCTCTAAGAAACTGAAAAACAATCAAACTAGGAGATTCAATCACTAGGAGACTCTCACGTGCCTCATGTGCATTTTGTGAGTGGTTTAGGGTTAAGGGTTTAGGGTTTAAGGTTTAGTGTTTTGTGAGAACATTGTGTATATTTTGCTAGACCTCTAGGAATTAGGGTTTACGGTTTAGGGTTTTGTGGGAACATTGTGTATGTTTTGCTAGACCTCTATTTACATCTCGTTTAACCTCAATAGCAAATATGACTTGATTCGTATGTTTTCTTTTTTGGAAACTCAACGAAACTGAAAAAACAATCAAACTAGGAGATTCAATCATTAGGAAACTCTCATGTGCGTCATTTCCATTTTGTGAGTGGTTTAGGGTTAAGGGTTTAGGGTTTAGGGTTTAGGGTTTTCTGAGAACAATGTGTATATTTTGCTAGACCTCTAGGAATTAGGGTTTACGGTTTAGGGTTTTGTGGGAACATTGTGTATGTTTTACTAGACCTCTATTTACATCTCGTTTAACCTCAATAGCAAACATGACTTGATTCGTATGCTTTCTTTTTTGGAAACTCAACGTAACTGAAAAAACAATCAAACTAGGAGATTCAATCATTAGGAAACTCTCACGTGCGTCATTTCCATTTTGTGAGTGGTTTAGGGTTAAGGGTTTAGGGTTTAGGGTTTAGGGTTTTCTGAGAACAATGTGTATATTTTGCTAGACCTCTAGGAATTAGGGTTTACGGTTTAGGGTTTTGTGGGAACATTGTGTATGTTTTGCTAGACCTCTATTTACATCTCGTTTAACCTCAACAGCAAACATGACTTGATTCGTATGCTTTCTTTTTTGGAAACTTTACGAAACTGAAAAACAATCAAACTAGGAGATTCAATCAATAAGAGACTCACACGTGCCTCATTTGCATTTTATGAGTGGTTTAGGGTTTAGGGTTTACGTTTAGGGTTTTATGAGAACAATGTGTATGTTTTGCTAGTCCTCTACGAATTAGTGTTTAGAGTTTAGGTTTAGGGTTTTGTGAGAATAATGTGTATCTTTTGCTAGACCTCTAGGAATTAGGGTTTACGGTTTAGGGTTTTGTGAGAACATTGTGTATGTTTTGCTATACCTCTATTTACATCTCGTTTAACCTCAATAGCAAACATTACTTGATTTGTATGCTTTCTTCTTTGGAAACTCTACAAAACTGAAAAACAATCAAACTAGAAGATTCAAAAACTAGGAGACTCTCACATGCTTCATTTGCATTTTGTGAGTGGTTTAGGGTTTAGGGTTTAGGGTTTACATTTAGGGTTTTGTGAGAACAATGTGTATGTTTGCTAGTCCTTTACGAATTAGTGTTTAGAGTTTAGGGTTTAGGGTTTTGTGAGAATAATGTGTATGTTTTGCTAGTCCTCTAGGAATTAGGGTTTACGGTTTAGGGTTTTGTGAGAACGTTGTGTATGTTTTGCTAGACCTCTATTTACATCTCGTTTAACCTCAATAGCAAACATGACTTGATTCGTATGCTTTCTTTTTTGGAAACTCTACGAAAGTGAAAAAATAATCAAACTAGGAGATTCTATCACTAGGAAACTCTCACGTGCCTCATTTCCATTTTGTGAGTGGTTTAGGGTTTAGGGTTTAGGGTTTAGGGTTTTGTGAGAACAATGTGTATATTTTGCTAGACCTCTAGGAATTAGGGTTTACGGTTTAGGGTTTTGTGGGAACATTATGTATGTTTTGCTAGACCTCTATTTACATCTCGTTTAACCTCAATAGCAAACATGACTTGATTCGTATGCTTTCTTTTTTGGAAACTCTACGAAACTGAAAAACAATTAAACTAGAAGATTCAAAAACTAGGAGACTCTCACATGCCTCATTTGCATTTGTGAGTGGTTTAGGGTTTAGGGTTTAGGGTTTAGGGTTTACATTTAGGGTTGTGTGAGAACAATGTGTATGTTTGCTAGTCCTCTACGAATTAGAGTTTAGAGTTTAGGGTTTAGGGTTTTGTGAGAATAATGTGTATGTTTTGCTAGTCCTCTAGGAATTAGGGTTTACGGTTTAGGGTTTTCTGAGAACAATGTGTATGTTTTGCTATACCTCTATTTACATCTCGTTTAACCTCAATAGCAAACATTACTTGATTTGTATGCTTTCTTCTTTGGAAACTCTACAAAACTGAAAAAAATCAAACTAGGAGATTCAATCACTAGGAGACTCTCACGTGCCTCATTTGCATTTTGTGAGTGCTTTAGGGTTAAGGGTTTAGGGTTTAGGGGATTGTGAGAACAATGTGTATATTTTGCTAGACCTCTAGGAATAAGGGTTTACGGTTTAGGGTTTTGTGAGAACATTGTGTATGTTTTGCTATACGTCTATTTACATCTCGTTTAACCTCAATAGCAAACATTACTTGATTTGTATGCTTTCTTCTTTGGAAACTCTACGAAACTGAAAAACAATCAAACTAGGAGTTTCAATCACTAGGAGACTCTCACGTGCCTCATGTGCATTTTGTGAGTGGTTTAGGGTTAAGGGTTTAGGGTTTAAGGTTTAGTGTTTTGTGAGAACATTGTGTATATTTTGCTAGACCTCTAGGAATTAGGGTTTACGGTTTAGGGTTTTGTGGGAACATTGTGTATGTTTTGCTAGACCTCTATTTACATCTCGTTTAACCTCAATAGCAAATATGACTTGATTCGTATGTTTTCTTTTTTGGAAACTCAACGAAACTGAAAAATCAATCAAACTAGGAGATTCAATCATTAGGAAACTCTCATGTGCGTCATTTCCATTTTGTGAGTGGTTTAGGGTTAAGGGTTTAGGGTTTAGGGTTTAGGGTTTTCTGAGAACAATGTGTATATTTTGCTAGACCTCTAGGAATTAGGGTTTACGGTTTAGGGTTTTGTGGGAACATTGTGTATGTTTTACTAGACCTCTATTTACATCTCGTTTAACCTCAATAGCAAACATGACTTGATTCGTATGCTTTCTTTTTTGGAAACTCAACGAAACTGAAAAAACAATCAAACTAGGAGATTCAATCATTAGGAAACTCTCACGTGCGTCATTTCCATTTTGTGAGTGGTTTAGGGTTAAGGGTTTAGGGTTTAGGGTTTAGGGTTTTCTGAGAACAATGTGTATATTTTGCTAGACCTCTAGGAATTAGGGTTTACGGTTTAGGGTTTTGTGGGAACATTGTGTATGTTTTGCTAGACCTCTATTTACATCTCGTTTAACCTCAACAGCAAACATGACTTGATTCGTATGCTTTCTTTTTTGGAAACTTTACGAAACTGAAAAACAATCAAACTAGGAGATTCAATCAATAAGAGACTCACACGTGCCTCATTTGCATTTGATGAGTGGTTTAGGGTTTAGGGTTTACGTTTAGGGTTTTATGAGAACAATGTGTATGTTTTGCTAGTCCTCTACGAATTAGTGTTTAGAGTTTAGGTTTAGGGTTTTGTGAGAATAATGTGTATCTTTTGCTAGACCTCTAGGAATTAGGGTTTACGGTTTAGGGTTTTGTGAGAACATTGTGTATGTTTTGCTAGACCTCTATTTACATCTCGTTTAACCTCAATAGCAAACATGACTTGATTCGTATGCTTTCTTTTTTGGAAACTCTACGAAAGTGAAAAAATAATCAAACTAGGAGATTCTATCACTAGGAAACTCTCACGTGCCTCATTTCCATTTTGTGAGTGGTTTAGGGTTTAGGGTTTAGGGTTTAGGGTTTTGTGAGAACAATGTGTATATTTTGCTAGACCTCTAGGAATTAGGGTTTACGGTTTAGGGTTTTGTGGGAACATTGTGTATGTTTTGCTAGACCTCTATTTACATCTCGTTTAACCTCAACAGCAAACATGACTTGATTCGTATGCTTTCTTTTTTGGAAACTTTACGAAACTGAAAAACAATCAAACTAGGAGATTCAATCAATAAGAGACTCACACGTGCCTCATTTGCATTTTATGAGTGGTTTAGGGTTTAGGGTTTACGTTTAGGGTTTTATGAGAACAATGTGTATGTTTTGCTAGTCCTCTACGAATTAGTGTTTAGAGTTTAGGTTTAGGGTTTTGTGAGAATAATGTGTATCTTTTGCTAGACCTCTAGGAATTAGGGTTTACGGTTTAGGGTTTTGTGAGAACATTGTGTATGTTTTGCTATACCTCTATTTACATCTCGTTTAACCTCAATAGCAAACATTACTTGATTTGTATGCTTTCTTCTTTGGAAACTCTACAAAACTGAAAAACAATCAAACTAGAAGATTCAAAAACTAGGAGACTCTCACATGCTTCATTTGCATTTTGTGAGTGGTTTAGGGTTTAGGGTTTAGGGTTTAGGGTTTTGTGAGAACAATGTGTATATTTTGTTAAACCTCTAGGAATAAGGGTTTACGGTTTAGGGTTTTGTGAGAACATTGTGTATGTTTTGCTAGACCTCTATTTACATCTCGTTTAACCTCAATAGCAAACATGACTTGATTCGTATGCTTTCTCTTTTGGAAACTCTACGAAACTGAAAAACAATCAAACTAGAAGATTCAAAAACTAGGAGACTCTCACATGCTTCATTTGCATTTTGTGAGTGGTTTAGGGTTTAGGGTTTAGGGTTTACATTTAGGGTTTTGTGAGAACAATGTGTATGTTTGCTAGTCCTTTACGAATTAGTGTTTAGAGTTTAGGGTTTAGGGTTTTGTGAGAATAATGTGTATGTTTTGCTAGTCCTCTAGGAATTAGGGTTTACGGTTTAGGGTTTTGTGAGAACGTTGTGTATGTTTTGCTATACCTCTATTTACATCTCGTTTAACCTCAATAGCAAACATTACTTGATTTGTATGCTTTCTTCTTTGGAAACTCTACGAAACTGAAAAAAATCAAACTAGGAGATTCAATCACTAGGAGACTCTCACGTGCCTCATTTGCATTTTGTGAGTGCTTTAGGGTTAAGGGTTTAGGGTTTAGGGTTTTGTGAGAACAATGTGTATATTTTGCTAGACCTCTAGGAATAAGGGTTTACGGTTTAGGGTTTTGTGAGAACATTGTGTATGTTTTGCTAGACCTCTATTTACATCTCGTTTAACCTCAATAGCAAACATGACTTGATTCGTATGCTTTCTTTTTTGGAAACTCTACGAAACTGAAAAACAATCAAACTAGAAGATTCAATCACTTGGAGACTCTCACGTGCCTCATTTGCATTTTGTGAGTGGTTTAGGGTTTAGGGTTTAGGGTTTACATTTAGGGTTTTATGAGAACAATGTGTATGTTTGCTAGTCCTCTACGAATTAGTGTTTAGAGTTTAGGGTTTAGGGTTTTGAGAGAATAATGTGTATGTTTTGCTAGTCCTCTAGGAATTAGGGTTTACGGTTTAGGGTTTTGTGAGAACATTGTGTATGTTTTGCTATACCTCTATTTACATCTCGTTTAACCTCAATAGCAAACATTACTTGATTTGTATGCTTTCTTCTTTGGAAACTCTACGAAACTGAAAAACAATCAAACTAGGAGATTCAATCACTAGGAGACTCTCACGTGCCTCATGTGCATTTTGTGAGTGGTTTAGGGTTAAGGGTTTAGGGTTTAGGGTTTAGGGTTTTGAGAGAATAATGTGTATGTTTTGCTAGTCCTCTAGGAATTAGGGTTTACGGTTTAGGGTTTTGTGGGAACATTGTGTATGTTTTGCTATACCTCTATTTACATCTCGTTTAACCTCAATAGCAAACATTACTTGATTTGTATGCTTTCTTTTTTGGAATCTCTAAGAAACTGAAAAACAATCAAACTAGGAGATTCAATCACTAGGAGACTCTCACGTGCCTCATGTGCATTTTGTGAGTGGTTTAGGGTTAAGGGTTTAGGGTTTAAGGTTTAGTGTTTTGTGAGAACATTGTGTATATTTTGCTAGACCTCTAGGAATTAGGGTTTACGGTTTAGGGTTTTGTGGGAACATTGTGTATGTTTTGCTAGACCTCTATTTACATCTCGTTTAACCTCAATAGCAAATATGACTTGATTCGTATGTTTTCTTTTTTGGAAACTCAACGAAACTGAAAAAACAATCAAACTAGGAGATTCAATCATTAGGAAACTCTCATGTGCGTCATTTCCATTTTGTGAGTGGTTTAGGGTTAAGGGTTTAGGGTTTAGGGTTTAGGGTTTTCTGAGAACAATGTGTATATTTTGCTAGACCTCTAGGAATTAGGGTTTACGGTTTAGGGTTTTGTGGGAACATTGTGTATGTTTTACTAGACCTCTATTTACATCTCGTTTAACCTCAATAGCAAACATGACTTGATTCGTATGCTTTCTTTTTTGGAAACTCAACGTAACTGAAAAAACAATCAAACTAGGAGATTCAATCATTAGGAAACTCTCACGTGCGTCATTTCCATTTTGTGAGTGGTTTAGGGTTAAGGGTTTAGGGTTTAGGGTTTAGGGTTTTCTGAGAACAATGTGTATATTTTGCTAGACCTCTAGGAATTAGGGTTTACGGTTTAGGGTTTTGTGGGAACATTGTGTATGTTTTGCTAGACCTCTATTTACATCTCGTTTAACCTCAACAGCAAACATGACTTGATTCGTATGCTTTCTTTTTTGGAAACTTTACGAAACTGAAAAACAATCAAACTAGGAGATTCAATCAATAAGAGACTCACACGTGCCTCATTTGCATTTTATGAGTGGTTTAGGGTTTAGGGTTTACGTTTAGGGTTTTATGAGAACAATGTGTATGTTTTGCTAGTCCTCTACGAATTAGTGTTTAGAGTTTAGGTTTAGGGTTTTGTGAGAATAATGTGTATCTTTTGCTAGACCTCTAGGAATTAGGGTTTACGGTTTAGGGTTTTGTGAGAACATTGTGTATGTTTTGCTATACCTCTATTTACATCTCGTTTAACCTCAATAGCAAACATTACTTGATTTGTATGCTTTCTTCTTTGGAAACTCTACAAAACTGAAAAACAATCAAACTAGAAGATTCAAAAACTAGGAGACTCTCACATGCTTCATTTGCATTTTGTGAGTGGTTTAGGGTTTAGGGTTTAGGGTTTACATTTAGGGTTTTGTGAGAACAATGTGTATGTTTGCTAGTCCTTTACGAATTAGTGTTTAGAGTTTAGGGTTTAGGGTTTTGTGAGAATAATGTGTATGTTTTGCTAGTCCTCTAGGAATTAGGGTTTACGGTTTAGGGTTTTGTGAGAACGTTGTGTATGTTTTGCTAGACCTCTATTTACATCTCGTTTAACCTCAATAGCAAACATGACTTGATTCGTATGCTTTCTTTTTTGGAAACTCTACGAAAGTGAAAAAATAATCAAACTAGGAGATTCTATCACTAGGAAACTCTCACGTGCCTCATTTCCATTTTGTGAGTGGTTTAGGGTTTAGGGTTTAGGGTTTAGGGTTTTGTGAGAACAATGTGTATATTTTGCTAGACCTCTAGGAATTAGGGTTTACGGTTTAGGGTTTTGTGGGAACATTATGTATGTTTTGCTAGACCTCTATTTACATCTCGTTTAACCTCAATAGCAAACATGACTTGATTCGTATGCTTTCTTTTTTGGAAACTCTACGAAACTGAAAAACAATTAAACTAGAAGATTCAAAAACTAGGAGACTCTCACATGCCTCATTTGCATTTGTGAGTGGTTTAGGGTTTAGGGTTTAGGGTTTAGGGTTTACATTTAGGGTTGTGTGAGAACAATGTGTATGTTTGCTAGTCCTCTACGAATTAGAGTTTAGAGTTTAGGGTTTAGGGTTTTGTGAGAATAATGTGTATGTTTTGCTAGTCCTCTAGGAATTAGGGTTTACGGTTTAGGGTTTTCTGAGAACAATGTGTATGTTTTGCTATACCTCTATTTACATCTCGTTTAACCTCAATAGCAAACATTACTTGATTTGTATGCTTTCTTCTTTGGAAACTCTACAAAACTGAAAAAAATCAAACTAGGAGATTCAATCACTAGGAGACTCTCACGTGCCTCATTTGCATTTTGTGAGTGCTTTAGGGTTAAGGGTTTAGGGTTTAGGGGATTGTGAGAACAATGTGTATATTTTGCTAGACCTCTAGGAATAAGGGTTTACGGTTTAGGGTTTTGTGAGAACATTGTGTATGTTTTGCTATACGTCTATTTACATCTCGTTTAACCTCAATAGCAAACATTACTTGATTTGTATGCTTTCTTCTTTGGAAACTCTACGAAACTGAAAAACAATCAAACTAGGAGTTTCAATCACTAGGAGACTCTCACGTGCCTCATGTGCATTTTGTGAGTGGTTTAGGGTTAAGGGTTTAGGGTTTAAGGTTTAGTGTTTTGTGAGAACATTGTGTATATTTTGCTAGACCTCTAGGAATTAGGGTTTACGGTTTAGGGTTTTGTGGGAACATTGTGTATGTTTTGCTAGACCTCTATTTACATCTCGTTTAACCTCAATAGCAAATATGACTTGATTCGTATGTTTTCTTTTTTGGAAACTCAACGAAACTGAAAAATCAATCAAACTAGGAGATTCAATCATTAGGAAACTCTCATGTGCGTCATTTCCATTTTGTGAGTGGTTTAGGGTTAAGGGTTTAGGGTTTAGGGTTTAGGGTTTTCTGAGAACAATGTGTATATTTTGCTAGACCTCTAGGAATTAGGGTTTACGGTTTAGGGTTTTGTGGGAACATTGTGTATGTTTTACTAGACCTCTATTTACATCTCGTTTAACCTCAATAGCAAACATGACTTGATTCGTATGCTTTCTTTTTTGGAAACTCAACGAAACTGAAAAAACAATCAAACTAGGAGATTCAATCATTAGGAAACTCTCACGTGCGTCATTTCCATTTTGTGAGTGGTTTAGGGTTAAGGGTTTAGGGTTTAGGGTTTAGGGTTTTCTGAGAACAATGTGTATATTTTGCTAGACCTCTAGGAATTAGGGTTTACGGTTTAGGGTTTTGTGGGAACATTGTGTATGTTTTGCTAGACCTCTATTTACATCTCGTTTAACCTCAACAGCAAACATGACTTGATTCGTATGCTTTCTTTTTTGGAAACTTTACGAAACTGAAAAACAATCAAACTAGGAGATTCAATCAATAAGAGACTCACACGTGCCTCATTTGCATTTTATGAGTGGTTTAGGGTTTAGGGTTTACGTTTAGGGTTTTATGAGAACAATGTGTATGTTTTGCTAGTCCTCTACGAATTAGTGTTTAGAGTTTAGGTTTAGGGTTTTGTGAGAATAATGTGTATCTTTTGCTAGACCTCTAGGAATTAGGGTTTACGGTTTAGGGTTTTGTGAGAACATTGTGTATGTTTTGCTATACCTCTATTTACATCTCGTTTAACCTCAATAGCAAACATTACTTGATTTGTATGCTTTCTTCTTTGGAAACTCTACAAAACTGAAAAACAATCAAACTAGAAGATTCAAAAACTAGGAGACTCTCACATGCTTCATTTGCATTTTGTGAGTGGTTTAGGGTTTAGGGTTTAGGGTTTAGGGTTTTGTGAGAACAATGTGTATATTTTGTTAAACCTCTAGGAATAAGGGTTTACGGTTTAGGGTTTTGTGAGAACATTGTGTATGTTTTGCTAGACCTCTATTTACATCTCGTTTAACCTCAATAGCAAACATGACTTGATTCGTATGCTTTCTCTTTTGGAAACTCTACGAAACTGAAAAACAATCAAACTAGAAGATTCAAAAACTAGGAGACTCTCACATGCTTCATTTGCATTTTGTGAGTGGTTTAGGGTTTAGGGTTTAGGGTTTACATTTAGGGTTTTGTGAGAACAATGTGTATGTTTGCTAGTCCTTTACGAATTAGTGTTTAGAGTTTAGGGTTTAGGGTTTTGTGAGAATAATGTGTATGTTTTGCTAGTCCTCTAGGAATTAGGGTTTACGGTTTAGGGTTTTGTGAGAACGTTGTGTATGTTTTGCTATACCTCTATTTACATCTCGTTTAACCTCAATAGCAAACATTACTTGATTTGTATGCTTTCTTCTTTGGAAACTCTACGAAACTGAAAAAAATCAAACTAGGAGATTCAATCACTAGGAGACTCTCACGTGCCTCATTTGCATTTTGTGAGTGCTTTAGGGTTAAGGGTTTAGGGTTTTGTGAGAACAATGTGTATATTTTGCTAGACCTCTAGGAATAAGGGTTTACGGTTTAGGGTTTTGTGAGAACATTGTGTATGTTTTGCTAGACCTCTATTTACATCTCGTTTAACCTCAATAGCAAACATGACTTGATTCGTATGCTTTCTTTTTTGGAAACTCTACGAAACTGAAAAACAATCAAACTAGAAGATTCAATCACTTGGAGACTCTCACGTGCCTCATTTGCATTTTGTGAGTGGTTTAGGGTTTAGGGTTTAGGGTTTACATTTAGGGTTTTATGAGAACAATGTGTATGTTTGCTAGTCCTCTACGAATTAGTGTTTAGAGTTTAGGGTTTAGGGTTTTGTGAGAATAATGTGTATGTTTTGCTAGTCCTCTAGGAATTAGGGTTTACGGTTTAGGGTTTTGTGAGAACATTGTGTATGTTTTGCTATACCTCTATTTACATCTCGTTTAACCTCAATAGCAAACATTACTTGATTTGTATGCTTTCTTCTTTGGAAACTCTACAAAACTGAAAAACAATCAAACTAGGAGATTCAATCACTAGGAGACTCTCACGTGCCTCATTTGCATTTTGTGAGTTGTTTAGAGTTTAGGGTTTAGGGTTTACATTTAGGGTTTTATGAGAACAATGTGTATGTTTGCTAGTCCTCTACGAATTAGTGTTTAGAGTTTAGGGTTTAGGGTTTTGTGAGAATAATGTGTATGTTTTGCTAGTCCTCTAGGAATTAGGGTTTACGGTTTAGGGTTTTGTGAGAACATTGTGTATGTTTTGCTATACCTCTATTTACATCTCGTTTAACCTCAATAGCAAACATTACTTGATTTGTATGCTTTCTTCTTTGGAAACTCTACGAAACTAAAAAACAATCAAACTAGGAGATTCAATCACTAGGAGACTCTCACGTGCCTCATTTGCATTTTGTGAGTGCTTTAGGGTTAAGGGTTTAGGGTTTTGTGAGAACAATGTGTATATTTTGCTAGACCTCTAGG
Source organism: Arabis hirsuta (assembly GCA_964056655.1). Lineage (NCBI taxonomy): Eukaryota > Viridiplantae > Streptophyta > Magnoliopsida > Brassicales > Brassicaceae > Arabis > Arabis hirsuta. The sequence goes on from OZ053303.1 coordinate 19,615,163, forward strand.
AATAAGGGTTTACGGTTTAGGGTTTTGTGAAAACATTGTGTATGTTTTGCTAGACCTCTATTTACATCTCGTTTAACCTCAATAGCAAACATGACTTGATTCATATGCTTTCTTTTTTGGAAACTCTACGAAACTGAAAAACAATCAAACTAGAAGATTCAAAAACTAGGAGACTCTCACATGCCTCATTTGCATTTTGTGAGTGGTTTAGGGTTTAGGGTTTAGGGTTTACATTTAGGGTTTTGTGAGAACAATTTGTATGTTTGCTAGTCCTCTACGAATTAGAGTTTAGAGTTTAGGGATTAGGGTTTTGTGAGAATAATGTGTATGTTTTGCTAGTCCTCTAGGAATTAGGGTTTACGGTTTAGGGTTTTCTGAGAACAATGTGTATGTTTTGCTATACCTCTATTTACATCTCGTTTAACCTCAATAGCAAACATTACTTGATTTGTATGCTTTCTTCTTTGGAAACTCTACGAAACTGAAAAACAATCAAACTAGGAGATTCAATCACTAGGAGACTCTCACGTGCCTCATTTGCATTTTGTGAGTGCTTTAGGGTTAAGGGTTTAGGGTTTAAGGTTTTGTGAGAACAATGTGTATATTTTGCTAGACCTCTAGGAATAAGGGTTTACGGTTTAGGGTTTGTGAGAACATTGTGTATGTTTTGCTAGACCTCTATTTACATCTCGTTTAACCTCAATAGCAAACATGACTTGATTCGTATGCTTTCTTTTTTGGAAACTCTACGAAAGTGAAAAAATAATCAAACTAGGAGATTCTATCACTAGGAAACTCTCACGTGCCTCATTTCCATTTTGTGAGTGGTTTAGGGTTTAGGGTTTAGGGTTTAGGGTTTTGTGAGAACAATGTGTATATTTTGCTAGACCTCTAGGAATTAGGGTTTACGGTTTAGGGTTTTGTGAGAACATTGTGTATGTTTTGCTAGACCTCTGTTTACATCTCGTTTAACTTCAATAGCAAACATGACTTGATTCGTATGCTTTCTTTTTTGGAATCTCTAAGAAACTGAAAAACAATCAAACTAGGAGATTCAATCACTAGGAGACTCTCACGTGCCTCATGTGCATTTTGTGAGTGGTTTAGGGTTAAGGGTTTAGGGTTTAAGGTTTAGTGTTTTGTGAGAACATTGTGTATATTTTGCTAGACCTCTAGGAATTAGGGTTTACGGTTTAGGGTTTTGTGGGAACATTGTGTATGTTTTGCTAGACCTCTATTTACATCTCGTTTAACCTCAATAGCAAATATGACTTGATTCGTATGTTTTCTTTTTTGGAAACTCAACGAAACTGAAAAAACAATCAAACTAGGAGATTCAATCATTAGGAAACTCTCATGTGCGTCATTTCCATTTTGTGAGTGGTTTAGGGTTAAGGGTTTAGGGTTTAGGGTTTAGGGTTTTCTGAGAACAATGTGTATATTTTGCTAGACCTCTAGGAATTAGGGTTTACGGTTTAGGGTTTTGTGGGAACATTGTGTATGTTTTACTAGACCTCTATTTACATCTCGTTTAACCTCAATAGCAAACATGACTTGATTCGTATGCTTTCTTTTTTGGAAACTCAACGTAACTGAAAAAACAATCAAACTAGGAGATTCAATCATTAGGAAACTCTCACGTGCGTCATTTCCATTTTGTGAGTGGTTTAGGGTTAAGGGTTTAGGGTTTAGGGTTTAGGGTTTTCTGAGAACAATGTGTATATTTTGCTAGACCTCTAGGAATTAGGGTTTACGGTTTAGGGTTTTGTGGGAACATTGTGTATGTTTTGCTAGACCTCTATTTACATCTCGTTTAACCTCAACAGCAAACATGACTTGATTCGTATGCTTTCTTTTTTGGAAACTTTACGAAACTGAAAAACAATCAAACTAGGAGATTCAATCAATAAGAGACTCACACGTGCCTCATTTGCATTTTATGAGTGGTTTAGGGTTTAGGGTTTACGTTTAGGGTTTTATGAGAACAATGTGTATGTTTTGCTAGTCCTCTACGAATTAGTGTTTAGAGTTTAGGTTTAGGGTTTTGTGAGAATAATGTGTATCTTTTGCTAGACCTCTAGGAATTAGAGTTTACGGTTTAGGGTTTTGTGAGAACATTGTGTATGTTTTGCTAGACCTCTGTTTACATCTCGTTTAACCTCAATAGCAAACATGACTTGATTCGTATGCTTTCTTTTTTGGAATCTCTAAGAAACTGAAAAACAATCAAACTAGGAGATTCAATCACTAGGAGACTCTCACGTGCCTCATGTGCATTTTGTGAGTGGTTTAGGGTTAAGGGTTTAGGGTTTAAGGTTTTGTGAGAACAATGTGTATATTTTGCTAGACGTCTAGGAATAAGGGTTTACGGTTTAGGGTTTTGTGAGAACATTGTGTATGTTTTGCTAGACCTCTATTTACATCTCGTTTAACCTCAATAGCAAACATGACTTGATTCGTATGCTTTCTCTTTTGGAAACTCTACGAAACTGAAAAACAATCAAACTAGAAGATTCAAAAACTAGGAGACTCTCACATGCTTCATTTGCATTTTGTGAGTGGTTTAGGGTTTAGGGTTTAGGGTTTACATTTAGGGTTTTGTGAGAACAATGTGTATGTTTGCTAGTCCTTTACGAATTAGTGTTTAGAGTTTAGGGTTTAGGGTTTTGTGAGAATAATGTGTATGTTTTGCTAGTCCTCTAGGAATTAGGGTTTACGGTTTAGGGTTTTGTGAGAACGTTGTGTATGTTTTGCTATACCTCTATTTACATCTCGTTTAACCTCAATAGCAAACATTACTTGATTTGTATGCTTTCTTTTTTGGAAACTCTACGAAACTGAAAAAAATCAAACTAGGAGATTCAATCACTAGGAGACTCTCACGTGCCTCATTTGCATTTTGTGAGTGCTTTAGGGTTAAGGGTTTAGGGTTTAGGGTTTTGTGAGAACAATGTGTATATTTTGCTAGACCTCTAGGAATAAGGGTTTACGGTTTAGGGTTTTGTGAGAACATTGTGTATGTTTTGCTAGACCTCTATTTACATCTCGTTTAACCTCAATAGCAAACATGACTTGATTCGTATGCTTTCTTTTTTGGAAACTCTACGAAACTGAAAAACAATCAAACTAGAAGATTCAATCACTTGGAGACTCTCACGTGCCTCATTTGCATTTTGTGAGTGGTTTAGGGTTTAGGGTTTACATTTAGGGTTTTATGAGAACAATGTGTATGTTTGCTAGTCCTCTACGAATTAGTGTTTAGAGTTTAGGGTTTAGGGTTTTGAGAGAATAATGTGTATGTTTTGCTAGTCCTCTAGGAATTAGGGTTTACGGTTTAGGGTTTTGTGAGAACATTGTGTATGTTTTGCTATACCTCTATTTACATCTCGTTTAACCTCAATAGCAAACATTACTTGATTTGTATGCTTTCTTCTTTGGAAACTCTACGAAACTGAAAAACAATCAAACTAGGAGATTCAATCACTAGGAGACTCTCACGTGCCTCATGTGCATTTTGTGAGTGGTTTAGGGTTAAGGGTTTAGGGTTTAGGGTTTAGGGTTTTGAGAGAATAATGTGTATGTTTTGCTAGTCCTCTAGGAATTAGGGTTTACGGTTTAGGGTTTTGTGGGAACATTGTGTATGTTTTGCTATACCTCTATTTACATCTCGTTTAACCTCAATAGCAAACATTACTTGATTTGTATGCTTTCTTTTTTGGAATCTCTAAGAAACTGAAAAACAATCAAACTAGGAGATTCAATCACTAGGAGACTCTCACGTGCCTCATGTGCATTTTGTGAGTGGTTTAGGGTTAAGGGTTTAGGGTTTAAGGTTTAGTGTTTTGTGAGAACATTGTGTATATTTTGCTAGACCTCTAGGAATTAGGGTTTACGGTTTAGGGTTTTGTGGGAACATTGTGTATGTTTTGCTAGACCTCTATTTACATCTCGTTTAACCTCAATAGCAAATATGACTTGATTCGTATGTTTTCTTTTTTGGAAACTCAACGAAACTGAAAAAACAATCAAACTAGGAGATTCAATCATTAGGAAACTCTCATGTGCGTCATTTCCATTTTGTGAGTGGTTTAGGGTTAAGGGTTTAGGGTTTAGGGTTTAGGGTTTTCTGAGAACAATGTGTATATTTTGCTAGACCTCTAGGAATTAGGGTTTACGGTTTAGGGTTTTGTGGGAACATTGTGTATGTTTTACTAGACCTCTATTTACATCTCGTTTAACCTCAATAGCAAACATGACTTGATTCGTATGCTTTCTTTTTTGGAAACTCAACGTAACTGAAAAAACAATCAAACTAGGAGATTCAATCATTAGGAAACTCTCACGTGCGTCATTTCCATTTTGTGAGTGGTTTAGGGTTAAGGGTTTAGGGTTTAGGGTTTAGGGTTTTCTGAGAACAATGTGTATATTTTGCTAGACCTCTAGGAATTAGGGTTTACGGTTTAGGGTTTTGTGGGAACATTGTGTATGTTTTGCTAGACCTCTATTTACATCTCGTTTAACCTCAACAGCAAACATGACTTGATTCGTATGCTTTCTTTTTTGGAAACTTTACGAAACTGAAAAACAATCAAACTAGGAGATTCAATCAATAAGAGACTCACACGTGCCTCATTTGCATTTTATGAGTGGTTTAGGGTTTAGGGTTTACGTTTAGGGTTTTATGAGAACAATGTGTATGTTTTGCTAGTCCTCTACGAATTAGTGTTTAGAGTTTAGGTTTAGGGTTTTGTGAGAATAATGTGTATCTTTTGCTAGACCTCTAGGAATTAGGGTTTACGGTTTAGGGTTTTGTGAGAACATTGTGTATGTTTTGCTATACCTCTATTTACATCTCGTTTAACCTCAATAGCAAACATTACTTGATTTGTATGCTTTCTTCTTTGGAAACTCTACAAAACTGAAAAACAATCAAACTAGAAGATTCAAAAACTAGGAGACTCTCACATGCTTCATTTGCATTTTGTGAGTGGTTTAGGGTTTAGGGTTTAGGGTTTACATTTAGGGTTTTGTGAGAACAATGTGTATGTTTGCTAGTCCTTTACGAATTAGTGTTTAGAGTTTAGGGTTTAGGGTTTTGTGAGAATAATGTGTATGTTTTGCTAGTCCTCTAGGAATTAGGGTTTACGGTTTAGGGTTTTGTGAGAACGTTGTGTATGTTTTGCTAGACCTCTATTTACATCTCGTTTAACCTCAATAGCAAACATGACTTGATTCGTATGCTTTCTTTTTTGGAAACTCTACGAAAGTGAAAAAATAATCAAACTAGGAGATTCTATCACTAGGAAACTCTCACGTGCCTCATTTCCATTTTGTGAGTGGTTTAGGGTTTAGGGTTTAGGGTTTAGGGTTTTGTGAGAACAATGTGTATATTTTGCTAGACCTCTAGGAATTAGGGTTTACGGTTTAGGGTTTTGTGGGAACATTATGTATGTTTTGCTAGACCTCTATTTACATCTCGTTTAACCTCAATAGCAAACATGACTTGATTCGTATGCTTTCTTTTTTGGAAACTCTACGAAACTGAAAAACAATTAAACTAGAAGATTCAAAAACTAGGAGACTCTCACATGCCTCATTTGCATTTGTGAGTGGTTTAGGGTTTAGGGTTTAGGGTTTAGGGTTTACATTTAGGGTTGTGTGAGAACAATGTGTATGTTTGCTAGTCCTCTACGAATTAGAGTTTAGAGTTTAGGGTTTAGGGTTTTGTGAGAATAATGTGTATGTTTTGCTAGTCCTCTAGGAATTAGGGTTTACGGTTTAGGGTTTTCTGAGAACAATGTGTATGTTTTGCTATACCTCTATTTACATCTCGTTTAACCTCAATAGCAAACATTACTTGATTTGTATGCTTTCTTCTTTGGAAACTCTACAAAACTGAAAAAAATCAAACTAGGAGATTCAATCACTAGGAGACTCTCACGTGCCTCATTTGCATTTTGTGAGTGCTTTAGGGTTAAGGGTTTAGGGTTTAGGGGATTGTGAGAACAATGTGTATATTTTGCTAGACCTCTAGGAATAAGGGTTTACGGTTTAGGGTTTTGTGAGAACATTGTGTATGTTTTGCTATACGTCTATTTACATCTCGTTTAACCTCAATAGCAAACATTACTTGATTTGTATGCTTTCTTCTTTGGAAACTCTACGAAACTGAAAAACAATCAAACTAGGAGTTTCAATCACTAGGAGACTCTCACGTGCCTCATGTGCATTTTGTGAGTGGTTTAGGGTTAAGGGTTTAGGGTTTAAGGTTTAGTGTTTTGTGAGAACATTGTGTATATTTTGCTAGACCTCTAGGAATTAGGGTTTACGGTTTAGGGTTTTGTGGGAACATTGTGTATGTTTTGCTAGACCTCTATTTACATCTCGTTTAACCTCAATAGCAAATATGACTTGATTCGTATGTTTTCTTTTTTGGAAACTCAACGAAACTGAAAAATCAATCAAACTAGGAGATTCAATCATTAGGAAACTCTCATGTGCGTCATTTCCATTTTGTGAGTGGTTTAGGGTTAAGGGTTTAGGGTTTAGGGTTTACGGTTTTCTGAGAACAATGTGTATATTTTGCTAGACCTCTAGGAATTAGGGTTTACGGTTTAGGGTTTTGTGGGAACATTGTGTATGTTTTACTAGACCTCTATTTACATCTCGTTTAACCTCAATAGCAAACATGACTTGATTCGTATGCTTTCTTTTTTGGAAACTCAACGAAACTGAAAAAACAATCAAACTAGGAGATTCAATCATTAGGAAACTCTCACGTGCGTCATTTCCATTTTGTGAGTGGTTTAGGGTTAAGGGTTTAGGGTTTAGGGTTTAGGGTTTTCTGAGAACAATGTGTATATTTTGCTAGACCTCTAGGAATTAGGGTTTACGGTTTAGGGTTTTGTGGGAACATTGTGTATGTTTTGCTAGACCTCTATTTACATCTCGTTTAACCTCAACAGCAAACATGACTTGATTCGTATGCTTTCTTTTTTGGAAACTTTACGAAACTGAAAAACAATCAAACTAGGAGATTCAATCAATAAGAGACTCACACGTGCCTCATTTGCATTTTATGAGTGGTTTAGGGTTTAGGGTTTACGTTTAGGGTTTTATGAGAACAATGTGTATGTTTTGCTAGTCCTCTACGAATTAGTGTTTAGAGTTTAGGTTTAGGGTTTTGTGAGAATAATGTGTATCTTTTGCTAGACCTCTAGGAATTAGGGTTTACGGTTTAGGGTTTTGTGAGAACATTGTGTATGTTTTGCTATACCTCTATTTACATCTCGTTTAACCTCAATAGCAAACATTACTTGATTTGTATGCTTTCTTCTTTGGAAACTCTACAAAACTGAAAAACAATCAAACTAGAAGATTCAAAAACTAGGAGACTCTCACATGCTTCATTTGCATTTTGTGAGTGGTTTAGGGTTTAGGGTTTAGGGTTTAGGGTTTTGTGAGAACAATGTGTATATTTTGTTAAACCTCTAGGAATAAGGGTTTACGGTTTAGGGTTTTGTGAGAACATTGTGTATGTTTTGCTAGACCTCTATTTACATCTCGTTTAACCTCAATAGCAAACATGACTTGATTCGTATGCTTTCTCTTTTGGAAACTCTACGAAACTGAAAAACAATCAAACTAGAAGATTCAAAAACTAGGAGACTCTCACATGCTTCATTTGCATTTTGTGAGTGGTTTAGGGTTTAGGGTTTAGGGTTTACATTTAGGGTTTTGTGAGAACAATGTGTATGTTTGCTAGTCCTTTACGAATTAGTGTTTAGAGTTTAGGGTTTAGGGTTTTGTGAGAATAATGTGTATGTTTTGCTAGTCCTCTAGGAATTAGGGTTTACGGTTTAGGGTTTTGTGAGAACGTTGTGTATGTTTTGCTATACCTCTATTTACATCTCGTTTAACCTCAATAGCAAACATTACTTGATTTGTATGCTTTCTTCTTTGGAAACTCTACGAAACTGAAAAAAATCAAACTAGGAGATTCAATCACTAGGAGACTCTCACGTGCCTCATTTGCATTTTGTGAGTGCTTTAGGGTTAAGGGTTTAGGGTTTAGGGTTTTGTGAGAACAATGTGTATATTTTGCTAGACCTCTAGGAATAAGGGTTTACGGTTTAGGGTTTTGTGAGAACATTGTGTATGTTTTGCTAGACCTCTATTTACATCTCGTTTAACCTCAATAGCAAACATGACTTGATTCGTATGCTTTCTTTTTTGGAAACTCTACGAAACTGAAAAACAATCAAACTAGAAGATTCAATCACTTGGAGACTCTCACGTGCCTCATTTGCATTTTGTGAGTGGTTTAGGGTTTAGGGTTTAGGGTTTACATTTAGGGTTTTATGAGAACAATGTGTATGTTTGCTAGTCCTCTACGAATTAGTGTTTAGAGTTTAGGGTTTAGGGTTTTGTGAGAATAATGTGTATGTTTTGCTAGTCCTCTAGGAATTAGGGTTTACGGTTTAGGGTTTTGTGAGAACATTGTGTATGTTTTGCTATACCTCTATTTACATCTCGTTTAACCTCAATAGCAAACATTACTTGATTTGTATGCTTTCTTCTTTGGAAACTCTACAAAACTGAAAAACAATCAAACTAGGAGATTCAATCACTAGGAGACTCTCACGTGCCTCATTTGCATTTTGTGAGTTGTTTAGAGTTTAGGGTTTAGGGTTTACATTTAGGGTTTTATGAGAACAATGTGTATGTTTGCTAGTCCTCTACGAATTAGTGTTTAGAGTTTAGGGTTTAGGGTTTTGTGAGAATAATGTGTATGTTTTGCTAGTCCTCTAGGAATTAGGGTTTACGGTTTAGGGTTTTGTGAGAACATTGTGTATGTTTTGCTATACCTCTATTTACATCTCGTTTAACCTCAATAGCAAACATTACTTGATTTGTATGCTTTCTTCTTTGGAAACTCTACGAAACTAAAAAACAATCAAACTAGGAGATTCAATCACTAGGAGACTCTCACGTGCCTCATTTGCATTTTGTGAGTGCTTTAGGGTTAAGGGTTTAGGGTTTTGTGAGAACAATGTGTATATTTTGCTAGACCTCTAGGAATAAGGGTTTACGGTTTAGGGTTTTGTGAAAACATTGTGTATGTTTTGCTAGACCTCTATTTACATCTCGTTTAACCTCAATAGCAAACATGACTTGATTCATATGCTTTCTTTTTTGGAAACTCTACGAAACTGAAAAACAATCAAACTAGAAGATTCAAAAACTAGGAGACTCTCACATGCCTCATTTGCATTTTGTGAGTGGTTTAGGGTTTAGGGTTTAGGGTTTACATTTAGGGTTTTGTGAGAACAATTTGTATGTTTGCTAGTCCTCTACGAATTAGAGTTTAGAGTTTAGGGATTAGGGTTTTGTGAGAATAATGTGTATGTTTTGCTAGTCCTCTAGGAATTAGGGTTTACGGTTTAGGGTTTTCTGAGAACAATGTGTATGTTTTGCTATACCTCTATTTACATCTCGTTTAACCTCAATAGCAAACATTACTTGATTTGTATGCTTTCTTCTTTGGAAACTCTACGAAACTGAAAAACAATCAAACTAGGAGATTCAATCACTAGGAGACTCTCACGTGCCTCATTTGCATTTTGTGAGTGCTTTAGGGTTAAGGGTTTAGGGTTTAAGGTTTTGTGAGAACAATGTGTATATTTTGCTAGACCTCTAGGAATAAGGGTTTACGGTTTAGGGTTTGTGAGAACATTGTGTATGTTTTGCTAGACCTCTATTTACATCTCGTTTAACCTCAATAGCAAACATGACTTGATTCGTATGCTTTCTTTTTTGGAAACTCTACGAAAGTGAAAAAATAATCAAACTAGGAGATTCTATCACTAGGAAACTCTCACGTGCCTCATTTCCATTTTGTGAGTGGTTTAGGGTTTAGGGTTTAGGGTTTAGGGTTTTGTGAGAACAATGTGTATATTTTGCTAGACCTCTAGGAATTAGGGTTTACGGTTTAGGGTTTTGTGAGAACATTGTGTATGTTTTGCTAGACCTCTGTTTACATCTCGTTTAACTTCAATAGCAAACATGACTTGATTCGTATGCTTTCTTTTTTGGAATCTCTAAGAAACTGAAAAACAATCAAACTAGGAGATTCAATCACTAGGAGACTCTCACGTGCCTCATGTGCATTTTGTGAGTGGTTTAGGGTTAAGGGTTTAGGGTTTAAGGTTTAGTGTTTTGTGAGAACATTGTGTATATTTTGCTAGACCTCTAGGAATTAGGGTTTACGGTTTAGGGTTTTGTGGGAACATTGTGTATGTTTTGCTAGACCTCTATTTACATCTCTTTTAACCTCAATAGCAAATATGACTTGATTCGTATGTTTTCTTTTTTGGAAACTCAACGAAACTGAAAAAACAATCAAACTAGGAGATTCAATCATTAGGAAACTCTCATGTGCGTCATTTCCATTTTGTGAGTGGTTTAGGGTTAAGGGTTTAGGGTTTAGGGTTTAGGGTTTTCTGAGAACAATGTGTATATTTTGCTAGACCTCTAGGAATTAGGGTTTACGGTTTAGGGTTTTGTGGGAACATTGTGTATGTTTTACTAGACCTCTATTTACATCTCGTTTAACCTCAATAGCAAACATGACTTGATTCGTATGCTTTCTTTTTTGGAAACTCAACGTAACTGAAAAAACAATCAAACTAGGAGATTCAATCATTAGGAAACTCTCACGTGCGTCATTTCCATTTTGTGAGTGGTTTAGGGTTAAGGGTTTAGGGTTTAGGGTTTAGGGTTTTCTGAGAACAATGTGTATATTTTGCTAGACCTCTAGGAATTAGGGTTTACGGTTTAGGGTTTTGTGGGAACATTGTGTATGTTTTGCTAGACCTCTATTTACATCTCGTTTAACCTCAACAGCAAACATGACTTGATTCGTATGCTTTCTTTTTTGGAAACTTTACGAAACTGAAAAACAATCAAACTAGGAGATTCAATCAATAAGAGACTCACACGTGCCTCATTTGCATTTTATGAGTGGTTTAGGGTTTAGGGTTTACGTTTAGGGTTTTATGAGAACAATGTGTATGTTTTGCTAGTCCTCTACGAATTAGTGTTTAGAGTTTAGGTTTAGGGTTTTGTGAGAATAATGTGTATCTTTTGCTAGACCTCTAGGAATTAGAGTTTACGGTTTAGGGTTTTGTGAGAACATTGTGTATGTTTTGCTAGACCTCTGTTTACATCTCGTTTAACCTCAATAGCAAACATGACTTGATTCGTATGCTTTCTTTTTTGGAATCTCTAAGAAACTGAAAAACAATCAAACTAGGAGATTCAATCACTAGGAGACTCTCACGTGCCTCATGTGCATTTTGTGAGTGGTTTAGGGTTAAGGGTTTAGGGTTTAAGGTTTTGTGAGAACAATGTGTATATTTTGCTAGACGTCTAGGAATAAGGGTTTACGGTTTAGGGTTTTGTGAGAACATTGTGTATGTTTTGCTAGACCTCTATTTACATCTCGTTTAACCTCAATAGCAAACATGACTTGATTCGTATGCTTTCTCTTTTGGAAACTCTACGAAACTGAAAAACAATCAAACTAGAAGATTCAAAAACTAGGAGACTCTCACATGCTTCATTTGCATTTTGTGAGTGGTTTAGGGTTTAGGGTTTAGGGTTTACATTTAGGGTTTTGTGAGAACAATGTGTATGTTTGCTAGTCCTTTACGAATTAGTGTTTAGAGTTTAGGGTTTAGGGTTTTGTGAGAATAATGTGTATGTTTTGCTAGTCCTCTAGGAATTAGGGTTTACGGTTTAGGGTTTTGTGAGAACGTTGTGTATGTTTTGCTATACCTCTATTTACATCTCGTTTAACCTCAATAGCAAACATTACTTGATTTGTATGCTTTCTTTTTTGGAAACTCTACGAAACTGAAAAAAATCAAACTAGGAGATTCAATCACTAGGAGACTCTCACGTGCCTCATTTGCATTTTGTGAGTGCTTTAGGGTTAAGGGTTTAGGGTTTAGGGTTTTGTGAGAACAATGTGTATATTTTGCTAGACCTCTAGGAATAAGGGTTTACGGTTTAGGGTTTTGTGAGAACATTGTGTATGTTTTGCTAGACCTCTATTTACATCTCGTTTAACCTCAATAGCAAACATGACTTGATTCGTATGCTTTCTTTTTTGGAAACTCTACGAAACTGAAAAACAATCAAACTAGAAGATTCAATCACTTGGAGACTCTCACGTGCCTCATTTGCATTTTGTGAGTGGTTTAGGGTTTAGGGTTTACATTTAGGGTTTTATGAGAACAATGTGTATGTTTGCTAGTCCTCTACGAATTAGTGTTTAGAGTTTAGGGTTTAGGGTTTTGAGAGAATAATGTGTATGTTTTGCTAGTCCTCTAGGAATTAGGGTTTACGGTTTAGGGTTTTGTGAGAACATTGTGTATGTTTTGCTATACCTCTATTTACATCTCGTTTAACCTCAATAGCAAACATTACTTGATTTGTATGCTTTCTTCTTTGGAAACTCTACGAAACTGAAAAACAATCAAACTAGGAGATTCAATCACTAGGAGACTCTCACGTGCCTCATGTGCATTTTGTGAGTGGTTTAGGGTTAAGGGTTTAGGGTTTAGGGTTTAGGGTTTTGAGAGAATAATGTGTATGTTTTGCTAGTCCTCTAGGAATTAGGGTTTACGGTTTAGGGTTTTGTGGGAACATTGTGTATGTTTTGCTATACCTCTATTTACATCTCGTTTAACCTCAATAGCAAACATTACTTGATTTGTATGCTTTCTTTTTTGGAATCTCTAAGAAACTGAAAAACAATCAAACTAGGAGATTCAATCACTAGGAGACTCTCACGTGCCTCATGTGCATTTTGTGAGTGGTTTAGGGTTAAGGGTTTAGGGTTTAAGGTTTAGTGTTTTGTGAGAACATTGTGTATATTTTGCTAGACCTCTAGGAATTAGGGTTTACGGTTTAGGGTTTTGTGGGAACATTGTGTATGTTTTGCTAGACCTCTATTTACATCTCGTTTAACCTCAATAGCAAATATGACTTGATTCGTATGTTTTCTTTTTTGGAAACTCAACGAAACTGAAAAAACAATCAAACTAGGAGATTCAATCATTAGGAAACTCTCATGTGCGTCATTTCCATTTTGTGAGTGGTTTAGGGTTAAGGGTTTAGGGTTTAGGGTTTAGGGTTTTCTGAGAACAATGTGTATATTTTGCTAGACCTCTAGGAATTAGGGTTTACGGTTTAGGGTTTTGTGGGAACATTGTGTATGTTTTACTAGACCTCTATTTACATCTCGTTTAACCTCAATAGCAAACATGACTTGATTCGTATGCTTTCTTTTTTGGAAACTCAACGTAACTGAAAAAACAATCAAACTAGGAGATTCAATCATTAGGAAACTCTCACGTGCGTCATTTCCATTTTGTGAGTGGTTTAGGGTTAAGGGTTTAGGGTTTAGGGTTTAGGGTTTTCTGAGAACAATGTGTATATTTTGCTAGACCTCTAGGAATTAGGGTTTACGGTTTAGGGTTTTGTGGGAACATTGTGTATGTTTTGCTAGACCTCTATTTACATCTCGTTTAACCTCAACAGCAAACATGACTTGATTCGTATGCTTTCTTTTTTGGAAACTTTACGAAACTGAAAAACAATCAAACTAGGAGATTCAATCAATAAGAGACTCACACGTGCCTCATTTGCATTTTATGAGTGGTTTAGGGTTTAGGGTTTACGTTTAGGGTTTTATGAGAACAATGTGTATGTTTTGCTAGTCCTCTACGAATTAGTGTTTAGAGTTTAGGTTTAGGGTTTTGTGAGAATAATGTGTATCTTTTGCTAGACCTCTAGGAATTAGGGTTTACGGTTTAGGGTTTTGTGAGAACATTGTGTATGTTTTGCTATACCTCTATTTACATCTCGTTTAACCTCAATAGCAAACATTACTTGATTTGTATGCTTTCTTCTTTGGAAACTCTACAAAACTGAAAAACAATCAAACTAGAAGATTCAAAAACTAGGAGACTCTCACATGCTTCATTTACATTTTGTGAGTGGTTTAGGGTTTAGGGTTTAGGGTTTACATTTAGGGTTTTGTGAGAACAATGTGTATGTTTGCTAGTCCTTTACGAATTAGTGTTTAGAGTTTAGGGTTTAGGGTTTTGTGAGAATAATGTGTATGTTTTGCTAGTCCTCTAGGAATTAGGGTTTACGGTTTAGGGTTTTGTGAGAACGTTGTGTATGTTTTGCTATACCTCTATTTACATCTCGTTTAACCTCAATAGCAAACATTACTTGATTTGTATGCTTTCTTCTTTGGAAACTCTACGAAACTGAAAAACAATCAAACTAGGAGATTCAATCACTAGGAGACTCTCACGTGCCTCATGTGCATTTTGTGAGTGGTTTAGGGTTAAGGGTTTAGGGTTTAGGGTTTAGGGTTTTGAGAGAATAATGTGTATGTTTTGCTAGTCCTCTAGGAATTAGGGTTTACGGTTTAGGGTTTTGTGGGAACATTGTGTATGTTTTGCTATACCTCTATTTACATCTCGTTTAACCTCAATAGCAAACATTACTTGATTTGTATGCTTTCTTTTTTGGAATCTCTAAGAAACTGAAAAACAATCAAACTAGGAGATTCAATCACTAGGAGACTCTCACGTGCCTCATGTGCATTTTGTGAGTGGTTTAGGGTTAAGGGTTTAGGGTTTAAGGTTTAGTGTTTTGTGAGAACATTGTGTATATTTTGCTAGACCTCTAGGAATTAGGGTTTACGGTTTAGGGTTTTGTGGGAACATTGTGTATGTTTTGCTAGACCTCTATTTACATCTCGTTTAACCTCAATAGCAAATATGACTTGATTCGTATGTTTTCTTTTTTGGAAACTCAACGAAACTGAAAAAACAATCAAACTAGGAGATTCAATCATTAGGAAACTCTCATGTGCGTCATTTCCATTTTGTGAGTGGTTTAGGGTTAAGGGTTTAGGGTTTAGGGTTTAGGGTTTTCTGAGAACAATGTGTATATTTTGCTAGACCTCTAGGAATTAGGGTTTACGGTTTAGGGTTTTGTGGGAACATTGTGTATGTTTTACTAGACCTCTATTTACATCTCGTTTAACCTCAATAGCAAACATGACTTGATTCGTATGCTTTCTTTTTTGGAAACTCAACGTAACTGAAAAAACAATCAAACTAGGAGATTCAATCATTAGGAAACTCTCACGTGCGTCATTTCCATTTTGTGAGTGGTTTAGGGTTAAGGGTTTAGGGTTTAGGGTTTAGGGTTTTCTGAGAACAATGTGTATATTTTGCTAGACCTCTAGGAATTAGGGTTTACGGTTTAGGGTTTTGTGGGAACATTGTGTATGTTTTGCTAGACCTCTATTTACATCTCGTTTAACCTCAACAGCAAACATGACTTGATTCGTATGCTTTCTTTTTTGGAAACTTTACGAAACTGAAAAACAATCAAACTAGGAGATTCAATCAATAAGAGACTCACACGTGCCTCATTTGCATTTTATGAGTGGTTTAGGGTTTAGGGTTTACGTTTAGGGTTTTATGAGAACAATGTGTATGTTTTGCTAGTCCTCTACGAATTAGTGTTTAGAGTTTAGGTTTAGGGTTTTGTGAGAATAATGTGTATCTTTTGCTAGACCTCTAGGAATTAGGGTTTACGGTTTAGGGTTTTGTGAGAACATTGTGTATGTTTTGCTATACCTCTATTTACATCTCGTTTAACCTCAATAGCAAACATTACTTGATTTGTATGCTTTCTTCTTTGGAAACTCTACAAAACTGAAAAACAATCAAACTAGAAGATTCAAAAACTAGGAGACTCTCACATGCTTCATTTGCATTTTGTGAGTGGTTTAGGGTTTAGGGTTTAGGGTTTACATTTAGGGTTTTGTGAGAACAATGTGTATGTTTGCTAGTCCTTTACGAATTAGTGTTTAGAGTTTAGGGTTTAGGGTTTTGTGAGAATAATGTGTATGTTTTGCTAGTCCTCTAGGAATTAGGGTTTACGGTTTAGGGTTTTGTGAGAACGTTGTGTATGTTTTGCTAGACCTCTATTTACATCTCGTTTAACCTCAATAGCAAACATGACTTGATTCGTATGCTTTCTTTTTTGGAAACTCTACGAAAGTGAAAAAATAATCAAACTAGGAGATTCTATCACTAGGAAACTCTCACGTGCCTCATTTCCATTTTGTGAGTGGTTTAGGGTTTAGGGTTTAGGGTTTAGGGTTTTGTGAGAACAATGTGTATATTTTGCTAGACCTCTAGGAATTAGGGTTTACGGTTTAGGGTTTTGTGGGAACATTATGTATGTTTTGCTAGACCTCTATTTACATCTCGTTTAACCTCAATAGCAAACATGACTTGATTCGTATGCTTTCTTTTTTGGAAACTCTACGAAACTGAAAAACAATTAAACTAGAAGATTCAAAAACTAGGAGACTCTCACATGCCTCATTTGCATTTGTGAGTGGTTTAGGGTTTAGGGTTTAGGGTTTAGGGTTTACATTTAGGGTTGTGTGAGAACAATGTGTATGTTTGCTAGTCCTCTACGAATTAGAGTTTAGAGTTTAGGGTTTAGGGTTTTGTGAGAATAATGTGTATGTTTTGCTAGTCCTCTAGGAATTAGGGTTTACGGTTTAGGGTTTTCTGAGAACAATGTGTATGTTTTGCTATACCTCTATTTACATCTCGTTTAACCTCAATAGCAAACATTACTTGATTTGTATGCTTTCTTCTTTGGAAACTCTACAAAACTGAAAAAAATCAAACTAGGAGATTCAATCACTAGGAGACTCTCACGTGCCTCATTTGCATTTTGTGAGTGCTTTAGGGTTAAGGGTTTAGGGTTTAGGGGATTGTGAGAACAATGTGTATATTTTGCTAGACCTCTAGGAATAAGGGTTTACGGTTTAGGGTTTTGTGAGAACATTGTGTATGTTTTGCTATACGTCTATTTACATCTCGTTTAACCTCAATAGCAAACATTACTTGATTTGTATGCTTTCTTCTTTGGAAACTCTACGAAACTGAAAAACAATCAAACTAGGAGTTTCAATCACTAGGAGACTCTCACGTGCCTCATGTGCATTTTGTGAGTGGTTTAGGGTTAAGGGTTTAGGGTTTAAGGTTTAGTGTTTTGTGAGAACATTGTGTATATTTTGCTAGACCTCTAGGAATTAGGGTTTACGGTTTAGGGTTTTGTGGGAACATTGTGTATGTTTTGCTAGACCTCTATTTACATCTCGTTTAACCTCAATAGCAAATATGACTTGATTCGTATGTTTTCTTTTTTGGAAACTCAACGAAACTGAAAAATCAATCAAACTAGGAGATTCAATCATTAGGAAACTCTCATGTGCGTCATTTCCATTTTGTGAGTGGTTTAGGGTTAAGGGTTTAGGGTTTAGGGTTTAGGGTTTTCTGAGAACAATGTGTATATTTTGCTAGACCTCTAGGAATTAGGGTTTACGGTTTAGGGTTTTGTGGGAACATTGTGTATGTTTTACTAGACCTCTATTTACATCTCGTTTAACCTCAATAGCAAACATGACTTGATTCGTATGCTTTCTTTTTTGGAAACTCAACGAAACTGAAAAAACAATCAAACTAGGAGATTCAATCATTAGGAAACTCTCACGTGCGTCATTTCCATTTTGTGAGTGGTTTAGGGTTAAGGGTTTAGGGTTTAGGGTTTAGGGTTTTCTGAGAACAATGTGTATATTTTGCTAGACCTCTAGGAATTAGGGTTTACGGTTTAGGGTTTTGTGGGAACATTGTGTATGTTTTGCTAGACCTCTATTTACATCTCGTTTAACCTCAACAGCAAACATGACTTGATTCGTATGCTTTCTTTTTTGGAAACTTTACGAAACTGAAAAACAATCAAACTAGGAGATTCAATCAATAAGAGACTCACACGTGCCTCATTTGCATTTTATGAGTGGTTTAGGGTTTAGGGTTTACGTTTAGGGTTTTATGAGAACAATGTGTATGTTTTGCTAGTCCTCTACGAATTAGTGTTTAGAGTTTAGGTTTAGGGTTTTGTGAGAATAATGTGTATCTTTTGCTAGACCTCTAGGAATTAGGGTTTACGGTTTAGGGTTTTGTGAGAACATTGTGTATGTTTTGCTATACCTCTATTTACATCTCGTTTAACCTCAATAGCAAACATTACTTGATTTGTATGCTTTCTTCTTTGGAAACTCTACAAAACTGAAAAACAATCAAACTAGAAGATTCAAAAACTAGGAGACTCTCACATGCTTCATTTACATTTTGTGAGTGGTTTAGGGTTTAGGGTTTAGGGTTTACATTTAGGGTTTTGTGAGAACAATGTGTATGTTTGCTAGTCCTTTACGAATTAGTGTTTAGAGTTTAGGGTTTAGGGTTTTGTGAGAATAATGTGTATGTTTTGCTAGTCCTCTAGGAATTAGGGTTTACGGTTTAGGGTTTTGTGAGAACGTTGTGTATGTTTTGCTATACCTCTATTTACATCTCGTTTAACCTCAATAGCAAACATTACTTGATTTGTATGCTTTCTTCTTTGGAAACTCTACGAAACTGAAAAAAATCAAACTAGGAGATTCAATCACTAGGAGACTCTCACGTGCCTCATTTGCATTTTGTGAGTGCTTTAGGGTTAAGGGTTTAGGGTTTAGGGTTTTGTGAGAACAATGTGTATATTTTGCTAGACCTCTAGGAATAAGGGTTTACGGTTTAGGGTTTTGTGAGAACATTGTGTATGTTTTGCTAGACCTCTATTTACATCTCGTTTAACCTCAATAGCAAACATGACTTGATTCGTATGCTTTCTTTTTTGGAAACTCTACGAAACTGAAAAACAATCAAACTAGAAGATTCAATCACTTGGAGACTCTCACGTGCCTCATTTGCATTTTGTGAGTGGTTTAGGGTTTAGGGTTTAGGGTTTACATTTAGGGTTTTATGAGAACAATGTGTATGTTTGCTAGTCCTCTACGAATTAGTGTTTAGAGTTTAGGGTTTAGGGTTTTGTGAGAATAATGTGTATGTTTTGCTAGTCCTCTAGGAATTAGGGTTTACGGTTTAGGGTTTTGTGAGAACATTGTGTATGTTTTGCTATACCTCTATTTACATCTCGTTTAACCTCAATAGCAAACATTACTTGATTTGTATGCTTTCTTCTTTGGAAACTCTACAAAACTGAAAAACAATCAAACTAGGAGATTCAATCACTAGGAGACTCTCACGTGCCTCATTTGCATTTTGTGAGTTGTTTAGAGTTTAGGGTTTAGGGTTTACATTTAGGGTTTTATGAGAACAATGTGTATGTTTGCTAGTCCTCTACGAATTAGTGTTTAGAGTTTAGGGTTTAGGGTTTTGTGAGAATAATGTGTATGTTTTGCTAGTCCTCTAGGAATTAGGGTTTACGGTTTAGGGTTTTGTGAGAACATTGTGTATGTTTTGCTATACCTCTATTTACATCTCGTTTAACCTCAATAGCAAACATTACTTGATTTGTATGCTTTCTTCTTTGGAAACTCTACGAAACTAAAAAACAATCAAACTAGGAGATTCAATCACTAGGAGACTCTCACGTGCCTCATTTGCATTTTGTGAGTGCTTTAGGGTTAAGGGTTTAGGGTTTTGTGAGAACAATGTGTATATTTTGCTAGACCTCTAGGAATAAGGGTTTACGGTTTAGGGTTTTGTGAAAACATTGTGTATGTTTTGCTAGACCTCTATTTACATCTCGTTTAACCTCAATAGCAAACATGACTTGATTCATATGCTTTCTTTTTTGGAAACTCTACGAAACTGAAAAACAATCAAACTAGAAGATTCAAAAACTAGGAGACTCTCACATGCCTCATTTGCATTTTGTGAGTGGTTTAGGGTTTAGGGTTTAGGGTTTACATTTAGGGTTTTGTGAGAACAATTTGTATGTTTGCTAGTCCTCTACGAATTAGAGTTTAGAGTTTAGGGATTAGGGTTTTGTGAGAATAATGTGTATGTTTTGCTAGTCCTCTAGGAATTAGGGTTTACGGTTTAGGGTTTTCTGAGAACAATGTGTATGTTTTGCTATACCTCTATTTACATCTCGTTTAACCTCAATAGCAAACATTACTTGATTTGTATGCTTTCTTCATTGGAAACTCTACGAAACTGAAAAACAATCAAACTAGGAGATTCAATCACTAGGAGACTCTCACGTGCCTCATTTGCATTTTGTGAGTGCTTTAGGGTTAAGGGTTTAGGGTTTAAGGTTTTGTGAGAACAATGTGTATATTTTGCTAGACCTCTAGGAATAAGGGTTTACGGTTTAGGGTTTGTGAGAACATTGTGTATGTTTTGCTAGACCTCTATTTACATCTCGTTTAACCTCAATAGCAAACATGACTTGATTCGTATGCTTTCTTTTTTGGAAACTCTACGAAAGTGAAAAAATAATCAAACTAGGAGATTCTATCACTAGGAAACTCTCACGTGCCTCATTTCCATTTTGTGAGTGGTTTAGGGTTTAGGGTTTAGGGTTTAGGGTTTTGTGAGAACAATGTGTATATTTTGCTAGACCTCTAGGAATTAGGGTTTACGGTTTAGGGTTTTGTGAGAACATTGTGTATGTTTTGCTAGACCTCTGTTTACATCTCGTTTAACTTCAATAGCAAACATGACTTGATTCGTATGCTTTCTTTTTTGGAATCTCTAAGAAACTGAAAAACAATCAAACTAGGAGATTCAATCACTAGGAGACTCTCACGTGCCTCATGTGCATTTTGTGAGTGGTTTAGGGTTAAGGGTTTAGGGTTTAAGGTTTAGTGTTTTGTGAGAACATTGTGTATATTTTGCTAGACCTCTAGGAATTAGGGTTTACGGTTTAGGGTTTTGTGGGAACATTGTGTATGTTTTGCTAGACCTCTATTTACATCTCGTTTAACCTCAATAGCAAATATGACTTGATTCGTATGTTTTCTTTTTTGGAAACTCAACGAAACTGAAAAAACAATCAAACTAGGAGATTCAATCATTAGGAAACTCTCATGTGCGTCATTTCCATTTTGTGAGTGGTTTAGGGTTAAGGGTTTAGGGTTTAGGGTTTAGGGTTTTCTGAGAACAATGTGTATATTTTGCTAGACCTCTAGGAATTAGGGTTTACGGTTTAGGGTTTTGTGGGAACATTGTGTATGTTTTACTAGACCTCTATTTACATCTCGTTTAACCTCAATAGCAAACATGACTTGATTCGTATGCTTTCTTTTTTGGAAACTCAACGTAACTGAAAAAACAATCAAACTAGGAGATTCAATCATTAGGAAACTCTCACGTGCGTCATTTCCATTTTGTGAGTGGTTTAGGGTTAAGGGTTTAGGGTTTAGGGTTTAGGGTTTTCTGAGAACAATGTGTATATTTTGCTAGACCTCTAGGAATTAGGGTTTACGGTTTAGGGTTTTGTGGGAACATTGTGTATGTTTTGCTAGACCTCTATTTACATCTCGTTTAACCTCAACAGCAAACATGACTTGATTCGTATGCTTTCTTTTTTGGAAACTTTACGAAACTGAAAAACAATCAAACTAGGAGATTCAATCAATAAGAGACTCACACGTGCCTCATTTGCATTTTATGAGTGGTTTAGGGTTTAGGGTTTACGTTTAGGGTTTTATGAGAACAATGTGTATGTTTTGCTAGTCCTCTACGAATTAGTGTTTAGAGTTTAGGTTTAGGGTTTTGTGAGAATAATGTGTATCTTTTGCTAGACCTCTAGGAATTAGAGTTTACGGTTTAGGGTTTTGTGAGAACATTGTGTATGTTTTGCTAGACCTCTGTTTACATCTCGTTTAACCTCAATAGCAAACATGACTTGATTCGTATGCTTTCTTTTTTGGAATCTCTAAGAAACTGAAAAACAATCAAACTAGGAGATTCAATCACTAGGAGACTCTCACGTGCCTTATTTGCATTTTGTGAGTGCTTTAGGGTTTAGGGTTTAGGGTTTACATTTAGGGTTTTGTGAGAACAATGTGTATGTTTGCTAGACGTCTAGGAATAAGGGTTTACGGTTTAGGGTTTTGTGAGAACATTGTGTATGTTTTGCTAGACCTCTATTTACATCTCGTTTAACCTCAATAGCAAACATGACTTGATTCGTATGCTTTCTCTTTTGGAAACTCCACGAAACTGAAAAACAATCAAACTAGAAGATTCAAAAACTAGGAGACTCTCACATGCTTCATTTGCATTTTGTGAGTGGTTTAGGGTTTAGGGTTTAGGGTTTACATTTAGGGTTTTGTGAGAACAATGTGTATGTTTGCTAGTCCTTTACGAATTAGTGTTTAGAGTTTAGGGTTTAGGGTTTTGTGAGAATAATGTGTATGTTTTGCTAGTCCTCTAGGAATTAGGGTTTACGGTTTAGGGTTTTGTGAGAACGTTGTGTATGTTTTGCTATACCTCTATTTACATCTCGTTTAACCTCAATAGCAAACATTACTTGATTTGTATGCTTTCTTTTTTGGAAACTCTACGAAACTGAAAAAAATCAAACTAGGAGATTCAATCACTAGGAGACTCTCACGTGCCTCATTTGCATTTTGTGAGTGCTTTAGGGTTAAGGGTTTAGGGTTTAGGGTTTTGTGAGAACAATGTGTATATTTTGCTAGACCTCTAGGAATAAGGGTTTACGGTTTAGGGTTTTGTGAGAACATTGTGTATGTTTTGCTAGACCTCTATTTACATCTCGTTTAACCTCAATAGCAAACATGACTTGATTCGTATGCTTTCTTTTTTGGAAACTCTACGAAACTGAAAAACAATCAAACTAGAAGATTCAATCACTTGGAGACTCTCACGTGCCTCATTTGCATTTTGTGAGTGGTTTAGGGTTTAGGGTTTACATTTAGGGTTTTATGAGAACAATGTGTATGTTTGCTAGTCCTCTACGAATTAGTGTTTAGAGTTTAGGGTTTAGGGTTTTGAGAGAATAATGTGTATGTTTTGCTAGTCCTCTAGGAATTAGGGTTTACGGTTTAGGGTTTTGTGAGAACATTGTGTATGTTTTGCTATACCTCTATTTACATCTCGTTTAACCTCAATAGCAAACATTACTTGATTTGTATGCTTTCTTCTTTGGAAACTCTACGAAACTGAAAAACAATCAAACTAGGAGATTCAATCACTAGGAGACTCTCACGTGCCTCATGTGCATTTTGTGAGTGGTTTAGGGTTAAGGGTTTAGGGTTTAGGGTTTAGGGTTTTGAGAGAATAATGTGTATGTTTTGCTAGTCCTTTAGGAATTAGGGTTTACGGTTTAGGGTTTTGTGGGAACATTGTGTATGTTTTGCTATACCTCTATTTACATCTCGTTTAACCTCAATAGCAAACATTACTTGATTTGTATGCTTTCTTTTTTGGAATCTCTAAGAAACTGAAAAACAATCAAACTAGGAGATTCAATCACTAGGAGACTCTCACGTGCCTCATGTGCATTTTGTGAGTGGTTTAGGGTTAAGGGTTTAGGGTTTAAGGTTTAGTGTTTTGTGAGAACATTGTGTATATTTTGCTAGACCTCTAGGAATTAGGGTTTACGGTTTAGGGTTTTGTGGGAACATTGTGTATGTTTTGCTAGACCTCTATTTACATCTCGTTTAACCTCAATAGCAAATATGACTTGATTCGTATGTTTTCTTTTTTGGAAACTCAACGAAACTGAAAAAACAATCAAACTAGGAGATTCAATCATTAGGAAACTCTCATGTGCGTCATTTCCATTTTGTGAGTGGTTTAGGGTTAAGGGTTTAGGGTTTAGGGTTTAGGGTTTTCTGAGAACAATGTGTATATTTTGCTAGACCTCTAGGAATTAGGGTTTACGGTTTAGGGTTTTGTGGGAACATTGTGTATGTTTTACTAGACCTCTATTTACATCTCGTTTAACCTCAATAGCAAACATGACTTGATTCGTATGCTTTCTTTTTTGGAAACTCAACGTAACTGAAAAAACAATCAAACTAGGAGATTCAATCATTAGGAAACTCTCACGTGCGTCATTTCCATTTTGTGAGTGGTTTAGGGTTAAGGGTTTAGGGTTTAGGGTTTAGGGTTTTCTGAGAACAATGTGTATATTTTGCTAGACCTCTAGGAATTAGGGTTTACGGTTTAGGGTTTTGTGGGAACATTGTGTATGTTTTGCTAGACCTCTATTTACATCTCGTTTAACCTCAACAGCAAACATGACTTGATTCGTATGCTTTCTTTTTTGGAAACTTTACGAAACTGAAAAACAATCAAACTAGGAGATTCAATCAATAAGAGACTCACACGTGCCTCATTTGCATTTTATGAGTGGTTTAGGGTTTAGGGTTTACGTTTAGGGTTTTATGAGAACAATGTGTATGTTTTGCTAGTCCTCTACGAATTAGTGTTTAGAGTTTAGGTTTAGGGTTTTGTGAGAATAATGTGTATCTTTTGCTAGACCTCTAGGAATTAGGGTTTACGGTTTAGGGTTTTGTGAGAACATTGTGTATGTTTTGCTATACCTCTATTTACATCTCGTTTAACCTCAATAGCAAACATTACTTGATTTGTATGCTTTCTTCTTTGGAAACTCTACAAAACTGAAAAACAATCAAACTAGAAGATTCAAAAACTAGGAGACTCTCACATGCTTCATTTGCATTTTGTGAGTGGTTTAGGGTTTAGGGTTTAGGGTTTACATTTAGGGTTTTGTGAGAACAATGTGTATGTTTGCTAGTCCTTTACGAATTAGTGTTTAGAGTTTAGGGTTTAGGGTTTTGTGAGAATAATGTGTATGTTTTGCTAGTCCTCTAGGAATTAGGGTTTACGGTTTAGGGTTTTGTGAGAACGTTGTGTATGTTTTGCTAGACCTCTATTTACATCTCGTTTAACCTCAATAGCAAACATGACTTGATTCGTATGCTTTCTTTTTTGGAAACTCTACGAAAGTGAAAAAATAATCAAACTAGGAGATTCTATCACTAGGAAACTCTCACGTGCCTCATTTCCATTTTGTGAGTGGTTTAGGGTTTAGGGTTTAGGGTTTAGGGTTTTGTGAGAACAATGTGTATATTTTGCTAGACCTCTAGGAATTAGGGTTTACGGTTTAGGGTTTTGTGGGAACATTATGTATGTTTTGCTAGACCTCTATTTACATCTCGTTTAACCTCAATAGCAAACATGACTTGATTCGTATGCTTTCTTTTTTGGAAACTCTACGAAACTGAAAAACAATTAAACTAGAAGATTCAAAAACTAGGAGACTCTCACATGCCTCATTTGCATTTGTGAGTGGTTTAGGGTTTAGGGTTTAGGGTTTAGGGTTTACATTTAGGGTTGTGTGAGAACAATGTGTATGTTTGCTAGTCCTCTACGAATTAGAGTTTAGAGTTTAGGGTTTAGGGTTTTGTGAGAATAATGTGTATGTTTTGCTAGTCCTCTAGGAATTAGGGTTTACGGTTTAGGGTTTTCTGAGAACAATGTGTATGTTTTGCTATACCTCTATTTACATCTCGTTTAACCTCAATAGCAAACATTACTTGATTTGTATGCTTTCTTCTTTGGAAACTCTACAAAACTGAAAAAAATCAAACTAGGAGATTCAATCACTAGGAGACTCTCACGTGCCTCATTTGCATTTTGTGAGTGCTTTAGGGTTAAGGGTTTAGGGTTTAGGGGATTGTGAGAACAATGTGTATATTTTGCTAGACCTCTAGGAATAAGGGTTTACGGTTTAGGGTTTTGTGAGAACATTGTGTATGTTTTGCTATACGTCTATTTACATCTCGTTTAACCTCAATAGCAAACATTACTTGATTTGTATGCTTTCTTCTTTGGAAACTCTACGAAACTGAAAAACAATCAAACTAGGAGTTTCAATCACTAGGAGACTCTCACGTGCCTCATGTGCATTTTGTGAGTGGTTTAGGGTTAAGGGTTTAGGGTTTAAGGTTTAGTGTTTTGTGAGAACATTGTGTATATTTTGCTAGACCTCTAGGAATTAGGGTTTACGGTTTAGGGTTTTGTGGGAACATTGTGTATGTTTTGCTAGACCTCTATTTACATCTCGTTTAACCTCAATAGCAAATATGACTTGATTCGTATGTTTTCTTTTTTGGAAACTCAACGAAACTGAAAAATCAATCAAACTAGGAGATTCAATCATTAGGAAACTCTCATGTGCGTCATTTCCATTTTGTGAGTGGTTTAGGGTTAAGGGTTTAGGGTTTAGGGTTTAGGGTTTTCTGAGAACAATGTGTATATTTTGCTAGACCTCTAGGAATTAGGGTTTACGGTTTAGGGTTTTGTGGGAACATTGTGTATGTTTTACTAGACCTCTATTTACATCTCGTTTAACCTCAATAGCAAACATGACTTGATTCGTATGCTTTCTTTTTTGGAAACTCAACGAAACTGAAAAAACAATCAAACTAGGAGATTCAATCATTAGGAAACTCTCACGTGCGTCATTTCCATTTTGTGAGTGGTTTAGGGTTAAGGGTTTAGGGTTTAGGGTTTAGGGTTTTCTGAGAACAATGTGTATATTTTGCTAGACCTCTAGGAATTAGGGTTTACGGTTTAGGGTTTTGTGGGAACATTGTGTATGTTTTGCTAGACCTCTATTTACATCTCGTTTAACCTCAACAGCAAACATGACTTGATTCGTATGCTTTCTTTTTTGGAAACTTTACGAAACTGAAAAACAATCAAACTAGGAGATTCAATCAATAAGAGACTCACACGTGCCTCATTTGCATTTTATGAGTGGTTTAGGGTTTAGGGTTTACGTTTAGGGTTTTATGAGAACAATGTGTATGTTTTGCTAGTCCTCTACGAATTAGTGTTTAGAGTTTAGGTTTAGGGTTTTGTGAGAATAATGTGTATCTTTTGCTAGACCTCTAGGAATTAGGGTTTACGGTTTAGGGTTTTGTGAGAACATTGTGTATGTTTTGCTATACCTCTATTTACATCTCGTTTAACCTCAATAGCAAACATTACTTGATTTGTATGCTTTCTTCTTTGGAAACTCTACAAAACTGAAAAACAATCAAACTAGAAGATTCAAAAACTAGGAGACTCTCACATGCTTCATTTGCATTTTGTGAGTGGTTTAGGGTTTAGGGTTTAGGGTTTAGGGTTTTGTGAGAACAATGTGTATATTTTGTTAAACCTCTAGGAATAAGGGTTTACGGTTTAGGGTTTTGTGAGAACATTGTGTATGTTTTGCTAGACCTCTATTTACATCTCGTTTAACCTCAATAGCAAACATGACTTGATTCGTATGCTTTCTCTTTTGGAAACTCTACGAAACTGAAAAACAATCAAACTAGAAGATTCAAAAACTAGGAGACTCTCACATGCTTCATTTGCATTTTGTGAGTGGTTTAGGGTTTAGGGTTTAGGGTTTACATTTAGGGTTTTGTGAGAACAATGTGTATGTTTGCTAGTCCTTTACGAATTAGTGTTTAGAGTTTAGGGTTTAGGGTTTTGTGAGAATAATGTGTATGTTTTGCTAGTCCTCTAGGAATTAGGGTTTACGGTTTAGGGTTTTGTGAGAACGTTGTGTATGTTTTGCTATACCTCTATTTACATCTCGTTTAACCTCAATAGCAAACATTACTTGATTTGTATGCTTTCTTCTTTGGAAACTCTACGAAACTGAAAAAAATCAAACTAGGAGATTCAATCACTAGGAGACTCTCACGTGCCTCATTTGCATTTTGTGAGTGCTTTAGGGTTAAGGGTTTAGGGTTTAGGGTTTTGTGAGAACAATGTGTATATTTTGCTAGACCTCTAGGAATAAGGGTTTACGGTTTAGGGTTTTGTGAGAACATTGTGTATGTTTTGCTAGACCTCTATTTACATCTCGTTTAACCTCAATAGCAAACATGACTTGATTCGTATGCTTTCTTTTTTGGAAACTCTACGAAACTGAAAAACAATCAAACTAGAAGATTCAATCACTTGGAGACTCTCACGTGCCTCATTTGCATTTTGTGAGTGGTTTAGGGTTTAGGGTTTAGGGTTTACATTTAGGGTTTTATGAGAACAATGTGTATGTTTGCTAGTCCTCTACGAATTAGTGTTTAGAGTTTAGGGTTTAGGGTTTTGTGAGAATAATGTGTATGTTTTGCTAGTCCTCTAGGAATTAGGGTTTACGGTTTAGGGTTTTGTGAGAACATTGTGTATGTTTTGCTATACCTCTATTTACATCTCGTTTAACCTCAATAGCAAACATTACTTGATTTGTATGCTTTCTTCTTTGGAAACTCTACAAAACTGAAAAACAATCAAACTAGGAGATTCAATCACTAGGAGACTCTCACGTGCCTCATTTGCATTTTGTGAGTTGTTTAGAGTTTAGGGTTTAGGGTTTACATTTAGGGTTTTATGAGAACAATGTGTATGTTTGCTAGTCCTCTACGAATTAGTGTTTAGAGTTTAGGGTTTAGGGTTTTGTGAGAATAATGTGTATGTTTTGCTAGTCCTCTAGGAATTAGGGTTTACGGTTTAGGGTTTTGTGAGAACATTGTGTATGTTTTGCTATACCTCTATTTACATCTCGTTTAACCTCAATAGCAAACATTACTTGATTTGTATGCTTTCTTCTTTGGAAACTCTACGAAACTAAAAAACAATCAAACTAGGAGATTCAATCACTAGGAGACTCTCACGTGCCTCATTTGC
Source organism: Arabis hirsuta (assembly GCA_964056655.1). Taxonomy (NCBI): domain Eukaryota; kingdom Viridiplantae; phylum Streptophyta; class Magnoliopsida; order Brassicales; family Brassicaceae; genus Arabis; species Arabis hirsuta. The sequence continues at coordinate 19,643,872 of OZ053303.1, forward strand.
ATTTTGTGAGTGCTTTAGGGTTAAGGGTTTAGGGTTTTGTGAGAACAATGTGTATATTTTGCTAGACCTCTAGGAATAAGGGTTTACGGTTTAGGGTTTTGTGAAAACATTGTGTATGTTTTGCTAGACCTCTATTTACATCTCGTTTAACCTCAATAGCAAACATGACTTGATTCATATGCTTTCTTTTTTGGAAACTCTACGAAACTGAAAAACAATCAAACTAGAAGATTCAAAAACTAGGAGACTCTCACATGCCTCATTTGCATTTTGTGAGTGGTTTAGGGTTTAGGGTTTAGGGTTTACATTTAGGGTTTTGTGAGAACAATTTGTATGTTTGCTAGTCCTCTACGAATTAGAGTTTAGAGTTTAGGGATTAGGGTTTTGTGAGAATAATGTGTATGTTTTGCTAGTCCTCTAGGAATTAGGGTTTACGGTTTAGGGTTTTCTGAGAACAATGTGTATGTTTTGCTATACCTCTATTTACATCTCGTTTAACCTCAATAGCAAACATTACTTGATTTGTATGCTTTCTTCTTTGGAAACTCTACGAAACTGAAAAACAATCAAACTAGGAGATTCAATCACTAGGAGACTCTCACGTGCCTCATTTGCATTTTGTGAGTGCTTTAGGGTTAAGGGTTTAGGGTTTAAGGTTTTGTGAGAACAATGTGTATATTTTGCTAGACCTCTAGGAATAAGGGTTTACGGTTTAGGGTTTGTGAGAACATTGTGTATGTTTTGCTAGACCTCTATTTACATCTCGTTTAACCTCAATAGCAAACATGACTTGATTCGTATGCTTTCTTTTTTGGAAACTCTACGAAAGTGAAAAAATAATCAAACTAGGAGATTCTATCACTAGGAAACTCTCACGTGCCTCATTTCCATTTTGTGAGTGGTTTAGGGTTTAGGGTTTAGGGTTTAGGGTTTTGTGAGAACAATGTGTATATTTTGCTAGACCTCTAGGAATTAGGGTTTACGGTTTAGGGTTTTGTGAGAACATTGTGTATGTTTTGCTAGACCTCTGTTTACATCTCGTTTAACTTCAATAGCAAACATGACTTGATTCGTATGCTTTCTTTTTTGGAATCTCTAAGAAACTGAAAAACAATCAAACTAGGAGATTCAATCACTAGGAGACTCTCACGTGCCTCATGTGCATTTTGTGAGTGGTTTAGGGTTAAGGGTTTAGGGTTTAAGGTTTAGTGTTTTGTGAGAACATTGTGTATATTTTGCTAGACCTCTAGGAATTAGGGTTTACGGTTTAGGGTTTTGTGGGAACATTGTGTATGTTTTGCTAGACCTCTATTTACATCTCGTTTAACCTCAATAGCAAATATGACTTGATTCGTATGTTTTCTTTTTTGGAAACTCAACGAAACTGAAAAAACAATCAAACTAGGAGATTCAATCATTAGGAAACTCTCATGTGCGTCATTTCCATTTTGTGAGTGGTTTAGGGTTAAGGGTTTAGGGTTTAGGGTTTAGGGTTTTCTGAGAACAATGTGTATATTTTGCTAGACCTCTAGGAATTAGGGTTTACGGTTTAGGGTTTTGTGGGAACATTGTGTATGTTTTACTAGACCTCTATTTACATCTCGTTTAACCTCAATAGCAAACATGACTTGATTCGTATGCTTTCTTTTTTGGAAACTCAACGTAACTGAAAAAACAATCAAACTAGGAGATTCAATCATTAGGAAACTCTCACGTGCGTCATTTCCATTTTGTGAGTGGTTTAGGGTTAAGGGTTTAGGGTTTAGGGTTTAGGGTTTTCTGAGAACAATGTGTATATTTTGCTAGACCTCTAGGAATTAGGGTTTACGGTTTAGGGTTTTGTGGGAACATTGTGTATGTTTTGCTAGACCTCTATTTACATCTCGTTTAACCTCAACAGCAAACATGACTTGATTCGTATGCTTTCTTTTTTGGAAACTTTACGAAACTGAAAAACAATCAAACTAGGAGATTCAATCAATAAGAGACTCACACGTGCCTCATTTGCATTTTATGAGTGGTTTAGGGTTTAGGGTTTACGTTTAGGGTTTTATGAGAACAATGTGTATGTTTTGCTAGTCCTCTACGAATTAGTGTTTAGAGTTTAGGTTTAGGGTTTTGTGAGAATAATGTGTATCTTTTGCTAGACCTCTAGGAATTAGAGTTTACGGTTTAGGGTTTTGTGAGAACATTGTGTATGTTTTGCTAGACCTCTGTTTACATCTCGTTTAACCTCAATAGCAAACATGACTTGATTCGTATGCTTTCTTTTTTGGAATCTCTAAGAAACTGAAAAACAATCAAACTAGGAGATTCAATCACTAGGAGACTCTCACGTGCCTCATGTGCATTTTGTGAGTGGTTTAGGGTTAAGGGTTTAGGGTTTAAGGTTTTGTGAGAACAATGTGTATATTTTGCTAGACCTCTAGGAATAAGGGTTTACGGTTTAGGGTTTTGTGAGAACATTGTGTATGTTTTGCTAGACCTCTATTTACATCTCGTTTAACCTCAATAGCAAACATGACTTGATTCGTATGCTTTCTCTTTTGGAAACTCTACGAAACTGAAAAACAATCAAACTAGAAGATTCAAAAACTAGGAGACTCTCACATGCTTCATTTGCATTTTGTGAGTGGTTTAGGGTTTAGGGTTTAGGGTTTACATTTAGGGTTTTGTGAGAACAATGTGTATGTTTGCTAGTCCTTTACGAATTAGTGTTTAGAGTTTAGGGTTTAGGGTTTTGTGAGAATAATGTGTATGTTTTGCTAGTCCTCTAGGAATTAGGGTTTACGGTTTAGGGTTTTGTGAGAACGTTGTGTATGTTTTGCTATACCTCTATTTACATCTCGTTTAACCTCAATAGCAAACATTACTTGATTTGTATGCTTTCTTTTTTGGAAACTCTACGAAACTGAAAAAAATCAAACTAGGAGATTCAATCACTAGGAGACTCTCACGTGCCTCATTTGCATTTTGTGAGTGCTTTAGGGTTAAGGGTTTAGGGTTTAGGGTTTTGTGAGAACAATGTGTATATTTTGCTAGACCTCTAGGAATAAGGGTTTACGGTTTAGGGTTTTGTGAGAACATTGTGTATGTTTTGCTAGACCTCTATTTACATCTCGTTTAACCTCAATAGCAAACATGACTTGATTCGTATGCTTTCTTTTTTGGAAACTCTACGAAACTGAAAAACAATCAAACTAGAAGATTCAATCACTTGGAGACTCTCACGTGCCTCATTTGCATTTTGTGAGTGGTTTAGGGTTTAGGGTTTACATTTAGGGTTTTATGAGAACAATGTGTATGTTTGCTAGTCCTCTACGAATTAGTGTTTAGAGTTTAGGGTTTAGGGTTTTGAGAGAATAATGTGTATGTTTTGCTAGTCCTCTAGGAATTAGGGTTTACGGTTTAGGGTTTTGTGAGAACATTGTGTATGTTTTGCTATACCTCTATTTACATCTCGTTTAACCTCAATAGCAAACATTACTTGATTTGTATGCTTTCTTCTTTGGAAACTCTACGAAACTAAAAAACAATCAAACTAGGAGATTCAATCACTAGGAGACTCTCACGTGCCTCATTTGCATTTTGTTAGTGCTTTAGGGTTAAGAGTTTAGGGTTTAGGGTTTTGTGAGACAATGTGTATATTTTGCTAGACCTCTAGGAATAAGGGTTTACGGTTTAGGGTTTTGTGAGAACATTGTGTATGTTTTGCTAGACCTCTATTTACATCTCGTTTAACCTCAATAGCAAACATGACTTGATTCGTATGCTTTTTTTTTTGGAAACTCTACGAAACTGAAAAACAATCAAACTAGAAGATTCAAAAACTAGGAGACTCTCACATGCCTCATTTGCATTTTGTGAGTGGTTTAGGGTTTAGGGTTTAGGGTTTACATTTATGGTTTTGTGAGAACAATGTGTATGTTTGCTAGTCCTCTACGAATTAGAGTTTAGAGTTTAGGGTTTAGGGTTTTGTGAGAATAATGTGTATGTTTTGCTAGTCCTCTAGGAATTAGGGTTTACGGTTTAGGGTTTTCTGAGAACAATGTGTATGTTTTGCTAGATCTCTGTTTACATCTCGTTTAACCTCAATTGCAAACATGACTTTATTCGTATGCTTTCTTTTTTGGAAACTCTACGAAACTGAAAAACAATCAAACTAGGAGATTCAATCACTAGGAGACTCTCACGTGCCTCATTTGCATTTTGTTAGTGTTTTAGGGTTAAGGGTTTAGGGTTTAGTGTTTTGTGAGACAATGTGTATATTTTGCTAGACCTCTAGGAATAAGGGTTTACGGTTTAGGGTTTTGTGAGAACATTGTGTATGTTTTGCTAGACCTCTATTTACATCTCGTTTAACCTCAATAGCAAACATGACTTGATTCGTATGCTTTCTTTTTTGGAAACTCTACGAAACTGAAAAACAATCAAACTAGAAGATTCAAAAACTAGGAGACTCTCACATGCCTCATTTGCATTTGTGAGTGGTTTAGGGTTTAGGGTTTACATTTAGGGTTGTGTGAGAACAATGTGAATGTTTGCTAGTCCTCTACGAATTAGAGTTTAGAGTTTAGGGTTTAGGGTTTTGTGAGAATAATGTGTATGTTTTGCTAGTCCTCTAGGAATTAGGGTTTACGGTTTAGGGTTTTCTGAGAACAATGTGTATGTTTTGCTATACCTCTATTTACATCTCGTTTAACCTCAATAGCAAACATTACTTGATTTGTATGCTTTCTTCTTTGGAAACTCTACGAAACTGAAAAAAATCAAACTAGGAGATTCAATCACTAGGAGACTCTCACGTGCCTCATTTGCATTTTGTGAGTGCTTTAGGGTTAAGGTTTTAGGGTTTAGGGTTTTGTGAGAACAATGTGTATATTTTGCTAGACCTCTAGGAATAAGGGTTTACGGTTTAGGGTTTTGTGAGAACATTGTGTATGTTTTGCTATACCTCTATTTACATCTCGTTTAACCTCAATAGCAAACATTACTTGATTTGTATGCTTTCTTCTTTGGAAACTCTACGAAACTGAAAAACAATCAAACTAGGAGTTTCAATCACTAGGAGACTCTCACGTGCCTCATGTGCATTTTGTGAATGGTTTAGGGTTAAGGGTTTAGGGTTTAAGGTTTAGTGTTTTGTGAGAACATTGTGTATATTTTGCTAGACCTCTAGGAATTAGGGTTTACGGTTTAGGGTTTTGTGGGAACATTGTGTATGTTTTGCTAGACCTCTATTTACATCTCGTTTAACCTCAATAGCAAATATGACTTGATTCGTATGTTTTCTTTTTTGGAAACTCAACGAAACTGAAAAAACAATCAAACTAGGAGATTCAATCATTAGGAAACTCTCATGTGCGTCATTTCCATTTTGTGAGTGGTTTAGGGTTAAGGGTTTAGGGTTTAGGGTTTAGGGTTTTCTGAGAACAATGTGTATATTTTGCTAGACCTCTAGGAATTAGGGTTTACGGTTTAGGGTTTTGTGGGAACATTGTGTATGTTTTACTAGACCTCTATTTACATCTCGTTTAACCTCAATAGCAAACATGACTTGATTCGTATGCTTTCTTTTTTGGAAACTCAACGAAACTGAAAAAACAATCAAACTAGGAGATTCAATCATTAGGAAACTCTCACGTGCGTCATTTCCATTTTGTGAGTGGTTTAGGGTTAAGGGTTTAGGGTTTAGAGTTTAGGGTTTTCAGAGAACAATGTGTATATTTTGCTAGACCTCTAGGAATTAGGGTTTACGGTTTAGGGTTTTGTGGGAACATTGTGTATGTTTTGCTAGACCTCTATTTACATCTCGTTTAACCTCAACAGCAAACATGACTTGATTCGTATGCTTTCTTTTTTGGAAACTTTACGAAACTGAAAATCAATCAAACTAGGAGATTCAATCAATAAGAGACTCACACGTGCCTCATTTGCATTTTATGAGTGGTTTAGGGTTTAGGGTTTACGTTTAGGGTTTTATGAGAACAATGTGTATGTTTTGCTAGTCCTCTACGAATTAGTGTTTAGAGTTTAGGTTTAGGGTTTTGTGAGAATAATGTGTATCTTTTGCTAGACCTCTAGGAATTAGGGTTTACGGTTTAGGGTTTTGTGAGAACATTGTGTATGTTTTGCTATACCTCTATTTACATCTCGTTTAACCTCAATAGCAAACATTACTTGATTTGTATGTTTTCTTCTTTGGAAACTCTACGAAACTGAAAAACAATCAAACTAGGAGTTTCAATCACTAGGAGACTCTCACGTGCCTCATTTGCATTTTGTGAGTGCTTTTGGATTAAGGGTTTAGGGTTTAGGGTTTTGTGAGAACAATGTGTATATTTTGCTAGACCTCTAGGAATAAGGGTTTACGGTTTAGGGTTTTGTGAGAACATTGTGTATGTTTTGCTAGACCTCTATTTACATCTCGTTTAACCTCAATAGCAAAGATGACTTGATTCGTATGCTTTCTCTTTTGGAAACTCTACGAAACTGAAAAACAATCAAACTAGAAGATTCAAAAACTAGGAGACTCTCACATGCTTCATTTGCATTTTGTGAGTGGTTTAGGGTTTAGGGTTTAGGGTTTACATTTAGGGTTTTGTGAGAACAATGTGTATGTTTGCTAGTCCTTTACGAATTAGTGTTTAGAGTTTAGGGTTTAGGGTTTTGTGAGAATAATGTGTATGTTTTGCTAGTCCTCTAGGAATTAGGGTTTACGGTTTAGGGTTTTGTGAGAACGTTGTGTATGTTTTGCTATACCTCTATTTACATCTCGTTTAACCTCAATAGCAAACATTACTTGATTTGTATGCTTTCTTCTTTGGAAACTCTACGAAACTGAAAAAAATCAAACTAGGAGATTCAATCACTAGGAGACTCTCACGTGCCTCATTTGCATTTTGTGAGTGCTTTAGGGTTAAGGGTTTAGGGTTTAGGGTTTTGTGAGAACAATGTGTATATTTTGCTAGACCTCTAGGAATAAGGGTTTACGGTTTAGGGTTTTGTGAGAACATTGTGTATGTTTTGCTAGACCTCTATTTACATCTCGTTTAACCTCAATAGCAAACATGACTTGATTCGTATGCTTTCTTTTTTGGAAACTCTACGAAACTGAAAAACAATCAAACTAGAAGATTCAAAAACTAGGAGACTCTCACATGCCTCATTTGCATTTTGTGAGTGGTTTAGGGTTTAGGGTTTAGGGTTTACATTTATGGTTTTGTGAGAACAATGTGTATGTTTGCTAGTCCTCTACGAATTAGAGTTTAGAGTTTAGGGTTTAGGGTTTTGTGAGAATAATGTGTATGTTTTGCTAGTCCTCTAGGAATTAGGGTTTACGGTTTAGGGTTTTCTGAGAACAATGTGTATGTTTTGCTAGATCTCTGTTTACATCTCGTTTAACCTCAATTGCAAACATGACTTTATTCGTATGCTTTCTTTTTTGGAAACTCTACGAAACTGAAAAACAATCAAACTAGGAGATTCAATCACTAGGAGACTCTCACGTGCCTCATTTGCATTTTGTTAGTGCTTTAGGGTTAAGGGTTTAGGGTTTAGTGTTTTGTGAGACAATGTGTATATTTTGCTAGACCTCTAGGAATAAGGGTTTACGGTTTAGGGTTTTGTGAGAACATTGTGTATGTTTTGCTAGACCTCTATTTACATCTCGTTTAACCTCAATAGCAAACATGACTTGATTCGTATGCTTTCTTTTTTGGAAACTCTACGAAACTGAAAAACAATCAAACTAGAAGATTCAAAAACTAGGAGACTCTCACATGCCTCATTTGCATTTTGTGAGTGGTTTAGGGTTTAGGGTTTAGGGTTTACATTTAGGGTTGTGTGAGAACAATGTGTATGTTTGCTAGTCCTCTACGAATTAGAGTTTAGAGTTTAGGGTTTAGGGTTTTGTGAGAATAATGTGTATGTTTTGCTAGTCCTCTAGGAATTAGGGTTTACGGTTTAGGGTTTTCTGAGAACAATGTGTATGTTTTGCTATACCTCTATTTACATCTCGTTTAACCTCAATAGCAAACATTACTTGATTTGTATGCTTTCTTCTTTGGAAACTCTACGAAACTGAAAAAAATCAAACTAGGAGATTCAATCACTAGGAGACTCTCACGTGCCTCATTTGCATTTTGTGAGTGCTTTAGGGTTAAGGGTTTAGGGTTTAGGGTTTTGTGAGAACAATGTGTATATTTTGCTAGACCTCTAGGAATAAGGGTTTACGGTTTAGGGTTTTGTGAGAACATTGTGTATGTTTTGCTATACCTCTATTTACATCTCGTTTAACCTCAATAGCAAACATTACTTGATTTGTATGCTTTCTTCTTTGGAAACTCTACGAAACTGAAAAACAATCAAACTAGGAGTTTCAATCACTAGGAGACTCTCACGTGCCTCATGTGCATTTTGTGAATGGTTTAGGGTTAAGGGTTTAGGGTTTAAGGTTTAGTGTTTTGTGAGAACATTGTGTATATTTTGCTAGACCTCTAGGAATTAGGGTTTACGGTTTAGGGTTTTGTGGGAACATTGTGTATGTTTTGCTAGACCTCTATTTACATCTCGTTTAACCTCAATAGCAAATATGACTTGATTCGTATGTTTTCTTTTTTGGAAACTCAACGAAACTGAAAAAACAATCAAATTAGGAGATTCAATCATTAGGAAACTCTCATGTGCGTCATTTCCATTTTGTGAGTGGTTTAGGGTTAAGGGTTTAGGGTTTAGGGTTTAGGGTTTTCTGAGAACAATGTGTATATTTTGCTAGACCTCTAGGAATTAGGGTTTACGGTTTAGGGTTTTGTGGGAACATTGTGTATGTTTTACTAGACCTCTATTTACATCTCGTTTAACCTCAATAGCAAACATGACTTGATTCGTATGCTTTCTTTTTTGGAAACTCAACGAAACTGAAAAAACAATCAAACTAGGAGATTCAATCATTAGGAAACTCTCACGTGCGTCATTTCCATTTTGTGAGTGGTTTAGGGTTAAGGGTTTAGGGTTTAGAGTTTAGGGTTTTCAGAGAACAATGTGTATATTTTGCTAGACCTCTAGGAATTAGGGTTTACGGTTTAGGGTTTTGTGGGAACATTGTGTATGTTTTGCTAGACCTCTATTTACATCTCGTTTAACCTCAACAGCAAACATGACTTGATTCGTATGCTTTCTTTTTTGGAAACTTTACGAAACTGAAAATCAATCAAACTAGGAGATTCAATCAATAAGAGACTCACACGTGCCTCATTTGCATTTTATGAGTGGTTTAGGGTTTAGGGTTTACGTTTAGGGTTTTATGAGAACAATGTGTATGTTTTGCTAGTCCTCTACGAATTAGTGTTTAGAGTTTAGGTTTAGGGTTTTGTGAGAATAATGTGTATCTTTTGCTAGACCTCTAGGAATTAGGGTTTACGGTTTAGGGTTTTGTGAGAACATTGTGTATGTTTTGCTATACCTCTATTTACATCTCGTTTAACCTCAATAGCAAACATTACTTGATTTGTATGTTTTCTTCTTTGGAAACTCTACGAAACTGAAAAACAATCAAACTAGGAGTTTCAATCACTAGGAGACTCTCACGTGCCTCATTTGCATTTTGTGAGTGCTTTTGGATTAAGGGTTTAGGGTTTAGGGTTTTGTGAGAACAATGTGTATATTTTGCTAGACCTCTAGGAATAAGGGTTTACGGTTTAGGGTTTTGTGAGAACATTGTGTATGTTTTGCTAGACCTCTATTTACATCTCGTTTAACCTCAATAGCAAAGATGACTTGATTCGTATGCTTTCTCTTTTGGAAACTCTACGAAACTGAAAAACAATCAAACTAGAAGATTCAAAAACTAGGAGACTCTCACATGCTTCATTTGCATTTTGTGAGTGGTTTAGGGTTTAGGGTTTAGGGTTTACATTTAGGGTTTTGTGAGAACAATGTGTATGTTTGCTAGTCCTTTACGAATTAGTGTTTAGAGTTTAGGGTTTAGGGTTTTGTGAGAATAATGTGTATGTTTTGCTAGTCCTCTAGGAATTAGGGTTTACGGTTTAGGGTTTTGTGAGAACGTTGTGTATGTTTTGCTATACCTCTATTTACATCTCGTTTAACCTCAATAGCAAACATTACTTGATTTGTATGCTTTCTTCTTTGGAAACTCTACGAAACTGAAAAAAATCAAACTAGGAGATTCAATCACTAGGAGACTCTCACGTGCCTCATTTGCATTTTGTGAGTGCTTTAGGGTTAAGGGTTTAGGGTTTAGGGTTTTGTGAGAACAATGTGTATATTTTGCTAGACCTCTAGGAATAAGGGTTTACGGTTTAGGGTTTTGTGAGAACATTGTGTATGTTTTGCTAGACCTCTATTTACATCTCGTTTAACCTCAATAGCAAACATGACTTGATTCGTATGCTTTCTTTTTTGGAAACTCTACGAAACTGAAAAACAATCAAACTAGAAGATTCAAAAACTAGGAGACTCTCACATGCCTCATTTGCATTTTGTGAGTGGTTTAGGGTTTAGGGTTTAGGGTTTACATTTATGGTTTTGTGAGAACAATGTGTATGTTTGCTAGTCCTCTACGAATTAGAGTTTAGAGTTTAGGGTTTAGGGTTTTGTGAGAATAATGTGTATGTTTTGCTAGTCCTCTAGGAATTAGGGTTTACGGTTTAGGGTTTTCTGAGAACAATGTGTATGTTTTGCTAGATCTCTGTTTACATCTCGTTTAACCTCAATTGCAAACATGACTTTATTCGTATGCTTTCTTTTTTGGAAACTCTACGAAACTGAAAAACAATCAAACTAGGAGATTCAATCACTAGGAGACTCTCACGTGCCTCATTTGCATTTTGTTAGTGCTTTAGGGTTAAGGGTTTAGGGTTTAGTGTTTTGTGAGACAATGTGTATATTTTGCTAGACCTCTAGGAATAAGGGTTTACGGTTTAGGGTTTTGTGAGAACATTGTGTATGTTTTGCTAGACCTCTATTTACATCTCGTTTAACCTCAATAGCAAACATGACTTGATTCGTATGCTTTCTTTTTTGGAAACTCTACGAAACTGAAAAACAATCAAACTAGAAGATTCAAAAACTAGGAGACTCTCACATGCCTCATTTGCATTTTGTGAGTGGTTTAGGGTTTAGGGTTTAGGGTTTACATTTAGGGTTGTGTGAGAACAATGTGTATGTTTGCTAGTCCTCTACGAATTAGAGTTTAGAGTTTAGGGTTTAGGGTTTTGTGAGAATAATGTGTATGTTTTGCTAGTCCTCTAGGAATTAGGGTTTACGGTTTAGGGTTTTCTGAGAACAATGTGTATGTTTTGCTATACCTCTATTTACATCTCGTTTAACCTCAATAGCAAACATTACTTGATTTGTATGCTTTCTTCTTTGGAAACTCTACGAAACTGAAAAAAATCAAACTAGGAGATTCAATCACTAGGAGACTCTCACGTGCCTCATTTGCATTTTGTGAGTGCTTTAGGGTTAAGGGTTTAGGGTTTAGGGTTTTGTGAGAACAATGTGTATATTTTGCTAGACCTCTAGGAATAAGGGTTTACGGTTTAGGGTTTTGTGAAAACATTGTGTATGTTTTGCTATACCTCTATTTACATCTCGTTTAACCTCAATAGCAAACATTACTTGATTTGTATGCTTTCTTCTTTGGAAACTCTACGAAACTGAAAAACAATCAAACTAGGAGTTTCAATCACTAGGAGACTCTCACGTGCCTCATGTGCATTTTGTGAGTGGTTTAGGGTTAAGGGTTTAGGGTTTAAGGTTTAGTGTTTTGTGAGAACATTGTGTATATTTTGCTAGACCTCTAGGAATTAGGGTTTACGGTTTAGGGTTTTGTGGGAACATTGTGTATGTTTTGCTAGACCTCTATTTACATCTCGTTTAACCTCAATAGCAAATATGACTTGATTCGTATGTTTTCTTTTTTGGAAACTCAACGAAACTGAAAAAACAATCAAACTAGGAGATTCAATCATTAGGAAACTCTCATGTGCGTCATTTCCATTTTGTGAGTGGTTTAGGGTTAAGGGTTTAGGGTTTAGGGTTTAGGGTTTTCTGAGAACAATGTGTATATTTTGCTAGACCTCTAGGAATTAGGGTTTACGGTTTAGGGTTTTGTGGGAACATTGTGTATGTTTTACTAGACCTCTATTTACATCTCGTTTAACCTCAATAGCAAACATGACTTGATTCGTATGCTTTCTTTTTTGGAAACTCAACGAAACTGAAAAAACAATCAAACTAGGAGATTCAATCATTAGGAAACTCTCACGTGCGTCATTTCCATTTTGTGAGTGGTTTAGGGTTAAGGGTTTAGGGTTTAGGGTTTAGGGTTTTCTGAGAACAATGTGTATATTTTGCTAGACCTCTAGGAATTAGGGTTTACGGTTTAGGGTTTTGTGGGAACATTGTGTATGTTTTGCTAGACCTCTATTTACATCTCGTTTAACCTCAACAGCAAACATGACTTGATTCGTATGCTTTCTTTTTTGGAAACTTTACGAAACTGAAAAACAATCAAACTAGGAGATTCAATCAATAAGAGACTCACACGTGCCTCATTTGCATTTTATGAGTGGTTTAGGGTTTAGGGTTTACGTTTAGGGTTTTATGAGAACAATGTGTATGTTTTGCTAGTCCTCTACGAATTAGTGTTTAGAGTTTAGGTTTAGGGTTTTGTGAGAATAATGTGTATCTTTTGCTAGACCTCTAGGAATTAGGGTTTACGGTTTAGGGTTTTGTGAGAACATTGTGTATGTTTTGCTATACCTCTATTTACATCTCGTTTAACCTCAATAGCAAACATTACTTGATTTGTATGCTTTCTTCTTTGGAAACTCTACGAAACTGAAAAACAATCAAACTAGGAGTTTCAATCACTAGGAGACTCTCACGTGCCTCATTTGCATTTTGTGAGTGCTTTTGGATTAAGGGTTTAGGGTTTAGGGTTTTGTGAGAACAATGTGTATATTTTGCTAGACCTCTAGGAATAAGGGTTTACGGTTTAGGGTTTTGTGAGAACATTGTGTATGTTTTGCTAGACCTCTATTTACATCTCGTTTAACCTCAATAGCAAACATGACTTGATTCGTATGCTTTCTCTTTTGGAAACTCTACGAAACTGAAAAACAATCAAACTAGAAGATTCAAAAACTAGGAGACTCTCACATGCTTCATTTGCATTTTGTGAGTGGTTTAGGGTTTAGGGTTTATGGTTTACATTTAGGGTTTTGTGAGAACAATGTGTATGTTTGCTAGTCCTTTACGAATTAGTGTTTAGAGTTTAGGGTTTAGGGTTTTGTGAGAATAATGTGTATGTTTTGCTAGTCCTCTAGGAATTAGGGTTTACGGTTTAGGGTTTTGTGAGAACGTTGTGTATGTTTTGCTATACCTCTATTTACATCTCGTTTAACCTCAATAGCAAACATTACTTGATTTGTATGCTTTCTTCTTTGGAAACTCTACGAAACTGAAAAAAATCAAACTAGGAGATTCAATCACTAGGAGACTCTCACGTGCCTCATTTGCATTTTGTGAGTGCTTTAGGGTTAAGGGTTTAGGGTTTAGGGTTTTGTGAGAACAATGTGTATATTTTGCTAGACCTCTAGGAATAAGGGTTTACGGTTTAGGGTTTTGTGAGAACATTGTGTATGTTTTGCTAGATCTCTATTTACATCTCGTTTAACCTCAATAGCAAACATGACTTGATTCGTATGCTTTCTTTTTTGGAAACTCTACGAAACTGAAAAACAATCAAACTAGAAGATTCAAAAACTAGGAGACTCTCACATGCCTCATTTGCATTTTGTGAGTGCTTTAGGGTTAAGGGTTTAGGGTTTAGGGTTTTGTGAGAACAATGTGTATATTTTGCTAGACCTCTAGGAATAAGGGTTTACGGTTTAGGGTTTTGTGAGAACATTGTGTATGTTTTGCTAGACCTCTATTTACATCTCGTTTAACCTCAATAGCAAACATGACTTGATTCGTATGCTTTCTTTTTTGGAAACTCTACGAAACTGAAAAACAATCAAACTAGAAGATTCAAAAACTAGGAGACTCTCATATGCCTCATTTGCATTTTGTGAGTGCTTTAGGGTTAAGGGTTTAGGGTTTAGGGTTTTGTGAGAACAATGTGTATATTTTGCTAGACCTCTAGGAAGAAGGGTTTACGGTTTAGGGTTTTGTGAGAACATTGTGTATGTTTTGCTATACCTCTATTTACATCTCGTTTAACCTCAATAGCAAACATTACTTGATTTGTATGCTTTCTTCTTTGGAAACTCTACGAAACTAAAAAACAATCAAACTAGGAGATTCAATCACTAGGAGACTCTCACGTGCCTCATTTGCATTTTGTTAGTGCTTTAGGGTTAAGGGTTTAGGGTTTAGGGTTTTGTGAGACAATGTGTATATTTTGCTAGACCTCTAGGAATAAGGGTTTACGGTTTAGGGTTTTGTGAGAACATTGTGTATGTTTTGCTAGACCTCTATTTACATCTCGTTTAACCTCAATAGCAAACATGACTTGATTCGTATGCTTTCTTTTTTGGAAACTCTACGAAACTGAAAAACAATCAAACTAGAAAATTCAAAAACTAGGAGACTCTCACATGCCTCATTTGCATTTTGTGAGTGGTTTAGGGTTTAGGGTTTAGGGTTTACATTTATGGTTTTGTGAGAACAATGTGTATGTTTGCTAGTCCTCTACGAATTAGAGTTTAGAGTTTTGATTCGTATGCTTTCTTTTTTGGAAACTCAACGAAACTGAAAAAACAATCAAACTAGGAGATTCAATCATTAGGAAACTCTCACGTGCGTCATTTCCATTTTGTGAGTGGTTTAGGGTTAAGTGTTTAGGGTTTAGGGTTTAGGGTTTTCTGAGAACAATGTGTATATTTTGCTAGACCTCTAGGAATTAGGGTTTACGGTTTAGGGTTTTGTGGGAACATTGTGTATGTTTAGCTAGACCTCTATTTATATCTCGTTTAACCTCAATAGCAAACATGACTTGATTCGTATGCTTTCTTTTTTGGAAACTCTACGAAACTGAAAAACAATCAAACTAGGAGATTCAATCACTTGGAGACTCTCACGTGCCTCATTTCCATTTTGTGAGTGGTTTAGGGTTAAGGGTTTAGGGTTTTCTGAGAACAATGTGTATATTTTGCTAGACCTCTAGGAATTAGGGTTTACGGTTTAGGGTTTTGTGGGAACATTGTGTATGTTTTGCTAGACCTCTATTTATATCTCGTTTAACCTCAATAGCAAACATGACTTGATTCGTATGCTTTCTTTTTTGGAAACTCAACGAAACTGAAAAAACAATCAAACTAGGAGATTCAATCATTAGGAAACTCTCACGTGCGTCATTTCCGTTTTGTGAGTGGTTTAGGGTTAAGGGTTTAGGGTTTAGAGTTTAGGGTTTTCTGAGAACAATGTGTATATTTTGCTAGACCTCTAGGAATTAGGGTTTACGGTTTAGGATTTTGTGGGAACATTATGTATGTTTTGCGAGACCTCTATTTATATCTCGTTTAACCTCAATAGCAAACATGACTTGATTCGTATGCTTTCTTTTTTGGAAACTCTACGAAACTGAAAAACAATCAAACTAGGAGATTCAATCACTAGGAAACTCTCACGTGCCTCATTTCCATTTTGTGGGTGGTTTAGGGTTAAGGGTTTAGGGTTTAGGGTTTTGTGAGAACAATGTGTATATTTTGCTAGACCTCTAGGAATTAGGGTTTACGGTTTAGGGTTTTGTGGGAACATTGTGTATGTTTTGCTAGACCTCTATTTACATCTCGTTTAACCTCAACAGCAAACATGACTTGATTCGTATGCTTTCTTTTTTGGAAACTTTACGAAACTGAAAAACAATCAAACTAGGAGATTCAATCAATAAGAGACTCACACGTGCCTCATTTGCATTTTATGAGTGGTTTAGGGTTTAGGGTTTACGTTTAGGGTTTTATGAGAACAATGTGTATGTTTTGCTAGTCCTCTACGAATTAGTGTTTAGAGTTTAGGTTTAGGGTTTTGTGAGAATAATGTGTATCTTTTGCTAGACCTCTAGGAATTAGGGTTTACGGTTTAGGGTTTTGTGAGAACATTGTGTATGTTTTGCTATACCTCTATTTACATCTCGTTTAACCTCAATAGCAAACATTACTTGATTTGTATGCTTTCTTCTTTGGAAACTCTACGAAACTGAAAAACAATCAAACTAGGAGTTTCAATCACTAGGAGACTCTCACGTGCCTCATTTGCATTTTGTGAGTGCTTTTGGATTAAGGGTTTAGGGTTTAGGGTTTTGTGAGAACAATGTGTATATTTTGCTAGACCTCTAGGAATAAGGGTTTACGGTTTAGGGTTTTGTGAGAACATTGTGTATGTTTTGCTAGACCTCTATTTACATCTCGTTTAACCTCAATAGCAAACATGACTTGATTCGTATGCTTTCTCTTTTGGAAACTCTACGAAACTGAAAAACAATCAAACTAGAAGATTCAAAAACTAGGAGACTCTCACATGCTTCATTTGCATTTTGTGAGTGGTTTAGGGTTTAGGGTTTATGGTTTACATTTAGGGTTTTGTGAGAACAATGTGTATGTTTGCTAGTCCTTTACGAATTAGTGTTTAGAGTTTAGGGTTTAGGGTTTTGTGAGAATAATGTGTATGTTTTGCTAGTCCTCTAGGAATTAGGGTTTACGGTTTAGGGTTTTGTGAGAACGTTGTGTATGTTTTGCTATACCTCTATTTACATCTCGTTTAACCTCAATAGCAAACATTACTTGATTTGTATGCTTTCTTCTTTGGAAACTCTACGAAACTGAAAAAAATCAAACTAGGAGATTCAATCACTAGGAGACTCTCACGTGCCTCATTTGCATTTTGTGAGTGCTTTAGGGTTAAGGGTTTAGGGTTTAGGGTTTTGTGAGAACAATGTGTATATTTTGCTAGACCTCTAGGAATAAGGGTTTACGGTTTAGGGTTTTGTGAGAACATTGTGTATGTTTTGCTAGATCTCTATTTACATCTCGTTTAACCTCAATAGCAAACATGACTTGATTCGTATGCTTTCTTTTTTGGAAACTCTACGAAACTGAAAAACAATCAAACTAGAAGATTCAAAAACTAGGAGACTCTCACATGCCTCATTTGCATTTTGTGAGTGCTTTAGGGTTAAGGGTTTAGGGTTTAGGGTTTTGTGAGAACAATGTGTATATTTTGCTAGACCTCTAGGAATAAGGGTTTACGGTTTAGGGTTTTGTGAGAACATTGTGTATGTTTTGCTAGACCTCTATTTACATCTCGTTTAACCTCAATAGCAAACATGACTTGATTCGTATGCTTTCTTTTTTGGAAACTCTACGAAACTGAAAAACAATCAAACTAGAAGATTCAAAAACTAGGAGACTCTCATATGCCTCATTTGCATTTTGTGAGTGCTTTAGGGTTAAGGGTTTAGGGTTTAGGGTTTTGTGAGAACAATGTGTATATTTTGCTAGACCTCTAGGAAGAAGGGTTTACGGTTTAGGGTTTTGTGAGAACATTGTGTATGTTTTGCTATACCTCTATTTACATCTCGTTTAACCTCAATAGCAAACATTACTTGATTTGTATGCTTTCTTCTTTGGAAACTCTACGAAACTAAAAAACAATCAAACTAGGAGATTCAATCACTAGGAGACTCTCACGTGCCTCATTTGCATTTTGTTAGTGCTTTAGGGTTAAGGGTTTAGGGTTTAGGGTTTTGTGAGACAATGTGTATATTTTGCTAGACCTCTAGGAATAAGGGTTTACGGTTTAGGGTTTTGTGAGAACATTGTGTATGTTTTGCTAGACCTCTATTTACATCTCGTTTAACCTCAATAGCAAACATGACTTGATTCGTATGCTTTCTTTTTTGGAAACTCTACGAAACTGAAAAACAATCAAACTAGAAAATTCAAAAACTAGGAGACTCTCACATGCCTCATTTGCATTTTGTGAGTGGTTTAGGGTTTAGGGTTTAGGGTTTACATTTATGGTTTTGTGAGAACAATGTGTATGTTTGCTAGTCCTCTACGAATTAGAGTTTAGAGTTTTGATTCGTATGCTTTCTTTTTTGGAAACTCAACGAAACTGAAAAAACAATCAAACTAGGAGATTCAATCATTAGGAAACTCTCACGTGCGTCATTTCCATTTTGTGAGTGGTTTAGGGTTAAGTGTTTAGGGTTTAGGGTTTAGGGTTTTCTGAGAACAATGTGTATATTTTGCTAGACCTCTAGGAATTAGGGTTTACGGTTTAGGGTTTTGTGGGAACATTGTGTATGTTTAGCTAGACCTCTATTTATATCTCGTTTAACCTCAATAGCAAACATGACTTGATTCGTATGCTTTCTTTTTTGGAAACTCTACGAAACTGAAAAACAATCAAACTAGGAGATTCAATCACTTGGAGACTCTCACGTGCCTCATTTCCATTTTGTGAGTGGTTTAGGGTTAAGGGTTTAGGGTTTTCTGAGAACAATGTGTATATTTTGCTAGACCTCTAGGAATTAGGGTTTACGGTTTAGGGTTTTGTGGGAACATTGTGTATGTTTTGCTAGACCTCTATTTATATCTCGTTTAACCTCAATAGCAAACATGACTTGATTCGTATGCTTTCTTTTTTGGAAACTCAACGAAACTGAAAAAACAATCAAACTAGGAGATTCAATCATTAGGAAACTCTCACGTGCGTCATTTCCATTTTGTGAGTGGTTTAGGGTTAAGGGTTTAGGGTTTAGAGTTTAGGGTTTTCTGAGAACAATGTGTATATTTTGCTAGACGTCTAGGAATTAGGGTTTACGGTTTAGGATTTTGTGGGAACATTATGTATGTTTTGCTAGACCTCTATTTATATCTCGTTTAACCTCAATAGCAAACATGACTTGATTCGTATGCTTTCTTTTTTGGAAACTCTACGAAACTGAAAAACAATCAAACTAGGAGATTCAATCACTAGGAAACTCTCACGTGCCTCATTTCCATTTTGTGGGTGGTTTAGGGTTAAGGGTTTAGGGTTTAGGGTTTAGGGTTTTGTGAGAACAATGTGTATATTTTGCTAGACCTCTAGGAATTAGGGTTTACGGTTTAGGGTTTTGTGGGAACATTGTGTATGTTTTGCTAGATCTCTGTTTACATCTCGTTTAACCTCAATTGCAAACATGACTTGATTCGTATGCTTTCTTTTTTGGAAACTCTACGAAACTGAAAAACAATCAAACTAGGAGATTCAATCACTTGGAGACTCTCACGTGCCTCATGTGCATTTTGTGAGTGGTTTAGGGTCAAAGGTTTAGGGTTTAGGGTTTAGTGTTTTGTGAGAACAATGTGTATATTTTGCTAGACCTCTAGGAATTAGGGTTTACGATTTAGGGTTTTGTGGGAACATTGTGTATGTTTTGCTAGACCTCTATTTAGATCTCGTTTAACCTCAATAGCAAACATGACTTGATTCGTATGCTTTCTTTTTTGGAAACTCTACGAAACTGAAAAAACAATCAAAGTAGGAGATTCTATCACTAGGAAACTCTCACGTGCCTCATTTCCATTTTGTGAGTGGTTTAGGGTTAAGGGTTTAGGGTTTAGGGTTTAGGGTTTTCTGAGAACAATGTGTATATTTTGCTAGACCTCTAGGAATTAGGGTTTACGGTTTAGGGTTTTGTGGGAACATTGTGTATGTTTTGCTAGACCTCTATTTATATCTCGTTTAACCTCAATAGCAAACATGACTTGATTCGTATGCTTTCTTTTTTGGAAACTCAACAAAACTGAAAAAACAATCAAACTAGGAGATTCAATCATTAGGAAACTCTCACGTGCGTCATTTCCATTTTGTGAGTGGTTTAGGGTAAAGGGTTTAGGGTTTAGGGTTTTCTGAGAACAATGTGTATATTTTGCTAGACCTCTAGGAATTAGGGTTTACGGTTTAGGGTTTTGTGAGAACATTGTGTATGTTTTGCTAGATCTCTGTTTACATCTCGTTTAACCTCAATTGCAAACATGACTTGATTCGTATTCTTTCTTTTTTGGAAACTCTACGAAATTGAAAAACAATCAAACTAGGAGATTCAATCACTTGGAGACTCTCACGTGCCTCATGTGCATTTTGTGAGTGGTTTAGGGTTTAAGGTTTAGTGTTTTGTGAGAACATTGTGTATATTTTGCTAGACCTCTAGGAATTAGGGTTTACGGTTTAGGGTTTTGTGGGAACATTGTGTATGTTTTGCTAGACCTCTATTTACATCTCGTGTAACCTCAATCGCAAACATGACTTGATTCGTATGCTTTCTTTTTTGGAAACTCAACGAAACTGAAAAAACAATCAAACTAGGAGATTCAATCATTAGGAAACTCTCACGCGCGTCATTTCCATTTTGTGAGTGGTTTAGGGTAAAGGGTTTAGGGTTTAGGGTTTAGGGTTTTCTGAGAACAATGTGTATATTTTGCTAGACCTCTAGGAATTAGGGTTTACGGTTTAGGGTTTTGTGGGAACATTGTGTATGTTTTGCTAGACCTCTATTTATATCTCGTTTAACCTCAATAGCAAACATGACTTGATTCGTATGCTTTCTTTTTTGGAAACTCAACGAAACTGAAAAAACAATCAAACTAGGAGATTCAATCATTAGGAAACTCTCACGTGCGTCATTTCCATTTTGTGAGTGGTTTAGGGTTAAGGGTTTAGGGTTTAGAGTTTAGGGTTTTCTGAGAACAATGTGTATATTTTGCTAGACCTCTAGGAATTAGGGTTTACGGTTTAGGATTTTGTGGGAACATTATGTATGTTTTGCTAGACCTCTATTTATATCTCGTTTAACCTCAATAGCAAACATGACTTGATTCGTATGCTTTCTTTTTTGGAAACTCTACGAAACTGAAAAACAATCAAACTAGGAGATTCAATCACTAGGAAACTCTCACGTGCCTCATTTCCATTTTGTGGGTGGTTTAGGGTTAAGGGTTTAGGGTTTAGGGTTTAGGGTTTTGTGAGAACAATGTGTATATTTTGCTAGACCTCTAGGAATTAGGGTTTACGGTTTAGGGTTTTGTGGGAACATTGTGTATGTTTTGCTAGATCTCTGTTTACATCTCGTTTAACCTCAATTGCAAACATGACTTGATTCGTATGCTTTCTTTTTTGGAAACTCTACGAAACTGAAAAACAATCAAACTAGGAGATTCAATCACTTGGAGACTCTCACGTGCCTCATGTGCATTTTGTGAGTGGTTTAGGGTCAAAGGTTTAGGGTTTAGGGTTTAGTGTTTTGTGAGAACAATGTGTATATTTTGCTAGACCTCTAGGAATTAGGGTTTACGATTTAGGGTTTTGTGGGAACATTGTGTATGTTTTGCTAGACCTCTATTTAGATCTCGTTTAACCTCAATAGCAAACATGACTTGATTCGTATGCTTTCTTTTTTGGAAACTCTACGAAACTGAAAAAACAATCAAAGTAGGAGATTCAATCACTAGGAAACTCTCACGTGCCTCATTTCCATTTTGTGGGTGGTTTAGGGTTAAGGGTTTAGGGTTTAGGGTTTAGGGTTTTGTGAGAACAATGTGTATATTTTGCTAGACCTCTAGGAATTAGGGTTTACGGTTTAGGGTTTTGTGGGAACATTGTGTATGTTTTGCTAGATCTCTGTTTACATCTCGTTTAACCTCAATTGCAAACATGACTTGATTCGTATGCTTTCTTTTTTGGAAACTCTACGAAACTGAAAAACAATCAAACTAGGAGATTCAATCACTTGGAGACTCTCACGTGCCTCATGTGCATTTTGTGAGTGGTTTAGGGTCAAAGGTTTAGGGTTTAGGGTTTAGTGTTTTGTGAGAACAATGTGTATATTTTGCTAGACCTCTAGGAATTAGGGTTTACGATTTAGGGTTTTGTGGGAACATTGTGTATGTTTTGCTAGACCTCTATTTAGATCTCGTTTAACCTCAATAGCAAACATGACTTGATTCGTATGCTTTCTTTTTTGGAAACTCTACGAAACTGAAAAAACAATCAAAGTAGGAGATTCTATCACTAGGAAACTCTCACGTGCCTCATTTCCATTTTGTGAGTGGTTTAGGGTTAAGGGTTTAGGGTTTAGGGTTTAGGGTTTTCTGAGAACAATGTGTATATTTTGCTAGACCTCTAGGAATTAGGGTTTACGGTTTAGGGTTTTGTGGGAACATTGTGTATGTTTTGCTAGACCTCTATTTATATCTCGTTTAACCTCAATAGCAAACATGACTTGATTCGTATGCTTTCTTTTTTGGAAACTCAACAAAACTGAAAAAACAATCAAACTAAGAGATTCAATCATTAGGAAACTCTCACGTGCGTCATTTCCATTTTGTGAGTGGTTTAGGGTAAAGGGTTTAGGGTTTAGGGTTTTCTGAGAACAATGTGTATATTTTGCTAGACCTCTAGGAATTAGGGTTTACGGTTTAGGGTTTTGTGAGAACATTGTGTATGTTTTGCTAGATCTCTGTTTACATCTCGTTTAACCTCAATTGCAAACATGACTTGATTCGTATTCTTTCTTTTTTGGAAACTCTACGAAATTGAAAAACAATCAAACTAGGAGATTCAATCACTTGGAGACTCTCACGTGCCTCATGTGCATTTTGTGAGTGGTTTAGGGTTAAGGGTTTAGGGTTTAAGGTTTAGTGTTTTGTGAGAACATTGTGTATATTTTGCTAGACCTCTAGGAATTAGGGTTTACGGTTTAGGGTTTTGTGGGAACATTGTGTATGTTTTGCTAGACCTCTATTTACATCTCGTGTAACCTCAATCGCAAACATGACTTGATTCGTATGCTTTCTTTTTTGGAAACTCAACGAAACTGAAAAAACAATCAAACTAGGAGATTCAATCATTAGGAAACTCTCACGCGCGTCATTTCCATTTTGTGAGTGGTTTAGGGTAAAGGGTTTAGGGTTTAGGGTTTAGGGTTTTCTGAGAACAATGTGTATATTTTGCTAGACCTCTAGGAATTAGGGTTTACGGTTTAGGGTTTTGTGGGAACATTGTGTATGTTTTGCTAGACCTCTATTTATATCTCGTTTAACCTCAATAGCAAACATGACTTGATTCGTATGCTTTCTTTTTTGGAAACTCAACAAAACTGAAAAAACAATCAAACTAGGAGATTCAATCATTAGGAAACTCTCACGTGCGTCATTTCCATTTTGTGAGTGGTTTAGGGTTAAGGGTTTAGGGTTTAGAGTTTAGGGTTTTCTGAGAACAATGTGTATATTTTGCTAGACCTCTAGGAATTAGGGTTTACGGTTTAGGATTTTGTGGGAACATTATGTATGTTTTGCGAGACCTCTATTTATATCTCGTTTAACCTCAATAGCAAACATGACTTGATTCGTATGCTTTCTTTTTTGGAAACTCTACGAAACTGAAAAACAATCAAACTAGGAGATTCAATCACTAGGAAACTCTCACGTGCCTCATTTCCATTTTGTGGGTGGTTTAGGGTTAAGGGTTTAGGGTTTAGGGTTTTGTGAGAACAATGTGTATATTTTGCTAGACCTCTAGGAATTAGGGTTTACGGTTTAGGGTTTTGTGGGAACATTGTGTATGTTTTGCTAGATCTCTGTTTACATCTCGTTTAACCTCAATTGCAAACATGACTTGATTCGTATGCTTTCTTTTTTGGAAACTCTACGAAACTGAAAAACAATCAAACTAGGAGATTCAATCACTTGGAGACTCTCACGTGCCTCATGTGCATTTTGTGAGTGGTTTAGGGTTAAAGGTTTAGGGTTTAATTAGGGTTTAGTGTTTTGTGAGAACAATGTGTATATTTTGCTAGACCTCTAGGAATTAGGGTTTACGGTTTAGGATTTTGTGGGAACATTATGTATGTTTTGCGAGACCTCTATTTATATCTCGTTTAACCTCAATAGCAAACATGACTTGATTCGTATGCTTTCTTTTTTTGAAACTCTACGAAACTGAAAAACAATCAAACTAGGAGATTCAATCACTAGGAAACTCTCACGTGCCTCATTTCCATTTTGTGGGTGGTTTAGGGTTAAGAGTGTAGGGTTTAGGGTTTTGTGAGAACAATGTGTATATTTTGCTAGACCTCTAGGAATTAGGGTTTACGGTTTAGGGTTTTGTGGGAACATTGTGTATGTTTTGCTAGACCTCTATTTACATCTCGTTTAACCTCAACAGCAAACATGACTTGATTCGTATGCTTTCTTTTTTGGAAACTCTACGAAACTGAAAAACAATCAAACTAGGAGATTCAATCACTTGGAGACTCTCACGTGCCTCATGTGCATTTTGTGAGTGGTTTAGGGTTAAGGGTTTAGGGTTTAAGGTTTAGTGTTTTGTGAGAACATTGTGTATATTTTGTTAGACCTCTAGTAATTAGGGTTTACGGTTTAGGGTTTTGTGGGAACATTGTGTATGTTTTGCTAGACCTCTATTTACATCTCTTTTAACCTCATTAGCAAACATGACTTGATTCGTATGCTTTCTTTTTTGGAAACTCAACGAAACTGAAAAAACAATCAAACTAGGAGATTCAATCATTAGGAAACTCTCACGTGCGTCATTTCCATTTTGTGAGTGGTTTAGGGTTAAGGTTTTAGGGTTTAGGGTTTAGTGTTTTGTGAGAACAATGTGTATATTTTGCTAGACCTCTAGGAATTAGGGTTTACGATTTAGGGTTTTGTGGGAACATTGTGTATGTTTTGCTAGACCTCTATTTAGATCTCGTTTAACCTCAATAGCAAACATGACTTGATTCGTATGCTTTCTTTTTTGGAAACTCTACGAAACTGAAAAAACAATCAAAGTAGGAGATTCTATCACTAGGAAACTCTCACGTGCCTCATTTCCATTTTGTGAGTGGTTTAGGGTTAAGGGTTTAGGGTTTAGGGTTTAGGGTTTTCTGAGAACAATGTGTATATTTTGCTAGACCTCTAGGAATTAGGGTTTACGGTTTAGGGTTTTGTGGGAACATTGTGTATGTTTTGCTAGACCTCTATTTACATCTCGTTTAACCTCAACAGCAAACATGACTTGATTCGTATGCTTTCTTTTTTGGAAACTCTACGAAACTGAAAAAACAATCAAAGTAGGAGATTCTATCACTAGGAAACTCTCACGTGCCTCATTTCCATTTTGTGAGTGGTTTAGGGTTAAGGGTTTAGGGTTTAGGGTTTAGGGTTTTCTGAGAACAATGTGTATATTTTGCTAGACCTCTAGGAATTAGGGTTTACGGTTTAGGGTTTTGTGGGAACATTGTGTATGTTTTGCTAGACCTCTATTTATATCTCGTTTAACCTCAATAGCAAACATGACTTGATTCGTATGCTTTCTTTTTTGGAAACTCAACAAAACTGAAAAAACAATCAAACTAGGAGATTCAATCATTAGGAAACTCTCACGTGCGTCATTTCCATTTTGTGAGTGGTTTAGGGTTAAGGGTTTAGGGTTTAGAGTTTAGGGTTTTCTGAGAACAATGTGTATATTTTGCTAGACCTCTAGGAATTAGGGTTTACGGTTTAGGATTTTGTGGGAACATTATGTATGTTTTGCGAGACCTCTATTTATATCTCGTTTAACCTCAATAGCAAACATGACTTGATTCGTATGCTTTCTTTTTTTGAAACTCTACGAAACTGAAAAACAATCAAACTAGGAGATTCAATCACTAGGAAACTCTCACGTGCCTCATTTCCATTTTGTGGGTGGTTTAGGGTTAAGAGTGTAGGGTTTAGGGTTTTGTGAGAACAATGTGTATATTTTGCTAGACCTCTAGGAATTAGGGTTTACGGTTTAGGGTTTTGTGGGAACATTGTGTATGTTTTGCTAGACCTCTATTTACATCTCGTTTAACCTCAACAGCAAACATGACTTGATTCGTATGCTTTCTTTTTTGGAAACTCTACGAAACTGAAAAACAATCAAACTAGGAGATTCAATCACTTGGAGACTCTCACGTGCCTCATGTGCATTTTGTGAGTGGTTTAGGGTTAAGGGTTTAGGGTTTAAGGTTTAGTGTTTTGTGAGAACATTGTGTATATTTTGTTAGACCTCTAGTAATTAGGGTTTACGGTTTAGGGTTTTGTGGGAACATTGTGTATGTTTTGCTAGACCTCTATTTACATCTCTTTTAACCTCATTAGCAAACATGACTTGATTCGTATGCTTTCTTTTTTGGAAACTCAACGAAACTGAAAAAACAATCAAACTAGGAGATTCAATCATTAGGAAACTCTCACGTGCGTCATTTCCATTTTGTGAGTGGTTTAGGGTTAAGGTTTTAGGGTTTAGGGTTTAGTGTTTTGTGAGAACAATGTGTATATTTTGCTAGACCTCTAGGAATTAGGGTTTACGATTTAGGGTTTTGTGGGAACATTGTGTATGTTTTGCTAGACCTCTAGGAATTAGGGTTTACGATTTAGGGTTTTGTGGGAACATTGTGTATGTTTTGCTAGACCTCTATTTAGATCTCGTTTAACTTCAATAGCAAACATGACTTGATTCGTATGCTTTCTTTTTTGGAAACTCTACGAAACTGAAAAAACAATCAAAGTAGGAGATTCTATCACTAGGAAACTCTCACGTGCCTCATTTCCATTTTGTGAGTGGTTTAGGGTTAAGGGTTTAGGGTTTAGGGTTTAGGGTTTTCTGAGAACAATGTGTATATTTTGCTAGACCTCTAGGAATTAGGGTTTACGGTTTAGGGTTTTGTGGGAACATTGTGTATGTTTTGCTAGACCTCTATTTATATCTCGTTTAACCTCAATAGCAAACATGACTTGATTCGTATGCTTTCTTTTTTGGAAACTCAACAAAACTGAAAAAACAATCAAACTAGGAGATTCAATCATTAGGAAACTCTCACGTGCGTCATTTCCATTTTGTGAGTGGTTTAGGGTAAAGGGTTTAGGGTTTAGGGTTTTCTGAGAACAATGTGTATATTTTGCTAGACCTCTAGGAATTAGGGTTTACGGTTTAGGGTTTTGTGAGAACATTGTGTATGTTTTGCTAGATCTCTGTTTACATCTCGTTTAACCTCAATTGCAAACATGACTTGATTCGTATTCTTTCTTTTTTGGAAACTCTACGAAATTGAAAAACAATCAAACTAGGAGATTCAATTACTTGGAGACTCTCACGTGCCTCATGTGCATTTTGTGAGTGGTTTAGGGTTAAGGGTTTAGGGTTTAAGGTTTAGTGTTTTGTGAGAACATTGTGTATATTTTGCTAGACCTCTAGGAATTAGGGTTTACGGTTTAGGGTTTTGTGGGAACATTGTGTATGTTTTGCTAGACCTCTATTTACATCTCGTGTAACCTCAATCGCAAACATGACTTGATTCGTATGCTTTCTTTTTTGGAAACTCAACGAAACTGAAAAAACAATCAAACTAGGAGATTCAATCATTAGGAAACTCTCACGCGCGTCATTTCCATTTTGTGAGTGGTTTAGGGTAAAGGGTTTAGGGTTTAGGGTTTAGGGTTTTCTGAGAACAATGTGTATATTTTGCTAGACCTCTAGGAATTAGGGTTTACGGTTTAGGGTTTTGTGGGAACATTGTGTATGTTTTGCTAGACCTCTATTTATATCTCGTTTAACCTCAATAGCAAACATGACTTGATTCGTATGCTTTCTTTTTTGGAAACTCAACAAAACTGAAAAAACAATCAAACTAGGAGATTCAATCATTAGGAAACTCTCACGTGCGTCATTTCCATTTTGTGAGTGGTTTAGGGTTAAGGGTTTAGGGTTTAGAGTTTAGGGTTTTCTGAGAACAATGTGTATATTTTGCTAGACCTCTAGGAATTAGGGTTTACGGTTTAGGATTTTGTGGGAACATTATGTATGTTTTGCGAGACCTCTATTTATATCTCGTTTAACCTCAATAGCAAACATGACTTGATTCGTATGCTTTCTTTTTTGGAAACTCTACGAAACTGAAAAACAATCAAACTAGGAGATTCAATCACTAGGAAACTCTCACGTGCCTCATTTCCATTTTGTGGGTGGTTTAGGGTTAAGGGTTTAGGGTTTAGGGTTTAGGGTTTAGGGTTTTGTGAGAACAATGTGTATATTTTGCTAGACCTCTAGGAATTAGGGTTTACGGTTTAGGGTTTTGTGGGAACATTGTGTATGTTTTGCTAGATCTCTGTTTACATCTCGTTTAACCTCAATTGCAAACATGACTTGATTCGTATGCTTTCTTTTTTGGAAACTCTACGAAACTGAAAAACAATCAAACTAGGAGATTCAATCACTTGGAGACTCTCACGTGCCTCATGTGCATTTTGTGAGTGGTTTAGGGTTAAAGGTTTAGGGTTTAATTAGGGTTTAGTGTTTTGTGAGAACAATGTGTATATTTTGCTAGACCTCTAGGAATTAGGGTTTACGGTTTAGGATTTTGTGGGAACATTATGTATGTTTTGCGAGACCTCTATTTATATCTCGTTTAACCTCAATAGCAAACATGACTTGATTCGTATGCTTTCTTTTTTTGAAACTCTACGAAACTGAAAAACAATCAAACTAGGAGATTCAATCACTAGGAAACTCTCACGTGCCTCATTTCCATTTTGTGGGTGGTTTAGGGTTAAGAGTGTAGGGTTTAGGGTTTTGTGAGAACAATGTGTATATTTTGCTAGACCTCTAGGAATTAGGGTTTACGGTTTAGGGTTTTGTGGGAACATTGTGTATGTTTTGCTAGACCTCTATTTACATCTCGTTTAACCTCAACAGCAAACATGACTTGATTCGTATGCTTTCTTTTTTGGAAACTCTACGAAACTGAAAAACAATCAAACTAGGAGATTCAATCACTTGGAGACTCTCACGTGCCTCATGTGCATTTTGTGAGTGGTTTAGGGTTAAGGGTTTAGGGTTTAAGGTTTAGTGTTTTGTGAGAACATTGTGTATATTTTGTTAGACCTCTAGTAATTAGGGTTTACGGTTTAGGGTTTTGTGGGAACATTGTGTATGTTTTGCTAGACCTCTATTTACATCTCTTTTAACCTCATTAGCAAACATGACTTGATTCGTATGCTTTCTTTTTTGGAAACTCAACGAAACTGAAAAAACAATCAAACTAGGAGATTCAATCATTAGGAAACTCTCACGTGCGTCATTTCCATTTTGTGAGTGGTTTAGGGTTAAGGTTTTAGGGTTTAGGGTTTAGTGTTTTGTGAGAACAATGTGTATATTTTGCTAGACCTCTAGGAATTAGGGTTTACGATTTAGGGTTTTGTGGGAACATTGTGTATGTTTTGCTAGACCTCTATTTAGATCTCGTTTAACCTCAATAGCAAACATGACTTGATTCGTATGCTTTCTTTTTTGGAAACTCTACGAAACTGAAAAAACAATCAAAGTAGGAGATTCTATCACTAGGAAACTCTCACGTGCCTCATTTCCATTTTGTGAGTGGTTTAGGGTTAAGGGTTTAGGGTTTAGGGTTTAGGGTTTTCTGAGAACAATGTGTATATTTTGCTAGACCTCTAGGAATTAGGGTTTACGGTTTAGGGTTTTGTGGGAACATTGTGTATGTTTTGCTAGACCTCTATTTACATCTCGTTTAACCTCAACAGCAAACATGACTTGATTCGTATGCTTTCTTTTTTGGAAACTCTACGAAACTGAAAAAACAATCAAAGTAGGAGATTCTATCACTAGGAAACTCTCACGTGCCTCATTTCCATTTTGTGAGTGGTTTAGGGTTAAGGGTTTAGGGTTTAGGGTTTAGGGTTTTCTGAGAACAATGTGTATATTTTGCTAGACCTCTAGGAATTAGGGTTTACGGTTTAGGGTTTTGTGGGAACATTGTTTATGTTTTGCTAGACCTCTATTTATATCTCGTTTAACCTCAATAGCAAACATGACTTGATTCGTATGCTTTCTTTTTTGGAAACTCAACAAAACTGAAAAAACAATCAAACTAGGAGATTCAATCATTAGGAAACTCTCACGTGCGTCATTTCCATTTTGTGAGTGGTTTAGGGTTAAGGGTTTAGGGTTTAGAGTTTAGGGTTTTCTGAGAACAATGTGTATATTTTGCTAGACCTCTAGGAATTAGGGTTTACGGTTTAGGATTTTGTGGGAACATTATGTATGTTTTGCGAGACCTCTATTTATATCTCGTTTAACCTCAATAGCAAACATGACTTGATTCGTATGCTTTCTTTTTTTGAAACTCTACGAAACTGAAAAACAATCAAACTAGGAGATTCAATCACTAGGAAACTCTCACGTGCCTCATTTCCATTTTGTGGGTGGTTTAGGGTTAAGAGTGTAGGGTTTAGGGTTTTGTGAGAACAATGTGTATATTTTGCTAGACCTCTAGGAATTAGGGTTTACGGTTTAGGGTTTTGTGGGAACATTGTGTATGTTTTGCTAGACCTCTATTTACATCTCGTTTAACCTCAACAGCAAACATGACTTGATTCGTATGCTTTCTTTTTTGGAAACTCTACGAAACTGAAAAACAATCAAACTAGGAGATTCAATCACTTGGAGACTCTCACGTGCCTCATGTGCATTTTGTGAGTGGTTTAGGGTTAAGGGTTTAGGGTTTAAGGTTTAGTGTTTTGTGAGAACATTGTGTATATTTTGTTAGACCTCTAGTAATTAGGGTTTACGGTTTAGGGTTTTGTGGGAACATTGTGTATGTTTTGCTAGACCTCTATTTACATCTCTTTTAACCTCATTAGCAAACATGACTTGATTCGTATGCTTTCTTTTTTGGAAACTCAACGAAACTGAAAAAACAATCAAACTAGGAGATTCAATCATTAGGAAACTCTCACGTGCGTCATTTCCATTTTGTGAGTGGTTTAGGGTTAAGGTTTTAGGGTTTAGGGTTTAGTGTTTTGTGAGAACAATGTGTATATTTTGCTAGACCTCTAGGAATTAGGGTTTACGATTTAGGGTTTTGTGGGAACATTGTGTATGTTTTGCTAGACCTCTATTTAGATCTCGTTTAACCTCAATAGCAAACATGACTTGATTCGTATGCTTTCTTTTTTGGAAACTCTACGAAACTGAGAAAACAATCAAAGTAGGAGATTCTATCACTAGGAAACTCTCACGTGCCTCATTTCCATTTTGTGAGTGGTTTAGGGTTAAGGGTTTAGGGTTTAGGGTTTAGGGTTTTCTGAGAACAATGTGTATATTTTGCTAGACCTCTAGGAATTAGGGTTTACGGTTTAGGGTTTTGTGGGAACATTGTGTATGTTTTGCTAGACCTCTATTTACATCTCGTTTAACCTCAACAGCAAACATGACTTGATTCGTATGCTTTCTTTTTTGGAAACTCTACGAAACTGAAAAACAATCAAACTAGGAGATTCAATCACTTGGAGACTCTCACGTGCCTCATGTGCATTTTGTGAGTGGTTTAGGGTTAAGGGTTTAGGGTTTAAGGTTTAGTGTTTTGTGAGAACATTGTGTATATTTTGTTAGACCTCTAGGAATTAGGGTTTACGGTTTAGGGTTTTGTGGGAACATTGTGTATGTTTTGCTAGACCTCTATTTACATCTCGTGTAACCTCAATCGCAAACATGACTTGATTCGTATGCTTTCTTTTTTGGAAACTCTACGAAACTGAAAAAACAATCAAAGTAGGAGATTCTATCACTAGGAAACTCTCACGTGCCTCATTTCCATTTTGTGAGTGGTTTAGGGTTAAGGGTTTAGGGTTTAGGGTTTAGGGTTTTGTGAGAACAATGTGTATATTTTGCTAGACCTCTAGGAATTAGGGTTTACGGTTTAGGGTTTTGTGGGAACATTGTGTATGTTTTGCTAGACCTCTATTTATATCTCGTTTAACCTCAACAGCAAACATGACTTGATTCGTATGCTTTCTTTTTTGGAAACTCTACGAAACTGAAAAACAATCAAACTAGGAGATTCAATCACTTGGAGACTCTCACGTGCCTCATGTGCATTTTGTGAGTGGTTTAGGGTTAAGGGTTTAGGGTTTAAGGTTTAGTGTTTTGTGAGAACATTGTGTATATTTTGTTAGACCTCTAGGAATTAGGGTTTACGGTTTAGGATTTTGTGGGAACATTGTGTATGTTTTGCTAGACCTCTATTTATATCTCGTTTAACCTCAATAGCAAACATGACTTGATTCGTATGCTTTCTTTTTTGGAAACTCTACGAAACTGAAAAACAATCAAACTAGGAGATTAGGAAACTCTCACGTGCCTCATTTCCATTTTGTGAGTGGTTTAGGGTTAAGGGTTTAGGGTTTAGGGTTTAGGGTTTTCTGAGAACAATGTGTATATTTTGCTACACCTCTAGGAATTAGGGTTTACGGTTTAGGGTTTTGTGGGAACATTGTGTATGTTTTGCTAGACCTCTATTTACATCTCGTTTAACCTCATTAGCAAACATGACTTGATTCGTATGCTTTCTTTTTTGGAAACTCAACGAAACTGAAAAAACAATCAAACTAGGAGATTCAATCATTAGGAAACTCTCACGTGCGTCATTTCCATTTTGTGAGTGGTTTAGGGTTAAGGTTTTAGGGTTTAGGGTTTAGTGTTTTGTGAGAACAATGTGTATATTTTGCTAGACCTCTAGGAATTAGGGTTTACGATTTAGGGTTTTGTGGGAACATTGTGTATGTTTTGCTAGACCTCTATTTAGATCTCGTTTAACCTCAATAGCAAACATGACTTGATTCGTATGCTTTCTTTTTTGGAAACTCTACGAAACTGAAAAAACAATCAAAGTAGGAGATTCTATCACTAGGAAACTCTCACGTGCCTCATTTCCATTTTGTGAGTGGTTTAGGGTTAAGGGTTTAGGGTTTAGGGTTTAGGGTTTTCTGAGAACAATGTGTATATTTTGCTAGACCTCTAGGAATTAGGGTTTACGGTTTAGGGTTTTGTGGGAACATTGTGTATGTTTTGCTAGACCTCTGTTTACATCTCGTTTAACCTCAATTGCAAACATGACTTGATTCGTATGCTTTCTTTTTTGGAAACTCTACGAAACTGAAAAACAATCAAACTAGGAGATTCAATCACTTGGAGACTCTCACGTGCCTCATGTGCATTTTGTGAGTGGTTTAGGGTTAAGGGTTTAGGGTTTAAGGTTTAGTGTTTTGTGAGAACATTGTGTATATTTTGCTAGACCTCTAGGAATTAGAGTTTACGGTTTAGGGTTTTGTGGGAACATTGTGTATGTTTTGCTAGACCTCTGTTTACATCTCGTTTAACCTCAATTGCAAACATGACTTGATTCGTATGCTTTCTTTTTTGGAAACTCTACGAAACTGAAAAAACAATCAAACTAGGAGATTCAATCACTTGGAGACTCTCACGTGCCTCATGTGCATTTTGTGAGTGGTTTAGGGTGAATGGTTTAGGGTTTAGGGTTTAGTGTTTTGTGAGAATAATGTGTATATTTTGCTAGACCTCTAGGAATTAGGGTTTACGGTTTAGGGTTTTGTGGGCACATTGTGTATGTTTTGCTAGATCTCTGTTTACATCTCGTTTAACCTCAATTGCAAACATGACTTTATTCGTATGCTTTCCTTTTTGGAAACTCTACGAAACTGAAAAACAATCAAACTAGGAGATTCAATCACTTGGAGACTCTCACGTGCCTCATGTGCATTTTGTGAGTGGTTTAGGGTTAAGGGTTTAGGGTTTAGGGTTTTCTGAGAACAATGTGTATATTTTGCTAGACCTCTAGGAATTAGGGTTTACGGTTTAGGGTTTTGTGGGAAAATAGTGTATGTTTTGCTAGACCTCTATTTACATCTCGTTTAACCTCAACAGCAAACATGACTTGATTCGTATGCTTTCTTTTTTGGAAACTTTACGAAACTGAAAAAGAATCCAACTAGGAGATTCAATCAATAAGAGACTCACACATGCCTCATTAGCATTTTATGAGTGGTTCAGGGTTTACGTTTAGGGTTTTCTGAGAACAATGTGTATGTTTTGCTAGTCCTCTACGAATTAGTGTTTAGAGTTTAGGTTTAGAGTTTTGTGAGAATAATGTGTATCTTTTGCTAGACCTCTAGGAATTAGGGTTTACGGTTTAGTGTTTTGTGAGAACATTGTGTATGTTTTTGCTAGATCTCTGTTTACATCTCGTTTAACCTCAATTGCAAACATGACTTGATTCGTATGCTTTCTTTTTTGGAAACTCTACGAAACTGAAAAACAATCAAACTAGGAGATTCAATCACTTGGAGACTCTCACGTGCCTCATGTGCATTTTGTGAGTGGTTTAGGGTGAATGGTTTAGGGTTTAGTGTTTTGTGAGAATAATGTGTATATTTTGCTAGACCTCTAGGAATTAGGGTTTACGGTTTAGGGTTTTGTGGGCACATTGTGTATGTTTTGCTAGACCTCTATTTACATCTCGTGTAACCTCAATAGCAAACATGACTTGATTCGTATGCTTTCTTTTTTGGAAACTCAACGAAACTGAAAAAACAATCAAACTAGGAGATTCAATCATTAGGAAACTCTCGCGTGCGTCATTTCCATTTTGTGAGTGGTTTAGGGTTAAGGGTTTAGGGTTTAGGGTTTAGGGTTTTCTGAGAACAATGTGTATATTTTGCTAGACCTCTAGGAATTAGGGTTTACGGTTTAGGGTTTTGTGGGAACATTGTGTATGTTTTGCTAGACCTCTATTTACATCTCGTTTAACCTCAACAGCAAACATGACTTGATTCGTATGCTTTCTTTTTTGGAAACTTTACGAAACTGAAAAACAATCAAACTAGGAGATTCAAT
The DNA here is from genome assembly GCA_964056655.1 of Arabis hirsuta. NCBI lineage: Eukaryota > Viridiplantae > Streptophyta > Magnoliopsida > Brassicales > Brassicaceae > Arabis > Arabis hirsuta. Next base: position 19,678,681 of record OZ053303.1, read on the forward strand.
CAATAAGAGACTCACACATGCCTCATTTGCATTTTATGAGTGGTTTAGGGTTTACGTTTAGGGTTTTATGAGAACAATGTGTATGTTTTGCTAGTCCTCTACGAATTAGTGTTTATAGTTTACGTTTAGAGTTTTGTGAGAATAATGTGTATCTTTTGCTAGACCTCTAGGAATTAGGGTTTACGGTTTAGGGTTTTGTGAGAACATTGTGTATGTTTTGCTAGATCTCTGTTTACATCTCGTTTAACCTCAATTGCAAACATGACTTGATTCGTATGCTTTCTTTTTTGGAAACTCTACGAAACTGAAAAACAATCAAACTAGGAGATTCAATCACTTGGAGACTCTCACGTGCCTCATGTGCATTTTGTGAGTGGTTTAGGGTTAAGGGTTTAGGGTTTAAGGTTTAGTGTTTTGTGAGAACATTGTGTATATTTTGCTAGACCTCTAGGAATTAGGGTTTACGGTTTAGGGTTTTGTGGGAACATTGTGTATGTTTTGCTAGACCTCTATTTACATCTCGTGTAACCTCAATAGCAAACATGACTTGATTCGTATGCTTTCTTTTTTGGAAACTCTACGAAACTGAAAAAACAATCAAACTAGGAGATTCAATCATTAGGAAACTCTCACGTGCGTCATTTCCATTTTGTGAGTGGTTTAGGGTTAAGGGTTTAGGGTTTAGGGTTTAGGGTTTTCTGAGAACAATGTGTATATTTTGCTAGACCTCTAGGAATTAGGGTTTACGGTTTAGGGTTTTGTGGGAACATTGTGTATGTTTTGCTAGACCTCTATTTATATCTCGTTTAACCTCAATAGCAAACATGACTTGATTCGTATGCTTTCTTTTTTGGAAACTCTACGAAACTGAAAAACAATCAAACTAGGAGATTCAATCACTTGGAGACTCTCACGTGCCTCATTTCCATTTTGTGAGTGGTTTAGGGTTAAGGGTTTAGGGTTTTCTGAGAACAATGTGTATATTTTGCTAGACCTCTAGGAATTAGGGTTTACGGTTTAGGGTTTTGTGGGAACATTGTGTATGTTTTGCTAGACCTCTATTTATATCTCGTTTAACCTCAATAGCAAACATGACTTGATTCGTATGCTTTCTTTTTTGGAAACTCAAAGAAACTGAAAAAACAATCAAACTAGGAGATTCAATCATTAGGAAACTCTCACGTGCGTCATTTCCATTTTGTGAGTGGTTTAGGGTTAAGGGTTTAGGGTTTAGAGTTTAGGGTTTTCAGAGAACAATGTGTATATTTTGCTAGACCTCTAGGAATTAGGGTTTACGGTTTAGGATTTTGTGGGAACATTGTGTATGTTTTGCTAGACCTCTATTTATATCTCGTTTAACCTCAATAGCAAACATGACTTGATTCGTATGCTTTCTTTTTTGGAAACTCTACGAAACTGAAAAACAATCAAACTAGGAGATTAGGAAACTCTCACGTGCCTCATTTCCATTTTGTGAGTGGTTTAGGGTTAAGGGTTTAGGGTTTTCTGAGAACAATGTGTATATTTTGCTACACCTCTAGTAATTAGGGTTTACGGTTTAGGGTTTTGTGGGAACATTGTGTATGTTTTGCTAGACCTCTATTTACATCTCTTTTAACCTCATTAGCAAACATGACTTGATTCGTATGCTTTTTTTTTTGGAAACTCAACGAAACTGAAAAAACAATCAAACTAGGAGATTCAATCATTAGGAAACTCTCACGTGCGTCATTTCCATTTTGTGAGTGGTTTAGGGTTAAGGTTTTAGGGTTTAGGGTTTAGTGTTTTGTGAGAACAATGTGTATATTTTGCTAGACCTCTAGGAATTAGGGTTTACGATTTAGGGTTTTGTGGGAACATTGTGTATGTTTTGCTAGACCTCTATTTAGATCTCGTTTAACCTCAATAGCAAACATGACTTGATTCGTATGCTTTCTTTTTTGGAAACTCTACGAAACTGAAAAAACAATCAAAGTAGGAGATTCTATCACTAGGAAACTCTCACGTGCCTCATTTCCATTTTGTGAGTGGTTTAGGGTTAAGGGTTTAGGGTTTAGGGTTTAGGGTTTTCTGAGAACAATGTGTATATTTTGCTAGACCTCTAGGAATTAGGGTTTACGGTTTAGGGTTTTGTGGGAACATTGTGTATGTTTTGCTAGACCTCTGTTTACATCTCGTTTAACCTCAATTGCAAACATGACTTGATTCGTATGATTTCTTTTTTGGAAACTCTACGAAACTGAAAAACAATCAAACTAGGAGATTCAATCACTTGGAGACTCTCACGTGCCTCATGTGCATTTTGTGAGTGGTTTAGGGTTAAAGGTTTAGGGTTTAGGGTTTAGTGTTTTGTGAGAACAATGTGTATATTTTGCTAGACCTCTAGGAATTAGGGTTTACGGTTTAGGGTTTTGTGGGAACATTGTGTATGTTTTGCTAGACCTCTATTTACATCTCGTGTAACCTCAATAGCAAACATGACTTGATTCGTATGCTTTCTTTTTTGGAAACTCAACGAAACTGAAAAACAATCAAACTAGGAGATTCAATCACTAGGAAACTCTCACGTGCCTCATTTCCATTTTGTGAGTGGTTTAGGGTTAAGGGTTTAGGGTTTAGGGTTTTCTGAGAACAATGTGTATATTTTGCTAGACCTCTAGGAATTAGGGTTTACGGTTTAGGGTTTTGTGAGAACATTGTGTATGTTTTGCTAGATCTCTGTTTACATCTCGTTTAACCTCAATTGCAAACATGACTTGATTGGTATTCTTTCTTTTTTGGAAACTCTACGAAACTGAAAAACAATCAAACTAGGAGATTCAATCACTTGGAGATTCTCACATGCCTCATGTGCATTTTGTGAGTGGTTTAGGGTTAAGGGTTTAAGGTTTAAGGTTTAGTGTTTTGTGAGAACATTGTGTATATTTTGCTAGACCTCTAGGAATTAGGGTTTACGGTTTAGGGTTTTGTGGGAACATTGTGTATGTTTTGCTAGACCTCTATTTACATCTCGTGTAACCTCAATAGCAAACATGACTTGATTCGTATGCTTTCTTTTTTGGAAACTCAACGAAACTGAAAAATCAATCAAACTAGGAGATTCAATCATTAGGAAACTCTCACGTGCGTCATTTCCATTTTGTAAGTGGTTTAGGGTTAAGGGTTTAGGGTTTAGGGTTTAGAGTTTTGTGAGAACAATGTGTATATTTTGCTAGACCTCTAGGAATTAGGGTTTACGGTTTAGGATTTTGTGGGAACATTGTGTATGTTTTGCTAGACCTCTATTTATATCTCGTTTAACCTCAATAGCAAACATGACTTGATTCGTATGCTTTCTTTTTTGGAAACTCTACGAAACTGAAAAACAATCAAACTAGGAGATTCAATCACTAGGAAACTCTCACGTGCCTCATTTCCATTTTGTGAGTGGTTTAGGGTTAAGGGTTTAGGGTTTAGGGTTTAGGGTTTTCTGAGAACAATGTGTATATTTTGCTAGACCTCTAGGAATTAGGGTTTACGGTTTAGGGTTTTGTGGGAACATTGTGTATGTTTTGCTAGACCTCTATTTACATCTCGTTTAACCTCAACAGCAAACATGACTTGATTCGTATGCTTTCTTTTTTGGAAACTCTACGAAACTGAAAAACAATCAAACTAGGAGATTCAATCACTTGGAGACTCTCACGTGCCTCATGTGCATTTTGTGAGTGGTTTAGGGTTAAGGGTTTAGGGTTTAGAGTTTAGGGTTTTCAGAGAACAATGTGTATATTTTGCTAGACCTCTAGGAATTAGGGTTTACGGTTTAGGGTTTTGTGGGAACATTGTGTATGTTTTGCTAGACCTCTATTTACATCTCGTGTAACCTCAATAGCAAACATGACTTGATTCGTATGCTTTCTTTTTTGGAAACTCTACGAAACTGAAAAAACAATCAAACTAGGAGATTCAATCATTAGGAAACTCTCACGTGCGTCATTTCCATTTTGTGAGTGGTTTAGGGTTAAGGGTTTAGGGTTTAGGGTTTAGGGTTTTCTGAGAACAATGTGTATATTTTGCTAGACCTCTAGGAATTAGGGTTTACGGTTTAGGGTTTTGTGGGAACATTGTGTATGTTTTGCTAGACCTCTATTTATATCTCGTTTAACCTCAATAGCAAACATGACTTGATTCGTATGCTTTCTTTTTTGGAAACTCTACGAAACTGAAAAACAATCAAACTAGGAGATTCAATCACTTGGAGACTCTCACGTGCCTCATTTCCATTTTGTGAGTGGTTTAGGGTTAAGGGTTTAGGGTTTTCTGAGAACAATGTGTATATTTTGCTAGACCTCTAGGAATTAGGGTTTACGGTTTAGGGTTTTGTGGGAACATTGTGTATGTTTTGCTAGACCTCTATTTATATCTCGTTTAACCTCAATAGCAAACATGACTTGATTCGTATGCTTTCTTTTTTGGAAACTCAAAGAAACTGAAAAAACAATCAAACTAGGAGATTCAATCATTAGGAAACTCTCACGTGCGTCATTTCCATTTTGTGAGTGGTTTAGGGTTAAGGGTTTAGGGTTTAGAGTTTAGGGTTTTCAGAGAACAATGTGTATATTTTGCTAGACCTCTAGGAATTAGGGTTTACGGTTTAGGATTTTGTGGGAACATTGTGTATGTTTTGCTAGACCTCTATTTATATCTCGTTTAACCTCAATAGCAAACATGACTTGATTCGTATGCTTTCTTTTTTGGAAACTCTACGAAACTGAAAAACAATCAAACTAGGAGATTAGGAAACTCTCACGTGCCTCATTTCCATTTTGTGAGTGGTTTAGGGTTAAGGGTTTAGGGTTTTCTGAGAACAATGTGTATATTTTGCTACACCTCTAGTAATTAGGGTTTACGGTTTAGGGTTTTGTGGGAACATTGTGTATGTTTTGCTAGACCTCTATTTACATCTCTTTTAACCTCATTAGCAAACATGACTTGATTCGTATGCTTTTTTTTTTGGAAACTCAACGAAACTGAAAAAACAATCAAACTAGGAGATTCAATCATTAGGAAACTCTCACGTGCGTCATTTCCATTTTGTGAGTGGTTTAGGGTTAAGGTTTTAGGGTTTAGGGTTTAGTGTTTTGTGAGAACAATGTGTATATTTTGCTAGACCTCTAGGAATTAGGGTTTACGATTTAGGGTTTTGTGGGAACATTGTGTATGTTTTGCTAGACCTCTATTTAGATCTCGTTTAACCTCAATAGCAAACATGACTTGATTCGTATGCTTTCTTTTTTGGAAACTCTACGAAACTGAAAAAACAATCAAAGTAGGAGATTCTATCACTAGGAAACTCTCACGTGCCTCATTTCCATTTTGTGAGTGGTTTAGGGTTAAGGGTTTAGGGTTTAGGGTTTAGGGTTTTCTGAGAACAATGTGTATATTTTGCTAGACCTCTAGGAATTAGGGTTTACGGTTTAGGGTTTTGTGGGAACATTGTGTATGTTTTGCTAGACCTCTGTTTACATCTCGTTTAACCTCAATTGCAAACATGACTTGATTCGTATGATTTCTTTTTTGGAAACTCTACGAAACTGAAAAACAATCAAACTAGGAGATTCAATCACTTGGAGACTCTCACGTGCCTCATGTGCATTTTGTGAGTGGTTTAGGGTTAAAGGTTTAGGGTTTAGGGTTTAGTGTTTTGTGAGAACAATGTGTATATTTTGCTAGACCTCTAGGAATTAGGGTTTACGGTTTAGGGTTTTGTGGGAACATTGTGTATGTTTTGCTAGACCTCTATTTACATCTCGTGTAACCTCAATAGCAAACATGACTTGATTCGTATGCTTTCTTTTTTGGAAACTCAACGAAACTGAAAAACAATCAAACTAGGAGATTCAATCACTAGGAAACTCTCACGTGCCTCATTTCCATTTTGTGAGTGGTTTAGGGTTAAGGGTTTAGGGTTTAGGGTTTTCTGAGAACAATGTGTATATTTTGCTAGACCTCTAGGAATTAGGGTTTACGGTTTAGGGTTTTGTGAGAACATTGTGTATGTTTTGCTAGATCTCTGTTTACATCTCGTTTAACCTCAATTGCAAACATGACTTGATTGGTATTCTTTCTTTTTTGGAAACTCTACGAAACTGAAAAACAATCAAACTAGGAGATTCAATCACTTGGAGATTCTCACATGCCTCATGTGCATTTTGTGAGTGGTTTAGGGTTAAGGGTTTAAGGTTTAAGGTTTAGTGTTTTGTGAGAACATTGTGTATATTTTGCTAGACCTCTAGGAATTAGGGTTTACGGTTTAGGGTTTTGTGGGAACATTGTGTATGTTTTGCTAGACCTCTATTTACATCTCGTGTAACCTCAATAGCAAACATGACTTGATTCGTATGCTTTCTTTTTTGGAAACTCAACGAAACTGAAAAATCAATCAAACTAGGAGATTCAATCATTAGGAAACTCTCACGTGCGTCATTTCCTTTTTGTAAGTGGTTTAGGGTTAAGGGTTTAGGGTTTAGGGTTTAGAGTTTTGTGAGAACAATGTGTATATTTTGCTAGACCTCTAGGAATTAGGGTTTACGGTTTAGGATTTTGTGGGAACATTGTGTATGTTTTGCTAGACCTCTATTTATATCTCGTTTAACCTCAATAGCAAACATGACTTGATTCGTATGCTTTCTTTTTTGGAAACTCTACGAAACTGAAAAACAATCAAACTAGGAGATTCAATCACTAGGAAACTCTCACGTGCCTCATTTCCATTTTGTGAGTGGTTTAGGGTTAAGGGTTTAGGGTTTAGGGTTTAGGGTTTTCTGAGAACAATGTGTATATTTTGCTAGACCTCTAGGAATTAGGGTTTACGGTTTAGGGTTTTGTGGGAACATTGTGTATGTTTTGCTAGACCTCTATTTACATCTCGTTTAACCTCAACAGCAAACATGACTTGATTCGTATGCTTTCTTTTTTGGAAACTCTACGAAACTGAAAAACAATCAAACTAGGAGATTCAATCACTTGGAGACTCTCACGTGCCTCATGTGCATTTTGTGAGTGGTTTAGGGTTAAGGGTTTAGGGTTTAGAGTTTAGGGTTTTCAGAGAACAATGTGTATATTTTGCTAGACCTCTAGGAATTAGGGTTTACGGTTTAGGATTTTGTGGGAACATTGTGTATGTTTTGCTAGACCTCTATTTATATCTCGTTTAACCTCAATAGCAAACATGACTTGATTCGTATGCTTTCTTTTTTGGAAACTCAACAAAACTGAAAAAACAATCAAACTAGGAGATTCAATCATTAGGAAACTCTCACGTGCGTCATTTCCATTTTGTGAGTGGTTTAGGGTTAAGGGTTTAGGGTTTAGAGTTTAGGGTTTTCTGAGAACAATGTGTATATTTTGCTAGACCTCTAGGAATTAGGGTTTACGGTTTAGGATTTTGTGGGAACATTATGTATGTTTTGCGAGACCTCTATTTATATCTCGTTTAACCTCAATAGCAAACATGACTTGATTCGTATGCTTTCTTTTTTGGAAACTCTACGAAACTGAAAAACAATCAAACTAGGAGATTCAATCACTAGGAAACTCTCACGTGCCTCATTTCCATTTTGTGGGTGGTTTAGGGTTAAGGGTTTAGGGTTTAGGGTTTAGGGTTTAGGGTTTTGTGAGAACAATGTGTATATTTTGCTAGACCTCTAGGAATTAGGGTTTACGGTTTAGGGTTTTGTGGGAACATTGTGTATGTTTTGCTAGATCTCTGTTTACATCTCGTTTAACCTCAATTGCAAACATGACTTGATTCGTATGCTTTCTTTTTTGGAAACTCTACGAAACTGAAAAACAATCAAACTAGGAGATTCAATCACTTGGAGACTCTCACGTGCCTCATGTGCATTTTGTGAGTGGTTTAGGGTTAAAGGTTTAGGGTTTAGGGTTTAGTGTTTTGTGAGAACAATGTGTATATTTTGCTAGACCTCTAGGAATTAGGGTTTACGATTTAGGGTTTTGTGGGAACATTGTGTATGTTTTGCTAGACGTCTATTTAGATCTCGTTTAACCTCAATAGCAAACATGACTTGATTCGTATGCTTTCTTTTTTGGAAACTCTACGAAACTGAAAAAACAATCAAAGTAGGAGATTCTATCACTAGGAAACTCTCACGTGCCTCATTTCCATTTTGTGAGTGGTTTAGGGTTAAGGGTTTAGGGTTTAGGGTTTAGGGTTTTCTGAGAACAATGTGTATATTTTGCTAGACCTCTAGGAATTAGGGTTTACGGTTTAGGGTTTTGTGGGAACATTGTGTATGTTTTGCTAGACCTCTGTTTACATCTCGTTTAACCTCAATTGCAAACATGACTTGATTCGTATGCTTTCTTTTTTGGAAACTCTACGAAACTGAAAAACAATCAAACTAGGAGATTCAATCACTTGGAGACTCTCACGTGCCTCATGTGCATTTTGTGAGTGGTTTAGGGTTAAGGGTTTAGGGTTTAAGGTTTAGTGTTTTGTGAGAACATTGTGTATATTTTGCTAGACCTCTAGGAATTAGAGTTTACGGTTTAGGGTTTTGTGGGAACATTGTGTATGTTTTGCTAGACCTCTGTTTACATCTCGTTTAACCTCAATTGCAAACATGACTTGATTCGTATGCTTTCTTTTTTGGAAACTCTACGAAACTGAAAAACAATCAAACTAGGAGATTCAATCACTTGGAGACTCTCACGTGCCTCATGTGCATTTTGTGAGTGGTTTAGGGTGAATGGTTTAGGGTTTAGGGTTTAGTGTTTTGTGAGAACAATGTGTATATTTTGCTAGACCTCTAGGAATTAGGGTTTACGATTTAGGGTTTTGTGGGAACATTGTGTATGTTTTGCTAGACCTCTATTTAGATCTCGTTTAACCTCAATAGCAAACATGACTTGATTCGTATGCTTTCTTTTTTGGAAACTCTACGAAACTGAAAAAACAATCAAAGTAGGAGATTCTATCACTAGGAAACTCTCACGTGCCTCATTTCCATTTTGTGAGTGGTTTAGGGTTAAGGGTTTAGGGTTTAGGGTTTAGGGTTTTCTGAGAACAATGTGTATATTTTGCTAGACCTCTAGGAATTAGGGTTTACGGTTTAGGGTTTTGTGGGAACATTGTGTATGTTTTGCTAGACCTCTATTTACATCTCGTTTAACCTCAACAGCAAACATGACTTGATTCGTATGCTTTCTTTTTTGGAAACTCTACGAAACTGAAAAACAATCAAACTAGGAGATTCAATCACTTGGAGACTCTCACGTGCCTCATGTGCATTTTGTGAGTGGTTTAGGGTTAAGGGTTTAGGGTTTAAGGTTTAGTGTTTTGTGAGAACATTGTGTATATTTTGTTAGACCTCTAGGAATTAGGGTTTACGGTTTAGGGTTTTGTGAGAACATTGTGTATGTTTTGCTAGACCTCTATTTACATCTCGTGTAACCTCAATCGCAAACATGACTTGATTCGTATGCTTTCTTTTTTGGAAACTCAACGAAACTGAAAAAACAATCAAACTAGGAGATTCAATCATTAGGAAACTCTCACGTGCGTCATTTCCATTTTGTGAGTGGTTTAGGGTAAAGGGTTTAGGGTTTAGGGTTTAGGGTTTTCTGAGAACAATGTGTATATTTTGCTAGACCTCTAGGAATTAGGGTTTACGGTTTAGGGTTTTGTGGGAACATTGTGTATGTTTTGCTAGACCTCTATTTATATCTCCTTTAACCTCAATAGCAAACATGACTTGATTCGTATGCTTTCTTTTTTGGAAACTCAACAAAACTGAAAAAACAATCAAACTAGGAGATTCAATCATTAGGAAACTCTCACGTGCGTCATTTCCATTTTGTGAGTGGTTTAGGGTTAAGGGTTTGGGGTTTAGAGTTTAGGGTTATCTGAGAACAATGTGTATATTTTGCTAGACCTCTAGGAATTAGGGTTTACGGTTTAGGATTTTGTGGGAACATTATGTATGTTTTGCGAGACCTCTATTTATATCTCGTTTAACCTCAATAGCAAACATGACTTGATTCGTATGCTTTCTTTTTTTGAAACTCTACGAAACTGAAAAACAATCAAACTAGGAGATTCAATCACTAGGAAACTCTCACGTGCCTCATTTCCATTTTGTGGGTGGTTTAGGGTTAAGAGTGTAGGGTTTAGGGTTTTGTGAGAACAATGTGTATATTTTGCTAGACCTCTAGGAATTAGGGTTTACGGTTTAGGGTTTTGTGGGAACATTGTGTATGTTTTGCTAGATCTCTGTTTACATCTCGTTTAACCTCAATTGCAAACATGACTTGATTCGTATGCTTTCTTTTTTGGAAACTCTACGAAACTGAAAAACAATCAAACTAGGAGATTCAATCACTTGGAGACTCTCACGTGCCTCATGTGCATTTTGTGAGTGGTTTAGGGTCAAAGGTTTAGGGTTTAGGGTTTAGTGTTTTGTGAGAACAATGTGTATATTTTGCTAGACCTCTAGGAATTAGGGTTTACGATTTAGGGTTTTGTGGGAACATTGTGTATGTTTTGCTAGACCTCTATTTAGATCTCGTTTAACCTCAATAGCAAACATGACTTGATTCGTATGCTTTCTTTTTTGGAAACTCTACGAAACTGAAAAAACAATCAAAGTAGGAGATTCTATCACTAGGAAACTCTCACGTGCCTCATTTCCATTTTGTGAGTGGTTTAGGGTTAAGGGTTTAGGGTTTAGGGTTTAGGGTTTTCTGAGAACAATGTGTATATTTTGCTAGACCTCTAGGAATTAGGGTTTACGGTTTAGGGTTTTGTGGGAACATTGTGTATGTTTTGCTAGACCTCTGTTTACATCTCGTTTAACCTCAATTGCAAACATGACTTGATTCGTATGCTTTCTTTTTTGGAAACTCTACGAAACTGAAAAACAATCAAACTAGGAGATTCAATCACTTGGAGACTCTCACGTGCCTCATGTGCATTTTGTGAGTGGTTTAGGGTTAAGGGTTTAGGGTTTAAGGTTTAGTGTTTTGTGAGAACATTGTGTATATTTTGCTAGACCTCTTGGAATTAGAGTTTACGGTTTAGGGTTTTGTGGGAACATTGTGTATGTTTTGCTAGACCTCTGTTTACATCTCGTTTAACCTCAATTGCAAACATGACTTGATTCGTATGCTTTCTTTTTTGGAAACTCTACGAAACTGAAAAACAATCAAACTAGGAGATTCAATCACTTGGAGACTCTCACGTGCCTCATGTGCATTTTGTGAGTGGTTTAGGGTGAATGGTTTAGGGTTTAGGGTTTAGTGTTTTGTGAGAATAATGTGTATATTTTGCTAGACCTCTAGGAATTAGGGTTTACGGTTTAGGGTTTTGTGGGCACATTGTGTATGTTTTGCTAGATCTCTGTTTACATCTCGTTTAACCTCAATTGCAAACATGACTTTATTCGTATGCTTTCCTTTTTGGAAACTCTACGAAACTGAAAAACAATCAAACTAGGAGATTCAATCACTTGGAGACTCTCACGTGCCTCATGTGCATTTTGTGAGTGGTTTAGGGTTAAGGGTTTAGGGTTTAGGGTTTAGGGTTTTCTGAGAACAATGTGTATATTTTGCTAGACCTCTAGGAATTAGGGTTTACGGTTTAGGGTTTTGTGGGAAAATTGTGTATGTTTTGCTAGACCTCTATTTAGATCTCGTTTAACCTCAATAGCAAACATGACTTGATTCGTATGCTTTCTTTTTTGGAAACTCAACGAAACTGAAAAAACAATCAAACTAGGAGATTCAATCATTAGGAAACTCTCACGTGCGTCATTTCCATTTTGTGAGTGGTTTAGGGTTAAGGGTTTAGGAATTAGAGTTTAGGGTTTTCCGAGAACAATGTGTATATTTTGCTAGACCTCTAGGAATTAGGGTTTACGGTTTAGGGTTTTGTGAGAACATTGTGTATGTTTTGCTAGACCTCTATTTACATCTCGTGTAACCTCAATCGCAAACATGACTTGATTCGTATGCTTTCTTTTTTGGAAACTTAACGAAACTGAAAAAACAATCAAACTAGGAGATTCAATCATTAGGAAACTCTCACGTGCGTCATTTCCATTTTGTGAGTGGTTTAGGGTAAAGGGTTTAGGGTTTAGGGTTTAGGGTTTTCTGAGAACAATGTGTATATTTTGCTAGACCTCTAGGAATTAGGGTTTACGGTTTAGGGTTTTGTGGGAACATTGTGTATGTTTTGCTAGACCTCTATTTATATCTCGTTTAACCTCAATAGCAAACATGACTTGATTCGTATGCTTTCTTTTTTGGAAACTCAACAAAACTGAAAAAACAATCAAACTAGGAGATTCAATCATTAGGAAACTCTCACGTGCGTCATTTCCATTTTGTGAGTGGTTTAGGGTAAAGGGTTTAGGGTTTAGGGTTTTCTGAGAACAATGTGTATATTTTGCTAGACCTCTAGGAATTAGGGTTTACGGTTTAGGGTTTTGTGAGAACATTGTGTATGTTTTGCTAGATCTCTGTTTACATCTCGTTTAACCTCAATTGCAAACATGACTTGATTCGTATTCTTTCTTTTTTGGAAACTCTACGAAATTGAAAAACAATCAAACTAGGAGATTCAATCACTTGGAGACTCTCACGTGCCTCATGTGCATTTTGTGAGTGGTTTAGGGTTAAGGGTTTAGGGTTTAAGGTTTAGTGTTTTGTGAGAACATTGTGTATATTTTGCTAGACCTCTAGGAATTAGGGTTTACGGTTTAGGGTTTTGTGGGAACATTGTGTATGTTTTGCTAGACCTCTATTTACATCTCGTGTAACCTCAATCGCAAACATGACTTGATTCGTATGCTTTCTTTTTTGGAAACTCAACGAAACTGAAAAAACAATCAAACTAGGAGATTCAATCATTAGGAAACTCTCACGTGCGTCATTTCCATTTTGTGAGTGGTTTAGGGTAAAGGGTTTAGGGTTTAGGGTTTAGGGTTTTCTGAGAACAATGTGTATATTTTGCTAGACCTCTAGGAATTAGGGTTTACGGTTTAGGGTTTTGTGGGAACATTGTGTATGTTTTGCTAGACCTCTATTTATATCTCGTTTAACCTCAATAGCAAACATGACTTGATTCGTATGCTTTCTTTTTTGGAAACTCAACAAAACTGAAAAAACAATCAAACTAGGAGATTCAATCATTAGGAAACTCTCACGTGCGTCATTTCCATTTTGTGAGTGGTTTAGGGTTAAGGGTTTAGGGTTTAGAGTTTAGGGTTTTCTGAGAACAATGTGTATATTTTGCTAGACCTCTAGGAATTAGGGTTTACGGTTTAGGATTTTGTGGGAACATTATGTATGTTTTGCGAGACCTCTATTTATATCTCGTTTAACCTCAATAGCAAACATGACTTGATTCGTATGCTTTCTTTTTTTGAAACTCTACGAAACTGAAAAACAATCAAACTAGGAGATTCAATCACTAGGAAACTCTCACGTGCCTCATTTCCATTTTGTGGGTGGTTTAGGGTTAAGAGTGTAGGGTTTAGGGTTTTGTGAGAACAATGTGTATATTTTGCTAGACCTCTAGGAATTAGGGTTTACGGTTTAGGGTTTTGTGGGAACATTGTGTTAAACCGGATCAGTAAGATTACGGTTTATTGATCATGACTTGATGATCACGTTAATTCTGAACGGTTCAGAATGTTGAATAAACATTCTAGAAGCTGCTGTGCAAGTTATGGAATCAAGAAATAGCTGTTAGGATTCAAATAAAGCTGTTGGAGACAAAAAGGGAGGCTGCACGTTTTTACAAGAAGGAGTGCACATACCTTGAGTCTTGTGAGACATTGAGCTGTGTGTGAGTGTCTTGGGGAGTGTGATATCAGTTTAAACTTGTCCCACCTTTATGCATTTCGTGGTTCCTATATATATGTCTTGTAACAACTGATTTTAAGTAATGAGAACTGATTCTTCTCTTCTCTCATTCACATTCTCCATTCTGTTCTAATTCTCCATTTCGATACTTCAATCTATTTCTATTCTCTACATTCCGCAATTCTCACATGGTATCAGAGCTTGTAGTCTTGAATCTGTCTGTTTAAACTATTTCCTTTCTCTTTTAAACACGTTTTTTTCTCTTGTTGCTTTCTTCTGTTCATTGCAAACCAGAACAGATTTCTACCATTTCTGGGTGAAATTGAGCTGTTCTAGTTAAGAATGGAAGGGAATAAGATGATTTCACTACCTGTTGTGCTCAAGGGAGCAGAAAACTATTTGCTTTGGGCGAGAACTGCCAAAGCTGTGTTGTGTGGAAGGAAGCTATGGAGTCATGTTGAGAACTCCAAGGCGCCAACTGTTAAGAACAAAGAAGGAAAGGAGGTTCCATCTGATTCTGAGGCGTGGTTTCAAGAGGATCAGGTGGTACTCTCCACTCTTCAAGGTTCCTTGTCCACCTCTGTACTTGAGGCTTATTCTTACTGTGAAGGAGCTAATGAACTGTGGGACACATTAAAGAATGTGTTTGGAAATGTCTCCAACCTCACCAGGGTGTTTGAGGTTAAACGAGCCATCAACAACCTTTCACAAGGTGATTTGGGGTTCAATGATTTCTTTGGGAAGTTCAGAAGCTTGTGGGCCGAGCTGGAAATGCTAAGACCAGCCACACTTGAAGCTTCCATTCTGAATGAGAGGAGAGAACAAGATAAAGTCTTTGCCCTTCTCATGGTGTTGAATCCAGTGTTTAATGACCTCATCAAGCACTTGCTAAGGGCTGAGAAGCTACCAAGCTTGGATGAAGTATGTGCTCAAATTCAGAAGGAACAAGGCTCATTGGGCTTATTTGGGAGTAAAGGCAGCGAACTGGTCATGGCTAACAAAGGCGAATTGATGGCTGCAAACAAAGGCGCTTATGGGGCAGAAGAAAGAGAGGTGTGGATCTGTGAGCATTGCAAGAAGAAGGGACATCTCAAGAGCAAATGCTGGATACTATACCCTCATCTCAAGCCTAATCATGGGAGAGACCAAAGGAAACCGAGAGCCAATGCAGCTACAAGCTCACACGAAGCTGCTGGGTCATCAATTCAGCCTAATGACAGTGAAGGAGCAGCCATGAGAGCTTCAGCCGAGTATGTGAAGAAATCCGACCTTGACATCCTCATCAAAGCCCTTAAAGAATCTGGTAACCCAATACAAGCCTTTAGTCTTAATGCATTGCATAAACATGATCTAAGAAGTGTTGCTAATCATGTTTTAAGTGATAAACCTCTAATCGTTGATTCTGGTGCAAGCCATCATATGATTAGTGATGCTAAGTTGATGAGTAACATTAAACCGGCTTTAGGGAACGTAATTATTGCAAATGGTGAAAAGGTTAAGATTGAAGGAATTGGGAACCTTAAGTTATTCAATAAGGAATCTAAAGCCTTTTATATGCCATCCTTCACATCCAATCTACTGTCCATTAAGAAAGCCACTTCTGATTTGAATTGTTATGCCATATTCAGTCCTAATGAAGTTTTCTTTCAGGATATTGAGTCAAGTAAGCTCCTTGGGCAAGGAACAACTAAGAATGGTCTCTATGTTCTTGAAGACACTAAACCATCACCTTTATCTAATGCTTTTGTGTTTACTTCTGCTCTTGATAATAATGCATTGTGGCATGCTAGATTAGGCCATCCTCATCATAGAGCTTTAAGTTTGATGTTACCAAATGTTAAGTTTGAGAATAATGCTTGTGAAGCTTGTATTTTGGGTAAACATTGCAAAACTGTTTTTCCCAAATCTTCTACTATTTATGAGAAATGTTTTGATCTAATTCATTCTGATGTGTGGACCTCTCCTTGCATGTCTAGAGAAAATCATAAGTATTTTGTTACTTTCATTGATGAAAAATCAAAATACACTTGGATTACATTATTGCCCTCAAAGGATAGAGTCTTAGAGGCGTTTATTAACTTTCAAAACTATGTGACTAACCACTATAATGCTAAGATCAAAGTTTTGAGATCAGATAATGGAGGGGAGTACACTAGTCAAGCATTCAAACAACATTTGAACAAATACGGCATTGTGCATCAAACAAGCTGTCCCTATACCCCTCAACAGAATGGGGTTGCTGAACGGAAGAACAGGCACCTCATGGAAGTAGCCCGGTCCTTGATGTTCCACATGAACGTGCCTAAGAGATTTTGGGGGGATGCCGTGGTCACGGCCTGTTATTTGATTAACAGGCTGCCCACTAAAGTCCTTCAAGATGTCTCTCCATTTGAGGTATTAAATCTATCCAAACCTTCAATTGATTACCTAAAAGTGTTTGGTTGTGTTTGCTTTGTTTTAATACCAGGAGAACAAAGGAACAAACTCGATGAAAAGAGCACAAAAGGCATGTTCATTGGCTACTCTATCAATCAAAAGGGTTATAAGTGCTACATTCCAGAGACAAGAAGAGTTCTGGTTTCTAGAGATGTCAAGTTCATTGAGACAAGGGGGTTTTATGAAGAAAGGAATTGGGAGAACTTGAAAGACTTATCTCATTTAACCTCTGATCGGGCCGTCACTCTTCGAACCCTCTTGGAGACCTTGCGAGGAGGAAACATGCCAGCCGCATCTCCTTCCCCAACGGCTACTCAAGAACAAATGGGAGCAGAAACCCAAGATGAAGAGGTGGAATCCGAGGCTGAAACTGACACGGAAGTGCACAATGAAGAAATGGGAGAAGGGAACATGGAAGACGTTTACAACATCTCTCCACAGCAACCTGGATCGGATTCTCATGTACTGCCGCAGCCGCATCAGTCGCCGCTTAGTCCGCGGCAGCCGCAGCCCAGTCCTCAGCAACTACATCCTCTTCCGAGCCAACATGATCTCCAGCCTCAATCTGAGCTAGAACAACCTGTTGCTCCCCAAATCAGTGAGCCAGTCCTTCGAAGAAGCCACAGGATAAGGCAGCCCGCATCAAATTGGATCAACACGAGGGTGTATTACAACAACCAGGCTGTTGCTCATCCAATGCAGGCGGTTTGTTCACTAGCTCACGTTCCGAAGGAGTATCAAGTCTTCATTGGAGTTCTGGACAAAGAGGAGATTCCAAAAACGTACGAGGAGGCAACGGAGCTCAAGGTTTGGCGTGATGCAGTTGGTGATGAGAAACAAGCAATGGAAAGAAACCACACTTGGGATGAGGCTGATCTCCCAAGGAAGAAGAAGACAGTGAGTTCCAAATGGGTCTTTACTATCAAATACCATAGCAATGGGGAGATAGAACGGCACAAGGCAAGGCTGGTGGCTAGGGGTTTCACTCAAACGTATGGTGAAGACTATAGAGAAACCTTTGCTCCGGTGGCTAAGCTTCACACCATCAGAGTTGTGTTATCCCTTGCTACGAATTTGGAATGGGAGCTATGGCAGATGGATGTGAAGAATGCATTCCTTCAAGGGGAGTTAGAAGAAGAGGTCTACATGACTCCCCCACCAGGCGTGTTTGTTACCCCGGGCAAAGTGTTGAAGTTGAGGAAAGCAATTTACGGTCTGAAACAGTCACCTAGGGCATGGTACCGAAAGTTGAGCATAACTCTCTTGGACCGCGGATTTAGAAGATCAGAGGCTGATCACACTCTCTTCACCCTTCAAAGCCAAACAGGTATTATAGTCATTCTCATATATGTGGATGATATAATCATCTCTGGGAATGACAAGGTTGGTATTCAAGATACTAAAGATTACTTAAAATCAGTCTTTGATATCAAAGACCTTGGGGAACTAAGGTACTTCCTTGGGATTGAAGTGTGCAGATCAAAGGAAGGTCTCTTCCTTTCCCAAAGGAAGTACATTCGTGATCTTGTGAATGAAACAGGTTTGATGGATGCAAAACCAGCAAGAACACCATTGGAGGATGCCTATAAAGCTAACCAACAGGGGGAGAATGAAGATAGCCTCTTTGAGGATGCAAAGCTCTACCGGCGCTTGGTTGGTAAGCTTATATACCTTACAATAACTCGTCCCGACTTGTGTTTTGCTGTGAACCAGGCGAGCCAACATATGCAAGCTCCAAGACTGTCTCATTGGAAGATGGTGAACCGGATTCTAAGATACATCAAGGGAACTTCAGAACAAGGAATCTGGATGGGTTGCAATGGAAGCTCAGGGATAGTGGGTTATTGCGATGCTGATTGGGCTGGTGATAGAGTAGATAGAAGATCTACTACAGGCTATTGCACGTTCATTGGTGGTAACTTAGTTACATGGAAGAGCAAGAAGCAAAAGGTGGTGGCCTGTTCGAGTGCTGAAGCTGAATATAGAGCAATGAGAAGACTTACAACTGAACTGATGTGGTTGAAGATGCTCCTCACGGATTTGGGCATAGAAACCTCAAAACCAATCACCATGCACTGTGACAATCAATCCGCAATCCACATTGCGTCAAACCAAGTGTTCCATGAAAGGACAAAGCATATAGAGGTGGACTGCCACAAGGTTAGAGAGCAAATGGAGTTAGGAGTGATTCTTCCTTGCTACACAAGAAGCTCGGATCAGTTGGCGGATATATTCACCAAGGCAACAAGCTTGAAGACTTGTGAGTTTATATGTGAGAAGATGGGTCTCATAAGTCTTCCAAGCTCAGAATCCTCTAAGTAAAGAGCTTATACTCTTTTTCCCTAAGTGCGGTTTTGTCCCATTGGGTTTTCCACACTTAGGTTTTTAATGAGGTAAGTTTCTTAACTTCCAAGCTAAGTCTCAAGCTTCCTTATGACTTAGCTTGAGGGGGAGTGTTAAACCGGATCAGTAAGATTACGGTTTATTGATCATGACTTGATGATCACGTTAATTCTGAACGGTTCAGAATGTTGAATAAACATTCTAGAAGCTGCTGTGCAAGTTATGGAATCAAGAAATAGCTGTTAGGATTCAAATAAAGCTGTTGGAGACAAAAAGGGAGGCTGCACGTTTTTACAAGAAGGAGTGCACATACCTTGAGTCTTGTGAGACATTGAGCTGTGTGTGAGTGTCTTGGGGAGTGTGATATCAGTTTAAACTTGTCCCACCTTTATGCATTTCGTGGTTCCTATATATATGTCTTGTAACAACTGATTTTAAGTAATGAGAACTGATTCTTCTCTTCTCTCATTCACATTCTCCATTCTGTTCTAATTCTCCATTTCGATACTTCAATCTATTTCTATTCTCTACATTCCGCAATTCTCACACATTGTGTATGTTTTGCTAGATCTCTGTTTACATCTCGTTTAACCTCAATTGCAAACATGACTTGATTCGTATGCTTTCTTTTTTGGAAACTCTACGAAACTGAAAAACAATCAAACTAGGAGATTCAATCACTTGGAGACTCTCACGTGCCTCATGTGCATTTTGTGAGTGGTTTAGGGTCAAAGGTTTAGGGTTTAGGGTTTAGTGTTTTGTGAGAACAATGTGTATATTTTGCTAGACCTCTAGGAATTAGGGTTTACGATTTAGGGTTTTGTGGGAACATTGTGTATGTTTTGCTAGACCTCTATTTAGATCTCGTTTAACCTCAATAGCAAACATGACTTGATTCGTATGCTTTCTTTTTTGGAAACTCAACGAAACTGAAAAAACAATCAAACTAGGAGATTCAATCATTAGGAAACTCTCACGTGCGTCATTTCCATTTTGTGAGTGGTTTAGGGTTAAGGGTTTAGGGTTTAGAGTTTAGGGTTTTCAGAGAACAATGTGTATATTTTGCTAGACCTCTAGGAATTAGGGTTTACGGTTTAGGATTTTGTGGGAACATTGTGTATGTTTTGCTAGACCTCTATTTATATCTCGTTTAACCTCAATAGCAAACATGACTTGATTCGTATGCTTTCTTTTTTGGAAACTCTACGAAACTGAAAAACAATCAAACTAGGAGATTAGGAAACTCTCACGTGCCTCATTTCCATTTTGTGAGTGGTTTAGGGTTAAGGGTTTAGGGTTTAGGGTTTAGGGTTTTCTGAGAACAATGTGTATATTTTGCTAGACCTCTAGGAATTAGGGTTTACGGTTTAGGGTTTTGTGGGAACATTGTGTATGTTTTGCTAGACCTCTGTTTACATCTCGTTTAACCTCAATTGCAAACATGACTTGATTCGTATGCTTTCTTTTTTGGAAACTCTACGAAACTGAAAAACAATCAAACTAGGAGATTCAATCACTTGGAGACTCTCACGTGCCTCATGTGCATTTTGTGAGTGGTTTAGGGTTAAGGGTTTAGGGTTTAAGGTTTAGTGTTTTGTGAGAACATTGTGTATATTTTGCTAGACCTCTAGGAATTAGAGTTTACGGTTTAGGGTTTTGTGGGAACATTGTGTATGTTTTGCTAGACCTCTGTTTACATCTCGTTTAACCTCAATTGCAAACATGACTTGATTCGTATGCTTTCTTTTTTGGAAACTCTACGAAACTGAAAAACAATCAAACTAGGAGATTCAATCACTTGGAGACTCTCACGTGCCTCATGTGCATTTTGTGAGTGGTTTAGGGTGAATGGTTTAGGGTTTAGGGTTTAGTGTTTTGTGAGAATAATGTGTATATTTTGCTAGACCTCTAGGAATTAGGGTTTACGGTTTAGGGTTTTGTGGGCACATTGTGTATGTTTTGCTAGATCTCTGTTTACATCTCGTTTAACCTCAATTGCAAACATGACTTTATTCGTATGCTTTCCTTTTTGGAAACTCTACGAAACTGAAAAACAATCAAACTAGGAGATTCAATCACTTGGAGACTCTCACGTGCCTCATGTGCATTTTGTGAGTGGTTTAGGGTTAAGGGTTTAGGGTTTAGGGTTTAGGGTTTTCTGAGAACAATGTGTATATTTTGCTAGACCTCTAGGAATTAGGGTTTACGGTTTAGGGTTTTGTGGGAAAATTGTGTATGTTTTGCTAGACCTCTATTTAGATCTCGTTTAACCTCAATAGCAAACATGACTTGATTCGTATGCTTTCTTTTTTGGAAACTCAACGAAACTGAAAAAACAATCAAACTAGGAGATTCAATCATTAGGAAACTCTCACGTGCGTCATTTCCATTTTGTGAGTGGTTTAGGGTTAAGGGTTTAGGGTTTAGAGTTTAGGGTTTTCAGAGAACAATGTGTATATTTTGCTAGACCTCTAGGAATTAGGGTTTACGGTTTAGGATTTTGTGGGAACATTGTGTATGTTTTGCTAGACCTCTATTTATATCTCGTTTAACCTCAATAGCAAACATGACTTGATTCGTATGCTTTCTTTTTTGGAAACTCTACGAAACTGAAAAACAATCAAACTAGGAGATTAGGAAACTCTCACGTGCCTCATTTCCATTTTGTGAGTGGTTTAGGGTTAAGGGTTTAGGGTTTAGGGTTTAGGGTTTTCTGAGAACAATGTGTATATTTTGCTAGACCTCTAGGAATTAGGGTTTACGGTTTAGGGTTTTGTGGGAACATTGTGTATGTTTTGCTAGACCTCTGTTTACATCTCGTTTAACCTCAATTGCAAACATGACTTGATTCGTATGCTTTCTTTTTTGGAAACTCTACGAAACTGAAAAACAATCAAACTAGGAGATTCAATCACTTGGAGACTCTCACGTGCCTCATGTGCATTTTGTGAGTGGTTTAGGGTTAAGGGTTTAGGGTTTAAGGTTTAGTGTTTTGTGAGAACATTGTGTATATTTTGCTAGACCTCTAGGAATTAGAGTTTACGGTTTAGGGTTTTGTGGGAACATTGTGTATGTTTTGCTAGACCTCTGTTTACATCTCGTTTAACCTCAATTGCAAACATGACTTGATTCGTATGCTTTCTTTTTTGGAAACTCTACGAAACTGAAAAACAATCAAACTAGGAGATTCAATCACTTGGAGACTCTCACGTGCCTCATGTGCATTTTGTGAGTGGTTTAGGGTGAATGGTTTAGGGTTTAGGGTTTAGTGTTTTGTGAGAATAATGTGTATATTTTGCTAGACCTCTAGGAATTAGGGTTTACGGTTTAGGGTTTTGTGGGCACATTGTGTATGTTTTGCTAGATCTCTGTTTACATCTCGTTTAACCTCAATTGCAAACATGACTTTATTCGTATGCTTTCCTTTTTGGAAACTCTACGAAACTGAAAAACAATCAAACTAGGAGATTCAATCACTTGGAGACTCTCACGTGCCTCATGTGCATTTTGTGAGTGGTTTAGGGTGAATGGTTTAGGGTTTAGGGTTTAGTGTTTTGTGAGAATAATGTGTATATTTTGCTAGACCTCTAGGAATTAGGGTTTACGGTTTAGGGTTTTGTGGGCACATTGTGTATGTTTTGCTAGATCTCTGTTTACATCTCGTTTAACCTCAATTGCAAACATGACTTTATTCGTATGCTTTCCTTTTTGGAAACTCTACGAAACTGAAAAACAATCAAACTAGGAGATTCAATCACTTGGAGACTCTCACGTGCCTCATGTGCATTTTGTGAGTGGTTTAGGGTTAAGGGTTTAGGGTTTAGGGTTTAGGGTTTTCTGAGAACAATGTGTATATTTTGCTAGACCTCTAGGAATTAGGGTTTACGGTTTAGGGTTTTGTGGGAAAATTGTGTATGTTTTGCTAGACCTCTATTTAGATCTCGTTTAACCTCAATAGCAAACATGACTTGATTCGTATGCTTTCTTTTTTGGAAACTCAACGAAACTGAAAAAACAATCAAACTAGGAGATTCAATCATTAGGAAACTCTCACGTGCGTCATTTCCATTTTGTGAGTGGTTTAGGGTTAAGGGTTTAGGGTTTAGAGTTTAGGGTTTTCAGAGAACAATGTGTATATTTTGCTAGACCTCTAGGAATTAGGGTTTACGGTTTAGGATTTTGTGGGAACATTGTGTATGTTTTGCTAGACCTCTATTTATATCTCGTTTAACCTCAATAGCAAACATGACTTGATTCGTATGCTTTCTTTTTTGGAAACTCTACGAAACTGAAAAACAATCAAACTAGGAGATTAGGAAACTCTCACGTGCCTCATTTCCATTTTGTGAGTGGTTTAGGGTTAAGGGTTTAGGGTTTAGGGTTTAGGGTTTTCTGAGAACAATGTGTATATTTTGCTACACCTCTAGGAATTAGGGTTTACGGTTTAGGGTTTTGTGGGAACATTGTGTATGTTTTGCTAGACCTCTATTTACATCTCGTTTAACCTCATTAGCAAACATGACTTGATTCGTATGCTTTCTTTTTTGGAAACTCAACGAAACTGAAAAAACAATCAAACTAGGAGATTCAATCATTAGGAAACTCTCACGTGCGTCATTTCCATTTTGTGAGTGGTTTAGGGTTAAGGTTTTAGGGTTTAGGGTTTAGTGTTTTGTGAGAACAATGTGTATATTTTGCTAGACCTCTAGGAATTAGGGTTTACGATTTAGGGTTTTGTGGGAACATTGTGTATGTTTTGCTAGACCTCTATTTAGATCTCGTTTAACCTCAATAGCAAACATGACTTGATTCGTATGCTTTCTTTTTTGGAAACTCTACGAAACTGAAAAAACAATCAAAGTAGGAGATTCTATCACTAGGAAACTCTCACGTGCCTCATTTCCATTTTGTGAGTGGTTTAGGGTTAAGGGTTTAGGGTTTAGGGTTTAGGGTTTTCTGAGAACAATGTGTATATTTTGCTAGACCTCTAGGAATTAGGGTTTACGGTTTAGGGTTTTGTGGGAACATTGTGTATGTTTTGCTAGACCTCTGTTTACATCTCGTTTAACCTCAATTGCAAACATGACTTGATTCGTATGCTTTCTTTTTTGGAAACTCTACGAAACTGAAAAACAATCAAACTAGGAGATTCAATCACTTGGAGACTCTCACGTGCCTCATGTGCATTTTGTGAGTGGTTTAGGGTTAAGGGTTTAGGGTTTAAGGTTTAGTGTTTTGTGAGAACATTGTGTATATTTTGCTAGACCTCTAGGAATTAGAGTTTACGGTTTAGGGTTTTGTGGGAACATTGTGTATGTTTTGCTAGACCTCTGTTTACATCTCGTTTAACCTCAATTGCAAACATGACTTGATTCGTATGCTTTCTTTTTTGGAAACTCTACGAAACTGAAAAAACAATCAAACTAGGAGATTCAATCACTTGGAGACTCTCACGTGCCTCATGTGCATTTTGTGAGTGGTTTAGGGTGAATGGTTTAGGGTTTAGGGTTTAGTGTTTTGTGAGAATAATGTGTATATTTTGCTAGACCTCTAGGAATTAGGGTTTACGGTTTAGGGTTTTGTGGGCACATTGTGTATGTTTTGCTAGATCTCTGTTTACATCTCGTTTAACCTCAATTGCAAACATGACTTTATTCGTATGCTTTCCTTTTTGGAAACTCTACGAAACTGAAAAACAATCAAACTAGGAGATTCAATCACTTGGAGACTCTCACGTGCCTCATGTGCATTTTGTGAGTGGTTTAGGGTTAAGGGTTTAGGGTTTAGGGTTTAGGGTTTTCTGAGAACAATGTGTATATTTTGCTAGACCTCTAGGAATTAGGGTTTACGGTTTAGGGTTTTGTGGGAAAATAGTGTATGTTTTGCTAGACCTCTATTTACATCTCGTTTAACCTCAACAGCAAACATGACTTGATTCGTATGCTTTCTTTTTTGGAAACTTTACGAAACTGAAAAAGAATCAAACTAGGAGATTCAATCAATAAGAGACTCACACATGCCTCATTAGCATTTTATGAGTGGTTCAGGGTTTACGTTTAGGGTTTTCTGAGAACAATGTGTATGTTTTGCTAGTCCTCTACGAATTAGTGTTTAGAGTTTAGGTTTAGAGTTTTGTGAGAATAATGTGTATCTTTTGCTAGACCTCTAGGAATTAGGGTTTACGGTTTAGTGTTTTGTGAGAACATTGTGTATGTTTTTGCTAGATCTCTGTTTACATCTCGTTTAACCTCAATTGCAAACATGACTTGATTCGTATGCTTTCTTTTTTGGAAACTCTACGAAACTGAAAAACAATCAAACTAGGAGATTCAATCACTTGGAGACTCTCACGTGCCTCATGTGCATTTTGTGAGTGGTTTAGGGTGAATGGTTTAGGGTTTAGTGTTTTGTGAGAATAATGTGTATATTTTGCTAGACCTCTAGGAATTAGGGTTTACGGTTTAGGGTTTTGTGGGCACATTGTGTATGTTTTGCTAGACCTCTATTTACATCTCGTGTAACCTCAATAGCAAACATGACTTGATTCGTATGCTTTCTTTTTTGGAAACTCAACGAAACTGAAAAAACAATCAAACTAGGAGATTCAATCATTAGGAAACTCTCGCGTGCGTCATTTCCATTTTGTGAGTGGTTTAGGGTTAAGGGTTTAGGGTTTAGGGTTTAGGGTTTTCTGAGAACAATGTGTATATTTTGCTAGACCTCTAGGAATTAGGGTTTACGGTTTAGGGTTTTGTGGGAACATTGTGTATGTTTTGCTAGACCTCTATTTATATCTCGTTTAACCTCAATAGCAAACATGACTTGATTCGTATGCTTTCTTTTTTGGAAACTCTACGAAACTGAAAAACAATCAAACTAGGAGATTAGGAAACTCTCACGTGCCTCATTTCCATTTTGTGAGTGGTTTAGGGTTAAGGGTTTAGGGTTTTCTGAGAACAATGTGTATATTTTGCTACACCTCTAGTAATTAGGGTTTACGGTTTAGGGTTTTGTGGGAACATTGTGTATGTTTTGCTAGACCTCTATTTACATCTCTTTTAACCTCATTAGCAAACATGACTTGATTCGTATGCTTTTTTTTTTGGAAACTCAACGAAACTGAAAAAACAATCAAACTAGGAGATTCAATCATTAGGAAACTCTCACGTGCGTCATTTCCATTTTGTGAGTGGTTTAGGGTTAAGGTTTTAGGGTTTAGGGTTTAGTGTTTTGTGAGAACAATGTGTATATTTTGCTAGACCTCTAGGAATTAGGGTTTACGATTTAGGGTTTTGTGGGAACATTGTGTATGTTTTGCTAGACCTCTATTTAGATCTCGTTTAACCTCAATAGCAAACATGACTTGATTCGTATGCTTTCTTTTTTGGAAACTCTACGAAACTGAAAAAACAATCAAAGTAGGAGATTCTATCACTAGGAAACTCTCACGTGCCTCATTTCCATTTTGTGAGTGGTTTAGGGTTAAGGGTTTAGGGTTTAGGGTTTAGGGTTTTCTGAGAACAATGTGTATATTTTGCTAGACCTCTAGGAATTAGGGTTTACGGTTTAGGGTTTTGTGGGAACATTGTGTATGTTTTGCTAGACCTCTGTTTACATCTCGTTTAACCTCAATTGCAAACATGACTTGATTCGTATGATTTCTTTTTTGGAAACTCTACGAAACTGAAAAACAATCAAACTAGGAGATTCAATCACTTGGAGACTCTCACGTGCCTCATGTGCATTTTGTGAGTGGTTTAGGGTTAAAGGTTTAGGGTTTAGGGTTTAGTGTTTTGTGAGAACAATGTGTATATTTTGCTAGACCTCTAGGAATTAGGGTTTACGGTTTAGGGTTTTGTGGGAACATTGTGTATGTTTTGCTAGACCTCTATTTACATCTCGTGTAACCTCAATAGCAAACATGACTTGATTCGTATGCTTTCTTTTTTGGAAACTCAACGAAACTGAAAAACAATCAAACTAGGAGATTCAATCACTAGGAAACTCTCACGTGCCTCATTTCCATTTTGTGAGTGGTTTAGGGTTAAGGGTTTAGGGTTTAGGGTTTTCTGAGAACAATGTGTATATTTTGCTAGACCTCTAGGAATTAGGGTTTACGGTTTAGGGTTTTGTGAGAACATTGTGTATGTTTTGCTAGATCTCTGTTTACATCTCGTTTAACCTCAATTGCAAACATGACTTGATTGGTATTCTTTCTTTTTTGGAAACTCTACGAAACTGAAAAACAATCAAACTAGGAGATTCAATCACTTGGAGATTCTCACATGCCTCATGTGCATTTTGTGAGTGGTTTAGGGTTAAGGGTTTAAGGTTTAAGGTTTAGTGTTTTGTGAGAACATTGTGTATATTTTGCTAGACCTCTAGGAATTAGGGTTTACGGTTTAGGGTTTTGTGGGAACATTGTGTATGTTTTGCTAGACCTCTATTTACATCTCGTGTAACCTCAATAGCAAACATGACATGATTCGTATGCTTTCTTTTTTGGAAACTCAACGAAACTGAAAAATCAATCAAACTAGGAGATTCAATCATTAGGAAACTCTCACGTGCGTCATTTCCATTTTGTAAGTGGTTTAGGGTTAAGGGTTTAGGGTTTAGGGTTTAGAGTTTTGTGAGAACAATGTGTATATTTTGCTAGACCTCTAGGAATTAGGGTTTACGGTTTAGGATTTTGTGGGAACATTGTGTATGTTTTGCTAGACCTCTATTTATATCTCGTTTAACCTCAATAGCAAACATGACTTGATTCGTATGCTTTCTTTTTTGGAAACTCTACGAAACTGAAAAACAATCAAACTAGGAGATTCAATCACTAGGAAACTCTCACGTGCCTCATTTCCATTTTGTGAGTGGTTTAGGGTTAAGGGTTTAGGGTTTAGGGTTTAGGGTTTTCTGAGAACAATGTGTATATTTTGCTAGACCTCTAGGAATTAGGGTTTACGGTTTAGGGTTTTGTGGGAACATTGTGTATGTTTTGCTAGACCTCTATTTACATCTCGTTTAACCTCAACAGCAAACATGACTTGATTCGTATGCTTTCTTTTTTGGAAACTCTACGAAACTGAAAAACAATCAAACTAGGAGATTCAATCACTTGGAGACTCTCACGTGCCTCATGTGCATTTTGTGAGTGGTTTAGGGTTAAGGGTTTAGGGTTTAGAGTTTAGGGTTTTCAGAGAACAATGTGTATATTTTGCTAGACCTCTAGGAATTAGGGTTTACGGTTTAGGATTTTGTGGGAACATTGTGTATGTTTTGCTAGACCTCTATTTATATCTCGTTTAACCTCAATAGCAAACATGACTTGATTCGTATGCTTTCTTTTTTGGAAACTCAACAAAACTGAAAAAACAATCAAACTAGGAGATTCAATCATTAGGAAACTCTCACGTGCGTCATTTCCATTTTGTGAGTGGTTTAGGGTTAAGGGTTTAGGGTTTAGAGTTTAGGGTTTTCTGAGAACAATGTGTATATTTTGCTAGACCTCTAGGAATTAGGGTTTACGGTTTAGGATTTTGTGGGAACATTATGTATGTTTTGCGAGACCTCTATTTATATCTGGTTTAACCTCAATAGCAAACATGACTTGATTCGTATGCTTTCTTTTTTGGAAACTCTACGAAACTGAAAAACAATCAAACTAGGAGATTCAATCACTAGGAAACTCTCACGTGCCTCATTTCCATTTTGTGGGTGGTTTAGGGTTAAGGGTTTAGGGTTTAGGGTTTAGGGTTTAGGGTTTTGTGAGAACAATGTGTATATTTTGCTAGACCTCTAGGAATTAGGGTTTACGGTTTAGGGTTTTGTGGGAACATTGTGTATGTTTTGCTAGATCTCTGTTTACATCTCGTTTAACCTCAATTGCAAACATGACTTGATTCGTATGCTTTCTTTTTTGGAAACTCTACGAAACTGAAAAACAATCAAACTAGGAGATTCAATCACTTGGAGACTCTCACGTGCCTCATGTGCATTTTGTGAGTGGTTTAGGGTTAAAGGTTTAGGGTTTAGGGTTTAGTGTTTTGTGAGAACAATGTGTATATTTTGCTAGACCTCTAGGAATTAGGGTTTACGATTTAGGGTTTTGTGGGAACATTGTGTATGTTTTGCTAGACGTCTATTTAGATCTCGTTTAACCTCAATAGCAAACATGACTTGATTCGTATGCTTTCTTTTTTGGAAACTCTACGAAACTGAAAAAACAATCAAAGTAGGAGATTCTATCACTAGGAAACTCTCACGTGCCTCATTTCCATTTTGTGAGTGGTTTAGGGTTAAGGGTTTAGGGTTTAGGGTTTAGGGTTTTCTGAGAACAATGTGTATATTTTGCTAGACCTCTAGGAATTAGGGTTTACGGTTTAGGGTTTTGTGGGAACATTGTGTATGTTTTGCTAGACCTCTGTTTACATCTCGTTTAACCTCAATTGCAAACATGACTTGATTCGTATGCTTTCTTTTTTGGAAACTCTACGAAACTGAAAAACAATCAAACTAGGAGATTCAATCACTTGGAGACTCTCACGTGCCTCATGTGCATTTTGTGAGTGGTTTAGGGTTAAGGGTTTAGGGTTTAAGGTTTAGTGTTTTGTGAGAACATTGTGTATATTTTGCTAGACCTCTAGGAATTAGAGTTTACGGTTTAGGGTTTTGTGGGAACATTGTGTATGTTTTGCTAGACCTCTGTTTACATCTCGTTTAACCTCAATTGCAAACATGACTTGATTCGTATGCTTTCTTTTTTGGAAACTCTACGAAACTGAAAAACAATCAAACTAGGAGATTCAATCACTTGGAGACTCTCACATGCCTCATGTGCATTTTGTGAGTGGTTTAGGGTGAATGGTTTAGGGTTTAGGGTTTAGTGTTTTGTGAGAACAATGTGTATATTTTGCTAGACCTCTAGGAATTAGGGTTTACGATTTAGGGTTTTGTGGGAACATTGTGTATGTTTTGCTAGACCTCTATTTAGATCTCGTTTAACCTCAATAGCAAACATGACTTGATTCGTATGCTTTCTTTTTTGGAAACTCTACGAAACTGAAAAAACAATCAAAGTAGGAGATTCTATCACTAGGAAACTCTCACGTGCCTCATTTCCATTTTGTGAGTGGTTTAGGGTTAAGGGTTTAGGGTTTAGGGTTTAGGGTTTTCTGAGAACAATGTGTATATTTTGCTAGACCTCTAGGAATTAGGGTTTACGGTTTAGGGTTTTGTGGGAACATTGTGTATGTTTTGCTAGACCTCTATTTACATCTCGTTTAACCTCAACAGCAAACATGACTTGATATTAAACTGGATCAGCCTTACCGCAGCAGCAGCCTTACCGCAGCGGCATGTGTCTAAATGGTGCGGTAGTAACTCAAGGGTGTGCGGCGTGTGATCCAAGGCTACTCAACACATCTTACCAGCCACTCACGTGCCCAACAAGCTGACACAAGTCAGTTTGTGTTTTATAGTAAAGAAACAAGTGGCCTCTCTCCATTGCCCATCCCCATTTGTTTACAATTAACTCTCCCATCACTTCTGGTTTATATTAGAGTAATACAAGTTGTATAGGACAGCATTAGGGTTAAGCAAAAACGTGTATATATAGTCTCATTGTTGTAAGATCACAATTCAATTGACTGAGTTCAGTTCATATACTCTCTACTCTCTATAAACTCTCAATCACTCATCTCTCTCAATCTCTTACATATTCCGCATAAATCTTACATGGTATCAGAGAGGTTTGATCTTATTACGTGTTGATTAAAACCGTTTTTCATTCTTAAACACTTGTTTCCATTACTGTTCTTTGCTTCTCACTACAAACCAGAACCGTTACACAACTTCTGGAGTTGTTTGTTTAGCTACTAATGGAGGGGAACAAGATGGTGTCACTACCTGTTGTGCTCAAAGGAGCTGATAACTACCTGCTTTGGGCGAGGACCGCCAAGGCTGTGTTGAGTGGAAAGAGGCTGTGGAGTCATGTTGAGAACTCCCAAGCGCCGGTTGTTACGAACAAAGAAGGGAAGGTGATTCCATCCGATTCTGATACGTGGTATCATGATGATCAGATGGTACTCTCCACCATTCAAGGGTCATTGGCCATATCTGTTCTTGAAGCGTATTCCTACTGTGAAGAAGCTAAGGAGCTGTGGGACACATTGAAAAATGTGTTTGGGAATGTCTCCAATCTTACCAGGGTATTTGAAGTTAAACGAGCCATCAATCAACTCTCACAAGGTGATTTGGGTTTCAATGATTTCTTTGGAAAGTTCAGGAGCTTGTGGGCTGAACTGGAAATGTTGAGACCAGCTACACTTGTGGCGACAGTTCTGAATGAGAGAAGAGAGCAAGATAAAGTCTTTGCTCTTCTAATGGTGTTGAATCCAGTGTTTAACGATCTAATTAAGCATCTACTAAGGGCTGAGAAGTTACCGAGTTTGGATGAGGTGTGTGCCCAAATTCAGAAGGAACAAGGCTCACTAGGGCTATTCGGGAATAAAGGCAGTGAACTGGTCATAGCTAATAAGGGCGAGCTGATGATTGCCAACAGAGGCGCCTATGGGACTGAAGAAAGAGATATATGGGTCTGTGAGCATTGTAAGAAGAGGGGTCATCTCAAGAACAAATGCTGGACACTATACCCTCATCTCAAGCCTAACCGTGGGAGAGATCAAAGGAAACCGAGAGCTAATGCAGCCGCAAACTCATACGAAGCTGCTGGACCATCAATTCAACTCAATGAGGACGAGGGAATAGCCATGAGAGCCTCTGCCGAGTATGTGAAGAAATCAGACCTTGACATCCTCATCAAATCCCTAAAAGAATCTGGTAACCCAATACAAGCTTTCAGCCTTAATACTTTGCATAAACATGATCTAAGGAGTGTTGCGAATCATAGTTTAACTAATAAACCCCTAATCGTCGATTCTGGTGCAAGCCACCATATGATTAGTGATGCTAGGTTGATTAGTAACGTGAAACCTGCCTTAGGGAATGTAATTATAGCAAACGGTGAAAAGATTAAGATAGAAGGAATTGGGAACCTTAAGTTGTTTGATAAAGAATCTAAGGCCTTTTACATGCCATCTTTCACGTCAAACCTGTTATCTATTAAAAAGGCTACTACTGATTTGAATTGTTATGCCATATTCAGTCCTAATGAAGTTTTTTTTCAGGATATTGATTCAAGTAAGCGTATCGGTCAAGGAACAACTAAGAATGGTCTTTATGTTCTTGAAGATACTAAATCATCATCGTGTTTACCTAATGCTTTCGTATTTGCTTCTGTTCTTGATAATGATGCACTATGGCATGCTAGATTAGGCCACCCTCATCACAGAGCTTTAAATTTGATGTTACCAAATGTTAAATTTAAGAATGATGCTTGTGAGGCATGTATTTTGGGGAAACATTGCAAAACCGTCTTTCCTAAGTCATCTACCATTTATGAAAAATGTTTTGATCTTATTCATTCTGATGTTTGGACCTCTCCGTGCGAGTCTAGAGAAAACCATAAGTATTTTGTTACTTTCATTGATGAAAAATCGAAATATACTTGGATAACGTTATTGCCATCAAAGGATAGAGTATTAGAAGCGTTTATTAACTTCCAAAACTATGTGACTAACCATTATGATGCTAAAATCAAAGTGTTGAGATCAGATAATGGGGGGGAGTACACGAGCCAATTATTCAAACAACATTTGAACAAATACGGCATCGTACATCAAACGAGCTGCCCTTATACTCCTCAACAAAATGGTGTTGCTGAACGAAAGAACCGACATCTTATGGAAGTAGCCCGGTCCTTGATGTTCCACATGAATGTACCTAAGAGATTTTGGGGGGATGCTGTGGTCATGGCCTGTTATTTGATTAACCGGCTGCCCACTAAAGTCCTTCAAGATATCTCTCCATTTGAGGTATTAAACACTTCCAAACCGTCGATTGATTATCTAAAAGTATTTGGTTGTGTTTGTTTTGTTTTAAAACCAGGAGAACAAAGGAACAAACTAGATGAAAAGAGTACAAAAGGGATGTTCATTGGCTACTCTATCAATCAAAAGGGCTATAAATGCTACATTCCAGAAACGAGAAGAGTGTTGATTTCAAGAGATGTCAAGTTCATTGAGAACCAAGGGTTTTACGAAGACAGGAATTGGGAGAACTTGAAAGATCTATCACACTCTACATCCGATAGGGCTGCCTCCCTTAGAACGCTCCTGGAAACCTTAAGAGATGGGAGCATGCCAGCCGCAACTCCTACTTCAACTGCTACCTCAGAACAGATAGAGGAAGAAGCAAACAACGAGGAAATAGACTCCGAGACTGAAATTGAAACGGAAATGCATGGTGATGAAATAGGAGAGGGGAACATAGAAGATATTCATAACACAAGCCCACAGCAACCAGAGACTCATGCATCACCACGGCAGCCACGTTTGAGTACACCGCAGCCACAATTACATATGCGGCAGCGTCGTTCTGATACGCGGCAACCGCAGCCGAGCCCTAATCCTCCTAACCACCAGCCAGTGCTGGATCAATCAGTTGCTCCTCATATAAGCGAACCAACACTCCGCAGAAGCACTAGAGTGAGACAGCCCGCATCGAATTGGATCAACACAAGGGTGTATTATAACAACCAGGCGGTTGCACACCCAATACATGCGGTCTGTTCTTTGGCTCACATCCCGGAAGAGTATCAAGCATTCATTGGAATTTTGGACAATGAGGAGATTCCAAAAACATATGAGGAAGCAACAGAGCTAAAGGTTTGGCGTGAGGCAGTGGGGGATGAGAAACAAGCAATGGAAAGGAACCATACTTGGGATGAGGCTGATCTTCCAAAGACCAAGAAAACAGTGAGTTCAAAATGGGTATTTACTATCAAATACCATAGCAATGGCGAGATAGAAAGACACAAGGCAAGGCTGGTAGCAAGGGGCTTCACCCAAACCTACGGTGAAGATTATATGGAGACGTTTGCTCCTGTTGCAAAGCTTCACACCATCCGGGTTGTATTATCTCTTGCTACGAATTTGGAATGGGAGTTATGGCAGATGGATGTGAAGAATGCATTCCTCCAAGGGGAGTTAGAAGAGGAGGTTTATATGACTCCACCACCAGGCATATTTGTTACCCCGGGAAAAGTGCTAAAGTTGAGAAAAGCGATCTACGGTCTAAAACAGTCACCAAGGGCGTGGTACCGAAAGTTGAGCATCACACTTTTGGATAGAGGATTCCGAAGATCAGAAGCTGATCACACCCTCTTCACGATTCAAAGCCAAACAGGTATCATTGTCATTCTCATTTATGTAGATGATATAATCATATCTGGAAGTGATAAGATTGGTATTCAAGATACCAAAAATTATTTAAAATCAGTCTTTGATATCAAAGACCTAGGTGAACTAAGGTACTTTCTTGGGATAGAAGTATGTAGATCGAAGGAAGGTCTCTTCTTATCCCAAAGAAAGTACATTTGTGATCTTGTGAATGACGCAGGTTTGATGGATGCAAAACCAGCGAGAACACCTTTGGAGGATGGATATAAAGCTAACCAACAAGGGGGGAATGAAGATAGCCTCCTTCATGACGCTAAACCGTATAGGCGTTTGGTTGGTAAGCTCATATACCTTACAATAACTCGTCCTGATTTATGTTTTGCAGTAAATCAGGCGAGCCAATACATGCAAGCTCCAAGGCAGTCACATTGGACGATGGTGAATCGTATCCTACGATACATCAAGGGAACTTCAGAACTAGGAATCTGGATGGGATGCAATGGAAGCTCGGAAATAGTGGGATATTGTGATGCTGATTGGGCTGGCGATAGAGCAGATAGGAGATCCACTACCGGCTATTGCACATTCATCGGGGGCAATCTAGTTACGTGGAAGAGTAAGAAACAGAAGGTGGTGGCGTGTTCGAGTGCTGAAGCTGAGTATAGAGCGATGAGGAGACTTACAACAGAGTTGATGTGGTTGAAGATGCTTCTTATTGATCTGAGTATAGAGACTACAAAGCCGATCACCATGCACTGTGACAATCAATCCGCGATCCACATTGCGTCAAACCAAGTGTTCCACGAAAGAACTAAGCACATAGAGGTGGACTGCCACAAGGTCAGAGAGCAAATGGAGTTAGGAGTAATTCTTCCTTGCTACACAAGAAGCTCGGATCAATTGGCGGATATATTCACCAAAGCTACAAGTCTGAAAACGTGTGAGTTTATATGTGAGAAAATGGGTCTCATAAGTATTCCATGTTCCGAATCCCCTCAGTAAAGAACTCACACTCTTTTTCCCTAAGTGCGGTTTTGTCCCATTGGGTTTTCCACACTTAGGTTTTTAATGAGGTGAGCTCTCTTAAACTTCCAAGCTAAGTCTCCAGCGTTCTTATGACTTAGCTTGAGGGGGAGTATTAAACTGGATCAGCCTTACCGCAGCAGCAGCCTTACCGCAGCGGCATGTGTCTAAATGGTGCGGTAGTAACTCAAGGGTGTGCGGCGTGTGATCCAAGGCTACTCAACACATCTTACCAGCCACTCACGTGCCCAACAAGCTGACACAAGTCAGTTTGTGTTTTATAGTAAAGAAACAAGTGGCCTCTCTCCATTGCCCATCCCCATTTGTTTACAATTAACTCTCCCATCACTTCTGGTTTATATTAGAGTAATACAAGTTGTATAGGACAGCATTAGGGTTAAGCAAAAACGTGTATATATAGTCTCATTGTTGTAAGATCACAATTCAATTGACTGAGTTCAGTTCATATACTCTCTACTCTCTATAAACTCTCAATCACTCATCTCTCTCAATCTCTTACATATTCCGCATAAATCTTACACTTGATTCGTATGCTTTCTTTTTTGGAAACTCTACGAAACTGAAAAACAATCAAACTAGGAGATTCAATCACTTGGAGACTCTCACGTGCCTCATGTGCATTTTGTGAGTGGTTTAGGGTTAAGGGTTTAGGGTTTAAGGTTTAGTGTTTTGTGAGAACATTGTGTATATTTTGTTAGACCTCTAGGAATTAGGGTTTACGGTTTAGGGTTTTGTGAGAACATTGTGTATGTTTTGCTAGACCTCTATTTACATCTCGTGTAACCTCAATCGCAAACATGACTTGATTCGTATGCTTTCTTTTTTGGAAACTCAACGAAACTGAAAAAACAATCAAACTAGGAGATTCAATCATTAGGAAACTCTCACGTGCGTCATTTCCATTTTGTGAGTGGTTTAGGGTAAAGGGTTTAGGGTTTAGGGTTTAGGGTTTTCTGAGAACAATGTGTATATTTTGCTAGACCTCTAGGAATTAGGGTTTACGGTTTAGGGTTTTGTGGGAACATTGTGTATGTTTTGCTAGACCTCTATTTATATCTCCTTTAACCTCAATAGCAAACATGACTTGATTCGTATGCTTTCTTTTTTGGAAACTCAACAAAACTGAAAAAACAATCAAACTAGGAGATTCAATCATTAGGAAACTCTCACGTGCGTCATTTCCATTTTGTGAGTGGTTTAGGGTTAAGGGTTTGGGGTTTAGAGTTTAGGGTTTTCTGAGAACAATGTGTATATTTTGCTAGACCTCTAGGAATTAGGGTTTACGGTTTAGGATTTTGTGGGAACATTATGTATGTTTTGCGAGACCTCTATTTATATCTCGTTTAACCTCAATAGCAAACATGACTTGATTCGTATGCTTTCTTTTTTTGAAACTCTACGAAACTGAAAAACAATCAAACTAGGAGATTCAATCACTAGGAAACTCTCACGTGCCTCATTTCCATTTTGTGGGTGGTTTAGGGTTAAGAGTGTAGGGTTTAGGGTTTTGTGAGAACAATGTGTATATTTTGCTAGACCTCTAGGAATTAGGGTTTACGGTTTAGGGTTTGATGGGAACATTGTGTATGTTTTGCTAGATCTCTGTTTACATCTCGTTTAACCTCAATTGCAAACATGACTTGATTCGTATGCTTTCTTTTTTGGAAACTCTACGAAACTGAAAAACAATCAAACTAGGAGATTCAATCACTTGGAGACTCTCACGTGCCTCATGTGCATTTTGTGAGTGGTTTAGGGTCAAAGGTTTAGGGTTTAGGGTTTAGTGTTTTGTGAGAACAATGTGTATATTTTGCTAGACCTCTAGGAATTAGGGTTTACGATTTAGGGTTTTGTGGGAACATTGTGTATGTTTTGCTAGACCTCTATTTAGATCTCGTTTAACCTCAATAGCAAACATGACTTGATTCGTATGCTTTCTTTTTTGGAAACTCTACGAAACTGAAAAAACAATCAAAGTAGGAGATTCTATCACTAGGAAACTCTCACGTGCCTCATTTCCATTTTGTGAGTGGTTTAGGGTTAAGGGTTTAGGGTTTAGGGTTTAGGGTTTTCTGAGAACAATGTGTATATTTTGCTAGACCTCTAGGAATTAGGGTTTACGGTTTAGGGTTTTGTGGGAACATTGTGTATGTTTTGCTAGACCTCTGTTTACATCTCGTTTAACCTCAATTGCAAACATGACTTGATTCGTATGCTTTCTTTTTTGGAAACTCTACGAAACTGAAAAACAATCAAACTAGGAGATTCAATCACTTGGAGACTCTCACGTGCCTCATGTGCATTTTGTGAGTGGTTTAGGGTTAAGGGTTTAGGGTTTAAGGTTTAGTGTTTTGTGAGAACATTGTGTATATTTTGCTAGACCTCTTGGAATTAGAGTTTACGGTTTAGGGTTTTGTGGGAACATTGTGTATGTTTTGCTAGACCTCTGTTTACATCTCGTTTAACCTCAATTGCAAACATGACTTGATTCGTATGCTTTCTTTTTTGGAAACTCTACGAAACTGAAAAACAATCAAACTAGGAGATTCAATCACTTGGAGACTCTCACGTGCCTCATGTGCATTTTGTGAGTGGTTTAGGGTGAATGGTTTAGGGTTTAGGGTTTAGTGTTTTGTGAGAATAATGTGTATATTTTGCTAGACCTCTAGGAATTAGGGTTTACGGTTTAGGGTTTTGTGGGCACATTGTGTATGTTTTGCTAGATCTCTGTTTACATCTCGTTTAACCTCAATTGCAAACATGACTTTATTCGTATGCTTTCCTTTTTGGAAACTCTACGAAACTGAAAAACAATCAAACTAGGAGATTCAATCACTTGGAGACTCTCACGTGCCTCATGTGCATTTTGTGAGTGGTTTAGGGTTAAGGGTTTAGGGTTTAGGGTTTAGGGTTTTCTGAGAACAATGTGTATATTTTGCTAGACCTCTAGGAATTAGGGTTTACGGTTTAGGGTTTTGTGGGAAAATTGTGTATGTTTTGCTAGACCTCTATTTAGATCTCGTTTAACCTCAATAGCAAACATGACTTGATTCGTATGCTTTCTTTTTTGGAAACTCAACGAAACTGAAAAAACAATCAAACTAGGAGATTCAATCATTAGGAAACTCTCACGTGCGTCATTTCCATTTTGTGAGTGGTTTAGGGTTAAGGGTTTAGGAATTAGAGTTTAGGGTTTTCCGAGAACAATGTGTATATTTTGCTAGACCTCTAGGAATTAGGGTTTACGGTTTAGGGTTTTGTGAGAACATTGTGTATGTTTTGCTAGACCTCTATTTACATCTCGTGTAACCTCAATCGCAAACATGACTTGATTCGTATGCTTTCTTTTTTGGAAACTTAACGAAACTGAAAAAACAATCAAACTAGGAGATTCAATCATTAGGAAACTCTCACGTGCGTCATTTCCATTTTGTGAGTGGTTTAGGGTAAAGGGTTTAGGGTTTAGGGTTTAGGGTTTTCTGAGAACAATGTGTATATTTTGCTAGACCTCTAGGAATTAGGGTTTACGGTTTAGGGTTTTGTGGGAACATTGTGTATGTTTTGCTAGACCTCTATTTATATCTCGTTTAACCTCAATAGCAAACATGACTTGATTCGTATGCTTTCTTTTTTGGAAACTCAACAAAACTGAAAAAACAATCAAACTAGGAGATTCAATCATTAGGAAACTCTCACGTGCGTCATTTCCATTTTGTGAGTGGTTTAGGGTAAAGGGTTTAGGGTTTAGGGTTTTCTGAGAACAATGTGTATATTTTGCTAGACCTCTAGGAATTAGGGTTTACGGTTTAGGGTTTTGTGAGAACATTGTGTATGTTTTGCTAGATCTCTGTTTACATCTCGTTTAACCTCAATTGCAAACATGACTTGATTCGTATTCTTTCTTTTTTGGAAACTCTACGAAATTGAAAAACAATCAAACTAGGAGATTCAATCACTTGGAGACTCTCACGTGCCTCATGTGCATTTTGTGAGTGGTTTAGGGTTAAGGGTTTAGGGTTTAAGGTTTAGTGTTTTGTGAGAACATTGTGTATATTTTGCTAGACCTCTAGGAATTAGGGTTTACGGTTTAGGGTTTTGTGGGAACATTGTGTATGTTTTGCTAGACCTCTATTTACATCTCGTGTAACCTCAATCGCAAACATGACTTGATTCGTATGCTTTCTTTTTTGGAAACTCAACGAAACTGAAAAAACAATCAAACTAGGAGATTCAATCATTAGGAAACTCTCACGTGCGTCATTTCCATTTTGTGAGTGGTTTAGGGTAAAGGGTTTAGGGTTTAGGGTTTAGGGTTTTCTGAGAACAATGTGTATATTTTGCTAGACCTCTAGGAATTAGGGTTTACGGTTTAGGGTTTTGTGGGAACATTGTGTATGTTTTGCTAGACCTCTATTTATATCTCGTTTAACCTCAATAGCAAACATGACTTGATTCGTATGCTTTCTTTTTTGGAAACTCAACAAAACTGAAAAAACAATCAAACTAGGAGATTCAATCATTAGGAAACTCTCACGTGCTTCATTTCCATTTTGTGAGTGGTTTAGGGTTAAGGGTTTAGGGTTTAGAGTTTAGGGTTTTCTGAGAACAATGTGTATATTTTGCTAGACCTCTAGGAATTAGGGTTTACGGTTTAGGATTTTGTGGGAACATTATGTATGTTTTGCGAGACCTCTATTTATATCTCGTTTAACCTCAATAGCAAACATGACTTGATTCGTATGCTTTCTTTTTTTGAAACTCTACGAAACTGAAAAACAATCAAACTAGGAGATTCAATCACTAGGAAACTCTCACGTGCCTCATTTCCATTTTGTGGGTGGTTTAGGGTTAAGAGTGTAGGGTTTAGGGTTTTGTGAGAACAATGTGTATATTTTGCTAGACCTCTAGGAATTAGGGTTTACGGTTTAGGGTTTTGTGGGAACATTGTGTTAAACCGGATCAGTAAGATTACGGTTTATTGATCATGACTTGATGATCACGTTAATTCTGAACGGTTCAGAATGTTGAATAAACATTCTAGAAGCTGCTGTGCAAGTTATGGAATCAAGAAATAGCTGTTAGGATTCAAATAAAGCTGTTGGAGACAAAAAGGGAGGCTGCACGTTTTTACAAGAAGGAGTGCACATACCTTGAGTCTTGTGAGACATTGAGCTGTGTGTGAGTGTCTTGGGGAGTGTGATATCAGTTTAAACTTGTCCCACCTTTATGCATTTCGTGGTTCCTATATATATGTCTTGTAACAACTGATTTTAAGTAATGAGAACTGATTCTTCTCTTCTCTCATTCACATTCTCCATTCTGTTCTAATTCTCCATTTCGATACTTCAATCTATTTCTATTCTCTACATTCCGCAATTCTCACATGGTATCAGAGCTTGTAGTCTTGAATCTGTCTGTTTAAACTATTTCCTTTCTCTTTTAAACACGTTTTTTTCTCTTGTTGCTTTCTTCTGTTCATTGCAAACCAGAACAGATTTCTACCATTTCTGGGTGAAATTGAGCTGTTCTAGTTAAGAATGGAAGGGAATAAGATGATTTCACTACCTGTTGTGCTCAAGGGAGCAGAAAACTATTTGCTTTGGGCGAGAACTGCCAAAGCTGTGTTGTGTGGAAGGAAGCTATGGAGTCATGTTGAGAACTCCAAGGCGCCAACTGTTAAGAACAAAGAAGGAAAGGAGGTTCCATCTGATTCTGAGGCGTGGTTTCAAGAGGATCAGGTGGTACTCTCCACTCTTCAAGGTTCCTTGTCCACCTCTGTACTTGAGGCTTATTCTTACTGTGAAGGAGCTAATGAACTGTGGGACACATTAAAGAATGTGTTTGGAAATGTCTCCAACCTCACCAGGGTGTTTGAGGTTAAACGAGCCATCAACAACCTTTCACAAGGTGATTTGGGGTTCAATGATTTCTTTGGGAAGTTCAGAAGCTTGTGGGCCGAGCTGGAAATGCTAAGACCAGCCACACTTGAAGCTTCCATTCTGAATGAGAGGAGAGAACAAGATAAAGTCTTTGCCCTTCTCATGGTGTTGAATCCAGTGTTTAATGACCTCATCAAGCACTTGCTAAGGGCTGAGAAGCTACCAAGCTTGGATGAAGTATGTGCTCAAATTCAGAAGGAACAAGGCTCATTGGGCTTATTTGGGAGTAAAGGCAGCGAACTGGTCATGGCTAACAAAGGCGAATTGATGGCTGCAAACAAAGGCGCTTATGGGGCAGAAGAAAGAGAGGTGTGGATCTGTGAGCATTGCAAGAAGAAGGGACATCTCAAGAGCAAATGCTGGATACTATACCCTCATCTCAAGCCTAATCATGGGAGAGACCAAAGGAAACCGAGAGCCAATGCAGCTACAAGCTCACACGAAGCTGCTGGGTCATCAATTCAGCCTAATGACAGTGAAGGAGCAGCCATGAGAGCTTCAGCCGAGTATGTGAAGAAATCCGACCTTGACATCCTCATCAAAGCCCTTAAAGAATCTGGTAACCCAATACAAGCCTTTAGTCTTAATGCATTGCATAAACATGATCTAAGAAGTGTTGCTAATCATGTTTTAAGTGATAAACCTCTAATCGTTGATTCTGGTGCAAGCCATCATATGATTAGTGATGCTAAGTTGATGAGTAACATTAAACCGGCTTTAGGGAACGTAATTATTGCAAATGGTGAAAAGGTTAAGATTGAAGGAATTGGGAACCTTAAGTTATTCAATAAGGAATCTAAAGCCTTTTATATGCCATCCTTCACATCCAATCTACTGTCCATTAAGAAAGCCACTTCTGATTTGAATTGTTATGCCATATTCAGTCCTAATGAAGTTTTCTTTCAGGATATTGAGTCAAGTAAGCTCCTTGGGCAAGGAACAACTAAGAATGGTCTCTATGTTCTTGAAGACACTAAACCATCACCTTTATCTAATGCTTTTGTGTTTACTTCTGCTCTTGATAATAATGCATTGTGGCATGCTAGATTAGGCCATCCTCATCATAGAGCTTTAAGTTTGATGTTACCAAATGTTAAGTTTGAGAATAATGCTTGTGAAGCTTGTATTTTGGGTAAACATTGCAAAACTGTTTTTCCCAAATCTTCTACTATTTATGAGAAATGTTTTGATCTAATTCATTCTGATGTGTGGACCTCTCCTTGCATGTCTAGAGAAAATCATAAGTATTTTGTTACTTTCATTGATGAAAAATCAAAATACACTTGGATTACATTATTGCCCTCAAAGGATAGAGTCTTAGAGGCGTTTATTAACTTTCAAAACTATGTGACTAACCACTATAATGCTAAGATCAAAGTTTTGAGATCAGATAATGGAGGGGAGTACACTAGTCAAGCATTCAAACAACATTTGAACAAATACGGCATTGTGCATCAAACAAGCTGTCCCTATACCCCTCAACAGAATGGGGTTGCTGAACGGAAGAACAGGCACCTCATGGAAGTAGCCCGGTCCTTGATGTTCCACATGAACGTGCCTAAGAGATTTTGGGGGGATGCCGTGGTCACGGCCTGTTATTTGATTAACAGGCTGCCCACTAAAGTCCTTCAAGATGTCTCTCCATTTGAGGTATTAAATCTATCCAAACCTTCAATTGATTACCTAAAAGTGTTTGGTTGTGTTTGCTTTGTTTTAATACCAGGAGAACAAAGGAACAAACTCGATGAAAAGAGCACAAAAGGCATGTTCATTGGCTACTCTATCAATCAAAAGGGTTATAAGTGCTACATTCCAGAGACAAGAAGAGTTCTGGTTTCTAGAGATGTCAAGTTCATTGAGACAAGGGGGTTTTATGAAGAAAGGAATTGGGAGAACTTGAAAGACTTATCTCATTTAACCTCTGATCGGGCCGTCACTCTTCGAACCCTCTTGGAGAC
Organism: Arabis hirsuta; assembly: GCA_964056655.1. NCBI lineage: Eukaryota > Viridiplantae > Streptophyta > Magnoliopsida > Brassicales > Brassicaceae > Arabis > Arabis hirsuta. Next base: position 19,721,563 of record OZ053303.1, read on the forward strand.
CTTGCGAGGAGGAAACATGCCAGCCGCATCTCCTTCCCCAACGGCTACTCAAGAACAAATGGGAGCAGAAACCCAAGATGAAGAGGTGGAATCCGAGGCTGAAACTGACACGGAAGTGCACAATGAAGAAATGGGAGAAGGGAACATGGAAGACGTTTACAACATCTCTCCACAGCAACCTGGATCGGATTCTCATGTACTGCCGCAGCCGCATCAGTCGCCGCTTAGTCCGCGGCAGCCGCAGCCCAGTCCTCAGCAACTACATCCTCTTCCGAGCCAACATGATCTCCAGCCTCAATCTGAGCTAGAACAACCTGTTGCTCCCCAAATCAGTGAGCCAGTCCTTCGAAGAAGCCACAGGATAAGGCAGCCCGCATCAAATTGGATCAACACGAGGGTGTATTACAACAACCAGGCTGTTGCTCATCCAATGCAGGCGGTTTGTTCACTAGCTCACGTTCCGAAGGAGTATCAAGTCTTCATTGGAGTTCTGGACAAAGAGGAGATTCCAAAAACGTACGAGGAGGCAACGGAGCTCAAGGTTTGGCGTGATGCAGTTGGTGATGAGAAACAAGCAATGGAAAGAAACCACACTTGGGATGAGGCTGATCTCCCAAGGAAGAAGAAGACAGTGAGTTCCAAATGGGTCTTTACTATCAAATACCATAGCAATGGGGAGATAGAACGGCACAAGGCAAGGCTGGTGGCTAGGGGTTTCACTCAAACGTATGGTGAAGACTATAGAGAAACCTTTGCTCCGGTGGCTAAGCTTCACACCATCAGAGTTGTGTTATCCCTTGCTACGAATTTGGAATGGGAGCTATGGCAGATGGATGTGAAGAATGCATTCCTTCAAGGGGAGTTAGAAGAAGAGGTCTACATGACTCCCCCACCAGGCGTGTTTGTTACCCCGGGCAAAGTGTTGAAGTTGAGGAAAGCAATTTACGGTCTGAAACAGTCACCTAGGGCATGGTACCGAAAGTTGAGCATAACTCTCTTGGACCGCGGATTTAGAAGATCAGAGGCTGATCACACTCTCTTCACCCTTCAAAGCCAAACAGGTATTATAGTCATTCTCATATATGTGGATGATATAATCATCTCTGGGAATGACAAGGTTGGTATTCAAGATACTAAAGATTACTTAAAATCAGTCTTTGATATCAAAGACCTTGGGGAACTAAGGTACTTCCTTGGGATTGAAGTGTGCAGATCAAAGGAAGGTCTCTTCCTTTCCCAAAGGAAGTACATTCGTGATCTTGTGAATGAAACAGGTTTGATGGATGCAAAACCAGCAAGAACACCATTGGAGGATGCCTATAAAGCTAACCAACAGGGGGAGAATGAAGATAGCCTCTTTGAGGATGCAAAGCTCTACCGGCGCTTGGTTGGTAAGCTTATATACCTTACAATAACTCGTCCCGACTTGTGTTTTGCTGTGAACCAGGCGAGCCAACATATGCAAGCTCCAAGACTGTCTCATTGGAAGATGGTGAACCGGATTCTAAGATACATCAAGGGAACTTCAGAACAAGGAATCTGGATGGGTTGCAATGGAAGCTCAGGGATAGTGGGTTATTGCGATGCTGATTGGGCTGGTGATAGAGTAGATAGAAGATCTACTACAGGCTATTGCACGTTCATTGGTGGTAACTTAGTTACATGGAAGAGCAAGAAGCAAAAGGTGGTGGCCTGTTCGAGTGCTGAAGCTGAATATAGAGCAATGAGAAGACTTACAACTGAACTGATGTGGTTGAAGATGCTCCTCACGGATTTGGGCATAGAAACCTCAAAACCAATCACCATGCACTGTGACAATCAATCCGCAATCCACATTGCGTCAAACCAAGTGTTCCATGAAAGGACAAAGCATATAGAGGTGGACTGCCACAAGGTTAGAGAGCAAATGGAGTTAGGAGTGATTCTTCCTTGCTACACAAGAAGCTCGGATCAGTTGGCGGATATATTCACCAAGGCAACAAGCTTGAAGACTTGTGAGTTTATATGTGAGAAGATGGGTCTCATAAGTCTTCCAAGCTCAGAATCCTCTAAGTAAAGAGCTTATACTCTTTTTCCCTAAGTGCGGTTTTGTCCCATTGGGTTTTCCACACTTAGGTTTTTAATGAGGTAAGTTTCTTAACTTCCAAGCTAAGTCTCAAGCTTCCTTATGACTTAGCTTGAGGGGGAGTGTTAAACCGGATCAGTAAGATTACGGTTTATTGATCATGACTTGATGATCACGTTAATTCTGAACGGTTCAGAATGTTGAATAAACATTCTAGAAGCTGCTGTGCAAGTTATGGAATCAAGAAATAGCTGTTAGGATTCAAATAAAGCTGTTGGAGACAAAAAGGGAGGCTGCACGTTTTTACAAGAAGGAGTGCACATACCTTGAGTCTTGTGAGACATTGAGCTGTGTGTGAGTGTCTTGGGGAGTGTGATATCAGTTTAAACTTGTCCCACCTTTATGCATTTCGTGGTTCCTATATATATGTCTTGTAACAACTGATTTTAAGTAATGAGAACTGATTCTTCTCTTCTCTCATTCACATTCTCCATTCTGTTCTAATTCTCCATTTCGATACTTCAATCTATTTCTATTCTCTACATTCCGCAATTCTCACACATTGTGTATGTTTTGCTAGATCTCTGTTTACATCTCGTTTAACCTCAATTGCAAACATGACTTGATTCGTATGCTTTCTTTTTTGGAAACTCTACGAAACTGAAAAACAATCAAACTAGGAGATTCAATCACTTGGAGACTCTCACGTGCCTCATGTGCATTTTGTGAGTGGTTTAGGGTCAAAGGTTTAGGGTTTAGGGTTTAGTGTTTTGTGAGAACAATGTGTATATTTTGCTAGACCTCTAGGAATTAGGGTTTACGATTTAGGGTTTTGTGGGAACATTGTGTATGTTTTGCTAGACCTCTATTTAGATCTCGTTTAACCTCAATAGCAAACATGACTTGATTCGTATGCTTTCTTTTTTGGAAACTCAACGAAACTGAAAAAACAATCAAACTAGGAGATTCAATCATTAGGAAACTCTCACGTGCGTCATTTCCATTTTGTGAGTGGTTTAGGGTTAAGGGTTTAGGGTTTAGAGTTTAGGGTTTTCAGAGAACAATGTGTATATTTTGCTAGACCTCTAGGAATTAGGGTTTACGGTTTAGGATTTTGTGGGAACATTGTGTATGTTTTGCTAGACCTCTATTTATATCTCGTTTAACCTCAATAGCAAACATGACTTGATTCGTATGCTTTCTTTTTTGGAAACTCTACGAAACTGAAAAACAATCAAACTAGGAGATTAGGAAACTCTCACGTGCCTCATTTCCATTTTGTGAGTGGTTTAGGGTTAAGGGTTTAGGGTTTAGGGTTTAGGGTTTTCTGAGAACAATGTGTATATTTTGCTAGACCTCTAGGAATTAGGGTTTACGGTTTAGGGTTTTGTGGGAACATTGTGTATGTTTTGCTAGACCTCTGTTTACATCTCGTTTAACCTCAATTGCAAACATGACTTGATTCGTATGCTTTCTTTTTTGGAAACTCTACGAAACTGAAAAACAATCAAACTAGGAGATTCAATCACTTGGAGACTCTCACGTGCCTCATGTGCATTTTGTGAGTGGTTTAGGGTTAAGGGTTTAGGGTTTAAGGTTTAGTGTTTTGTGAGAACATTGTGTATATTTTGCTAGACCTCTAGGAATTAGAGTTTACGGTTTAGGGTTTTGTGGGAACATTGTGTATGTTTTGCTAGACCTCTGTTTACATCTCGTTTAACCTCAATTGCAAACATGACTTGATTCGTATGCTTTCTTTTTTGGAAACTCTACGAAACTGAAAAACAATCAAACTAGGAGATTCAATCACTTGGAGACTCTCACGTGCCTCATGTGCATTTTGTGAGTGGTTTAGGGTGAATGGTTTAGGGTTTAGGGTTTAGTGTTTTGTGAGAATAATGTGTATATTTTGCTAGACCTCTAGGAATTAGGGTTTACGGTTTAGGGTTTTGTGGGCACATTGTGTATGTTTTGCTAGATCTCTGTTTACATCTCGTTTAACCTCAATTGCAAACATGACTTTATTCGTATGCTTTCCTTTTTGGAAACTCTACGAAACTGAAAAACAATCAAACTAGGAGATTAGGAAACTCTCACGTGCCTCATTTCCATTTTGTGAGTGGTTTAGGGTTAAGGGTTTAGGGTTTAGGGTTTAGGGTTTTCTGAGAACAATGTGTATATTTTGCTAGACCTCTAGGAATTAGGGTTTACGGTTTAGGGTTTTGTGGGAAAATTGTGTATGTTTTGCTAGACCTCTATTTAGATCTCGTTTAACCTCAATAGCAAACATGACTTGATTCGTATGCTTTCTTTTTTGGAAACTCAACGAAACTGAAAAAACAATCAAACTAGGAGATTCAATCATTAGGAAACTCTCACGTGCGTCATTTCCATTTTGTGAGTGGTTTAGGGTTAAGGGTTTAGGGTTTAGAGTTTAGGGTTTTCAGAGAACAATGTGTATATTTTGCTAGACCTCTAGGAATTAGGGTTTACGGTTTAGGATTTTGTGGGAACATTGTGTATGTTTTGCTAGACCTCTATTTATATCTCGTTTAACCTCAATAGCAAACATGACTTGATTCGTATGCTTTCTTTTTTGGAAACTCTACGAAACTGAAAAACAATCAAACTAGGAGATTAGGAAACTCTCACGTGCCTCATTTCCATTTTGTGAGTGGTTTAGGGTTAAGGGTTTAGGGTTTAGGGTTTAGGGTTTTCTGAGAACAATGTGTATATTTTGCTAGACCTCTAGGAATTAGGGTTTACGGTTTAGGGTTTTGTGGGAACATTGTGTATGTTTTGCTAGACCTCTGTTTACATCTCGTTTAACCTCAATTGCAAACATGACTTGATTCGTATGCTTTCTTTTTTGGAAACTCTACGAAACTGAAAAACAATCAAACTAGGAGATTCAATCACTTGGAGACTCTCACGTGCCTCATGTGCATTTTGTGAGTGGTTTAGGGTTAAGGGTTTAGGGTTTAAGGTTTAGTGTTTTGTGAGAACATTGTGTATATTTTGCTAGACCTCTAGGAATTAGAGTTTACGGTTTAGGGTTTTGTGGGAACATTGTGTATGTTTTGCTAGACCTCTGTTTACATCTCGTTTAACCTCAATTGCAAACATGACTTGATTCGTATGCTTTCTTTTTTGGAAACTCTACGAAACTGAAAAACAATCAAACTAGGAGATTCAATCACTTGGAGACTCTCACGTGCCTCATGTGCATTTTGTGAGTGGTTTAGGGTGAATGGTTTAGGGTTTAGGGTTTAGTGTTTTGTGAGAATAATGTGTATATTTTGCTAGACCTCTAGGAATTAGGGTTTACGGTTTAGGGTTTTGTGGGCACATTGTGTATGTTTTGCTAGATCTCTGTTTACATCTCGTTTAACCTCAATTGCAAACATGACTTTATTCGTATGCTTTCCTTTTTGGAAACTCTACGAAACTGAAAAACAATCAAACTAGGAGATTCAATCACTTGGAGACTCTCACGTGCCTCATGTGCATTTTGTGAGTGGTTTAGGGTGAATGGTTTAGGGTTTAGGGTTTAGTGTTTTGTGAGAATAATGTGTATATTTTGCTAGACCTCTAGGAATTAGGGTTTACGGTTTAGGGTTTTGTGGGCACATTGTGTATGTTTTGCTAGATCTCTGTTTACATCTCGTTTAACCTCAATTGCAAACATGACTTTATTCGTATGCTTTCCTTTTTGGAAACTCTACGAAACTGAAAAACAATCAAACTAGGAGATTCAATCACTTGGAGACTCTCACGTGCCTCATGTGCATTTTGTGAGTGGTTTAGGGTTAAGGGTTTAGGGTTTAGGGTTTAGGGTTTTCTGAGAACAATGTGTATATTTTGCTAGACCTCTAGGAATTAGGGTTTACGGTTTAGGGTTTTGTGGGAAAATTGTGTATGTTTTGCTAGACCTCTATTTAGATCTCGTTTAACCTCAATAGCAAACATGACTTGATTCGTATGCTTTCTTTTTTGGAAACTCAACGAAACTGAAAAAACAATCAAACTAGGAGATTCAATCATTAGGAAACTCTCACGTGCGTCATTTCCATTTTGTGAGTGGTTTAGGGTTAAGGGTTTAGGGTTTAGAGTTTAGGGTTTTCAGAGAACAATGTGTATATTTTGCTAGACCTCTAGGAATTAGGGTTTACGGTTTAGGATTTTGTGGGAACATTGTGTATGTTTTGCTAGACCTCTATTTATATCTCGTTTAACCTCAATAGCAAACATGACTTGATTCGTATGCTTTCTTTTTTGGAAACTCTACGAAACTGAAAAACAATCAAACTAGGAGATTAGGAAACTCTCACGTGCCTCATTTCCATTTTGTGAGTGGTTTAGGGTTAAGGGTTTAGGGTTTAGGGTTTAGGGTTTTCTGAGAACAATGTGTATATTTTGCTACACCTCTAGGAATTAGGGTTTACGGTTTAGGGTTTTGTGGGAACATTGTGTATGTTTTGCTAGACCTCTATTTACATCTCGTTTAACCTCATTAGCAAACATGACTTGATTCGTATGCTTTCTTTTTTGGAAACTCAACGAAACTGAAAAAACAATCAAACTAGGAGATTCAATCATTAGGAAACTCTCACGTGCGTCATTTCCATTTTGTGAGTGGTTTAGGGTTAAGGTTTTAGGGTTTAGGGTTTAGTGTTTTGTGAGAACAATGTGTATATTTTGCTAGACCTCTAGGAATTAGGGTTTACGATTTAGGGTTTTGTGGGAACATTGTGTATGTTTTGCTAGACCTCTATTTAGATCTCGTTTAACCTCAATAGCAAACATGACTTGATTCGTATGCTTTCTTTTTTGGAAACTCTACGAAACTGAAAAAACAATCAAAGTAGGAGATTCTATCACTAGGAAACTCTCACGTGCCTCATTTCCATTTTGTGAGTGGTTTAGGGTTAAGGGTTTAGGGTTTAGGGTTTAGGGTTTTCTGAGAACAATGTGTATATTTTGCTAGACCTCTAGGAATTAGGGTTTACGGTTTAGGGTTTTGTGGGAACATTGTGTATGTTTTGCTAGACCTCTGTTTACATCTCGTTTAACCTCAATTGCAAACATGACTTGATTCGTATGCTTTCTTTTTTGGAAACTCTACGAAACTGAAAAACAATCAAACTAGGAGATTCAATCACTTGGAGACTCTCACGTGCCTCATGTGCATTTTGTGAGTGGTTTAGGGTTAAGGGTTTAGGGTTTAAGGTTTAGTGTTTTGTGAGAACATTGTGTATATTTTGCTAGACCTCTAGGAATTAGAGTTTACGGTTTAGGGTTTTGTGGGAACATTGTGTATGTTTTGCTAGACCTCTGTTTACATCTCGTTTAACCTCAATTGCAAACATGACTTGATTCGTATGCTTTCTTTTTTGGAAACTCTACGAAACTGAAAAAACAATCAAACTAGGAGATTCAATCACTTGGAGACTCTCACGTGCCTCATGTGCATTTTGTGAGTGGTTTAGGGTGAATGGTTTAGGGTTTAGGGTTTAGTGTTTTGTGAGAATAATGTGTATATTTTGCTAGACCTCTAGGAATTAGGGTTTACGGTTTAGGGTTTTGTGGGCACATTGTGTATGTTTTGCTAGATCTCTGTTTACATCTCGTTTAACCTCAATTGCAAACATGACTTTATTCGTATGCTTTCCTTTTTGGAAACTCTACGAAACTGAAAAACAATCAAACTAGGAGATTCAATCACTTGGAGACTCTCACGTGCCTCATGTGCATTTTGTGAGTGGTTTAGGGTTAAGGGTTTAGGGTTTAGGGTTTAGGGTTTTCTGAGAACAATGTGTATATTTTGCTAGACCTCTAGGAATTAGGGTTTACGGTTTAGGGTTTTGTGGGAAAATAGTGTATGTTTTGCTAGACCTCTATTTACATCTCGTTTAACCTCAACAGCAAACATGACTTGATTCGTATGCTTTCTTTTTTGGAAACTTTACGAAACTGAAAAAGAATCAAACTAGGAGATTCAATCAATAAGAGACTCACACATGCCTCATTAGCATTTTATGAGTGGTTCAGGGTTTACGTTTAGGGTTTTCTGAGAACAATGTGTATGTTTTGCTAGTCCTCTACGAATTAGTGTTTAGAGTTTAGGTTTAGAGTTTTGTGAGAATAATGTGTATCTTTTGCTAGACCTCTAGGAATTAGGGTTTACGGTTTAGTGTTTTGTGAGAACATTGTGTATGTTTTTGCTAGATCTCTGTTTACATCTCGTTTAACCTCAATTGCAAACATGACTTGATTCGTATGCTTTCTTTTTTGGAAACTCTACGAAACTGAAAAACAATCAAACTAGGAGATTCAATCACTTGGAGACTCTCACGTGCCTCATGTGCATTTTGTGAGTGGTTTAGGGTGAATGGTTTAGGGTTTAGTGTTTTGTGAGAATAATGTGTATATTTTGCTAGACCTCTAGGAATTAGGGTTTACGGTTTAGGGTTTTGTGGGCACATTGTGTATGTTTTGCTAGACCTCTATTTACATCTCGTGTAACCTCAATAGCAAACATGACTTGATTCGTATGCTTTCTTTTTTGGAAACTCAACGAAACTGAAAAAACAATCAAACTAGGAGATTCAATCATTAGGAAACTCTCGCGTGCGTCATTTCCATTTTGTGAGTGGTTTAGGGTTAAGGGTTTAGGGTTTAGGGTTTAGGGTTTTCTGAGAACAATGTGTATATTTTGCTAGACCTCTAGGAATTAGGGTTTACGGTTTAGGGTTTTGTGGGAACATTGTGTATGTTTTGCTAGACCTCTATTTACATCTCGTTTAACCTCAACAGCAAACATGACTTGATTCGTATGCTTTCTTTTTTGGAAACTTTACGAAACTGAAAAACAATCAAACTAGGAGATTCAATCAATAAGAGACTCACACATGCCTCATTTGCATTTTATGAGTGGTTTAGGGTTTACGTTTAGGGTTTTATGAGAACAATGTGTATGTTTTGCTAGTCCTCTACGAATTAGTGTTTATAGTTTACGTTTAGAGTTTTGTGAGAATAATGTGTATCTTTTGCTAGACCTCTAGGAATTAGGGTTTACGGTTTAGGGTTTTGTGAGAACATTGTGTATGTTTTGCTAGATCTCTGTTTACATCTCGTTTAACCTCAATTGCAAACATGACTTGATTCGTATGCTTTCTTTTTTGGAAACTCTACGAAACTGAAAAACAATCAAACTAGGAGATTCAATCACTTGGAGACTCTCACGTGCCTCATGTGTATTTTGTGAGTGGTTTAGGGTTAAGGGTTTAGGGTTTAAGGTTTAGTGTTTTGTGAGAACATTGTGTATATTTTGCTAGACCTCTAGGAATTAGGGTTTACGGTTTAGGGTTTTGTGGGAACATTGTGTATGTTTTGCTAGACCTCTATTTACATCTCGTGTAACCTCAATAGCAAACATGACTTGATTCGTATGCTTTCTTTTTTGGAAACTCAACGAAACTGAAAAAACAATCAAACTAGGAGATTCAATCATTAGGAAACTCTCACGTGCGTCATTTCCATTTTGTGAGTGGTTTAGGGTTAAGGGTTTAGGGTTTAGGGTTTAGGGTTTTCTGAGAACAATGTGTATATTTTGCTAGACCTCTAGGAATTAGGGTTTACGGTTTAGGGTTTTGTGGGAACATTGTGTATGTTTTGCTAGACCTCTATTTATATCTCGTTTAACCTCAATAGCAAACATGACTTGATTCGTATGCTTTCTTTTTTGGAAACTCTACGAAACTGAAAAACAATCAAACTAGGAGATTCAATCACTTGGAGACTCTCACGTGCCTCATTTCCATTTTGTGAGTGGTTTAGGGTTAAGGGTTTAGGGTTTTCTGAGAACAATGTGTATATTTTGCTAGACCTCTAGGAATTAGGGTTTACGGTTTAGGGTTTTGTGGGAACATTGTGTATGTTTTGCTAGACCTCTATTTATATCTCGTTTAACCTCAATAGCAAACATGACTTGATTCGTATGCTTTCTTTTTTGGAAACTCAAAGAAACTGAAAAAACAATCAAACTAGGAGATTCAATCATTAGGAAACTCTCACGTGCGTCATTTCCATTTTGTGAGTGGTTTAGGGTTAAGGGTTTAGGGTTTAGAGTTTAGGGTTTTCAGAGAACAATGTGTATATTTTGCTAGACCTCTAGGAATTAGGGTTTACGGTTAGGATTTTGTGGGAACATTGTGTATGTTTTGCTAGACCTCTATTTATATCTCGTTTAACCTCAATAGCAAACATGACTTGATTCGTATGCTTTCTTTTTTGGAAACTCTACGAAACTGAAAAACAATCAAACTAGGAGATTAGGAAACTCTCACGTGCCTCATTTCCATTTTGTGAGTGGTTTAGGGTTAAGGGTTTAGGGTTTTCTGAGAACAATGTGTATATTTTGCTACACCTCTAGGAATTAGGGTTTACGGTTTAGGGTTTTGTGGGAACATTGTGTATGTTTTGCTAGACCTCTATTTACATCTCTTTTAACCTCATTAGCAAACATGACTTGATTCGTATGCTTTCTTTTTTGGAAACTCAACGAAACTGAAAAAACAATCAAACTAGGAGATTCAATCATTAGGAAACTCTCACGTGCGTCATTTCCATTTTGTGAGTGGTTTAGGGTTAAGGTTTTAGGGTTTAGGGTTTAGTGTTTTGTGAGAACAATGTGTATATTTTGCTAGACCTCTAGGAATTAGGGTTTTGTGGGAACATTGTGTATGTTTTGCTAGACCTCTATTTAGATCTCGTTTAACCTCAATAGCAAACATGACTTGATTCGTATGCTTTCTTTTTTGGAAACTCTACGAAACTGAAAAAACAATCAAAGTAGGAGATTCTATCACTAGGAAACTCTCACGTGCCTCATTTCCATTTTGTGAGTGGTTTAGGGTTAAGGGTTTAGGGTTTAGGGTTTAGGGTTTTCTGAGAACAATGTGTATATTTTGCTAGACCTCTAGGAATTAGGGTTTACGGTTTAGGGTTTTGTGGGAACATTGTGTATGTTTTGCTAGACCTCTGTTTACATCTCGTTTAACCTCAATTGCAAACATGACTTGATTCGTATGATTTCTTTTTTGGAAACTCTACGAAACTGAAAAACAATCAAACTAGGAGATTCAATCACTTGGAGACTCTCACGTGCCTCATGTGCATTTTGTGAGTGGTTTAGGGTTAAAGGTTTAGGGTTTAGGGTTTAGTGTTTTGTGAGAACAATGTGTATATTTTGCTAGACCTCTAGGAATTAGGGTTTACGGTTTAGGGTTTTGTGGGAACATTGTGTATGTTTTGCTAGACCTCTATTTACATCTCGTGTAACCTCAATAGCAAACATGACTTGATTCGTATGCTTTCTTTTTTGGAAACTCAACGACACTGAAAAACAATCAAACTAGGAGATTCAATCACTAGGAAACTCTCACGTGCCTCATTTCCATTTTGTGAGTGGTTTAGGGTTAAGGGTTTAGGGTTTAGGGTTTTCTGAGAACAATGTGTATATTTTGCTAGACCTCTAGGAATTAGGGTTTACGGTTTAGGGTTTTGTGAGAACATTGTGTATGTTTTGCTAGATCTCTGTTTACATCTCGTTTAACCTCAATTGCAAACATGACTTGATTGGTATTCTTTCTTTTTTGGAAACTCTACGAAACTGAAAAACAATCAAACTAGGAGATTCAATCACTTGGAGATTCTCACATGCCTCATGTGCATTTTGTGAGTGGTTTAGGGTTAAGGGTTTAAGGTTTAAGGTTTAGTGTTTTGTGAGAACATTGTGTATATTTTGCTAGACCTCTAGGAATTAGGGTTTACGGTTTAGGGTTTTGTGGGAACATTGTGTATGTTTTGCTAGACCTCTATTTACATCTCGTGTAACCTCAATAGCAAACATGACTTGATTCGTATGCTTTCTTTTTTGGAAACTCAACGAAACTGAAAAATCAATCAAACTAGGAGATTCAATCATTAGGAAACTCTCACGTGCGTCATTTCCATTTTGTAAGTGGTTTAGGGTTAAGGGTTTAGGGTTTAGGATTTAGAGTTTTGTGAGAACAATGTGTATATTTTGCTAGACCTCTAGGAATTAGGGTTTACGGTTTAGGATTTTGTGGGAACATTGTGTATGTTTTGCTAGACCTCTATTTATATCTCGTTTAACCTCAATAGCAAACATGACTTGATTCGTATGCTTTCTTTTTTGGAAACTCTACGAAACTGAAAAACAATCAAACTAGGAGATTCAATCACTAGGAAACTCTCACGTGCCTCATTTCCATTTTGTGAGTGGTTTAGGGTTAAGGGTTTAGGGTTTAGGGTTTAGGGTTTTCTGAGAACAATGTGTATATTTTGCTAGACCTCTAGGAATTAGGATTTACGGTTTAGGGTTTTGTGGGAACATTGTGTATGTTTTGCTAGACCTCTATTTACATCTCGTTTAACCTCAACAGCAAACATGACTTGATTCGTATGCTTTCTTTTTTGGAAACTCTACGAAACTGAAAAACAATCAAACTAGGAGATTCAATCACTTGGAGACTCTCACGTGCCTCATGTGCATTTTGTGAGTGGTTTAGGGTTAAGGGTTTAGGGTTTAGAGTTTAGGGTTTTCAGAGAACAATGTGTATATTTTGCTAGACCTCTAGGAATTAGGGTTTACGGTTTAGGATTTTGTGGGAACATTGTGTATGTTTTGCTAGACCTCTATTTATATCTCGTTTAACCTCAATAGCAAACATGACTTGATTCGTATGCTTTCTTTTTTGGAAACTCTACGAAACTGAAAAACAATCAAACTAGGAGATTAGGAAACTCTCACGTGCGTCATTTCCATTTTGTGAGTGGTTTAGGGTTAAGGGTTTAGGGTTTAGGGTTTTCTGAGAACAATGTGTATATTTTGCTACACCTCTAGGAATTAGGGTTTACGGTTTAGGGTTTTGTGGGAACATTGTGTATGTTTTGCTAGACCTCTATTTACATCTCGTTTAACCTCATTAGCAAACATGACTTGATTCGTATGCTTTCTTTTTTGGAAACTCAACGAAACTGAAAAAACAATCAAACTAGGAGATTCAATCATTAGGAAACTCTCACGTGCGTCATTTCCATTTTGTGAGTGGTTTAGGGTTAAGGTTTTAGGGTTTAGGGTTTAGTGTTTTGTGAGAACAATGTGTATATTTTGCTAGACCTCTAGGAATTAGGGTTTACGATTTAGGGTTTTGTGGGAACATTGTGTATGTTTTGCTAGACCTCTATTTAGATCTCGTTTAACATCAATAGCAAACATGACTTGATTCGTATGCTTTCTTTTTTGGAAACTCTACGAAACTGAAAAAACAATCAAAGTAGGAGATTCTATCACTAGGAAACTCTCACGTGCCTCATTTCCATTTTGTGAGTGGTTTAGGGTTAAGGGTTTAGGGTTTAGGGTTTAGGGTTTTCTGAGAACAATGTGTATATTTTGCTAGACCTCTAGGAATTAGGGTTTACGGTTTAGGGTTTTGTGGGAACATTGTGTATGTTTTGCTAGACCTCTGTTTACATCTCGTTTAACCTCAATTGCAAACATGACTTGATTCGTATGCTTTCTTTTTTGGAAACTCTACGAAACTGAAAAACAATCAAACTAGGAGATTCAATCACTTGGAGACTCTCACGTGCCTCATGTGCATTTTGTGAGTGGTTTAGGGTTAAGGGTTTAGGGTTTAAGGTTTAGTGTTTTGTGAGAACATTGTGTATATTTTGCTAGACCTCTAGGAATTAGAGTTTACGGTTTAGGATTTTGTGGGAACATTGTGTATGTTTTGCTAGACCTCTGTTTACATCTCGTTTAACCTCAATTGCAAACATGACTTGATTCGTATGCTTTCTTTTTTGGAAACTCTACGAAATTGAAAAAACAATCAAACTAGGAGATTCAATCACTTGGAGACTCTCACGTGCCTCATGTGCATTTTGTGAGTGGTTTAGGGTGAATGGTTTAGGGTTTAGGGTTTAGTGTTTTGTGAGAATAATGTGTATATTTTGCTAGACCTCTAGGAATTAGGGTTTACGGTTTAGGGTTTTGTGGGCACATTGTGTATGTTTTGCTAGATCTCTGTTTACATCTCGTTTAACCTCAATTGCAAACATGACTTTATTCGTATGCTTTCCTTTTTGGAAACTCTACGAAACTGAAAAACAATCAAACTAGGAGATTCAATCACTTGGAGACTCTCACGTGCCTCATGTGCATTTTGTGAGTGGTTTAGGGTTAAGGGTTTAGGGTTTAGGGTTTAGGGTTTTCTGAGAACAATGTGTATATTTTGCTAGACCTCTAGGAATTAGGGTTTACGGTTTAGGGTTTTGTGGGAAAATTGTGTATGTTTTGCTAGACCTCTATTTACATCTCGTTTAACCTCAACAGCAAACATGACTTGATTCGTATGCTTTCTTTTTTGGAAACTTTACGAAACTGAAAAAGAATCAAACTAGGAGATTCAATCAATAAGAGACTCACACATGCCTCATTAGCATTTTATGAGTGGTTTAGGGTTTACGTTTAGGGTTTTCTGAGAACAATGTGTATGTTTTGCTAGTCCTCTACGAATTAGTGTTTAGAGTTTAGGTTTAGAGTTTTGTGAGAATAATGTGTATCTTTTGCTAGACCTCTAGGAATTAGGGTTTACGGTTTAGTGTTTTGTGAGAACATTGTGTATGTTTTTGCTAGATCTCTGTTTACATCTCGTTTAACCTCAATTGCAAACATGACTTGATTCGTATGCTTTCTTTTTTGGAAACTCTACGAAACTGAAAAACAATCAAACTAGGAGATTCAATCACTTGGAGACTGTCACGTGCCTCATGTGCATTTTGTGAGTGGTTTAGGGTGAATGGTTTAGGGTTTAGTGTTTTGTGAGAATAATGTGTATATTTTGCTAGACCTCTAGGAATTAGGGTTTACGGTTTAGGGTTTTGTGGGCACATTGTGTATGTTTTGCTAGACCTCTATTTACATCTCGTGTAACCTCAATAGCAAACATGACTTGATTCGTATGCTTTCTTTTTTGGAAACTCAACGAAACTGAAAAAACAATCAAACTAGGAGATTCAATCATTAGGAAACTCTCGCGTGCGTCATTTCCATTTTGTGAGTGGTTTAGGGTTAAGGGTTTAGGGTTTAGGGTTTAGGGTTTTCTGAGAACAATGTGTATATTTTGCTAGACCTCTAGGAATTAGGGTTTACGGTTTAGGGTTTTGTGGGAACATTGTGTATGTTTTGCTAGACCTCTATTTACATCTCGTTTAACCTCAACAGCAAACATGACTTGATTCGTATGCTTTCTTTTTTGGAAACTTTACGAAACTGAAAAACAATCAAACTAGGAGATTCAATCAATAAGAGACTCACACATGCCTCATTTGCATTTTATGAGTGGTTTAGGGTTTACATTTAGGGTTTTATGAGAACAATGTGTATGTTTTGCTAGTCCTCTACGAATTAGTGTTTATAGTTTACGTTTAGAGTTTTGTGAGAATAATGTGTATCTTTTGCTAGACCTCTAGGAATTAGGGTTTACGGTTTAGGGTTTTGTGAGAACATTGTGTATGTTTTGCTAGATCTCTGTTTACATCTCGTTTAACCTCAATTGCAAACATGACTTGATTCGTATGCTTTCTTTTTTGGAAACTCTACGAAACTGAAAAACAATCAAACTAGGAGATTCAATCACTTGGAGACTCTCACGTGCCTCATGTGCATTTTGTGAGTGGTTTAGGGTTAAGGGTTTAGGGTTTAAGGTTTAGTGTTTTGTGAGAACATTGTGTATATTTTGCTAGACCTCTAGGAATTAGGGTTTACGGTTTAGGGTTTTGTGGGAACATTGTGTATGTTTTGCTAGACCTCTATTTACATCTCGTGTAACCTCAATAGCAAACATGACTTGATTCGTATGCTTTCTTTTTTGGAAACTCAACGAAACTGAAAAAACAATCAAACTAGGAGATTCAATCATTAGGAAACTCTCACGTGCGTCATTTCCATTTTGTGAGTGGTTTAGGGTTAAGGGTTTAGGGTTTAGGGTTTAGGGTTTTCTGAGAACAATGTGTATATTTTGCTAGACCTCTAGGAATTAGGGTTTACGGTTTAGGGTTTTGTGGGAACATTGTGTATGTTTTGCTAGACCTCTGTTTACATCTCGTTTAACCTCAATTGCAAACATGACTTGATTCGTATGCTTTCTTTTTTGGAAACTCTACGAAACTGAAAAACAATCAAACTAGGAGATTCAATCACTTGGAGACTCTCACGTGCCTCATGTCCATTTTGTGAGTGGTTTAGGGTGAATGGTTTAGGGTTTAGGGTTTAGTGTTTTGTGAGAATAATGTGTATATTTTGCTAGACCTCTAGGAATTAGGGTTTACGGTTTAGGGTTTTGTGGGAACATTGTGTATGTTTTGCTAGACCTCTATTTAGATCTCGTTTAACCTCAATAGCAAACATGACTTGATTCGTATGCTTTCTTTTTTGGAAACTCTACGAAACTGAAAAACAATCAAACTAGGAGATTCAATCACTTGGAGACTCTCACGTGCCTCATGTGCATTTTGTGAGTGGTTTAGGGTTAAGGGTTTAGGGTTTAGGGTTTAGTGTTTTGTGAGAATAATGTGTATATTTTGCTAGACCTCTAGGAATTAGGGTTTACGGTTTAGGGTTTTGTGGGAACATTGTGTATGTTTTGTTAGATCTCTGTGTACATCTCGTTTAACCTCAATTGCAAACATGACTTTATTCGTATGCTTTCTTTTTTGGAAACTCTACGAAACTGAAAAACAATCAAACTAGGAGATTCAATCACTTGGAGACTCACACATGCCTCATTTGCATTTTATGAGTGGTTTAGGGTTTACGTTTAGGGTTTTATAAGAACAATGTGTATGTTTTGCTAGTCCTCTACGAATTAGTGTTTGGAGTTTAGGTTTAGAGTTTTGTGAGAATAATGTGTATCTTTTGCTAGACCTCTAGGAATTAGGGTTTACGGTTTAGGGTTTTGTGAGAACATTGTGTATGTTTTGCTAGATCTCTGTTTACATCTCGTTTAACCTCAATTGCAAACATGACTTGATTCGTATGCTTTCTTTTTTGGAAACTCTACGAAACTGAAAAACAATCAAACTAGGAGATTCAATCACTTGGAGACTCTCAGGTGCCTCATGTGCATTTTGTGAGTGGTTTAGGGTTAAAGGTTTTGGGTTTAGGGTTTAGTGTTTTGTGAGAACAATGTGTATATTTTGCTAGACCTCTAGGAATTAGGGTTTACGATTTATGGTTTTGTGGGAACATTGTGTATGTTTTGCTAGACCTCTATTTACATTTCGTGTAACCTCAATAGCAAACATGACTTGATTCGTATGCTTTCTATTTTGGAAACTCAACGAAACTGAAAAAACAATCAAACTAGGAGATTCAATCATTAGGAAACTCTCACGTGCGTCATTTCCATTTTGTGAGTGGTTTAGGGTTAAGGGTTTAGGGTTTAGGGTTTAGAGTTTTGTGAGAACAATGTGTATATTTTGCTAGACCTCTAGGAATTAGGGTTTACGGTTTAGGATTTTGTGGGAACATTGTGTATGTTTTGCTAGACCTCTATTTATATCTCGTTTAACCTCAATAGCAAACATGACTTGATTCGTATGCTTTCTTTTTTGGAAACTCTACGAAACTGAAAAACAATCAAACTAGGAGATTCAATCACTAGGAAACTCTCACGTGCCTCATTTCCATTTTGTGAGTGGTTTAGGGTTAAGGGTTTAGGGTTTAGGGTTTAGGGTTTTCTGAGAACAATGTGTATATTTTGCTAGACCTCTAGGAATTAGGGTTTACGGTTTAGGGTTTTGTGAGAACATTGTGTATGTTTTGCTAGACCTCTATTTACATCTCGTTTAACCTCAATAGCAAACATGACTTGATTCGTATGCTTTCTTTTTTGGAAACTCTACGAAACTGAAAAACATCAAACTAGGAGATTCAATCATTAGGAAACTCTCACGTGCCTCATTTTCATTTTGTGAGTGGTTTTGGGTTAAGGGTTTAGGGTTTAGGGTTTAGTGTTTTATGAGAATAATGTGTATATTTTGCTAGACCTCTAGGAATTAGGGTTTACGGTTTAGGGTTTTGTGGGAACATTGTGTATGTTTTGCTAGACCTCTGTTTACATCTCGTTTAACCTCAATTGCAAACATGACTTGATTCGTATGCTTTCTTTTTTGGAAACTCTACGAAACTGAAAAACAATCAAACTAGGAGATTCAATCACTTGGAGACTCTCACGTGCCTCATTTCCATTTTGTGAGTGGTTTAGGGTTAAGGGTTTAGGGTTTTCTGAGAACAATGTGTATATTTTGCTAGACCTCTAGGAATAAGGGTTTACGGTTTAGGGTTTTGTGAGAACATTGTGTATGTTTTGCTAGACCTCTATTTACATCTCGTTTAACCTCAATAGCAAACATGACTTGATTCGTATGCTTTCTTTTTTGGAAACTCTACGAAACTGAAAAACAATCAAACTAGGAGATTCAATCACTAGGAAACTCTCACGTGCCTCATTTCCATTTTGTGAGTGGTTTAGGGTTAAGGGTTTAGGGTTTTCTGAGAACAATGTGTATATTTTGCTAGACCTCTAGGAATAAGGGTTTACGGTTTAGGGTTTTGTGAGAACATTGTGTATGTTTTGCTAGACCTCTATTTACATCTCGTTTAACCTCAATAGCAAACATGACTTGAATCGTATGCTTTCTTTTTTGGAAACTCTACGAAACTGAAAAAACAATCAAAGTAGGAGATTCTATCACTAGGAAACTCTCACGTGCCTCATTTCCATTTTGTGAGTGGTTTAGGGTTAAGGGTTTAGGGTTTAGGGTTTAGGGTTTTGTGAGAACAATGTGTATATTTTGCTAGACCTCTAGGAATTAGGGTTTACGGTTTAGGGTTTTGTGGGAACATTGTGTATGTTTTGCTAGACCTCTGTTTACATCTCGTTTAACCTCAATTGCAAACATGACTTGATTCGTATGCTTTCTTTTTTGGAAACTCTACGAAACTGAAAAACAATCAAACTAGGAGATTCAATCACTTGGAGACTCTCACGTGCCTCATGTCCATTTTGTGAGTGGTTTAGGGTGAATGGTTTAGGGTTTAGGGTTTAGTGTTTTGTGAGAATAATGTGTATATTTTGCTAGACCTCTAGGAATTAGGGTTTACGGTTTAGGGTTTTGTGGGAACATTGTGTATGTTTTGTTAGATCTCTGTGTACATCTCGTTTAACCTCAATTGCAAACATGACTTTATTCGTATGCTTTCTTTTTTGGAAACTCTACGAAACTGAAAAACAATCAAACTAGGAGATTCAATCACTTGGAGACTCACACATGCCTCATTTGCATTTTATGAGTGGTTTAGGGTTTACGTTTAGGGTTTTATAAGAACAATGTGTATGTTTTGCTAGTCCTCTACGAATTAGTGTTTGGAGTTTAGGTTTAGAGTTTTGTGAGAATAATGTGTATCTTTTGCTAGACCTCTAGGAATTAGGGTTTACGGTTTAGGGTTTTGTGAGAACATTGTGTATGTTTTGCTAGATCTCTGTTTACATCTCGTTTAACCTCAATTGCAAACATGACTTGATTCGTATGCTTTCTTTTTTGGAAACTCTACGAAACTGAAAAACCATCAAACTAGGAGATTCAATCACTTGGAGACTCTCAGGTGCCTCATGTGCATTTTGTGAGTGGTTTAGGGTTAAAGGTTTTGGGTTTAGGGTTTAGTGTTTTGTGAGAACAATGTGTATATTTTGCTAGACCTCTAGGAATTAGGGTTTACGATTTATGGTTTTGTGGGAACATTGTGTATGTTTTGCTAGACCTCTATTTACATTTCGTGTAACCTCAATAGCAAACATGACTTGATTCGTATGCTTTCTTTTTTGGAAACTCAACGAAACTGAAAAAACAATCAAACTAGGAGATTCAATCATTAGGAAACTCTCACGTGCGTCATTTCCATTTTGTGAGTGGTTTAGGGTTAAGGGTTTAGGGTTTAGGGTTTAGAGTTTTGTGAGAACAATGTGTATATTTTGCTAGACCTCTAGGAATTAGGGTTTACGGTTTAGGATTTTGTGGGAACATTGTGTATGTTTTGCTAGACCTCTATTTATATCTCGTTTAACCTCAATAGCAAACATGACTTGATTCGTATGCTTTCTTTTTTGGAAACTCTACGAAACTGAAAAACAATCAAACTAGGAGATTCAATCACTAGGAAACTCTCACGTGCCTCATTTCCATTTTGTGAGTGGTTTAGGGTTAAGGGTTTAGGGTTTAGGGTTTAGGGTTTTCTGAGAACAATGTGTATATTTTGCTAGACCTCTAGGAATTAGGGTTTACGGTTTAGGGTTTTGTGAGAACATTGTGTATGTTTTGCTAGACCTCTATTTACATCTCGTTTAACCTCAATAGCAAACATGACTTGATTCGTATGCTTTCTTTTTTGGAAACTCTACGAAACTGAAAAACATCAAACTAGGAGATTCAATCATTAGGAAACTCTCACGTGCCTCATTTTCATTTTGTGAGTGGTTTTGGGTTAAGGGTTTAGGGTTTAGGGTTTAGTGTTTTATGAGAATAATGTGTATATTTTGCTAGACCTCTAGGAATTAGGGTTTACGGTTTAGGGTTTTGTGGGAACATTGTGTATGTTTTGCTAGACCTCTGTTTACATCTCGTTTAACCTCAATAGCAAACATGACTTGATTCGTATGCTTTCTTTTTTGGAAACTCTACGAAACTGAAAAACAATCAAACTAGGAGATTCAATCACTAGGAAACTCTCACGTGCCTCATTTCCATTTTGTGAGTGGTTTAGGGTTAAGGGTTTAGGGTTTTCTGAGAACAATGTGTATATTTTGCTAGACCTCTAGGAATAAGGGTTTACGGTTTAGGGTTTTGTGAGAACATTGTGTATGTTTTGCTAGACCTCTATTTACATCTCGTTTAACCTCAATAGCAAACATGACTTGAATCGTATGCTTTCTTTTTTGGAAACTCTACGAAACTGAAAAAACAATCAAAGTAGGAGATTCTATCACTAGGAAACTCTCACGTGCCTCATTTCCATTTTGTGAGTGGTTTAGGGTTAAGGGTTTAGGGTTTAGGGTTTAGGGTTTTGTGAGAACAATGTGTATATTTTGCTAGACCTCTAGGAATTAGGGTTTACGGTTTAGGGTTTTGTGGGAACATTGTGTATGTTTTGCTAGACCTCTGTTTACATCTCGTTTAACCTCAATTGCAAACATGACTTGATTCGTATGCTTTCTTTTTTGGAAACTCTACGAAACTGAAAAACAATCAAACTAGGAGATTCAATCACTTGGAGACTCTCACGTGCCTCATGTCCATTTTGTGAGTGGTTTAGGGTGAATGGTTTAGGGTTTAGGGTTTAGTGTTTTGTGAGAATAATGTGTATATTTTGCTAGACCTCTAGGAATTAGGGTTTACGGTTTAGGGTTTTGTGGGAACATTGTGTATGTTTTGTTAGATCTCTGTGTACATCTCGTTTAACCTCAATTGCAAACATGACTTTATTCGTATGCTTTCTTTTTTGGAAACTCTACGAAACTGAAAAACAATCAAACTAGGAGATTCAATCACTTGGAGACTCACACATGCCTCATTTGCATTTTATGAGTGGTTTAGGGTTTACGTTTAGGGTTTTATAAGAACAATGTGTATGTTTTGCTAGTCCTCTACGAATTAGTGTTTGGAGTTTAGGTTTAGAGTTTTGTGAGAATAATGTGTATCTTTTGCTAGACCTCTAGGAATTAGGGTTTACGGTTTAGGGTTTTGTGAGAACATTGTGTATGTTTTGCTAGATCTCTGTTTACATCTCGTTTAACCTCAATTGCAAACATGACTTGATTCGTATGCTTTCTTTTTTGGAAACTCTACGAAACTGAAAAACAATCAAACTAGGAGATTCAATCACTTGGAGACTCTCAGGTGCCTCATGTGCATTTTGTGAGTGGTTTAGGGTTAAAGGTTTTGGGTTTAGGGTTTAGTGTTTTGTGAGAACAATGTGTATATTTTGCTAGACCTCTAGGAATTAGGGTTTACGATTTATGGTTTTGTGGGAACATTGTGTATGTTTTGCTAGACCTCTATTTACATTTCGTGTAACCTCAATAGCAAACATGACTTGATTCGTATGCTTTCTTTTTTGGAAACTCAACGAAACTGAAAAAACAATCAAACTAGGAGATTCAATCATTAGGAAACTCTCACGTGCGTCATTTCCATTTTGTGAGTGGTTTAGGGTTAAGGGTTTAGGGTTTAGGGTTTAGAGTTTTGTGAGAACAATGTGTATATTTTGCTAGACCTCTAGGAATTAGGGTTTACGGTTTAGGATTTTGTGGGAACATTGTGTATGTTTTGCTAGACCTCTATTTATATCTCGTTTAACCTCAATAGCAAACATGACTTGATTCGTATGCTTTCTTTTTTGGAAACTCTACGAAACTGAAAAACAATCAAACTAGGAGATTCAATCACTAGGAAACTCTCACGTGCCTCATTTCCATTTTGTGAGTGGTTTAGGGTTAAGGGTTTAGGGTTTAGGGTTTAGGGTTTTCTGAGAACAATGTGTATATTTTGCTAGACCTCTAGGAATTAGGGTTTACGGTTTAGGGTTTTGTGAGAACATTGTGTATGTTTTGCTAGACCTCTATTTACATCTCGTTTAACCTCAATAGCAAACATGACTTGATTCGTATGCTTTCTTTTTTGGAAACTCTACGAAACTGAAAAACATCAAACTAGGAGATTCAATCATTAGGAAACTCTCACGTGCCTCATTTTCATTTTGTGAGTGGTTTTGGGTTAAGGGTTTAGGGTTTAGGGTTTAGTGTTTTATGAGAATAATGTGTATATTTTGCTAGACCTCTAGGAATTAGGGTTTACGGTTTAGGGTTTTGTGGGAACATTGTGTATGTTTTGCTAGACCTCTGTTTACATCTCGTTTAACCTCAATTGCAAACATGACTTGATTCGTATGCTTTCTTTTTTGGAAACTCTACGAAACTGAAAAACAATCAAACTAGGAGATTCAATCACTTGGAGACTCTCACGTGCCTCATTTCCATTTTGTGAGTGGTTTAGGGTTAAGGGTTTAGGGTTTTCTGAGAACAATGTGTATATTTTGCTAGACCTCTAGGAATAAGGGTTTACGGTTTAGGGTTTTGTGAGAACATTGTGTATGTTTTGCTAGACCTCTATTTACATCTCGTTTAACCTCAATAGCAAACATGACTTGATTCGTATGCTTTCTTTTTTGGAAACTCTACGAAACTGAAAAACAATCAAACTAGGAGATTCAATCACTAGGAAACTCTCACGTGCCTCATTTCCATTTTGTGAGTGGTTTAGGGTTAAGGGTTTAGGGTTTAGGGTTTAGGGTTTTCTAAGAACAATGTGTATATTTTGCTAGACCTCTAGGAATTAGGGTTTACGGTTTAGGGTTTTGTGAGAACATTGTGTATGTTTTGCTAGACCTCTATTTACATCTCGTTTAACCTCAATAGCAAACATGACTTGATTCGTATGCTTTCTTTTTTGGAAACTCTACGAAACTGAAAAACATCAAACTAGGAGATTCAATCACTAGGAAACTCTCACGTGCCTCATTTTCATTTTGTGAGTGGTTTTGGGTTAAGGGTTTAGGGTTTAGGGTTTAGTGTTTTATGAGAATAATGTGTATATTTTGCTAGACCTCTAGGAATTAGGGTTTACGGTTTAGGGTTTTGTGGGAACATTGTGTATGTTTTGCTAGACCTCTGTTTACATCTCGTTTAACCTCAATTGCAAACATGACTTGATTCGTATGCTTTCTTTTTTGGAAACTCTACGAAACTGAAAAACAATCAAACTAGGAGATTCAATCCCTAGGAAACTCTCACGTCCCTCATTTCCATTTTGTGAGTGGTTTAGGGTTAAGGGTTTACGGTTTAGGGTTTAGGGTTTTCTTAGAACAATGTGTATATTTTGCTAGACCTCTAGGAATTAGGGTTTACGGTTTTGGGTTTTGTGAGAACATTGTGTATGTTTTGCTAGACCTCTATTTACATCTCGTTTAAAATCAATAGCAAACATGACTTGATTCGTATGCTTTCTTTTTTGGAAACTCTACGAAACTGAAAAACATCAAACTAGGAGATTCAATCACTAGGAAACTCTCACGTGCCTCATTTTCATTTTGTGAGTGGTTTTGGGTTAAGGGTTTAGGGTTTAGGGTTTAGTGTTTTATGAGAATAATGTGTATATTTTGCTAGACCTCTAGGAATTAGGGTTTACGGTTTAGGGTTTTGTGGGAACATTGTGTATGTTTTGCTAGACCTCTGTTTACATCTCGTTTAACCTCAATTGCAAACATAACTTGATTCGTATGCTTTCTTTTTTGGAAACTCTACGAAACTGAAAAACAATCAAACTAGGAGATTCATTCACTTGGAGACTCTCACGTGCCTCATGTGCATTTTGTGAGTGGTTTAGGGTTAAGGGTTTAGGGTTTAGGGTTTTCTGAGAACAATGTGTATATTTTGCTAGACCTCTAGGAATTAGGGTTTACGGTTTAGGGTTTTGTGAGAACATTGTGTATGTTTTGCTAGACCTCTATTTACATCTCGTTTAACCTCAATAGCAAACATGACTTGATTCGTATGCTTTCTTTTTTGGAAACTCTACGAAACTGAAAAACATCAAACTAGGAGATTCAATCACTAGGAAACTCTCACGTGCCTCATTTTCATTTTGTGAGTGGTTTTGGGTTAAGGGTTTAGGGTTTAGGGTTTAGTGTTTTGTGAGAACAATGTGTATATTTTGCTAGACCTCTAGGAATTAGGGTTTACGATTTAGGGTTTTGTGGGAACATTGTGTATGTTTTGCTAGACCTCTATTTAGATCTCGTTTAACCTCAATAGCAAACATGACTTGATTCGTATGCTTTCTTTTTTGGAAACTCTACGAAACTGAAAAAACAATCAAACTAGGAGATTCTATCACTAGGAAACTCTCAAGTGCCTCATTTCCATTTTGTGAGTGGTTTAGGGTTAAGGGTTTAGGGTTTAGGGTTTAGGGTTTTCTGAGAACAATGTGTATATTTTGCTAGACTTCTAGGAATTAGGGTTTACGGTTTAGGGTTTTGTGGGAACATTGTGTATGTTTTGCTAGACCTCTGTTTACATCTCGTTTAACCTCAATTGCAAACATGACTTGATTCGTATGGTTTCTTTTTTGGAAACTCTACAAAACTGAAAAACAATCAAACTAGGAGATTCAATCACTTGGAGACTCTCACGTGCCTCATGTGCATTTTGTGAGTGGTTTAGGGTGAATGGTTTAGGGTTTAAGGTTTAGTGTTTTGTGAGAGTAATGTGTTTATTTTGCTAGACCTCTAGGAATTAGGGTTTACGGTTTAGGGTTTTGTGGGAACATTGTGTATGTTTTGCTAGACCTCTGTTTACATCTCGTTTAACCTCAATTGCAAACATGACTTGATTCGTATGCTTTCTTTTTTGGAAATTCTACGAAGCTGAAAAACAATCAAACTAGGAGATTCAATCACTTGGAAACTCTCACGTGCCTCATGTGCATTTTGTGAGTGGTTTAGGGTTAAGGGTTTAGGGTTTAGGGTTTAGGGTTTAGGGTTTTCTGAGAACAATGTGTATATTTTGCTAGACCTCTAGGAATTAGGGTTTACGGTTTAGGGTTTTGTGGGAACATTGTGTATGTTTTGCTAGACCTCTATTTACATCTCGTTTAACCTCAACAGCAAACATGATTTGATTCGTATGCTTTCTTTTTTGGAAACTTTACGAAACTGAAAAACAATCAAACTAGGAGATTCAATCAATAAGAGACTCACACATGCCTCATTTGCATTTATGAGTGGTTTAGGGTTTACGTTTAGGGTTTTATGAGAACAATGTGTATGTTTTGCTAGTCCTCTACGAATTAGTGTTTAGAGTTTAGGTTTAGGGTTTTGTGAGAATAATGTGTATCTTTTGCTAGACCTCAAGGAATTAGGGTTTACGGTTTAGGGTTTTGTGAGAACATTGTGTATGTTTTGCTAGATCTCTGTTTACATCTCGTTTAACCTCAATTGCAAACATGACTTGATTCGTATGCTTTCTTTTTTGGAAACTCTACGAAACTGAAAAACAATCAAACTAGGAGATTCAATCACTTGGAGACTTTCACGTGCCTCATGTGCATTTTGTGAGTGGTTTAGGGTTAAGGGTTTAGGGTTTAAGGTTTAGTGTTTTGTGAGAACATTGTGTATATTTTTCTAGACCTCTAGGAATTAGGGTTTACGGTTTAGGGTTTTGTGGGTACATTGTGTATGTTTTGCTAGACCTCTATTTACATCTCGTGTAACCTCAATAGCAAACATGACTTGATTCGTATGCTTTCTTTTTTGGAAACTCAATGAAACTGAAAAAACAATCAAACTAGGAGATTCAATCATTAGGAAACTCTCACGTGCGTCATTTCCATTTTGTGAGTGGTTTAGGGTTAAGGGTTTAGGGTTTAGGGTTTAGGGTTTTCTGAGAACAATGTGTATATTTTGCTAGACCTCTAGGAATTAGGGTTTACGGTTTAGGGTTTTGTGGGAACATTGTGTATGTTTTGCTAGATCTCTGTTTACATCTCGTTTAACCTCAATTGCAAACATGACTTGATTCGTATGCTTTCTTTTTTGGAAACTCTACGAAACTGAAAAACAATCAAACTAGGAGATTCAATCACTTGGAGACTCTCACATGCCTCATGTGCATTTTGTGAGTGGTTTAGGGTTAAGGGTTTAGGGTTTAGGGTTTAGTGTTTTTTGAGAACAATGTGTATATTTTGCTAGACCTCTAGGAATTAGGATTTACGATTTAGGGTTTTGTGGGAACATTGTGTATGTTTTGCTAGACCTCTATTTAGATCTCGTTTAACCTCAATAGCAAACATGACTTGATTCGTATGCTTTCTTTTTTGGAAACTCTACGAAACTGAAAAAACAATCAAACTAGGAGATTCTATCACTAGGAAACTCTCAAGTGCCTCATTTCCATTTTGTGAGTGGTTTAGGGTTTAGGGTTTAGGGTTTAGGGTTTTCTGAGAACAATGTGTATATTTTGCTAGACCTCTAGGAATTAGGGTTTACGGTTTAGGGTTTTGTGGGAACATTGTGTATGTTTTGCTAGACCTCTGTTTACATCTCGTTTAACCTCAATTGCAAACATGACTTGATTCGTATGCTTTCTTTTTTGGAAACTCTACGAAACTGAAAAACAATCAAACTAGGAGATTCAATCACTTGGAGACTCTCACGTGCCTCATGTGCATTTTGTGAGTGGTTTAGGGAATGGTTTAGGGTTTAGGGTTTAGTGTTTTGTGAGAATAATGTGTATATTTTGCTAGACCTCTAGGAATTAGGGTTTACGGTTTAGGGTTTTGTGGGAACATTGTGTATGTTTTGCTAGACCTCTGTTTACATCTCGTTTAACCTCAATTGCAAACATGACTTGATTCGTATGCTTTCTTTTTTGGAAACTCTACGAAACTGAAAAACATCAAACTAGGAGATTCAATCACTAGGAAACTCTCACGTGCCTCATTTTCATTTTGTGAGTGGTTTTGGGTTAAGGGTTTAGGGTTTAGGGTTTAGTGTTTTGTGAGAACAATGTGTATATTTTGCTAGACCTCTAGGAATTAGGGTTTACGATTTAGGGTTTTGTGGGAACATTGTGTATGTTTTGCTAGACCTCTATTTAGATCTCGTTTAACCTCAATAGCAAACATGACTTGATTCGTATGCTTTCTTTTTTGGAAACTCTACGAAACTGAAAAAACAATCAAACTAGGAGATTCAATCACTTGGAGACTCTCACGTGCCTCATGTCCATTTTGTGAGTGGTTTAGGGTGAATGGTTTAGGGTTTAGGGTTTAGTGTTTTGTGAGAATAATGTGTATATTTTGCTAGACCTCTAGGAATTAGGGTTTACGGTTTAAGGTTTTGTGGGAACATTGTGTATGTTTTGTTAGATCTCTGTGTACATCTCGTTTAACCTCAATTGCAAAGATGACTTTATTCGTATGCTTTCTTTTTTGGAAACTCTACGAAACTGAAAAACAATCAAACTAGGAGATTCAATCACTTGGAGACTCACACATGCCTCATTTGCATTTTATGAGTGGTTTAGGGTTTACGTTTAGGGTTTTATGAGAACAATGTGTATGTTTTGCTAGTCCTCTACGAATTAGTGTTTGGAGTTTAGGTTTAGAGTTTTGTGAGAATAATGTGTATCTTTTGCTAGACCTCTAGGAATTAGGGTTTACGGTTTAGGGTTTTGTGAGAACATTGTGTATGTTTTGCTAGATCTCTGTTTACATCTCGTTTAACCTCAATTGCAAACATGACTTGATTCGTATGCTTTCTTTTTTGGAAACTCTACGAAACTGAAAAACAATCAAACTAGGAGATTCAATCACTTGGAGACTCTCACGTGCCTCATGTGCATTTTGTGAGTGGTTTAGGGTTAAAGGTTTAGGGTTTAGGGTTTAGTGTTTTGTGAGAACAATGTGTATATTTTGCTAGACCTCTAGGAATTAGGGTTTACGATTTAGGGTTTTGTGGGAACATTGTGTATGTTTTGCTAGACCTCTATTTACATTTCGTGTAACCTCAATAGCAAACATGACTTGATTCGTATGCTTTCTTTTTTGGAAACTCAACGAAACTGAAAAAACAATCAAACTAGGAGATTCAATCATTAGGAAACTCTCACGTGCGTCATTTCCATTTTGTGAGTGGTTTAGGGTTAAGGGTTTAGGGTTTAGGGTTTAGAGTTTTGTGAGAACAATGTGTATATTTTGCTAGACCTCTAGGAATTAGGGTTTACGGTTTAGGATTTTGTGGGAACATTGTGTATGTTTTGCTAGACCTCTATTTATATCTCGTTTAACCTCAATAGCAAACATGACTTGATTCGTATGCTTTCTTTTTTGGAAACTCTACGAAACTGAAAAACAATCAAACTAGGAGATTCAATCACTAGGAAACTCTCACGTGCCTCATTTCCATTTTGTGAGTGGTTTTGGGTTAAGGGTTTAGGGTTTAGGGTTTAGGGTTTTCTGAGAACAATGTGTATATTTTGCTAGACCTCTAGGAATTAGGGTTTACGGTTTAGGGTTTTGTGAGAACATTGTATATGTTTTGCTAGACCTCTATTTACATCTCGTTTAACCTCAATAGCAAACATGACTTGATTCGTATGCTTTCTTTTTTGGAAACTCTACGAAACTGAAAAACATCAAACTAGGAGATTCAATCATTAGGAAACTCTCACGTGCCTCATTTTCATTTTGTGAGTGGTTTTGGGTTAAGGGTTTAGGGTTTAGGGTTTAGTGTTTTATGAGAATAATGTGTATATTTTGCTAGACCTCTAGGAATTAGGGTTTACGGTTTAGGGTTTTGTGGGAACATTGTGTATGTTTTGCTAGACCTCTGTTTACATCTCGTTTAACCTCAATTGCAAACATGACTTGATTCGTATGCTTTCTTTTTTGGAAACTCTACGAAACTGAAAAACAATCAAACTAGGAGATTCAATCACTTGGAGACTCTCACGTGCCTCATTTCCATTTTGTGAGTGGTTTAGGGTTAAGGGTTTAGGGTTTTCTGAGAACAATGTGTATATTTTGCTAGACCTCTAGGAATAAGGGTTTACGGTTTAGGGTTTTGTGAGAACATTGTGTATGTTTTGCTAGACCTCTATTTACATCTCGTTTAACCTCAATAGCAAACATGACTTGATTCGTATGCTTTCTTTTTTGGAAACTCTACGAAACTGAAAAACAATCAAACTAGGAGATTCAATCACTAGGAAACTCTCACGTGCCTCATTTCCATTTTGTGAGTGGTTTAGGGTTAAGGGTTTAGGGTTTAGGGTTTAGGGTTTTCTGAGAACAATGTGTATATTTTGCTAGACCTCTAGGAATTAGGGTTTACGGTTTAGGGTTTTGTGAGAACATTGTGTATGTTTTGCTAGACCTCTATTTACATCTCGTTTAACCTCAATAGCAAACATGACTTGATTCGTATGCTTTCTTTTTTGGAAACTCTACGAAACTGAAAAACATCAAACTAGGAGATTCAATCACTAGGAAACTCTCACGTGCCTCATTTTCATTTTGTGAGTGGTTTTGGGTTAAGGGTTTAGGGTTTAGGGTTTAGTGTTTTATGAGAATAATGTGTATATTTTGCTAGACCTCTAGGAATTAGGGTTTACGGTTTAGGATTTTGTGGAAACATTGTGTATGTTTTGCTAGACCTCTATTTATATCTCGTTTAACCTCAATAGCAAACATGACTTGATTCGTATGCTTTCTTTTTTGGAAACTCTACGAAACTGAAAAACAATCAAACTAGGAGATTCAATCACTTGGAGACTCTCACGTGCCTCATGTCCATTTTGTGAGTGGTTTAGGGTTAAGGGTTTAGGGTTTAGGGTTTAGGGTTTTTTGAGAACAATGTGTATATTTTGCTAGACCTCTAGGAATTAGGGTTTACGGTTTAGGGTTTTGTGAGAACATTGTGTATGTTTTGCTAGACCTCTATTTACATCTCGTTTAACCTCAATAGCAAACATGACTTGATTCGTATGCTTTCTTTTTTGGAAACTCTACGAAACTGAAAAACATCAAACTAGGAGATTCAATCACTAGGAAACTCTCACGTGCCTCATTTTCATTGTGAGTGGTTTTGGGTTAAGGGTTTAGGGTTTAGGGTTTAGTGTTTTATGAGAATAATGTGTATATTTTGCTAGACCTCTAGGAATTAGGGTTTACGGTTTAGGGTTTTATGGGAACATTGTGTATGTTTTGCTAGACCTCTGTTTACATCTCGTTTAACCTCAATTGCAAACATGACTTGATTCGTATGCTTTCTTTTTTGGAAACTCTACGAAACTGAAAAAACAATCAAACTAGGAGATTCAATCACTAGGAACCTCTCACGTCCCTCATTTCCATTTTGTGAGTGGTTTAGGGTTAAGGGTTTACGGTTTAGGGTTTAGGGTTTTCTTAGAACAATGTGTATATTTTGCTAGACCTCTAGGAATTAGGGTTTACGGTTTTGGGTTTTGTGAGAACATTGTGTATGTTTTGCTAGACCTCTATTTACATCTCGTTTAAAATCAATAGCAAACATGACTTGATTCGTATGCTTTCTTTTTTGGAAACTCTACGAAACTGAAAAACATCAAACTAGGAGATTCAATCACTAGGAAACTCTCACGTGCCTCATTTTCATTTTGTGAGTGGTTTTGGGTTAAGGGTTTAGGGTTTAGGGTTTAGTGTTTTATGAGAATAATGTGTATATTTTGCTAGACCTCTAGGAATTAGGGTTTACGGTTTAGGGTTTTGTGGGAACATTGTGTATGTTTTGCTAGACCTCTGTTTACATCTCGTTTAACCTCAATTGCAAACATAACTTGATTCGTATGCTTTCTTTTTTGGAAACTCTACGAAACTGAAAAACAATCAAACTAGGAGATTCATTCACTTGGAGACTCTCACGTGCCTCATGTGCATTTTGTGAGTGGTTTAGGGTTAAGGGTTTAGGGTTTAGGGTTTTGTGAGAACAATGTGTATATTTTGCTAGACCTCTAGGAATTAGGGTTTACGGTTTAGGGTTTTGTGAGAACATTGTGTATGTTTTGCTAGACCTCTATTTACATCTCGTTTAACCTCAATAGCAAACATGACTTGATTCGTATGCTTTCTTTTTTGGAAACTCTACGAAACTGAAAAACATCAAACTAGGAGATTCAATCACTAGGAAACTCTCACGTGCCTCATTTTCATTTTGTGAGTGGTTTTGGGTTAAGGGTTTAGGGTTTAGGGTTTAGTGTTTTGTGAGAACAATGTGTATATTTTGCTAGACCTCTAGGAATTAGGGTTTACGATTTAGGGTTTTGTGGGAACATTGTGTATGTTTTGCTAGACCTCTATTTAGATCTCGTTTAACCTCAATAGCAAACATGACTTGATTCGTATGCTTTCTTTTTTGGAAACTCTACGAAACTGAAAAAACAATCAAACTAGGAGATTCTATCACTAGGAAACTCTCAAGTGCCTCATTTCCATTTTGTGAGTGGTTTAGGGTTAAGGGTTTAGGGTTTAGGGTTTAGGGTTTTCTGAGAACAATGTGTATATTTTGCTAGACTTCTAGGAATTAGGGTTTACGGTTTAGGGTTTTGTGGGAACATTGTGTATGTTTTGCTAGACCTCTGTTTACATCTCGTTTAACCTTAATTGCAAACATGACTTGATTCGTATGCTTTCTTTTTTGGAAACTCTACAAAACTGAAAAACAATCAAACTAGGAGATTCAATCACTTGGAGACTCTCACGTGCCTCATGTGCATTTTGTGAGTGGTTTAGGGTGAATGGTTTAGGGTTTAAGGTTTAGTGTTTTGTGAGAGTAATGTGTATATTTTGCTAGACCTCTAGGAATTAGGGTTTACGGTTTAGGGTTTTGTGGGAACATTGTGTATGTTTTGCTAGACCTCTGTTTACATCTCGTTTAACCTCAATTGCAAACATGACTTGATTCGTATGCTTTCTTTTTTGGAAACTCTACGAAGCTGAAAAACAATCAAACTAGGAGATTCAATCACTTGGAAACTCTCACGTGCCTCATGTGCATTTTGTGAGTGGTTTAGGGTTAAGGGTTTAGGGTTTAGGGTTTAGGGTTTTCTGAGAACAATGTGTATATTTTGCTAGACCTCTAGGAATTAGGGTTTACGGTTTAGGGTTTTGTGGGAACATTGTGTATGTTTTGCTAGACCTCTATTTACATCTCGTTTAACCTCAACAGCAAACATGATTTGATTCGTATGCTTTCTTTTTTGGAAACTTTACGAAACTGAAAAACAATCAAACTAAGAGATTCAATCAATAAGAGACTCACACATGCCTCATTTGCATTTATGAGTGGTTTAGGGTTTACGTTTAGGGTTTTATGAGAACAATGTGTATGTTTTGCTAGTCCTCTACGAATTAGTGTTTAGAGTTTAGGTTTAGGGTTTTGTGAGAATAATGTGTATCTTTTGCTAGACCTCAAGGAATTAGGGTTTACGGTTTAGGGTTTTGTGAGAACATTGTGTATGTTTTGCTAGATCTCTGTTTACATCTCGTTTAACCTCAATTGCAAACATGACTTGATTCGTATGCTTTCTTTTTTGGAAACTCTACGAAACTGAAAAACAATCAAACTAGGAGATTCAATCACTTGGAGACTTTCACGTGCCTCATGTGCATTTTGTGAGTGGTTTAGGGTTAAGGGTTTAGGGTTTAAGGTTTAGTGTTTTGTGAGAACATTGTGTATATTTTTCTAGACCTCTAGGAATTAGGGTTTACGGTTTAGGGTTTTGTGGGTACATTGTGTATGTTTTGCTAGACCTCTATTTACATCTCGTGTAACCTCAATAGCAAACATGACTTGATTCGTATGCTTTCTTTTTTGGAAACTCAATGAAACTGAAAAAACAATCAAACTAGGAGATTCAATCATTAGGAAACTCTCACGTGCGTCATTTCCATTTTGTGAGTGGTTTAGGGTTAAGGGTTTAGGGTTTAGGGTTTAGGGTTTTCTGAGAACAATGTGTATATTTTGCTAGACCTCTAGGAATTAGGGTTTACGGTTTAGGGTTTTGTGGGAACATTGTGTATGTTTTGCTAGACCTCTATTTATATCTCGTTTAACCTCAATTGCAAACATGACTTGATTCGTATGCTTTCTTTTTTGGAAACTCTACGAAACTGAAAAACAATCAAACTAGGAGATTCATTCACTTGGAGACTCTCACGTGCCTCATGTGCATTTTGTGAGTGGTTTAGGGTTAAGGGTTTAGGGTTTAGGGTTTAGGGTTTTCTGAGAACAATGTGTATATTTTGCTAGACCTCTAGGAATTAGGGTTTACGGTTTAGGGTTTTGTGGGAACATTGTGTATGTTTTGCTAGACCTCTATTTAGATCTCGTTTAACCTCAATAGCAAACATGACTTGATTCGTATGCTTTCTTTTTTGGAAACTCTACGAAACTGAAAAAACAATCAAACTAGGAGATTCTATCACTAGGAAACTCTCAAGTGCCTCATTTCCATTTTGTGAGTGGTTTAGGGTTTAGGGTTTAGGGTTTAGGGTTTTCTGAGAACAATGTGTATATTTTGCTAGACCTCTAGGAATTAGGGTTTACGGTTTAGGGTTTTGTGGGAACATTGTGTATGTTTTGCTAGACCTCTGTTTACATCTCGTTTAACCTCAATTGCAAACATGATTTGATTCGTATGCTTTCTTTTGTGGAAACTCTACGAAACTGAAAAACAATCAAACTAGGAGATTCAATCACTTGGAGACTCTCACGTGCCTCATGTGCATTTTGTGAGTGGTTTAGGGTGAATGGTTTAGGGTTTAAGGTTTAGTGTTTTGTGAGAATAATGTGTATATTTTGCTAGACCTCTAGGAATTAGGGTTTACGGTTTAGGGTTTTGTGGGAACATTGTGTATGTTTTGCTAGATCTCTGTTTACATCTCGTTTAACCTCAATTGCAAACATGACTTGATTCGTATGCTTTCTTTTTTGGAAACTCTACGAAACTGAAAAACAATCAAACTAGGAGATTCAATCACTTGGAGACTCTCACATGCCTCATGTGCATTTTGTGAGTGGTTTAGGGTTAAGGGTTTAGGGTTTAGGGTTTAGTGTTTTGTGAGAACAATGTGTATCTTTTGCTAGACCTCTAGGAATTAGGGTTTACGATTTAGGGTTTTGTGGGAACATTGTGTATGTTTTGCTAGACCTCTATTTAGATCTCGTTTAACCTCAATAGCAAACATGACTTGATTCATATGCTTTCTTTTTTGGAAACTCTACGAAACTGAAAAAACAATCAAACTAGGAGATTCTATCACTAGGAAACTCTCACGTGGCTCATTTCCATTTTGTGAGTGGTTTAGGGTTAAGGGTTTAGGGTTTAGGGTTTAGGGTTTTCTGAGAACAATGTGTATATTTTGCTAGACCTCTAGGAATTAGGGTTTACGGTTTAGGGTTTTGTGGGAACATTGTGTATGTTTTGCTAGACCTCTGTTTACATCTCGTTTAACCTCAATTGCAAACATGACTTGATTCGTATGCTTTCTTTTTTGGAAACTCTACGAAACTGAAAAACAATCAAACTAGGAGATTCAATCACTTGGAGACTCTCACGTGCGTCATTTCCATTTTGTGAGTGGTTTAGGGAATGGTTTAGTTTTTAGGGTTTAGTGTTTTGTGAGAATAATGTGTATATTTTGCTAGACCTCTAAGAATTAGGGTTTACGGTTTAGGGTTTTGTGGGAACATTGTGTATGTTTTGCTAGATCTCTGTTTACATCTCATTTAACCTCAATTGCAAACATGACTTGATTCGTATGCTTTCTTTTTTGGAAACTCTACGAAGCTGAAAAACAATCAAACTAGGAGATTCAATCACTTGGAAACTCTCACGTGCCTCATGTGAATTTTGTGAGTGGTTTAGGGTTAAGGGTTTAGGGTTTAGGGTTTAGGGTTTTCTGAGAACAATCTGTATATTTTGCTAGACCTCTAGGAATTAGGGTTTACGGTTTAGGGTTTTGTGGGAACATTGTGTATGTTTTGCTAGACCTCTATTTACATCTCGTTTAACCTCAACAGCAAACATGACTTGATTCGTATGCTTTCTTTTTTGGAAACTTTACGAAACTGAAAAACAATCAAACTAGGAGATTCAATCACTTGGAGACTCTCACGTGCCTCATGTCCATTTTGTGAGTGGTTTACGGTGAATGGTTTAGGGTTTAGGGTTTAGGGTTTTCTGAGAACAATGTGTATATTTTGCTAGACTTCTAGGAATTAGGGTTTACGGTTTAGGGTTTTGTGGGAACATTGTGTATGTTTTGCTAGACCTCTATTTACATCTCGTTTAACCTCAACAGCAAACATGACTTGATTCGTATGCTTTCTTTTTTGGAAACTTTACGAAACTGAAAAACAATCAAACTAGGAGATTCAATCAATAAGAGACTCACACATGCCTCATTTGCATTTTATGAGTGGTTTAGGGTTTACGTTTAGGGTTTTATGAGAACAATGTGTATGTTTTGCTAGTCCTCTACGAATTAGTGTTTAGAGTTTAGGTTTAGGGTTTTGTGAGAATAATGTGTATCTTTTGCTAGACCTCTAGGAATTAGGGTTTACGGTTTAGGGTTTTGTGAGAACATTGTGTATGTTTTGCTAGATCT
The DNA here is from genome assembly GCA_964056655.1 of Arabis hirsuta. Lineage (NCBI taxonomy): Eukaryota > Viridiplantae > Streptophyta > Magnoliopsida > Brassicales > Brassicaceae > Arabis > Arabis hirsuta. The sequence goes on from OZ053303.1 coordinate 19,758,038, forward strand.
CTGTTTACATCTCGTTTAACCTCAATTGCAAACATGACTTGATTCGTATGCTTTCTTTTTTGGAAACTCTACGAAACTGAAAAACAATCAAACTAGGAGATTCAATCACTAGGAAACTCTCACGTGCCTCATTTCCATTTTGTGAGTGGTTTAGGGTTAAGGGTTTACGGTTTAGGGTTTAGGGTTTTCTTAGAACAATGTGTATATTTTGCTAGACCTCTAGGAATTAGGGTTTACGGTTTTGGGTTTTGTGAGAACATTGTGTATGTTTTGCTAGACCTCTATTTAGATCTCGTTTAACCTCAATAGCAAACATGACTTGATTCATATGCTTTCTTTTTTGGAAACTCTACGAAACTGAAAAAACAATCAAACTAGGAGATTCTATCACTAGGAAACTCTCACGTGGCTCATTTCCATTTTGTGAGTGGTTTAGGGTTAAGGGTTTAGGGTTTAGGGTTTAGGGTTTTCTGAGAACAATGTGTATATTTTGCTAGACCTCTAGGAATTAGGGTTTACGGTTTAGGGTTTTGTGGGAACATTGTGTATGTTTTGCTAGACCTCTGTTTACATCTCGTTTAACCTCAACAGCAAACATGACTTGATTCGTATGCTTTCTTTTTTGGAAACTTTACGAAACTGAAAAACAATCAAACTAGGAGATTCAATCAATAAGAGACTCACACATGCCTCATTTGCATTTATGAGTGGTTTAGGGTTTACGTTTAGGGTTTTATGAGAACAATGTGTATGTTTTGCTAGTCCTCTACGAATTAGTGTTTAGAGTTTAGGTTTAGGGTTTTGTGAGAATAATGTGTATCTTTTGCTAGACCTCAAGGAATTAGGGTTTACGGTTTAGGGTTTTGTGAGAACATTGTGTATGTTTTGCTAGATCTCTGTTTACATCTCGTTTAACCTCAATTGCAAACATGACTTGATTCGTATGCTTTCTTTTTTGGAAACTCTACGAAACTGAAAAACAATCAAACTAGGAGATTCAATCACTTGGAGACTTTCACGTGCCTCATGTGCATTTTGTGAGTGGTTTAGGGTTAAGGGTTTAGGGTTTAAGGTTTAGTGTTTTGTGAGAACATTGTGTATATTTTTCTAGACCTCTAGGAATTAGGGTTTACGGTTTAGGGTTTTGTGGGTACATTGTGTATGTTTTGCTAGACCTCTATTTACATCTCGTGTAACCTCAATAGCAAACATGACTTGATTCGTATGCTTTCTTTTTTGGAAACTCAATGAAACTGAAAAAACAATCAAACTAGGAGATTCAATCATTAGGAAACTCTCACGTGCGTCATTTCCATTTTGTGAGTGGTTTAGGGTTTAGGGTTTAGGGTTTAGGGTTTTCTGAGAACAATGTGTATATTTTGCTAGACCTCTAGGAATTAGGGTTTACGGTTTAGGGTTTTGTGGGAACATTGTGTATGTTTTGCTAGACCTCTATTTATATCTCGTTTAACCTCAATTGCAAACATGACTTGATTCGTATGCTTTCTTTTTTGGAAACTCTACGAAACTGAAAAACAATCAAACTAGGAGATTCATTCACTTGGAGACTCTCACGTGCCTCATGTGCATTTTGTGAGTGGTTTAGGGTTTAGGGTTTAGGGTTTTCTGAGAACAATGTGTATATTTTGCTAGACCTCTAGGAATTAGGGTTTACGGTTTAGGGTTTTGTGGGAACATTGTGTATGTTTTGCTAGATCTCTGTTTACATCTCGTTTAACCTCAATTGCAAACATGACTTGATTCGTATGCTTTCTTTTTTGGAAACTCTACGAAACTGAAAAACAATCAAACTAGGAGATTCAATCACTTGGAGACTCTCACATGCCTCATGTGCATTTTGTGAGTGGTTTAGGGTTAAGGGTTTAGGGTTTAGGGTTTAGTGTTTTTTGAGAACAATGTGTATATTTTGCTAGACCTCTAGGAATTAGGATTTACGATTTAGGGTTTTGTGGGAACATTGTGTATGTTTTGCTAGACCTCTATTTAGATCTCGTTTAACCTCAATAGCAAACATGACTTGATTCGTATGCTTTCTTTTTTGGAAACTCTACGAAACTGAAAAAACAATCAAACTAGGAGATTCTATCACTAGGAAACTCTCAAGTGCCTCATTTCCATTTTGTGAGTGGTTTAGGGTTTAGGGTTTAGGGTTTAGGGTTTTCTGAGAACAATGTGTATATTTTGCTAGACCTCTAGGAATTAGGGTTTACGGTTTAGGGTTTTGTGGGAACATTGTGTATGTTTTGCTAGACCTCTGTTTACATCTCGTTTAACCTCAATTGCAAACATGATTTGATTCGTATGCTTTCTTTTGTGGAAACTCTACGAAACTGAAAAACAATCAAACTAGGAGATTCAATCACTTGGAGACTCTCACGTGCCTCATGTGCATTTTGTGAGTGGTTTAGGGTGAATGGTTTAGGGTTTAAGGTTTAGTGTTTTGTGAGAATAATGTGTATATTTTGCTAGACCTCTAGGAATTAGGGTTTACGGTTTAGGGTTTTGTGGGAACATTGTGTATGTTTTGCTAGATCTCTGTTTACATCTCGTTTAACCTCAATTGCAAACATGACTTGATTCGTATGCTTTCTTTTTTGGAAACTCTACGAAACTGAAAAACAATCAAACTAGGAGATTCAATCACTTGGAGACTCTCACATGCCTCATGTGCATTTTGTGAGTGGTTTAGGGTTAAGGGTTTAGGGTTTAGGGTTTAGTGTTTTGTGAGAACAATGTGTATATTTTGCTAGACCTCTAGGAATTAGGGTTTACGATTTAGGGTTTTGTGGGAACATTGTGTATGTTTTGCTAGACCTCTATTTAGATCTCGTTTAACCTCAATAGCAAACATGACTTGATTCATATGCTTTCTTTTTTGGAAACTCTACGAAACTGAAAAAACAATCAAACTAGGAGATTCTATCACTAGGAAACTCTCACGTGGCTCATTTCCATTTTGTGAGTGGTTTAGGGTTAAGGGTTTAGGGTTTAGGGTTTAGGGTTTTCTGAGAACAATGTGTATATTTTGCTAGACCTCTAGGAATTAGGGTTTACGGTTTAGGGTTTTGTGGGAACATTGTGTATGTTTTGCTAGACCTCTGTTTACATCTCGTTTAACCTCAATTGCAAACATGACTTGATTCGTATGCTTTCTTTTTTGGAAACTCTACGAAACTGAAAAACAATCAAACTAGGAGATTCAATCACTTGGAGACTCTCACGTGCCTCATGTGCATTTTGTGAGTGGTTTAGGGAATGGTTTAGTTTTTAGGGTTTAGTGTTTTGTGAGAATAATGTGTATATTTTGCTAGACCTCTAGGAATTAGGGTTTACGGTTTAGGGTTTTGTGGGAACATTGTGTATGTTTTGCTAGATCTCTGTTTACATCTCATTTAACCTCAATTGCAAACATGACTTGATTCGTATGCTTTCTTTTTTGGAAACTCTACGAAGCTGAAAAACAATCAAACTAGGAGATTCAATCACTTGGAAACTCTCACGTGCCTCATGTGAATTTTGTGAGTGGTTTAGGGTTAAGGGTTTAGGGTTTAGGGTTTAGGGTTTTCTGAGAACAATCTGTATATTTTGCTAGACCTCTAGGAATTAGGGTTTACGGTTTAGGGTTTTGTGGGAACATTGTGTATGTTTTGCTAGACCTCTATTTACATCTCGTTTAACCTCAACAGCAAACATGACTTGATTCGTATGCTTTCTTTTTTGGAAACTTTACGAAACTGAAAAACAATCAAACTAGGAGATTCAATCACTTGGAGACTCTCACGTGCCTCATGTCCATTTTGTGAGTGGTTTACGGTGAATGGTTTAGGGTTTAGGGTTTAGGGTTTTCTGAGAACAATGTGTATATTTTGCTAGACTTCTAGGAATTAGGGTTTACGGTTTAGGGTTTTGTGGGAACATTGTGTATGTTTTGCTAGACCTCTATTTACATCTCGTTTAACCTCAACAGCAAACATGACTTGATTCGTATGCTTTCTTTTTTGGAAACTTTACGAAACTGAAAAACAATCAAACTAGGAGATTCAATCAATAAGAGACTCACACATGCCTCATTTGCATTTTATGAGTGGTTTAGGGTTTACGTTTAGGGTTTTATGAGAACAATGTGTATGTTTTGCTAGTCCTCTACGAATTAGTGTTTAGAGTTTAGGTTTAGGGTTTTGTGAGAATAATGTGTATCTTTTGCTAGACCTCTAGGAATTAGGGTTTACGGTTTAGGGTTTTGTGAGAACATTGTGTATGTTTTGCTAGATCTCTGTTTACATCTCGTTTAACCTCAATTGCAAACATGACTTGATTCGTATGCTTTCTTTTTTGGAAACTCTACGAAACTGAAAAACAATCAAACTAGGAGATTCAATCACTAGGAAACTCTCACGTGCCTCATTTCCATTTTGTGAGTGGTTTAGGGTTAAGGGTTTACGGTTTAGGGTTTAGGGTTTTCTTAGAACAATGTGTATATTTTGCTAGACCTCTAGGAATTAGGGTTTACGGTTTTGGGTTTTGTGAGAACATTGTGTATGTTTTGCTAGACCTCTATTTAGATCTCGTTTAACCTCAATAGCAAACATGACTTGATTCATATGCTTTCTTTTTTGGAAACTCTACGAAACTGAAAAAACAATCAAACTAGGAGATTCTATCACTAGGAAACTCTCACGTGGCTCATTTCCATTTTGTGAGTGGTTTAGGGTTAAGGGTTTAGGGTTTAGGGTTTAGGGTTTTCTGAGAACAATGTGTATATTTTGCTAGACCTCTAGGAATTAGGGTTTACGGTTTAGGGTTTTGTGGGAACATTGTGTATGTTTTGCTAGACCTCTGTTTACATCTCGTTTAACCTCAATTGCAAACATGACTTGATTCGTATGCTTTCTTTTTTGGAAACTCTACGAAACTGAAAAACAATCAAACTAGGAGATTCAATCACTTGGAGACTCTCACGTGCCTCATGTGCATTTTGTGAGTGGTTTAGGGAATGGTTTAGTTTTTAGGGTTTAGTGTTTTGTGAGAATAATGTGTATATTTTGCTAGACCTCTAGGAATTAGGGTTTACGGTTTAGGGTTTTGTGGGAACATTGTGTATGTTTTGCTAGATCTCTGTTTACATCTCATTTAACCTCAATTGCAAACATGACTTGATTCGTATGCTTTCTTTTTTGGAAACTCTACGAAGCTGAAAAACAATCAAACTAGGAGATTCAATCACTTGGAAACTCTCACGTGCCTCATGTGAATTTTGTGAGTGGTTTAGGGTTAAGGGTTTAGGGTTTAGGGTTTAGGGTTTTCTGAGAACAATCTGTATATTTTGCTAGACCTCTAGGAATTAGGGTTTACGGTTTAGGGTTTTGTGGGAACATTGTGTATGTTTTGCTAGACCTCTATTTACATCTCGTTTAACCTCAACAGCAAACATGACTTGATTCGTATGCTTTCTTTTTTGGAAACTTTACGAAACTGAAAAACAATCAAACTAGGAGATTCAATCACTTGGAGACTCTCACGTGCCTCATGTCCATTTTGTGAGTGGTTTACGGTGAATGGTTTAGGGTTTAGGGTTTAGGGTTTTCTGAGAACAATGTGTATATTTTGCTAGACTTCTAGGAATTAGGGTTTACGGTTTAGGGTTTTGTGGGAACATTGTGTATGTTTTGCTAGACCTCTATTTACATCTCGTTTAACCTCAACAGCAAACATGACTTGATTCGTATGCTTTCTTTTTTGGAAACTTTACGAAACTGAAAAACAATCAAACTAGGAGATTCAATCAATAAGAGACTCACACATGCCTCATTTGCATTTTATGAGTGGTTTAGGGTTTACGTTTAGGGTTTTATGAGAACAATGTGTATGTTTTGCTAGTCCTCTACGAATTAGTGTTTAGAGTTTAGGTTTAGGGTTTTGTGAGAATAATGTGTATCTTTTGCTAGACCTCTAGGAATTAGGGTTTACGGTTTAGGGTTTTGTGAGAACATTGTGTATGTTTTGCTAGATCTCTGTTTACATCTCGTTTAACCTCAATTGCAAACATGACTTGATTCGTATGCTTTCTTTTTTGGAAACTCTACGAAACTGAAAAACAATCAAACTAGGAGATTCAATCACTAGGAAACTCTCACGTGCCTCATTTCCATTTTGTGAGTGGTTTAGGGTTAAGGGTTTACGGTTTAGGGTTTAGGGTTTTCTTAGAACAATGTGTATATTTTGCTAGACCTCTAGGAATTAGGGTTTACGGTTTTGGGTTTTGTGAGAACATTGTGTATGTTTTGCTAGACCTCTATTTACATCTCGTTTAACCTCAATAGCAAACATGACTTGATTCGTATGCTTTCTTTTTTGGAAACTTTACGAAACTGAAAAACAATCAAACTAGGAGATTCAATCAATAAGAGACTCACACATGCCTCATTTGCATTTTATGAGTGGTTTAGGGTTTACGTTTAGGGTTTTATGAGAACAATGTGTATGTTTTGCTAGTCCTCTAGGAATAAGGGTTTACGGTTTAGGGTTTTGTAAGAACAATGTGTATGTTTTGTTATACCTCTATTTACATCTCGTTTAACCTCAATAGCAAACATTACTTGATTTGTATGCTTTCTTCTTTGGAAACTCTACGAAACTGAAAAACAATCAAACTAGGAGATTCAATCACTAGGAGACTCTCACGTTCCTCATTTGCATTTTGTGAGTGCTTTAGGGTTTAGGGTTTAGGGTTTACATTTAGGGTTTTGTGAGAACAATGTGTATGTTTGCTAGTCCTCTACGAATTAGTGTTTAGAGTTTAGGGTTTAGGGTTTTGTGAGAATAATGTGTATGTTTTGCTAGTCCTCTAGGAATTAGGGTTTACGGTTTAGGGTTTTGTGAGAACATTGTGTATGTTTTGCTATACCTCTATTTACATCTCGTTTAACCTCAATAGCAAACATTACTTGATTTGTATGCTTTCTTCTTTGGAAACTCTACGAAACTGAAAAACAATCAAACTAGAAGATTCAAAAACTAGGAGACTCTCACATGCCTCATTTGCATTTTGTGAGTGGTTTAGGATTTAGGGTTTAGGGTTTACATTTAGGGTTTTGTGAGAACAATGTGTATGTTTGCTAGTCCTCTACGAATTAGTGTTTAGAGTTTAGGGTTTTGTGAGAATAATGTGTATGTTTTGCTAGTCCTCTAGGAATTAGGGTTTACGGTTTAGGGTTTTGTGAGAACAATGTGTATGTTTTGTTATACCTCTATTTACATCTCGTTTAACCTCAATAGCAAACATTACTTGATTTGTATGCTTTCTTCTTTGGAAACTCTACGAAACTGAAAAACAATCAAACTAGGAGATTCAATCATTAGGAAACTCTCACGTGCGTCATTTCCATTTTGTGAGTGGTTTAGGGTTAAGGGTTTAGGGTTTAGGGTTTAGGGTTTTCTGAGAACAATGTGTATATTTTGCTAGACCTCTAGGAATTAGGGTTTACGGTTTAGGGTTTTGTGGGAACATTGTGTATGTTTTGCTAGACCTCTATTTATATCTCGTTTAACCTCAATTGCAAACATGACTTGATTCGTATGCTTTCTTTTTTGGAAACTCTACGAAACTGAAAAACAATCAAACTAGGAGATTCATTCACTTGGAGACTCTCACGTGCCTCATGTGCATTTTGTGAGTGGTTTAGGGTTAAGGGTTTAGGGTTTAGGGTTTAGGGTTTTCTGAGAACAATGTGTATATTTTGCTAGACCTCTAGGAATTAGGGTTTACGGTTTAGGGTTTTGTGGGAACATTGTGTATGTTTTGCTAGATCTCTGTTTACATCTCGTTTAACCTCAATTGCAAACATGACTTGATTCGTATGCTTTCTTTTTTGGAAACTCTACGAAACTGAAAAACAATCAAACTAGGAGATTCAATCACTTGGAGACTCTCACATGCCTCATGTGCATTTTGTGAGTGGTTTAGGGTTAAGGGTTTAGGGTTTAGGGTTTAGTGTTTTTTGAGAACAATGTGTATATTTTGCTAGACCTCTAGGAATTAGGATTTACGATTTAGGGTTTTGTGGGAACATTGTGTATGTTTTGCTAGACCTCTATTTAGATCTCGTTTAACCTCAATAGCAAACATGACTTGATTCGTATGCTTTCTTTTTTGGAAACTCTACGAAACTGAAAAAACAATCAAACTAGGAGATTCTATCACTAGGAAACTCTCAAGTGCCTCATTTCCATTTTGTGAGTGGTTTAGGGTTTAGGGTTTAGGGTTTAGGGTTTTCTGAGAACAATGTGTATATTTTGCTAGACCTCTAGGAATTAGGGTTTACGGTTTAGGGTTTTGTGGGAACATTGTGTATGTTTTGCTAGACCTCTGTTTACATCTCGTTTAACCTCAATTGCAAACATGATTTGATTCGTATGCTTTCTTTTGTGGAAACTCTACGAAACTGAAAAACAATCAAACTAGGAGATTCAATCACTTGGAGACTCTCACGTGCCTCATGTGCATTTTGTGAGTGGTTTAGGGTGAATGGTTTAGGGTTTAAGGTTTAGTGTTTTGTGAGAATAATGTGTATATTTTGCTAGACCTCTAGGAATTAGGGTTTACGGTTTAGGGTTTTGTGGGAACATTGTGTATGTTTTGCTAGATCTCTGTTTACATCTCGTTTAACCTCAATTGCAAACATGACTTGATTCGTATGCTTTCTTTTTTGGAAACTCTACGAAACTGAAAAACAATCAAACTAGGAGATTCAATCACTTGGAGACTCTCACATGCCTCATGTGCATTTTGTGAGTGGTTTAGGGTTAAGGGTTTAGGGTTTAGGGTTTAGTGTTTTGTGAGAACAATGTGTATATTTTGCTAGACCTCTAGGAATTAGGGTTTACGATTTAGGGTTTTGTGGGAACATTGTGTATGTTTTGCTAGACCTCTATTTAGATCTCGTTTAACCTCAATAGCAAACATGACTTGATTCATATGCTTTCTTTTTTGGAAACTCTACGAAACTGAAAAAACAATCAAACTAGGAGATTCTATCACTAGGAAACTCTCACGTGGCTCATTTCCATTTTGTGAGTGGTTTAGGGTTAAGGGTTTAGGGTTTAGGGTTTAGGGTTTTCTGAGAACAATGTGTATATTTTGCTAGACCTCTAGGAATTAGGGTTTACGGTTTAGGGTTTTGTGGGAACATTGTGTATGTTTTGCTAGACCTCTGTTTACATCTCGTTTAACCTCAATTGCAAACATGACTTGATTCGTATGCTTTCTTTTTTGGAAACTCTACGAAACTGAAAAACAATCAAACTAGGAGATTCAATCACTTGGAGACTCTCACGTGCCTCATGTGCATTTTGTGAGTGGTTTAGGGAATGGTTTAGTTTTTAGGGTTTAGTGTTTTGTGAGAATAATGTGTATATTTTGCTAGACCTCTAGGAATTAGGGTTTACGGTTTAGGGTTTTGTGGGAACATTGTGTATGTTTTGCTAGATCTCTGTTTACATCTCATTTAACCTCAATTGCAAACATGACTTGATTCGTATGCTTTCTTTTTTGGAAACTCTACGAAGCTGAAAAACAATCAAACTAGGAGATTCAATCACTTGGAAACTCTCACGTGCCTCATGTGAATTTTGTGAGTGGTTTAGGGTTAAGGGTTTAGGGTTTAGGGTTTAGGGTTTTCTGAGAACAATCTGTATATTTTGCTAGACCTCTAGGAATTAGGGTTTACGGTTTAGGGTTTTGTGGGAACATTGTGTATGTTTTGCTAGACCTCTATTTACATCTCGTTTAACCTCAACAGCAAACATGACTTGATTCGTATGCTTTCTTTTTTGGAAACTTTACGAAACTGAAAAACAATCAAACTAGGAGATTCAATCACTTGGAGACTCTCACGTGCCTCATGTCCATTTTGTGAGTGGTTTACGGTGAATGGTTTAGGGTTTAGGGTTTAGGGTTTTCTGAGAACAATGTGTATATTTTGCTAGACTTCTAGGAATTAGGGTTTACGGTTTAGGGTTTTGTGGGAACATTGTGTATGTTTTGCTAGACCTCTATTTACATCTCGTTTAACCTCAACAGCAAACATGACTTGATTCGTATGCTTTCTTTTTTGGAAACTTTACGAAACTGAAAAACAATCAAACTAGGAGATTCAATCAATAAGAGACTCACACATGCCTCATTTGCATTTTATGAGTGGTTTAGGGTTTACGTTTAGGGTTTTATGAGAACAATGTGTATGTTTTGCTAGTCCTCTACGAATTAGTGTTTAGAGTTTAGGTTTAGGGTTTTGTGAGAATAATGTGTATCTTTTGCTAGACCTCTAGGAATTAGGGTTTACGGTTTAGGGTTTTGTGAGAACATTGTGTATGTTTTGCTAGATCTCTGTTTACATCTCGTTTAACCTCAATTGCAAACATGACTTGATTCGTATGCTTTCTTTTTTGGAAACTCTACGAAACTGAAAAACAATCAAACTAGGAGATTCAATCACTAGGAAACTCTCACGTGCCTCATTTCCATTTTGTGAGTGGTTTAGGGTTAAGGGTTTACGGTTTAGGGTTTAGGGTTTTCTTAGAACAATGTGTATATTTTGCTAGACCTCTAGGAATTAGGGTTTACGGTTTTGGGTTTTGTGAGAACATTGTGTATGTTTTGCTAGACCTCTATTTAGATCTCGTTTAACCTCAATAGCAAACATGACTTGATTCATATGCTTTCTTTTTTGGAAACTCTACGAAACTGAAAAAACAATCAAACTAGGAGATTCTATCACTAGGAAACTCTCACGTGGCTCATTTCCATTTTGTGAGTGGTTTAGGGTTAAGGGTTTAGGGTTTAGGGTTTAGGGTTTTCTGAGAACAATGTGTATATTTTGCTAGACCTCTAGGAATTAGGGTTTACGGTTTAGGGTTTTGTGGGAACATTGTGTATGTTTTGCTAGACCTCTGTTTACATCTCGTTTAACCTCAATTGCAAACATGACTTGATTCGTATGCTTTCTTTTTTGGAAACTCTACGAAACTGAAAAACAATCAAACTAGGAGATTCAATCACTTGGAGACTCTCACGTGCCTCATGTGCATTTTGTGAGTGGTTTAGGGAATGGTTTAGTTTTTAGGGTTTAGTGTTTTGTGAGAATAATGTGTATATTTTGCTAGACCTCTAGGAATTAGGGTTTACGGTTTAGGGTTTTGTGGGAACATTGTGTATGTTTTGCTAGATCTCTGTTTACATCTCATTTAACCTCAATTGCAAACATGACTTGATTCGTATGCTTTCTTTTTTGGAAACTCTACGAAGCTGAAAAACAATCAAACTAGGAGATTCAATCACTTGGAAACTCTCACGTGCCTCATGTGAATTTTGTGAGTGGTTTAGGGTTAAGGGTTTAGGGTTTAGGGTTTAGGGTTTTCTGAGAACAATCTGTATATTTTGCTAGACCTCTAGGAATTAGGGTTTACGGTTTAGGGTTTTGTGGGAACATTGTGTATGTTTTGCTAGACCTCTATTTACATCTCGTTTAACCTCAACAGCAAACATGACTTGATTCGTATGCTTTCTTTTTTGGAAACTTTACGAAACTGAAAAACAATCAAACTAGGAGATTCAATCACTTGGAGACTCTCACGTGCCTCATGTCCATTTTGTGAGTGGTTTACGGTGAATGGTTTAGGGTTTAGGGTTTAGGGTTTTCTGAGAACAATGTGTATATTTTGCTAGACTTCTAGGAATTAGGGTTTACGGTTTAGGGTTTTGTGGGAACATTGTGTATGTTTTGCTAGACCTCTATTTACATCTCGTTTAACCTCAACAGCAAACATGACTTGATTCGTATGCTTTCTTTTTTGGAAACTTTACGAAACTGAAAAACAATCAAACTAGGAGATTCAATCACTTGGAGACTCTCACGTGCCTCATGTCCATTTTGTGAGTGGTTTACGGTGAATGGTTTAGGGTTTAGGGTTTAGGGTTTTCTGAGAACAATGTGTATATTTTGCTAGACTTCTAGGAATTAGGGTTTACGGTTTAGGGTTTTGTGGGAACATTGTGTATGTTTTGCTAGACCTCTATTTACATCTCGTTTAACCTCAACAGCAAACATGACTTGATTCGTATGCTTTCTTTTTTGGAAACTTTACGAAACTGAAAAACAATCAAACTAGGAGATTCAATCACTAGGAGACTCTCACGTTCCTCATTTGCATTTTGTGAGTGCTTTAGGGTTTAGGGTTTAGGGTTTACATTTAGGGTTTTGTGAGAACAATGTGTATGTTTGCTAGTCCTCTACGAATTAGTGTTTAGAGTTTAGGGTTTAGGGTTTTGTGAGAATAATGTGTATGTTTTGCTAGTCCTCTAGGAATTAGGGTTTACGGTTTAGGGTTTTGTGAGAACATTGTGTATGTTTTGCTATACCTCTATTTACATCTCGTTTAACCTCAATAGCAAACATTACTTGATTTGTATGCTTTCTTCTTTGGAAACTCTACGAAACTGAAAAACAATCAAACTAGAAGATTCAAAAACTAGGAGACTCTCACATGCCTCATTTGCATTTTGTGAGTGGTTTAGGATTTAGGGTTTAGGGTTTACATTTAGGGTTTTGTGAGAACAATGTGTATGTTTGCTAGTCCTCTACGAATTAGTGTTTAGAGTTTAGGGTTTTGTGAGAATAATGTGTATGTTTTGCTAGTCCTCTAGGAATTAGGGTTTACGGTTTAGGGTTTTGTGAGAACAATGTGTATGTTTTGTTATACCTCTATTTACATCTCGTTTAACCTCAATAGCAAACATTACTTGATTTGTATGCTTTCTTCTTTGGAAACTCTACGAAACTGAAAAACAATCAAACTAGGAGATTCAATCATTAGGAAACTCTCACGTGCGTCATTTCCATTTTGTGAGTGGTTTAGGGTTAAGGGTTTAGGGTTTAGGGTTTAGGGTTTTCTGAGAACAATGTGTATATTTTGCTAGACCTCTAGGAATTAGGGTTTACGGTTTAGGGTTTTGTGGGAACATTGTGTATGTTTTGCTAGACCTCTATTTATATCTCGTTTAACCTCAATTGCAAACATGACTTGATTCGTATGCTTTCTTTTTTGGAAACTCTACGAAACTGAAAAACAATCAAACTAGGAGATTCATTCACTTGGAGACTCTCACGTGCCTCATGTGCATTTTGTGAGTGGTTTAGGGTTAAGGGTTTAGGGTTTAGGGTTTAGGGTTTTCTGAGAACAATGTGTATATTTTGCTAGACCTCTAGGAATTAGGGTTTACGGTTTAGGGTTTTGTGGGAACATTGTGTATGTTTTGCTAGATCTCTGTTTACATCTCGTTTAACCTCAATTGCAAACATGACTTGATTCGTATGCTTTCTTTTTTGGAAACTCTACGAAACTGAAAAACAATCAAACTAGGAGATTCAATCACTTGGAGACTCTCACATGCCTCATGTGCATTTTGTGAGTGGTTTAGGGTTAAGGGTTTAGGGTTTAGGGTTTAGTGTTTTTTGAGAACAATGTGTATATTTTGCTAGACCTCTAGGAATTAGGATTTACGATTTAGGGTTTTGTGGGAACATTGTGTATGTTTTGCTAGACCTCTATTTAGATCTCGTTTAACCTCAATAGCAAACATGACTTGATTCGTATGCTTTCTTTTTTGGAAACTCTACGAAACTGAAAAAACAATCAAACTAGGAGATTCTATCACTAGGAAACTCTCAAGTGCCTCATTTCCATTTTGTGAGTGGTTTAGGGTTTAGGGTTTAGGGTTTAGGGTTTTCTGAGAACAATGTGTATATTTTGCTAGACCTCTAGGAATTAGGGTTTACGGTTTAGGGTTTTGTGGGAACATTGTGTATGTTTTGCTAGACCTCTGTTTACATCTCGTTTAACCTCAATTGCAAACATGATTTGATTCGTATGCTTTCTTTTGTGGAAACTCTACGAAACTGAAAAACAATCAAACTAGGAGATTCAATCACTTGGAGACTCTCACGTGCCTCATGTGCATTTTGTGAGTGGTTTAGGGTGAATGGTTTAGGGTTTAAGGTTTAGTGTTTTGTGAGAATAATGTGTATATTTTGCTAGACCTCTAGGAATTAGGGTTTACGGTTTAGGGTTTTGTGGGAACATTGTGTATGTTTTGCTAGATCTCTGTTTACATCTCGTTTAACCTCAATTGCAAACATGACTTGATTCGTATGCTTTCTTTTTTGGAAACTCTACGAAACTGAAAAACAATCAAACTAGGAGATTCAATCACTTGGAGACTCTCACATGCCTCATGTGCATTTTGTGAGTGGTTTAGGGTTAAGGGTTTAGGGTTTAGGGTTTAGTGTTTTGTGAGAACAATGTGTATATTTTGCTAGACCTCTAGGAATTAGGGTTTACGATTTAGGGTTTTGTGGGAACATTGTGTATGTTTTGCTAGACCTCTATTTAGATCTCGTTTAACCTCAATAGCAAACATGACTTGATTCATATGCTTTCTTTTTTGGAAACTCTACGAAACTGAAAAAACAATCAAACTAGGAGATTCTATCACTAGGAAACTCTCACGTGGCTCATTTCCATTTTGTGAGTGGTTTAGGGTTAAGGGTTTAGGGTTTAGGGTTTAGGGTTTTCTGAGAACAATGTGTATATTTTGCTAGACCTCTAGGAATTAGGGTTTACGGTTTAGGGTTTTGTGGGAACATTGTGTATGTTTTGCTAGACCTCTGTTTACATCTCGTTTAACCTCAATTGCAAACATGACTTGATTCGTATGCTTTCTTTTTTGGAAACTCTACGAAACTGAAAAACAATCAAACTAGGAGATTCAATCACTTGGAGACTCTCACGTGCCTCATGTGCATTTTGTGAGTGGTTTAGGGAATGGTTTAGTTTTTAGGGTTTAGTGTTTTGTGAGAATAATGTGTATATTTTGCTAGACCTCTAGGAATTAGGGTTTACGGTTTAGGGTTTTGTGGGAACATTGTGTATGTTTTGCTAGATCTCTGTTTACATCTCATTTAACCTCAATTGCAAACATGACTTGATTCGTATGCTTTCTTTTTTGGAAACTCTACGAAGCTGAAAAACAATCAAACTAGGAGATTCAATCACTTGGAAACTCTCACGTGCCTCATGTGAATTTTGTGAGTGGTTTAGGGTTAAGGGTTTAGGGTTTAGGGTTTAGGGTTTTCTGAGAACAATCTGTATATTTTGCTAGACCTCTAGGAATTAGGGTTTACGGTTTAGGGTTTTGTGGGAACATTGTGTATGTTTTGCTAGACCTCTATTTACATCTCGTTTAACCTCAACAGCAAACATGACTTGATTCGTATGCTTTCTTTTTTGGAAACTTTACGAAACTGAAAAACAATCAAACTAGGAGATTCAATCACTTGGAGACTCTCACGTGCCTCATGTCCATTTTGTGAGTGGTTTACGGTGAATGGTTTAGGGTTTAGGGTTTAGGGTTTTCTGAGAACAATGTGTATATTTTGCTAGACTTCTAGGAATTAGGGTTTACGGTTTAGGGTTTTGTGGGAACATTGTGTATGTTTTGCTAGACCTCTATTTACATCTCGTTTAACCTCAACAGCAAACATGACTTGATTCGTATGCTTTCTTTTTTGGAAACTTTACGAAACTGAAAAACAATCAAACTAGGAGATTCAATCAATAAGAGACTCACACATGCCTCATTTGCATTTTATGAGTGGTTTAGGGTTTACGTTTAGGGTTTTATGAGAACAATGTGTATGTTTTGCTAGTCCTCTACGAATTAGTGTTTAGAGTTTAGGTTTAGGGTTTTGTGAGAATAATGTGTATCTTTTGCTAGACCTCTAGGAATTAGGGTTTACGGTTTAGGGTTTTGTGAGAACATTGTGTATGTTTTGCTAGATCTCTGTTTACATCTCGTTTAACCTCAATTGCAAACATGACTTGATTCGTATGCTTTCTTTTTTGGAAACTCTACGAAACTGAAAAACAATCAAACTAGGAGATTCAATCACTAGGAAACTCTCACGTGCCTCATTTCCATTTTGTGAGTGGTTTAGGGTTAAGGGTTTACGGTTTAGGGTTTAGGGTTTTCTTAGAACAATGTGTATATTTTGCTAGACCTCTAGGAATTAGGGTTTACGGTTTTGGGTTTTGTGAGAACATTGTGTATGTTTTGCTAGACCTCTATTTAGATCTCGTTTAACCTCAATAGCAAACATGACTTGATTCATATGCTTTCTTTTTTGGAAACTCTACGAAACTGAAAAAACAATCAAACTAGGAGATTCTATCACTAGGAAACTCTCACGTGGCTCATTTCCATTTTGTGAGTGGTTTAGGGTTAAGGGTTTAGGGTTTAGGGTTTAGGGTTTTCTGAGAACAATGTGTATATTTTGCTAGACCTCTAGGAATTAGGGTTTACGGTTTAGGGTTTTGTGGGAACATTGTGTATGTTTTGCTAGACCTCTGTTTACATCTCGTTTAACCTCAATTGCAAACATGACTTGATTCGTATGCTTTCTTTTTTGGAAACTCTACGAAACTGAAAAACAATCAAACTAGGAGATTCAATCACTTGGAGACTCTCACGTGCCTCATGTGCATTTTGTGAGTGGTTTAGGGAATGGTTTAGTTTTTAGGGTTTAGTGTTTTGTGAGAATAATGTGTATATTTTGCTAGACCTCTAGGAATTAGGGTTTACGGTTTAGGGTTTTGTGGGAACATTGTGTATGTTTTGCTAGATCTCTGTTTACATCTCATTTAACCTCAATTGCAAACATGACTTGATTCGTATGCTTTCTTTTTTGGAAACTCTACGAAGCTGAAAAACAATCAAACTAGGAGATTCAATCACTTGGAAACTCTCACGTGCCTCATGTGAATTTTGTGAGTGGTTTAGGGTTAAGGGTTTAGGGTTTAGGGTTTAGGGTTTTCTGAGAACAATCTGTATATTTTGCTAGACCTCTAGGAATTAGGGTTTACGGTTTAGGGTTTTGTGGGAACATTGTGTATGTTTTGCTAGACCTCTATTTACATCTCGTTTAACCTCAACAGCAAACATGACTTGATTCGTATGCTTTCTTTTTTGGAAACTTTACGAAACTGAAAAACAATCAAACTAGGAGATTCAATCACTTGGAGACTCTCACGTGCCTCATGTCCATTTTGTGAGTGGTTTACGGTGAATGGTTTAGGGTTTAGGGTTTAGGGTTTTCTGAGAACAATGTGTATATTTTGCTAGACTTCTAGGAATTAGGGTTTACGGTTTAGGGTTTTGTGGGAACATTGTGTATGTTTTGCTAGACCTCTATTTACATCTCGTTTAACCTCAACAGCAAACATGACTTGATTCGTATGCTTTCTTTTTTGGAAACTTTACGAAACTGAAAAACAATCAAACTAGGAGATTCAATCACTTGGAGACTCTCACGTGCCTCATGTCCATTTTGTGAGTGGTTTACGGTGAATGGTTTAGGGTTTAGGGTTTAGGGTTTTCTGAGAACAATGTGTATATTTTGCTAGACTTCTAGGAATTAGGGTTTACGGTTTAGGGTTTTGTGGGAACATTGTGTATGTTTTGCTAGACCTCTATTTACATCTCGTTTAACCTCAACAGCAAACATGACTTGATTCGTATGCTTTCTTTTTTGGAAACTTTACGAAACTGAAAAACAATCAAACTAGGAGATTCAATCAATAAGAGACTCACACATGCCTCATTTGCATTTTATGAGTGGTTTAGGGTTTACGTTTAGGGTTTTATGAGAACAATGTGTATGTTTTGCTAGTCCTCTACGAATTAGTGTTTAGAGTTTAGGTTTAGGGTTTTGTGAGAATAATGTGTATCTTTTGCTAGACCTCTAGGAATTAGGGTTTACGGTTTAGGGTTTTGTGAGAACATTGTGTATGTTTTGCTAGATCTCTGTTTACATCTCGTTTAACCTCAATTGCAAACATGACTTGATTCGTATGCTTTCTTTTTTGGAAACTCTACGAAACTGAAAAACAATCAAACTAGGAGATTCAATCACTAGGAAACTCTCACGTGCCTCATTTCCATTTTGTGAGTGGTTTAGGGTTAAGGGTTTACGGTTTAGGGTTTAGGGTTTTCTTAGAACAATGTGTATATTTTGCTAGACCTCTAGGAATTAGGGTTTACGGTTTTGGGTTTTGTGAGAACATTGTGTATGTTTTGCTAGACCTCTATTTAGATCTCGTTTAACCTCAATAGCAAACATGACTTGATTCATATGCTTTCTTTTTTGGAAACTCTACGAAACTGAAAAAACAATCAAACTAGGAGATTCTATCACTAGGAAACTCTCACGTGGCTCATTTCCATTTTGTGAGTGGTTTAGGGTTAAGGGTTTAGGGTTTAGGGTTTAGGGTTTTCTGAGAACAATGTGTATATTTTGCTAGACCTCTAGGAATTAGGGTTTACGGTTTAGGGTTTTGTGGGAACATTGTGTATGTTTTGCTAGACCTCTGTTTACATCTCGTTTAACCTCAATTGCAAACATGACTTGATTCGTATGCTTTCTTTTTTGGAAACTCTACGAAACTGAAAAACAATCAAACTAGGAGATTCAATCACTTGGAGACTCTCACGTGCCTCATGTGCATTTTGTGAGTGGTTTAGGGAATGGTTTAGTTTTTAGGGTTTAGTGTTTTGTGAGAATAATGTGTATATTTTGCTAGACCTCTAGGAATTAGGGTTTACGGTTTAGGGTTTTGTGGGAACATTGTGTATGTTTTGCTAGATCTCTGTTTACATCTCATTTAACCTCAATTGCAAACATGACTTGATTCGTATGCTTTCTTTTTTGGAAACTCCATGAAGCTGAAAAACAATCAAACTAGGAGATTCAATCACTTGGAAACTCTCACGTGCCTCATGTGAATTTTGTGAGTGGTTTAGGGTTAAGGGTTTAGGGTTTAGGGTTTAGGGTTTTCTGAGAACAATCTGTATATTTTGCTAGACCTCTAGGAATTAGGGTTTACGGTTTAGGGTTTTGTGGGAACATTGTGTATGTTTTGCTAGACCTCTATTTACATCTCGTTTAACCTCAACAGCAAACATGACTTGATTCGTATGCTTTCTTTTTTGGAAACTTTACGAAACTGAAAAACAATCAAACTAGGAGATTCAATCACTTGGAGACTCTCACGTGCCTCATGTCCATTTTGTGAGTGGTTTACGGTGAATGGTTTAGGGTTTAGGGTTTAGGGTTTTCTGAGAACAATGTGTATATTTTGCTAGACTTCTAGGAATTAGGGTTTACGGTTTAGGGTTTTGTGGGAACATTGTGTATGTTTTGCTAGACCTCTATTTACATCTCGTTTAACCTCAACAGCAAACATGACTTGATTCGTATGCTTTCTTTTTTGGAAACTTTACGAAACTGAAAAACAATCAAACTAGGAGATTCAATCAATAAGAGACTCACACATGCCTCATTTGCATTTTATGAGTGGTTTAGGGTTTACGTTTAGGG